>CM062816.1:1826533746-1827733746 GCA_031772625.1 Pinus tabuliformis | reverse complement strand
TTTGGTGTCTTTTGTGGTATCTATGTTCCACTTTTCTATAGTTAAATGCACTTAAATGTTTATTTAAAGTTCGTTATATGAAAGTGGTAATTGGTTGGCATTTAAATTGTATGTGGTTTAATGTATTCAATCTTTATAAATTTAATTATTGGATCATTATTATAGCGTTGTGAGTATATTGAATATCTTGCACTGCTTGGGTTATTTGATGATGAATGATTGTTTTACAAGGTTCATATTTCTGCAACTTTTAATAAATAATCATTACCTCGATAAGGCACTGGTACATTAATTTCTAAAATCAATCTGGTGCTAAATTGCCTTGTTGTGTCTCTCAACCCAACTGGTCCACCATTGATCTTCCTTTATCCCATAAGGTCTACCCCCCTTAGCCTCAGGAGATGGCTTAAACAGAGAGATCGGGGATCAGGGTGACAGCCCCTGATCTGAGCTTGTCGCGCTGCCCAAACAATCTGTGCGACAACAATCCGAAATTGTGACTGTGATCCAGGTTGTGAAAGAGATCCAAGTTTCTCTTATCGAAAATATCAAGGGGAATGTTGAGGTTCTGTGATATCATCGTGTAGCATTGATCAATACTAGACTTATCATTATGTAACTTTAATGAAACCTTGCACTGAGCATTACCCTTCATGTCATGAGGTATACTATTCGTGCTGCAATATTTGTAGACTTATCTGAAAGTGCAATGTAGATGACCCAACTGAAAACTATAGTATTATTATATAATCTAGAACTCTTTTGCAATTATACACAGAGTCTTCAGGGGCAAGATTTGATATGTAGTTGTGATCTTGAATTTATCCAACACTGTGCCAAAACTAAGATATAATGTCATTGGCTCTGATCTTGATTACTGCATCCTTTGAACTGTTGATTTTAAACTTTAATCAATCACAGTGATTCGATGCCCTTCCTTGATTGTAACCATAGCTTCGATACCATGTTGAAGAATCTATGGCAATTGAGATTCTTCTAGTCATCATAACTGTTTGTGAGATGTTTTCAACTTTTCTTATTAGCACAATTCTTCACTTGTTATTATTAGAGTGTGCATTTTCAATTCATCAAATAGTTACCAAAATAAAGAGGCAAGAACACAAGATATTGGCTTTCTGCTAGGGCCAAAACCTCTCACACTTTGAGAGGAAAACCTACACAAATTATTCTTATAGAGATTTGTTAAAATTGGAAACTAGGGCCAAACTCCATGTGGGTCATCTTATTTATGGCAGCTGATATTTTTCTTGGATCCCTCTCATCGAGAGGTGTAGGATTGATCTAAAGATCATCCGATTCCGATAAGTATTCATGGAGTTAGAATTTATTTGCATTATAAGACAATTCTCAAGGTCGGCCAGCAACCAAATAAACCCCACATGTGCTCAACGTTTTAGTATAAATAGAGGTGCCCTTCAAGTCATTTCAACACACTTGGGATCTCTCTCTCTCTACTTGTCATTGGGTTTTAGTAGGAGGAGAGATCCTAAGGAATAACGTTGCCCTGATCCAGAGGGCAGAAAGTTGGAACTGCCGGAAAAGCTGGAACTGCCGGAAAATCCAGATATGCCGAAAAAGCCGGAACTGCCAGAAAAGCCGAAACTGTCGAAATAGCCAGAAAAGCCGAAACTGACGAAAAATCCGAAAATGCCGGAACTGCTGGAAAAGCCGGAACTGCCGAAAAACTCGAAAAGCCCGAAAAAGCCGGAACTGCCAAAAAAGTCGAAACTGTCGGAAGAGCCGGAAAAGCCAGAACTATTGGTGAAGCCAGAACTGCCGAAAAATCCGAAACTGTCAGAACTGTCGGGAACAACCGGAACTACAAGGAACAGCCAGAACTGCTGGGAACTGCTAAAACAGTCGGAGCATCTGTTTCCGAAGGAGAGCAGCATGCAAGGGGCAACTAACTAACATTGGGACAGTTGTATGGTACTTAGCAGCAAATACACCAAGCATGCAATGTTACAGCTAGCATGCAAGGGACAACTAGCATGCAACAACAAGCATGCTAAGGACAACAAGCAAGCAAGGGACAATAAGCAAGCAAGGTGTAGCCAACACATAGGTCAGGATGGCAACATGGTGCAGCAATGGCACATAATGCAGTACAGTGATGGGTACAGTGATGATTAATTAAGCGTGATGAGATGCATCACAGTGATAATGGGTGCAACATGGTGCAGCACGGTGAGGTGCAGCATGATGATGAAATGCAACACAGCGATAGGTGAAGGAGTCACCTTGGAGAATTAGTTGAAGCAGCATGTCTTCAACTGATCTCATGTATCATCTTCTTAGAGATGATCTATGCTCTTATCTAGATATGTCAAAGTGTTGACTTCTGTTGTAAACGTACTATCTCTCTCTCTCTCTGCTAAACTATTGAAGAACATATAAGAAGAATTGATCAAGGGTTTCCCCACATTGGGGTTTGTCCCTGGCTAGCGCCACATCTTGTGTCCTCTTGTCTTGGCTTGTCTTCTGTGATTTATGTTTATGTTCTATCTGTAGTTTACTTTAATGCTGATGTGATTGCCAATCTGGAAAAGATATTGAGCTAACTGTGAAAATTGAAATAAATTGCTCTAAGCATAGAACATACCTAAAATTTAACAAGATTCCAATGGACGAAGACCAGAACCAAGACCCTTGACCTATATTTCCATTCCTAGACCAAGGCACAGTCATCCTTCTTCTCTTGATTCTTCGATTTCTTCATGGCACCAAAACATGATCATTGCAGCATTCCAACGTTGTGATCTATCCTTGAACTTTGGCCTCATCATTCCTTCATCATGTAACATTTTACATCACTGATCGTATTACTACAGCACCTGCTATCATCGAGCATTACTAAGCCCCACTATCCATCCGCATTCTAGTGAGTATAAGCCTGAGACGTCGAGGAGAATATTATTGTAATATCACAACTAATCTGCAATGTGGTCACTGTAATAACCAATCTTCTTGCTACCTAGATCACCGAGAGACTCAGAGAATATGTCGAGAACGTTTCTGTGTATAGTTCGCATTTTTTTGTCCTATACCCATCTGAAATTTCAAAGATATGTCGAGTCTGTTTGTTGTGTAAATGCGAAGGTACAAGCTCCTATTTATAGTTGTTGGGTCATACATGTAAGCCGACCCGTCCTTATGAACTAACGTGTCATTTTTGTTGAGCCGACATGTCATCTATATATATATATATATATGACATTCTCCAAAGGTTGTGTCTCCCTTTATTGGAGCCGACATGAAGTTTGAGCATATATATATTGATGTTGGGAAGATGATTGTGCTTGTCTATGTTAGTTTTTAGTAGCATCGGAAGTGCTCTAGCCTTGAAAATTGGTGGAGAGTCTAAGGCACATGAGTTCTAAGAACCCAAAAACCGTTTGGTGAAATTCCACCCGAAATGTATTTTATTAAAATAATTAATATTTTTAATGGAGTTCCTAAGTTTAAACTTAGGGAAATTAAAATATTAATGGGTATTAATCAAAATATGGGTGAGAATGATCTAGAAGGCGGATCAAGTCATGTTTTAATCTTAGCCGTTGATTAGAGACTTAATCTCGATCGTTGAAGACTCAATAGGAAAAGTATAAAATGGAGGCTTGGGGTTCATTTGGAAACACACACGGACAGAACGATTTGATCAAGAATTCAATTCCTAGGGCAGGGTTTGCTAAGGATTTCAAATTAAGTGATCATTCTGCAGTAGAGGGGCAGTGAGAATCTGCGAGGACTTTCCGGCGAATACAAACAAAGAGGCGGAGAGAGCCAGTAGAGTAGAAAAGTTGCCTGTCACGCAGAGGGCGGAACTGCCAGGAACAGTCAGGAAAGCTGACGTAGAGGGCAGAAGTCGGAACTATCGGGAACAGCCGAAACTGCTGGAACAGTCGGGAAAGTTGACGCAGAGGGCAAAAGTCGGAACTATCGGGAACAACTGAAACTGTCAGGAACTGCCGGAACAGTCGGGAAAGTTGACGTAGAGGACAGAAGCCGGAACTACGGAAAACTGTCAAAACAACTGAGAAAGCTGACACAAAGGGCAGATGAGGTGACGCAGAAATAGCCAGGGCTAGCCAGCCTTCTGTCGGATCAGCCGGAATTCTACCGAGTGAAGTGAGGTAAAACTCACTCAAATTTTCCGCTAGTATTTTCTCTGTAAAGGATTGCTAGATGAGCATCCTAGATTTGTATTCAGATATTTCTCTTGCATAATAATAAAACCCTCAGAGTTGCTGCACTGGTTTTCCCGCATTGGGTTTTTCCGGGGACTATTGTGTCCAAAAATAAGTGTGTCCTATGTATCTTGTTCTTTGCTCTGTTTTCTATTTCATGAGATCAAATATTTAATTAGTGTAGGTTGCAGAAGTAATTTGCTTCAGTATTCAGAAGAATAACTTGATGAATGTAATTTAAAAATCAAGTAGGTGAAGTAGATTCAGATTTGCTGCAGTAGGGGTTCTTTCAATAGTAGGAATTTTCATGGTCTATTCTGGAGGATTCTTACAAGTGTAACAACACTTCATAGACTCTGAATTATATATTTATGACAAGATGACAAATCCCTAAAGACATCAAGGAGGAGTCTTTGACCTATGAAAAACACTTCTTGCTCATGAAACCCATGATGCAAGGAATACAATAAATATATTTGTTTCTTCTTTACATAAAATCATAATTACAAGTTGTTATGAAAACCGAACCTAGTTACACTTTCTTCAACAAGGGCCAAGAGGACCCAGCCTAGGTTGGGGGATGGAATGTAACAGCCGATGATGTTCCTATCCTGGATAGGTGAGGGGAAAGGACCAAACAAGAATATTTACTTCAAAAGGTTGAATTGATCCTATTAGTGTCTAGCCTTAGGGATGCCTAGGCAAAAGTCGGTCCTAGAGTTAGGGCATGAAATTCCCGGAGATTCCACTGTCCGAATGGCCTCAAATTTGGAGAGGGATGGGACCCACCAGCGCAATAGCCTAGAGGAGGTCAAAAATTTTCCTTGGGCCAATTGCCAGGAAATTGATGCCCTAGGTGACCCATTGGGGCTAGACTCGGGAAAAAGGGGAAAAATGGTGAAAAGAAGGTTAATATGATCACCCTTTTTATGGAACCAATGCCTAATTCACTTGGGGATATGGAGTCAAGGATGGTAATGAGTAAGAACTTGGATTCTTGATCAAGGAGGCCCAAAAAGTCAACTTCATCCAATGTAGATAGTAAGAAAAGAAAAGCGACTTTCAAGCATTTATACTTTAAAGCAAATGATGCAAGCTTCTCGAGATAAATAATTTGTAGGGCATTTCATTCATATAACATTGGCCCAAACATTTAATAACTAAAACATTGCTCAATTCCACATTACAATAATGCAGCAACTAGCCCTAATTTTAGTAATATGCAGCAACAAACAATAAAATCACTTACAACGTTATAGAGTATATCCAACCAGTGATCCGTTTGCATAACAAAGCTCCAAGATAAGAGAAATAGCCCAAATCCATACATCAAAATTCATCCATCTCCAAAAATATCCTTCAAGGAAAAAGTGTGAAAATTCTTTATGAGTAGAGAGATCTGAAGTCAAATGATGATACAAATGAATGTATCTAACATCAATATATAGCCTCCTATGGAGTTCGAATTATACTATGGGCCCTGTTGACCACTACGTGTCAACTACCCATAGCAGTACACCCCCTTTTTTCGCAAAAGGGATAGCGCTTGATCGACGTGTCTGTGCCATTTGACAGTCATCGTCGACCTAATCATGTTATGTTGTAAACCCAGTCTGCATGTGTGAATTGTAAATAATCTTAGCAGAGTTGAGTCATATATGTAAATTGCCTAGGTGGACCTAATTTTCTAGTGATAATCTACGTTTCGGAAGGTTTTTTGTCTCACCGATCCATGATCGGCAGAGTTTTCCTTCAACCTAACCCCAAAGCCGAAATGAATTTTGTCATTAGAATCTTAGAGGAATCCTAGTGTGTTGATTTGCTAAATTATATTTGGTCGCAGAACTGGGTGGTCTATGAGGGTCTATGTCAAATGGGTTTTCCCCTTTGAGATGTAAAATTGTAAAAGTCATGATGTAAAGTGTCTTGAGGGTTAGAAAATGTTTTAATCCCCTCATAAGTCCTAAGTCCTAGGTCCTAGGTGATTTTTCCAAAGGCTAAGTTCGAGGATCCAAAGAAAAAAATTAAAAAATAGATAGAAATAATAATAAAATTTTAAAAAAAAAAAAAAAAAATTGTTGATAAGTGGGTGAATCCTGAAAATCACTCTTACCCTGTGGCTGAGAGGCCACGACTCAAAGGCATCTAAGCCGTCAAAGTCACCCGGGGATCGCACCCGGTCTGAGCCGCACCAGCGGAAACCATGCTGGATTTTTTGGTATCAGCGAGACTAGAACCGGTGACCTTTGCATACGGAGCGCCTTAACAGCGTGCTCCTTCACCGACTGTTCTGTATCTCTTTGATATAAAATTTTAAAATTTTTAAAAAATTTAAAAATTTAAAAAATAATAATAAGTCAAATTTTTGAGTAAATAAATGCAGAATTTTAACTTTTTAATATATTAAAATGCATTTAAAAATTCGATAGATGAGATTAAAAGAAATCTTGATCCTCATCGACGGTCGAGATTAGTTTGACATGGATCACTCGAACTAGCTGTTGGAAATTTTTCCTTTAAATAGGGTGTTAGGGGTCATTTGAGATCAGATTCGATCTGAGAGTTTGGTGCTTAAGAAAGCTCTCTTGTAGTCATTTTTTGTGCAATAAAGAAAGACTTTGGAGTTGAAAAGCTTGCTGGTGTTACTCTTCTGGAAATGCTGTAAGATCTTTTATTTTTATTTTTTTCTGCATAATTTTATTTTCAGTCATCGATAATAGCTTGATGAAGATTGATTCAGGCACAGGTATCTTGTCTGATCTTTGGGGTTTGAATGATAGTTTAGATTCTGAAATATAATGGCAGGTATCTCCATTTGATCTGGATTCACTATTGTTCTCTCCCTCTATGTTAATGGTTGATTTTAAGCTGTGCAGGAAATCTTAGTTGAGTTTACCGGGCGTTAGGGGAAGTTCTCGACTGAACCAGTCAACTCCCGGATTGCATTTTCTGAAAGACCCCAGCTAGTTTTAATTCCGGGTTTATCATCTAAATTTTTTATCAATGCATGCAGGGTTTCTGAAGCGTCTGACATTAAATTAAAATTCTGAAAATATTTATGTGGCATAACGAGAAATCTGGCTGTTTTAGAGCCTGCAGTTTGTGAATATTGTAATTATTTAGTTAGGGTTTTCAGTTTCGTTTCTTGCACATATTATTTTGGGTTTTCTTTTCTTTTGCAGGTACAAGTTTTGAGAAATATTTCAGGGTTTCATTCAAACAATCTGGAGCAACTGATTCAAAATTTTATTCCTGGAAAATATTGAGAGGTTCTGGTGGAAGTTCTACATATTGACTGCGTGGTTTCTTCTGAGCAGGAAGATTTCGATTTTATTTCGAAATTTTCTTTTGTGATCTAGGTTCGAATTTTAAAATCTGGAAAATTTCTGGGTTACTTCCTGCTGCTGCCCTGCAGTCATCTTCACGCCATCTCCATATTCATGCAGTTATTCCTAGCTCCACGCATTGCTGCCATTCATCTACATGCTGCTCCCTCCCCTTTGTAGCTATCTGCGTCCTTAGCCTTATACATCACTTGAAAATCCCTGCGTATTCAGCCTTATCCTCCCGCAGCTCTCTTCAATCGAATCTGTAGCCGTCCTAACCGCAACCATATTTGCTCTTCACGTTGTCGTCGTCGATGCCTGCAGAGAAAAGTCATAAAAATAAAATAAATCGATTTTGATTAGCGCAGGTTTGGTTTTGTTATTGTAGGACCATAAAAAATAAAATTTCGATTTTTGTGTGCATTTATCCTTTTAAATCAATAAAATCTAAAAAATCAAAAATCAAAAATCTAAAACGCATAAACCCTAGCTCCTCTGCTCCTTACTGCGCCCATCTCTCCACGTGATCAACCTTTCTGCAGCCATATTTCTCAATCGATTCACCATTCAAACCTCTGCAACGAATCTCACACCTGCGGATTTCCTCCCTTTCAAGCCCGCCATCACCTGCAAACAACAAGCAAGCGTTGGGTTTCTTATTGTGTTGATGCAGCAAGCAAAAAACTCAAGACGTTGCCATCTCTGCGTTGATTCCACGCTCAGCTCGTTGGGTTCTCACTTGCAAAACACATTTAAATCACGCAACCCATTGAAAACACGCAGCTTCTCATGATCTGCCATCGTTGATCTATGCTGCCGTCCTGTTTCCTCCTTCTGTCGTCGAGCATTCGAACCTACAAAAGAAAATCATATGTTGCAATCTTTTTTTTACTTATTCATGTGTTATGTGTTAGTATATCTTAGCTTAGGGTTAGTGTTTTTTTTTTTAGAATTTTATTTAAAAGTTTTGATTAGTTAGGATAGCGTATGTTTTTATATAGTTATGTTTTTGTTTTGGTTTTAGATTTATTTTAGTTTTATTTATTTAAAATTGGAATATAAAACTTTAAAAATTAATAATAAAAAAATTTGATTTCATGGTATGTATTTAAGCTTTAGAATTAGATCAAAATTTTCATTTTTTTTTTTTTTAGATCTTAGTTTTAGAATAGATTTTTGTTAGGTTTTGATTTCAAATTTATTTTGATTTTGTTTTATTTTTTCTCTTTCAAAAAAAAGGGGGGGGAATAAAAAAAAAAAAAAAAAAAGTCCCTTTTTAAGTTCTTAAGTTTTAGATTTAATAAATTTTTACCCTAGTTTTAGATTTAGATTTAGGATTTGAGTTATTTTATTTAGTTTTTTTATTTAACCTAAATATATATATATATATATAACAAATAAAAAAATTCATAAAAAGTTAAAAATTTTCTTTTTACTTTTTAGACTTTAGTTTAGATTAGAATTTATTTTTTATTTAGGATTTTAGTTTTGACTTAAAATTTTATAAAAAAATATATAAAAATTAAAATTATTTTGAAAAAGCTTACCAAAAAATTCGAAAATTCATTTTTTGGAGTTTCTTGTGCTATTTATGTTCCATTTCTCTATAGCTAAATGCATTTAAATGTTTATTTATAAGTTGGCTATATGAAAGTGGTAGGTGGTCAGCATTTAAATCATTTAAAGCATTTATTTTTTCTTGAAGTTTAATTGTTGGATCATCGTTAAGGCGTTGTGCATTTGTTGAATATCTTACAACGCTTGGGTTATTTGATGATAAATGATTGTTTTACATGGATTATATTTCTAAAACATTTAATAAATAATCATTTAATCATTAACTCCATAAGGCATTGGTCTATTAACTTAATAAAATCAAATAAGTGCTTGTTTTCCCTCGTGTCTCCCAACCCAACTGGTCCACAGTCGGTCATCCATTGTCCCATAGGGTCTACCCCCCTTAGCCGCGGGAGACAGGCTTAGACAAAGAGATCGGGGATCAGGGTGACAGCCCCCGGTCTGAGCATTGTCGTGACAATCTATGCGACAACATTTTTTGGCGCCGTTGTCGGGGATAGAGTTTTTCTGTCCCTGGCGTTTCAACGACAATCATTCTCCTCGTTTCTCATCTGTTCATTTCAGCCGGCAACGACAACATTTTTTGGCGTCGTTGCCGGGGATACTTTATTCTCGGTGTTTCAACGACTTTTCGTCTTTCATCGTTCATCTTTCTATCATTCGTTTGAGCCGGCAACGACAACATTTTTTGGCGCCGTTGCCGGGGACAGAGTTTTTTCTGTCCTTGGTTTATTCGACATTCATCATTATTTCTTCTTTCTTATTTTTCATTTGAGCTGGTAGAGTCAAAAAATTTGGCATCATCTCATCTTTTACGCCATTCATTAGCCTGTCAAACGGCCAACATTCTTTGGCGTCTTTTGATCTTTTCATCACCTTATCTTTCGTCATATCAGCAACTTCTCTTCGATTTGTTTCTTGTTTGGGTGGCGACTCCATTTTCTTATTTTTCCCAGACAAGAAGCCTCCCTCATATCTACTTGTTGGTTGCTTTTTGGATCTTAGAATTAGATTCATTGTTCAAGTGGCGACTCCACTTCTTTCATCTCTTGATTTTCTTGAGCACTATCATCCATTTGGTTTCTCGTTATTCATCATGGATTATTCGTTTAAACCATGTCATTATATTGATGATCTCCATGATATTTCAGAAGTGGCCATTTCTAAATTACCTTTGTTCTCAAGTGGTGATTCAGTCGTTGTTAAAAGACATCTAGGCTTCTTTAGTCGTATAATGATCATATATTGTAGACCCCCTCAATATAATCATGAAGATGTCAAAATGCGTCTTTTTGTCCTTTCTTTAGAGGGTGATGCTTTGAATTGGTTTAACAATTGTCCTAAGGATTCTTTCACTTCTTTACAAGACATTGTCAATGCTTTTAAAGATAGATATGGTGATCCAGACAGCTCGCCTTGTGCCCCTAAAATTGTGCAAAAGAATGAAAGTAATCTTATAAAAGGTCCAACTGTCGATGAAAGATTTCGAGACAATTCTTCATATCAGAATGTGCCATCCACCTGTACCATTGCAGATCAAATCCATGATAGTGGAAAAGCAGGGACAAATGACAATGAAAAGGAAAATCAAAAGCAAATTATACAAGAACTAATGCTGCTGGTAAAAAATATGGAGATCAATCAAACTAATTATGCCAATGATGTGAGAACTTTATGCACCCACCTGGAAAAACGTAATAGGGAGATGGAGATCATGCAAAATCAGCATACTAAGGAAATTGAGGCCATGAAGACTAATCATGACACAGAAATTAGTTTTATGCAAAGCAAGTTATCAAGCTTAGAGGAAAATATGACTACCATGAAAGCTAATCATGATAGGGAAATTAATTCTATGCAAAACAAGTTATTAACTATGGATGAAGAAATGACTATCATGACGTTCGATCATAATAATCAATTGGCTGCCATGCAAGCAAATCATAAGCAAGAGATAAACTCTATGCAATATTGCTTGATGACCATAAATGAAAAGAACGATAAAGTAATAAAAGATATGGAAGAAGACCATGCCAGGGAAATCAGTGCTATGAAGGTTGAACACTCTAGTCAGATAAATGCCATTAAAATACAGGTTCAGAAATTTCAACAATGGTCAAAGGATGAAAGAAACCAGGGAACGTCAATAGATCAGGAGCCTCCTTGTCTGTTGCAACAAGCTCCATCTTACTATGAGGTCCTTTGTTCCATTGAAAAGTGGATAATTGAAGGTGACTTGGATAAAAGGGAAATTAATAATAAGGTTGATGCTCACATGGTTAATCCACCAGTCATAGAAGATCAAGTTATAACTCATGGCACCTGTGAGATTGATCCATCATCCTTTACAGGGCAGATGCAGAATGAAGAAAGACATGTCATGCATATCTTACATACTTCATCTGAGAGCTTTGAAGCAGAAAGTTCCACATCATCAGTGATACAGCATGCCACGAAGAGAAAGCGCAAAAGAAAGAGAACGAGAAAAAGATTTGATGCCTCAGACGGCCGCAAGCAGCTTGACTTTCAGATAGGAAAAGGTCCTACCATATGCAGAATTGGACATGGCACATCCGACAAGCAGGCAAATGCTCAGTATACACTATATTGAACACATCTGATGCCATGGGGCATCCTTTGTATTTCTAACCCTACTCCTTGTTTTTTCAACATTTTTATTTTTAGGATTAGATTTACTTTTCCAGATAGTTAATAAATGAAGAGCTTATATCTTTCATGTGCTTAATGTTATATGATGATTCTTGAATGGACGCTACTTATTTCTGTTGTGTGTTGCATGGATGCAGATTCTGGATTCTCACATTCCTACAGTGCAGCAACGTGTCCCCAAGTGGAGCCAGATGTTGACCACTACGTGTCAACTACCCATAGCAGTACACCCCCTTTTTTCGCAAAAGGGATAGCGCTTGATCGACGTGTCCATGCCATTTGACAGTCATCGTCGACCTGATCATGTTATGTTGTAAACCCAGTCTGCATGTGTGAATTGTAAATAATCTTAGCAGAGTTGAGTCATGTATGTAAATTGCCTAGGTGGACCTAATTTTCTAGTGATAATCTACGTTCCGGAAGGTTTTTTGTCTCACCGATCCATGATCGGCAGAGTTTTCCTTCAGCCTAACCCCAAAGCCGGAATGAATTTTGTCATTAGAATCTTAGAGGAATCCTAGTGTGTTGATCTGCTAGATTATATTTGGTCGCAGAACTGGGTGGTCTATGAGGGTCTATGTCAAATGGGTTTTCCCCTTTGAGATGTAAAATTGTAAAAGTCATGATGTAAAGTGCCTTGAGGGTTAGAAAATGTTTTAATCCCCTCACAAGTCCTAAGTCCTAGGTCCTAGGTGATTTTTCCAAAGGCTAAGTTCGAGGATCCAAAAAAAAAAAATTAAATAAAATTAAAAAATAGATAAAAATAATAATAAAATTTAAAAATTTAAAAAATAATAATAAAATAATAATAAGTCAAATTTTTGAGTAAATAAATGCAGAATTTTAACTTTTTAATATATTAAAATGCATTTAAAAATTCGACAAATGAGATTAAAAGAAATCTTGATCCTCATCGACGGTCAAGATTAGTTTGACATGGATCACTCGAACTAGCTATTGGAAATTTTTCCTTTAAATAGGGTGCTAGGGGTCATTTGAGATCAGATTGGATCTGAGAGTTTGGTGCTAAAGAAAGCTCTCTTGTAGTCATTTTTTGTGCAATAAAGAAAGACTTTGGGGTTGAAAATCTTGTTGGTGTTACTCTTCTGGAAATGCTGTAAGATCTTTTATTTTTCTGCATAATTTTATTTTCAGTCATCGATAATAGCTTGATGAAGATTGATTCAGGCACAGGTATCTTGTCTGATCTCTGGGGTTTGAATGATAGTTTAGATTCTGAAATATAATGGCAGGTATCTCCATTTGATCTGGATTTCACTATTGTTTTCTCCCTCTATGTTAATGGTTGATTTTAAGCTGTGCAGGAAATCTTAGTTTTGAGTTTACCAGGCGTTAGGGGAAGTTCTCGGCTAAACCAGCCAACTCCCGGATTGCATTTTCTGAAAGAGCCCAACTAGTTTTAATTCCGGGCTTATCATCTGAATTTTTTATGAATGCATGCAGGGTTTTTCTGAAGCATCTCACATTAAATTAAAATTCTGAAAATATTTATGTGGCATAACGAGAAATCTGGCTATTTTAGAGCCTGCAGTTTGTGAATATTCTAATTATTTAGTTAAGGTTTTCAGTTTCGTTTCTTGCACATTATTTTGAGTTTTCTTTTCTTTTGCAGGTACAGGTTTTGAGAAATATTTCAGGGTTTCACTCAGACAATCTGCAGCAGCTGATTCAAAATTTTATTCCTGGAAAATATTGAGAGGTTCTAGTGGAAGTTCTGCATATTGACTGCGTGGTTTCTTCTGAGCAAGAAGATTTCGATTTTATTTCGAAATTTTCTTTTGTGATCTGGGTTCGAATTTTAAAATCTGGAAAATTTCTAGGTTACTTCCTGCTGCTCCCCCGCAGTCATCTTCATGCCATCTCCATATTCATGCAGTTATTCCTAGCTCCACGCATTGCTGCCATTCATCTACATGCTGCTCCCTCCCCTCTGTAGCTATCTGCGTCCTCAGCCTTATACATCACTTGAAAATCCCTGCGTATTCAGCCTTATCCTCCCGCAGCTCTCTTCAATCGAATCTGTAGTCGTCCTGACCGCAGCCGTATTTGCTCTTCACGCTACCGCTGTCGATGCCTACAGAGAAAAGTCATAAAAATAAAATAAATCGATTTTGATTAGCGCAGGTTTGGTTTTGTTATTGTAGGACCATAAAAAATAAAATTTCGATTTTTGTGTGCATTTATGCTTTTAAATCAATAAAATCTAAAAAATAAAAAAATCTAAAACGCATAAACCCCAGCTCCTTTACTCCTTACTGCGCTCATCTCTCCACGTGATCAACCTTTTTGCAGCCATATTTCTCAATCAATTCACCATTCAAACCTCTGTAATGAATCTCAGACCTACGGATTTCCTCCCTTTCAAGCCCGTCGTCACCTGCAAACAAAAAGCAAGCGTTGGGTTTCTTATTGTGTTGATGCAGCAAGCAAAAAACTCAAGATGCTGCCATCTCTGCGTTGATTCCACGCTCAGCTCGTTGGGTTCTCACTTGCAAAACACATTTAAATCGCGCAGCCCATTGAAAACACGCAGCTTCTCATGATCTGCCATCGTTGATCTATGCCGCCATCCTGTTTCCTCCTCCTGTCGTCGAGCATTCGAACCTGCAAAATAAAATCATACATTGAAATCTTTTTTTTACTTATTCATGCGTTATGCATTAGTATATCTTAGCTTAGGGTTAGTGTTTTTTTTTATAATTTTATTTAAAAGTTTTGATTAGTTAGGATAGCGTATGTTTTTATATAGTTATGTTTTTGTTTTGGTTTTAGATTTATTTTAGTTTTATTTATTTAAAATTGGAATATAAAACTTAAAAAAATAATAATAATAATAAAAGATATAATAAAAAATTTTGATTTCATGGTATGTATTTAAGCTTTAGAATTAGATCAAAATTTTCTTTTCTTTTTTTTTAGATCTTAGTTTTAGAATAGATTTTCGTTAGGTTTTGATTTCAAATTTATTTTGATTTTGTTTTATTTTTACTCTTTCAAAAAAAGGGGGGGGGCAAGAGTCCCTTTTTAAGTTCTTAAGTTTTAGATTTAATAAATTTTTACCTTAGTTTTAGATTTAGATTTAGGATTTGAGTTATTTTATTTAGTTTTTTTTATTTAACCTAAAATATATATATATATAAAGATAACAAATAAAAAATTCATAAAAAGTTAAAAATTTTCTTTTTACTTTTTAGACTTTAGTTTAGATTAGATTTTATTTTTTATTTAGGATTTTAGTTTTGACTTAAAATTTTATGAAAAAATATATAAAAATTAAAATTATTTTGAAAAAGCTTACCAAAAAATTCGAAAATTCATTTTTTGGAGTTTCTTGTGCTATTTATGTTCCATTTCTCTATAGCTAAATGCATTTAAATGTTTATTTATAAGTTGGCTATACGAAAGTGGTAGGTGGTCAGCGTTTAAATCATTTAAAGCATTTTTTTTCTTGAAGTTTAATTGTTGGATCATCGTTAAGGCGTTGTGCATTTGTTGAATATCTTACATCGCTTGGGTTATTTGATGATAAATGATTGTTTTACATGGTTTATACTTCTGCAACATTTAATAAATAATCATTTAATCATTAACTCCATAAGGCACTGGTCTATTAACTTAATAAAATCAAATAAGTGCTTGTTTTCCCTCATGTCTCCCAACCCAACTGGTCCACAGTCGGTCATCCATTGTCCCATAGGGTCTACCCCCCTTAGCCGCGGGAGACAGGCTTAAACGAAGAGATCGGGGATTAGGGTGACAGCCCCCGGTCTGAGCATTGTCGTGACAATCTGTGCGACAATAGGCCCCTAATGATAAAATAATGCACGAATAATAACCCCTAATGGTGACAAGCCCACCATACTAGCTCATAATGAACAAACAAGCCTCACAAGGCGCCAAATAATGATGTATACATGTCGTAGGGCCCTCCAAAGGCTCAATAACATCCTGAAGTGCCATATTGATGAATAAATTCCTCGAAATATGATGGACAATGGGGTGGCCCCTTGTTCGCCAAGTAGTAGACCTATGGTGCTCTCAGTGGGTGGGTCTAAGGGCACATCAATGACCCCATGGGTCTCCATATGAATCAGAGATGTTTGTAGATCCTTTGCAATGGTCCAGATGGTGGAATGAATGCTTCCATGACATCGTACAAGTGCTGGGACACCTGCCAAGAGTGTGGGGTTCCTATGGGGGCTTGCTGGGCATAGCAGTGATGTCACCATCGTCCCAAAAGTGGATCGCTAGTAGTCTCTGAACATCCATGAAGATTTGTGGAGTGTTTTCTGGTGTTGTGGAGGCCCATGGCTCTCTATGCACACCCTACATGTACCAATGTGGACCTCTAGGGGTCAGGATCCCAAATAGGGAAGCCAAACCCAAAAGGAAACCACCTGCAACCCTGCATAAGACCTAATGTGTCCCCTAGGCTTCTAATACAATCAGTCATTAGAATAATCGGGTAAAGGAGCTTACAAACCATGGATAACAAAGTGGGAACTTCATAATGGCATGCCCTTCCGTAGTGGGTTTTGGCATGTGCTAATGTCTCCAAACTCCAAAGGGGGTTAGCCAAGTACCTTATTAGGTGGTTTCATCCCTTAGAGGGGATAGTATGTCCAAGGTACACCCTTCTAATGGGGGTGGCAAGTGATAAATAGGTGAGAAGGGCAACCCTGGGCCACATAATGGGGCATAGGGGTAGCTAGATAACGGGAAGCCCACACCTAGGTATATAATGTATAAGAGGGAGCACTAGTGGTACATGAGGTGCCCCGACCTTGATTTTTCCACCCTTCTTCATATACCTTTTGCCTTTTATGAATTTTCTTTAATTAACTGCTTCAAAGGACGAGAGCATGATGTGTAAGATATAGCAGTGATTACCCCCTTTTAGGTAGGGCAGTTCATTGCCTCCAGGGGTTGGGACAATCATGGGTTTCTGAATGATAGAGGAGGTTCATCTAGGGCCTATGGAACCAGGGTGATGGCCAATGATTGCGGCAGAACTCATGTAATGGTTTTTGCCCATGTGCTGATTATTTGTCCCGGCGATATTTTGCATTTTGTGGTACAATTTCCTATTAAATGTGGCCAATTATGATTTCCACTTTTTCTTTTAACTGCTTCAACCTATGGGGCATCATTCTAGGCCTGACCCAAGGTGGGGGCAAGGGGATAGAGAAGCTAGCCCTATGTGGACCCAGAATGGGAATGTGGACCCAAGTGGAATAAAAGATGAATGGGGGTATAGTGAGTGAAAAGGGAGTAATATGTGTGGGTAAAGGTGCGGAATCACGCACCCAAATTCGAGACTTCCCAAGTAGGACCACCCTAGAACCGAATGGTCACTAAAGGAGATCCCACAGGACTAAGATCCAAGGGTAACAACCAAAAGAGATCAAGAGCACAGGAGCACAAACTAAGCCCACTCTTTCCGCCAAATCCCCCCATCAATCCATACCCAAATGTATCCATGATAAGTAAACCCAATACTCAATTACCAAATGACAAGACATGCCTTTAGATTCGGGAAGCCCACCTTCAAACAAACGATCAATACAAGTGGGTGAGGGACCACATGGTTGGCTTAGGTGGCAGAGAAATGGCACAACAAGCTAATAGGAGGTATCAAAGGGTTGTTGGCCGTCGGCTGAGGCTCATCATGGAGAAAAAATTCTCCTAGGGATATCACCCACAAAGTGGTGGGTAACACTACCCAATTAGGCCACAGTACTGAAATCGTGCTCTCATACCACTTGTAACATACCCTTAAAAAAAAAATCTATTGTTGTTCATTAACCATGTCACTAGCAGTTTTACTATGTGATGTTACATATATCTATATTGAAATTAAATCTTACTCCGTACATGTACGTGTAATTGACTCGGATTCTTATGAAGGGTGGATAAAATTATATTTTCCCATGTGGTATTCGGTGTGAAATACATGATTGGTGTCCTGACTTTGAATCAATAAATTTGATAACTCATATGTATATGTTTGCAAGCCCTTGGTTGTCTCGGCTGCAAGATATATTGTCCCAAGGTTTATTGATATAAAGTGTTAATTAATTGAATTTTCTGGAACATTACCCCATCCTGTGCCATTTAGCCATCCTAGCCTTCGGGATCTGGGGCAGATCTACGGCTCCCCACGGTTGAGTTTCAATCAACTGTGTGGATTGGATAGAAGCAATTAGAGGGTAACTACCCTCAATCCCCAGCACCATCTGAGGTTCATTTGCACCTTCACTCCTATCGTGACAGGGCTCTGCGACTCGGGTAGGGTTTCGTCTCCTTTGTGAACAATTTTCATCGCTAATTATGCCATCTTGCTCCACAACAGGCAAAGTTTCCTCCTCTAATGGTTGAGGGTTTGCAGAACTCTTACCTTTGCTCTCGTTCCACTAGTTGGTGAAGTCAACAAGTTATAGCAACTCCATTGTATCTCATATGGTAAGCTCTGAATGCCCTCCTTTTTATTTTGTTGCAAATAAGTCATTTCCTCTTGGTTTTTACATTGTCAGACTTAAGTTTTTATACCTTGCAGCCTGCAGGGCGTGGTAGAATCATCTTGCAGCAAAGGAAACTTGCGCAGAGAGGGGATAGTTACACATGTAAGCTACTTCTTCCTGCCAGAGGCTCTAATTAATTTCCCTAATACGGTTCTTCATAACCTGGCTTGCTATCCTAATTTTGTTATCTCTCCTAGGGTTTTTCACCGGAGCTCCTTGGAAAGTAGTTGCTTACCCAGGTTATCTCTCCCACAGCTCTTTTCATTACAGTCGAGACTTCATTTTTCTTTCAGTGATGTATAAATATCTTCGACTATTATTTACAATCTGGGTAGGTCTGTTGCAGGTAAAATTCTTTTGCGCCTTCTGCACCTAGCTTACATATTCATGGCTCCCTTCTACGGAATTTGTTGGTGATAGTTTGTTCTTCCGTCGAATTTTCCAGGAGTGGTCACATACCCTTTTAGGGTCTCTATAGCTAAGAATGTTTAAAAACTAAAAACTGTGTACAGGGAAGCTCAACAATAAGTCAAGGTTTTTTTTATTTGTTATTATACACTTTGTCGATTAGACAGAAGATAGGACACAGCCGTACTTATGTTTTTCTTTAAGATGGCCCTATTTGTGAATAATTGTTGCTACTTTGTATGTTTTAGTTCTGGAGAGATTATATTGATATGGTTACTATGAATCTAACCTCAAAAAAAAACTTTGTATAGTCATATATCAGTTGTATATTTTCTTTTAATATTTGTAACTGATTTTGGCACTAGGCCGTAGTCTCATTTCTCAAACTTAGTTACAGTATTTTGTTTTATTCAGCTCGAAGGGCATGCGTTCGATTTTTCCCTGTGCAACGCTGTAACTTCTTTAGTTGAATTTATTTACATTAAAGGAATGTTTTGGGCTTCGCCCAGGTTGCCATTGCTTCTCCAACAGAATGCTCTCAAGCATTAGTATTCAATAGATTTATATTTTACTGGTATTTTGCATAGTTGTCGATTATAAGTTGATGAATGGTCGTTGCTTGAACTTGAACAGATATCAAACAATGATTCATTTCAGTTTTCAGATTAATAGATTATAACCCTCTGCTTATATTCTTGCATCATAACTTATATTTGCAGTTCTTTATTTTAACTTCTTATTAGTTGCTTCATAATGTATTCAATTGCACAAAGAGAATAGTACTTTCCTTTCTGTTTGATTGATATGTTCAGATACAGTTTCTTTCTTTGTAGTTCACAGTTTTATATTCTTATAAAGTTAGTTTCTTCATTCTGGGGAGTTTAGGGGGTTGTCCTTGGGTTGTTGGTAACCCGGCTCAGCCCAAGGGACTAATCCAAATCTCCTTAGATGCATTGATTCCATTATTCATATCAGTTAATGCAATTATTGTACTCTTGAGAGCCTTTATCTAGCATTGCTACTGCATTCCAAAATTTTACACCCTACATGTGAATATAGTGATTCTCACCTTACTTCTCAATACCCAACTTCTTCTTGAAACAGCATATTAATGAATTCAAACATACTTTACAGTTTGTAGCCTCTACAAAAAAACACAATTTTACATCTGAAGAAAAACAATAGCTAATAAACAAAGCAGGTTTCCTCAGTACTTATCTGTTCCTTCTCACAGTCAGCCACAGAACTACAAGTGAAAGGAATTTTACAACCTATGAGAACCAGTAACACTGTTGATATTCCCCTCTATCCAGTTTCATATTCAGAACAATTTCAGATTTAGAAACCTTAATAGGTTTACTCAAGACCACCTGATCCCAACCAGCTTTAGTCTAGGGTTTTTCAATTGGAGTTCCATTGGCCAACTAGCTCAAGAACTTTGTGCCTGGCAGTGTCATGCCTCCCTCTATAGTGTCCTGTCAGAGGTTCAATAGTATCGTAGTCTTTCCTCTCTCAGGTTGCCTCAGGTCCCTCTTACCCTATTGGCTTCCTTTTCCCTTGTGAGATGTTTTGTCTCAGGGGAGAGAGGTTGGCCAGGCAATTGCCTCTGCCCATAACTATCTTCAACTGTTCCTGAATATGAAACTTACTTTTACAATACTTTCCCCGTAACTTTATCGCTGACCTTTTTTTTTAATTCTTTTGTGATTAAATTTAAACCTTCACATTCACAATCCATTCGATTAGACCTTTTAATCATAATCCATAGTCTGTCAGGTAAATAGTAAAACAGAGTAATTCAATGTTACCATATTTACCAAGGGGTATTACAATCACGGTCAAAACCCATCCTTCTTCCAAGTCACCATATAATCCATATCAAATGCCCAAATACAAACAAGCATAAGCACCCGATTGCAAAATGATTAAAGTACATTTTGATCAAAATCCCACCTTTGCCCTTGTGCTCATGTCAGACAGGTGAGAAGTATATGGTTGATGCAAGTGGAGGAGGAAATGGCATATCATCAACTAGTGGTGGTTGTCAGGGGCTATTGTCTACATGCCTGACCAGTTGGCTGTCACAGATAGGAGAAGGGTTTTCTCCTATATGGTTACCCATGTTGGTGGGTAACAAGGACCTCCTCTAAGGCCTTAGGGTTTAGAAAGGGCACTACTAGCGAGGCACTAATTGAGATAGCATGTCCAAAATAATCCATACTTACCACTTTCCATCTCTATTCTTCGGGTTGATAGTCATTGGTCACTGGAATTGGCACCCAATATCCACATCCTTGAATCAGGGCCCAAAAACTTGACCCTGGAGGTTTATGTTGTTGAAAGAATGATAAAAGCATATAAAGCCACAATGGAAGAAAATGTAAAATGCAAAAGATGGTTGGGACATATTTACGACGTGGGAAAAAGTTTAGCATGAGATCTGCCACTTTCTTTAGCCATCAACCAGTTCCTCGAGCATTCAATGCTCCATCTAGATAAAGAAACCCTTGAATGTCCCAACCTCGATGAATGAAAAACTGCTACATCTTAAAGGGGTATTGGAAAAACATAAAGCAAGCTTGGGCTCATAAGCTATACACAAATAAAGACAAATCATTAAAGTAAAAGGCGTACCAAAGGGGTGGAAAAAGCAAGTTGGGGAAAGGGGAAACTCATGCCACCACAATTCCTCCCTCCTTATGTCATTACAATCTAGATGTTGAACCTCATTTAGTTGGTCTCATGGTTGTGGCATCTTCCTTCAAGTCTCTTCACTCTATGACCAACATATCACACACACCTATGGATTGATGGGTCAACCTGGGACATGTCATTCCCCTTGGGGGTAGAAACACCTAATAGAGTTGTTTACCTAATCATCCCTAACATAAGTGAGGTAACTTGTTTACAGGTCCTAAGCTAGTTAGACATTTGAAGCTGAGTTTTGCGTGAAGTATTTATGTGCCCCTAGCATTAGATATGGTCCATTGTTATGCTTTAATGGTTTCATTTCCTTAATGAAGTTGATCTCACTTGATCTTAAGAGCTTTTATTTAGGTGGCTTCATGCAAGCAGCAAATATCCCTTGAGGGCCAGCTTGACTCCTCTTGGACACGTTCTAGGGGGTTCTTTGCCCCATTCTAAGAGCAGACATGACTATGTGGCCCCAATGTTGCCCCTCAAGAGATGATCATTTGGCCTTAATCTAATTCCACATGATGTTAAACCCCTTGATGAGCCTCCAAATGTTGAAACACTAAGCTTGAAAGCTTGGGCGTTGGACTATTTGATGATGTGCCCAGATGGACCCAAGATGCCCCCTCACTAGCCTTGAACATGTTTTGATGAATGGTACCTTGTTTAGCAGACCAGATAGGGATGGTTATCACTGAGATGACTTGGGAGTGTTAACACATCCCTCTTTGATGCCAACCCTTGCCCTAAGTGGTGCCAGGTCACTCCTACAAGCATGGAATGGGTGACATAGAACTTCTTTTAGATGACATCATAGTGGAGGAGGTACCTTTTGAAGATGTACACATGCACTTTGACGCTTTCATGGAATGAGGAGCACTCTTGGACCATTGCCTCACTTGATGCATACTTGCCTATTTTGGAGGATGACATCATCATGGAGACCATTTTTCTCCCACCCGTGTGAGTTATTTTTGGCATTTTATTATGTTTTAAAGCTACTTCAAGGTCAGCTTGTGACTTTTGACCTAGTTGAACTAAAGTAAACTTGTTTTGGGGCTTTAGTTGTAAAATCATGAAAAAATTACTTGCTTACCCTCATATGAATAGAGGGGAGTCACTTTTCATTTTATCACCATCATCCATCACACTTATTCTCTCGAAGTGCGCACTAACCCTTGTCTTCTTCTCTACTTGGACGCATTATGACTTCATGGTGCAAATTGTCTTTGGAGAAGGATTTTGCATGAGGAGGCTTCTTTGGGATAGATTGAAGAGATTCTTGTGGGAATTTGTAAGTTTATTCTTTATCTTTTAAAATTTGCATGCTATCTTATGTGAATTAGGGTTTCTATATGTGCCATGTTTGAAATTGCAATATTTATCTTGAAATCTTGATTCTTTATGCTATGTGAAGTTCTTTTCCTTGAATCCTTCAAGAGAACTCTGATATGTGCATCTCTTGAACTTAAAATCTCCTATCTAAGGAAGTTATTAGGTTTGGAAGAAGAGGCCCTTTCCCTCTCACCCTCTTCATCAAGGTTGTCTTCATTAAATTTTCCCTAAAAGACTCCATTGCCCATTTAGATCAAGGCACTAGTCTAGGAGGTGTTGTTCAATCTTTCCCCTATAACTATTTTCTTCATCTTCTCTATAAATTTTGGGTATTTAGGGTTAGGGTTTTCTTGAAGTTGTGCTAAATTGTAATTTTATTTGATGTGTTATAACTTATTACCCTCTTAATAGGAATTGCACTTAATAATTGGAAAAAAACAAAATCTAGCATTAATTGCATAATAAAACCCTAATACTAGGGCTGATGTCATCCTTTCTATTGCTGTTTTATGTGTATTTCAGCCATAAAACTCAATTGCATACCCTAAAACTTGCATGCCTAATTGATAGCCTCATTTCCTTATTGATCCATCATTGTAAGGCTATTTCTTCTAGCTGTTATATGACATTGCATGCCATTTCTTCGAATATCTATCAAACTCTTAACAGCTCTTTAAATCTATTTAAGTGGTCTAAGGATAAAGTACTTGAACTTTGGTAAAGAGTATCTCAGCCTTCTTGGCTCCATCACTACCTATCTCAATCATTAGACAATGCATCACCTTAAACCCTTCTTGTTGAATATCCCATCCCTTAGGTGATTTATATATAGGGAAGCCTCCCTGGTCATTTAATTCAACACAAAACAGCTGAAGAAAGGCTGCTGAGGTGAGGCCAATTGTTGCCACGAGTTCTAGATCTGCCCACTGGGGTTTTGTACTAGGCCTGCTAGTTTTTGCAGAAACAAAGAACATATAAAATTCAGGTTTTTATGTACTTGAAAGTGAAAGTGTTTTATTAGTCCATCTCAGAATCTGAGTGTAAACTTTGAAGCTGTAGCCCATTTATCAGGAATACATTCATTGCAGTAACTGAAGATTTCTATAACAATATCTATATAGCAGAAGGTGCCATAAACAAGTACACAAGCATGCCATGCTATAGTAGTAGGTTCAATGTTAGTTTAGTCAGAATAAGCTCTTAAGAGCAAGTAAAAGAAAAGAAGGGACACATGGTAAAGTAAAATGAAAGGGAAAACACTCGAGGAAAAAACTGGATTAAGCACCCCAAAAAGGTCAAATCCAAACCTGTGATTGATCACACAAGATTCCAATCATTAGATACCTTAGTAATATTTGGATCTTCTCCATCATGTCACTAAGTAAATTATTATGGATGAATTATAGGGAAGCTATTTGAAATTCAGATTTCCTTGATAATTCTCTGGAAGTTCAACCACTTTTCACATTCTAATGTTTCAAAGACTTCGGAAAAAAAATATCCCTATTTGTGTAGAAAACTTTAACTTACCATAGATATGCATGCCACCGGGATGGTGTCGTTACCATCTACAACATCCACTACCATATCTGCAACAACAACAGCCTCCACTCCATCCAAAGTAATGGTTATGCTTGGCGGAGAAGAAATGGAAATATTTAGTGTCATGTCATCATTGGGATACTTGTTATAGAGTTGAGGAACAAAAAATCTCCAGCTAGCCGTATTCAGAAGAGACTGTTCTGGCAATTTATCCACTGACCAGTTTAGCAAGCCTGCCTGCAAAGTAGAACAACAATAAGACTCATTTCACAACCTGAATGACAAACATACACTTCAATCTGCAATAATTAGTTCAACTGATACTCTAGGCTAGATGAAAGCTAGGACCAATTATGGAACATTTGTTATGCTAGAATTTAATGGATAAACACTTACATAAGCATGCTATCGATTATGACCATAGATTACTAGTTTGGTCCAAGGGAAATTTCATTTCCTCAAATGTTAAATTAGAAGATACAAAGTTTCTATTCAATGTACTGCAAAACGTCTAATGATATGTTAAAACAAACTATAGATTTACAGAGCCTTCAAGCTCACAAAAGCAGCGAAACAAGAAACATATCACTTGCTTAAAATGCCAACATGAATTGTTTATTAAAATATATGTTCTATAAGATAATTATGTCTGCAGATTACCAGTTTGGTCAAAGGGAAATTTTCATTTCTTCAAATGTCAATTTATAAGACATGAAAATTTTATGCAAGATACTTCTAATGATCTAAATGATCTATTAAAAGCATATTATAGATTTACAGGGTCTTCAAGTTCATGAAAGCAGGGAAAAGAATATACATATCACTTGTTTATGCCAACATAGGAACTTATGCAATTCATTATAAGAAATTTGCTTATTAATATATATGTAATTTGAGGAGAATATTAGAAAGCACTGTGCTCCAAGCAAATATTGTCAAAAAACAGCTCTAAATAACCATGCAGTCATACCAAAGTGGACCATGCTTTTTATGTGCAAAAGTAGGTCCATCACTAGATTGTTCTGAGAATTGCCAATGCCAGGAAGGGAGATGGCATTCTTGATTTCCCCCTTAAGATTGAAATATTCACTTTCAAATGTTAGTTTCTGTAGCATCGGAGGTGTTCTAGTCTCGAAAATTTGTGGAGAGGCTAAAACACAGGGGTTTTCCATAACCCATAAATCGTTTCTGGAAATTCCACCTAGAAATGTCTCAATTAGATTGTTAGTCTATTTTTAATTGTTTCCTAAGTCCAAACTTAGGAAAAGGGGTTAATTAATCAGAATTAATTGAAATAAGGTGAATCATCTAGAAACTCACACAGATCGAGAGGGAATTAATCTAGGCCCTTGATTAAGTTTTAATCTTGGTCGTTGGAGATCCAACAGAGGATTACAAGAAGAAGCCGATGGGTAGATGGAGAACACACTTGTGGAGTTCAATTTCCTTGGAGAGTTCAATTTTTCCAGAGAGCCAACAATTGCCAGAAGAGTTCGAGCTTCACAAGGAAGCAGAGACAGTGAGGGGCAGGGACAGCGAGCCAGAGGAAGTTTTCCAAATCCGATGAAGTAAATTGCATAGAGGCAAAAAGAGACACAGTGAGGCTGATGCAAGAGTTATGCAAAAACCTCTAGAGGCAATTCGTTTTTGCTGGAGAGAAGCTGGATTTTAGTTCCAAAGGCTAGGAAAGTGTTCAAAAGGTCGAAGAGATAGTTTCTTAGCCAGTGGCAGACAAGATGGCTACAGGAGCAGCTAATTCAGGCAACGCATGGAAGGGATTGCGCAAGGCCGACACAGGCCTGCGTAGAGGCTATTTAGACGACTCACTTGGAGTTGCAGTCAGAGCCTGGATTGCTAGTGGGGGTGAGGAAAATTCTTCACAATATTTTTGCCAATGATTTCTCTATAGGATTGTTAGTTTTGGGCATCCAAATTGTACTCAAAATTTCCCACTACTACACAATAATAAAAGCCCTTAGATGTTGCACCGGTTTTCCCGCATTGGGTTGTTCCGGGGACATTTGTCCAAAAATAACTATGTTAATTTTTTATGTGTGTGTGGAGCATATTTATCAGTTGCCAGTGCTATTATTTTCCACAATTTTACTTGTGAAGGTTGCAGTGTAATTTATTCAGTATTTGCCATAGCAAATAAATTGTTAAACAATTAGAAGAATAATTTCCAGTCGCTGCAATAGGATTTCAAACTTGAAATTTTCACATCGTATCAGAGCGTGATTAATCATACGGGGAAGCTCAGAAGAGGAGGCATTGTTCAGAGGGAGCAACAGGACGAATTTCTGGGGGTTGCGCAACGCCTAAGCCAGGAAGATCGAATTCCTTAGGGAAGTTTGATTTTTCAGAGAAGGTTGGCAGAAAAATTCGGCTTGCTAGTTGAGTGATTCTAGCAGGTAGAGGGAGCAGCAAAATCTCAAATTTTTCACTAAGCATATTCCTTGTTTGGGTGCAGAGGGTTTTGCAGTAGCAGAATCAACGTCGAGTGGAAGAGAAACTGCACACACAGAAAGAAAAAATCTCTCAAGGGATCTCGAGTTTTAGAGATCTAACTTTTCTAGTTGAAGATTGGCAATAGTTGTGGCCAGAGTTCCTCACTCCAAAAGGTAGTGCATATAGCAGATCCAGCAGCCGAGCAGAAGGAAAGAGGGAGATTGTCAACCAATTTTAAAGATAGCCACAGTTGGGCTTAGATATCAGAATAGGTTGGAGGGAGCCTCTCACTATGTCATCTAGAAGGCTAGAATGTCCTTCCTTTTAGATGAATATGGCCTGAATCCTACATGGAGAATGTGGTAGCAGTACCCTAGGATCCAGGGGAAGGAGCACAGAAAGGAAATGGCGAACGCGAAGCGGATGATTTTGGACCAGTGAAACAGGAATCGGCGATTAATCGGCAAAATCGTGATTCGAACTCGGCTCGGCCATGAAACGATCCGACCTGAATCTTTGCGAGTCAAATCGCGTTGACCGAGTTTGACTCGTGGTCAACGCGAGTTTGACTCGCGAGTATGGCGATTATTCCGATTCTGCGTTTTTTTGCGAGTCCCGCCAGTTTTGCGTTTTGGTTTATCGGGTTTTGGGTTTCGGATTGTGGCGTAACGCGTTTATAACTTTATCGGTTAGCTGTTTCAATGTTTCATTATGAATCATAGTCCCGAGTCCGCAGAGTCCTCAGTCGACACCGCCGCAGAGTCCTCAGTCGACACCGCCGCAGAGCTGCATTTGATGCCGCAGAATCGGATTGCTGAAGCCTGGGATATTCATATACCTGCGTGAGCCTTCAGCCTTGAGGTAACCTGCGTAGATAGCCCCGATTTTATTCACATAGTCACGTAGAGGTAACCTGCGTGAGCCTTGAGCCTTGAGGTAACAATGTTAAGCGGGGCTGTTTTTATTTTATTTTATGGCATACAACAATAATGCCTGCACTGTCACATTTATAAAATTTAAATATAGCACTGTCACATGTATATAACTGTAACAGCCTTAACGCAGTGACATTGTGATTTTGACTCTATATGCACTTTACTGATGTTCCTTGTTGGAGCTTTAAAAATTACTGGCTGTCAATCAGTATCAGCGATTCAGCACTTTTCGCACTTGTTTATGTACTCAACCATGCACATTTCAGTGCTGATGTCTGCATTTAAGAGTTGCTTCCAACAACAGTTCTTCACAAGATGCTGCTGATCATGACATTGTAACTTCCCAGCAGTTCAAAACATAATATCATGATTCATGATTCATTCACTTAAAGATTTATCACTTTTACATAGCAACAACATTGTATGGCTCTTAGATTTTATTTCATTCACGACATTTCTATCTGTTGGGTTCAATAATTGTCTTGTCAAAAATTTTAGTTATCGTCATCGGTTGATAATACTAATAAACTTAACATATAGAGTCTAGAAGTATGACCGAGTGGTAGATTTGTTAAAACATGAAAGGAGACTTAGCATAGTTTTGAAGTTGTTGATTAAAATTTAATATGGCTAAAACATCAATGTTCCCCATTTAATTTTTAATGTGCTTTAGGATGTAAAATTATAAGTGACCATGAACTGTGACGGGCATGAGAATGCATTGAGAAAAGCTCTTTCAAAATTCAAACGTCATATATACAGAAACAATTATTTACCCCGAGAGTGATATCCAATTATTTTGAACTTCAAAGTTCATACACAGTTTTGATTTGCCTCAGTGTTTCACTTAGGAGTCGAGAAAATCTTTCTGGAAATATTAATAAGCAAAGTTACAAACATAACATGACGATGCAAGGAAGTCATAAAGGATAAAAGTTTTCGAAAAAAGTGAAGAAAGTAGGAAAGCATGCAAGGATGACCTAAAGGCTAAAATACTCATAAGTGTTGAGAATCTGAGATTCACAAGTGTTTTCAAGAGAATCAAACAGAACCAAAACCAACCCAAATTCTGCAAAGAAGAAAGAGTTAAACAACAGTAGGGCAGCCAAAAGAGGTGCAACCCTACAGAGAAAAATAAACCCCAGCACAAGTACACTAGAGAGAGAAATAATCCAAGCACAACATAGATCAAAGTTATAGACTTGACAGTGATTTGACACATATATTTGATACATGGCAGAGATCTAAGTGATCTTGCAGCAATCTTCATATGCATAGATGACAGATGATGGCACTTTCTTGGTGTGCTTTTGTGCCAATTTTTAGAGCTATGTTGTGCTCCATTGAATAAAACCAGGGTTCTACATGTTTTCTGGTTTTATTGAAAGGCAACATTTCTATATGTTTACAACTTTACTGACATCTGTCTTCATTTAATTTTTTAAATTTCTAGCATATTTTAAATTTTTGGATCATTTTTAAATTTGATTTTTTGTTGTCTTTCACAGGAGCCACAAATTAAATAGAAGCCACGACTCCAAATCTTAACAGAAGCCACAAATTAAACACAAGTTCAAAGCAACAACAATGCCGAGAGAGATGGACTTTGCTTGGGCTTATTGTGACAAGATTCCTGAAAAATCCAAGCTCCTTTGTAAATTTTGCAAAAAGAAATGTAGTGGAGGCATTTATAGATTCAAGTTCCACCTTGCACAAATACCTAGCCATGATATAGGTATTTGCGGCAAGGTTGATGATAATGTCAAATACCAAGCAGCCTTGGCCCTTGAGATGTTAGATCAGCGTAATGCCAAGAAAGCAAAGCAAAATACTGAAATAGGAACTCTTGGAGTTGATACTTTTTCTACCACTAGCCCCATGTCACCTCACTCTGTTGAATCCTCAATGCCGTTCCCAAGTTTTCCACACATGCCTTCAAGGCCAAGTCAAACTCAAAGCCATGCAAGTCCTTCGACTCCTTCCTTCAACACTGGAGGTGGAAACATAAACACCTTTTTTGCTCCCCGCACAAAACCCAGTTCCCAACCTACCTTGGATGGCACTAGTTGGAAAAACAATATCTATAGTCAGGCAAGGAAGGCCATTGCTAACTTTTGGTACTATTCTGACATACCTTTCCACTATGCCAGAAGTCCTTATTGGCAAGCTATGATTGATGCAATTGCTGTTGCAGGTCCAGGGTTCAAAGCCCCTACATCAGAGAGCCTTAGGATAGATATGTTGTTAGAGAGTGTTGAAGGTGTCATGCTTGTGCTAGCTAAGTTTCGTTCATCATGGGTTGAAACAGGGTGCACCATCATTAGTGATGGATGGACAGATCAGAAGAATAGAACTTTAATAAATTTCCTTGTATCTTGTCCCGCAGGCACAATGTTTCTCAAATCAGTGGATGTTTCAGACAAGGTTAAGACTGCCCAACTTATCTATGAAATGATGGAGGAAGTCGTTCAAGAAGTGGGAGAAGAACATGTTGTACAAATTGTCACCGATAATGCAGCTAATTATATGGCTGCTGGTAGACTTTTTGAGATGAGGCACCCCACTATTTTTTGGACCTCTTGTGCTGCCCATTGCATAGATTTAATGCTTGAGGACATTGGTAAGCTTCATTGGATACATGAGGTTGTGGAGAAGGCAAAATCCATAACCAAATACCTATACAGCCACACTATTGTCCTAAACACTATGAGAATATACACTGAAGGTAAAGAAATTGTTCGACCTGCAGTGACTAGATTTGCAACAAATTTCATATCTTTGCAATCTGTGGTTGAGCAAAAGATAAATCTGAAGAGGATGTTCTTGGGACCTGAGTGGATGGGATCTAAACATTCCAAGACCCCTGAAGGCATCGAAATTGTTGCACTTGTGTTTAATGATGGCTTCTGGAGAGATGCCGAAGAGATTATTACTGTGACGGATTCCCTTGTTAGAGTTCTCATGTACTTCAAGTCTTTTAACTTTTTCATTTTTTAAATTTCATTTCAAGCTTCTTTTTATTTACAATGTTTCATATTTCTTTAAATTTGAATGCTTGAAATTTCAGGACGGTTGATGGTGACAAACCCGCTATGGGTTACATTTATGAGGCGATGGATCTCGCAAAGGAGGCCATCAAAAGAAGATATGGGGATGATGAGACAAAGTATATGCCTCTTTGGGACATTATAGATGCACGTTGGGATAGGTAATTGCATTCCCCCTTACATGCTGCTGGGTACTTCTTAAACCCACAATATTTTTATGATAAGAGCAAATTTAATGAGGATGGGGAGGTTGGCAGAGGACTTATGACATGCATGGAAAGGTGCTTCCTTGATCCAGAACAACAAAGTCGTGTCTTTTCCCAACTACAAGATTATAGGGCACCATCTAAATTGTTTGCCTATACCAGTGCTATAAGACAAAGGTCTAAGATGTTGCCAGGTACCCAGCTTGAAGGCTTCATCAATTCATTAAATTTGTTTAAAATTTATTTTGTATGTTAAATGTTTTATTAAATTTTCTTTTCTTTTTAAGTTTTTACTATTTACTAATTTAGTACTTCTAGTCTTCTACTCACAAACCCTTACCACTTGCTAGGTCTTTGGTGGCAAAACTTTGGTAGTGATACGACAGATTTGAAGAGATTTGCCAGTCGAATCTTAAACCAAGCATGCAGTGCTTCAGGTTGTGAACGCAACTGGAGCATGTTTGAGAAAATACATTCTAAGAAGCACAATCGATTGACACAAAAATGTTTGAATGACCTTGTATTTGTCCATTACAATCTACGACTTCGCAACAAACAAATACAAGGTGAGATTCGAGAGCTTGAATTTGAAGGTTTCATAATCTAGTTCGTACTTTAAAGTTCAAACTTCAAACTTCAAACTTCAAACTTCAAAGTGAAACTTTAATTCACATTTCAATGTCTCATGATAATGACAAGTATGGATCATTCACCAATTGACCTTGAAGAGATAGATTTGCAAGCTACAAATGCGGCAGATTGGGTTCAATTAGATGAGCCTCCTCTTTTAAGCCTTCATGACTTGGAGAACTTTGAGAGTCAAGCAAGCGAAGGAGTGGAAGGAATCGCTTCTAGTTCTCACTCTTAAGAGTCTTAGACTCTTAGTTGCTGATTTTTTTCTGATTAGTATGCAGTTTTTTGTAAACTTTTAGAAGAATATGCTTCTAAGGACTCAAGACTCAGTGCTTTGGATCATGTTTGGACTCATAACATATATGAGATACTTATTTATTCATGATATTTTGGACATCTATTGATATTATGCATTGTCTGGACATGCCTTTACCCAATATTAATGAAAAATGGTTTTTTTAATTCAATATATGTGTATATTTTTATTTAATGAATTCAACGATTTTTTGCCGATTTTTTGCCGATCCGATTAAAACTCTTCACTCTTTTGCCTCGCCGATTTATTGCCGATTCCGAGTCTGGTAACATTGTTTTGGACGCAGTCCAAGATCATCTAGTCTAACATGTAGCAGACAAAGGTACGGCCAAGGTGAAGTGGGATGCTCTCTCCAAGCTATTTCAGAGTTCATCTCAGCAGCGAAAGATGTTTCTCTAGGAGAAGTTGAGGAGCATCAAGATGCAGAGGGGAAACAGCATAGATGGCTTCCTCACCAAGATTCAGGAAATCCGAGATCAGCTATCAACTGTTGTGGAGGCACCCCAACCCATAGAGCTTGTACAATTGGCACTAAATAGTGTCTCAAATGATTGGCAGGTGTTTGTCCAAAGTATCTTGGGCAAAGACACATTGCCTAAACGGGACAGGATGTGGTACGATCTACAGCAGCAGGAGTTGACGCAAGCTCTAGTAAAGGGTACCACCAGCGGCAGTAGCAACAAGGGCGTGAAGGGTGAGAAGGAAGAGGAAAATGTGGCCCTAGCATCTAAGGGTCCCAGTCAAGGGAAGGGGTAAAAGAAGAAGAATAAGGACCTATCAAATGTCAAGTGCTTCAAATGTGGCGAGTTCGGCTACTACAATGTCCTCTCAGGAAGAAGGGAAAGCAAGAGAAGCAAGCCCAGGCAGCAGCACCCGCTGAGATTAATAAGTTTTCCTCCAGGCTGGAGGAAGACTTCGTGATGTTTGCAGCTATACCTCCCAGAGAGAGGTGGGGTGATCAAGAGTTATAGTCCCAGAGCAACGCATACATGGGTGGGGTCCATTGGGGTGTCCTCTTCATGGATCATTACCTTGTTACGAGGACCCATAGTATTCAGTAGCAGGATGGATCAGTGTCAGTGATGCAATTAGATTCCAGAGTGACAGTTACAAACTAGTAGTAGTCAGGTGTTGAGGAGCACAGTGCAATGTTGGCAGCAGTGCAAGAGTGGAACAATGCAGAGTTAGCAGCAGCGCAGATTCTTCAATGGACAATGCAATAGCTAGTATCAGTCAAGACTCGAGGGACAGAAGCATCATACTGAACATAGTTGAGTCAGTATTTAGGATGCTTCTCAGTTGCAGCAGCAACAGTTGAGAGAGAGTTGCAGTGTAGATGCAGGGTTGGCAGCAGTATGGCAGTGTCAGCGGTAGCACAAATGCAGCATCAGAGTTGCACAGTGGATGGTCGGCAGTGGCCAAACTCAGCAGCATAACAGAAGGTGGTACAGAGACAGGGTGTTGTGGCAAAGTGTGCAGCACTAGAGAGAACATCTTCCTCACTAAGAGGGAGTGCTAGTTTTTGTAGCATCGAAGGTGTTCTAGTCTCAAAACTTTGTGGAGAAGCTAAAACATAGGAGTTCTCCATAACCCAGAAATTGTTTCTAGAAATTCCACCGAGAAGTGTCTCAATTAGATTATTAGCCTATTTTTAATTATTTCCTAACTCCAAACTTAGGAAAAAGGGTTAATTAATCATAATCAATTGAGATAAGGTGTGAATCATATAGAAACTCACACGGATCGACAGGGAATTAATCTAGGCCCTTGATTAAGTTTTAATCTTGGTCGTTGGAGGTCCAACAGAGGATTATAAGAAGTCGATGGGTAGATGGAAAACACACTTGTGGAGTTCGATTTCCTTCAAGAGTTTGATTTTTCCAGAGAGCCTACAGTTGCCAGAAGAGTTCAAGCTTCAAAAGGAAGCAGAGACAGTGAGGGGGAGGGACAGTGAGCTAGAGGAAGTTTTCCAGATCTGGTGAAGTGAATTACAGAGAGGCAGAAAGAGCTACAATGAGGCTAACGTAGGAGTTGCGCAGAAGCCTCTGGAGGCAATTCGATTTTGCTAGAGAGAAGCTGGATTTCAATTCCAAAGGCCTCGAAAGTGTTCCAGAAGGCTAGAGAGACAGTTTCTCAGCCAGTGGCAGACAGGACGGCTATACGATCAGCTAATTCAGGCAGAGCATGGAAGGTACTGTGCAAGGGTGATGCAGGCTTGCATAGAGGTTGTTTGGATGGCTCACTTGGTGCTGTAGTCAGAGCCCGAATTGCTAGTGGGGGTGAGGAAAATTCCTCACAATATTTTTGCCAGTAATTTCTCTATAGGATTGCCAATTTTCAGCATCCCAATTGTACTCAAAATTTCTCACTGCTGCATAATAATAAAAACCCTCAGCTATTGCACCGGTTTTCCCGCATTGGGTTTTTCCAGGGACATTTGTCCAAAAATAACTATGTTAATTTTTTATGTGTGTGCACTAGCATTTTTCTCAGCTTTGAGCGTTATTATTTTACGCAGTTTTATTTGTGAAGGTTGCAGTGCAATTTATTTGCTATTTATCGTAGCAAATAAATTGTTAAGCAATTAGAAGAATAATTTCCAGTTGCTGCAATAGGATTTCAGACTTGACAATTTCACATCAAACATCTTAGAGGCCATACAAAAGCACACTTCTTGGTTTGAATTCTATAATCAAAACAATCTCGCTTTACTATTGTTTTCTTCTATTTCTTTTTTAAAATGTAGTAGTTAAGGCAAACCCCTCAGATGGCTATGTATTTGTCCATGGTAGACGTATCTTGCAAACAAGACATAACATCTCTCTTTCCTTCCACGAAAGAAAATGTTGCCAGAACCAGTTCCAAGACATTTCATTCATGACAAGTCAAAATTTCTGAAAACAAGAGTTTTACTGCAAAACAGAAATTTCACCTCTTTAACTAGAGGTTTCATGGATTTTATCACTGTGGATTCAGCCTTAGGGTTGTTATGAAATATGAAACAAAACAAAATTTCAAGATTACAATATTTCAATCCTTAAGACCCCAATCTTCTAAGTAATCCAAGAATTTCATCTCAAAACCTTAAATTGAATTCTCCAAGGGATTGAACCCTAACCCTAGACTTCTTTTGCTCTAAGAAGATCAAGAAACCCTAGTACAAATGAAGATCCAAGAGAGAGAGATGACTAGTGCACTCCTAGTCACATCTCTAACGCAATAGTAAACAAGAAAGAAGATCACTATGATATGAAAGGATCATCATTTCCAACATCTTATTTATCACGAGAGTAAGTCCCGGCAACAAGAGAAAACTCCAATGAAGACATCCTCCTCCCATATATAACTTCTCCTAGGGTTTCCTCATGAACACTACCAAACCATTCCAAGAAGACCAGGTAAAAAGAAATGAGTACCATGACAATGATAGAGAAAGGATCCTCTCCTTCCTCTCTCTTTCTCTCTCTCTCTCTCTCTCTCTCTCTCTCTCTCTCTCTCTCTATATATATATATATATATATGTAAGAGGTAAGGGAGGCCAATAATACAAAGTGTGCCAATGCCCTTACAAAGCAACCTACAATAATCACTTGTAGGCTCACACATGTGAAGCATTATTGCAGTGTTCCTTAAATTCGAAACACAACCAGGTATACCAAGAATACACATGCAGAAAACCAATTACAAGAGAAAATAAGATCAAATATACAAAAGGTATCACTGTATTGTGATAATCAAAAGAAGGAAAATAATATTCACTTGCCTTTTAAGGTGGGACGACCTTTCACTAAGCAAAGCTCCTGATACCTCAACACAAGACAAACATTACATAGCCTACGATTTCTTTAAATATATTCTCAATATGAAAAACCATAACTACTAGTGGTCCCATCACTAGTGGGCACCAACTACCTAGATGGCCTTATAAAGTGGACCCTTTTACATTAAAATAACTATCCACTACTATCTAATGGGCCTTATTCAAAAAGGATGGTTGCATACAATAATTAACTAACTCCTGGGTAGCCTAAAATAGAGAGGTTATAGTAGGACCTTAACATGCTCTCCCCTTCAAAAGTAGTGTTTTCCTCAACGTTGACTGTGAGGAAATTGTTGCAGCATCATTGTTGACTCCCATGTGGCATCTTTGAGCTATATATCCTTTAACTAGATTAATACTTCACAGACTATGCACTAACACAATTGAAACTTTGGGGTATCCAATAACGTTTCTAGTTGGAGCCAAATAGAGCCTTCTTCATCAAGTTTTGATGAGTTAACTGCACCTTCTTTGATCTCATAGCCTTCTTTAGACAAGATACATGAAATATTGAATGACTTTTAGAGTGAGATAGGAGAGCCAACTTGTAGGCCACTTGTTTATAGGGTTGAAGGTGAGGAAACACCTGATCCCCATCTATAAAAGAACATTCAAAGCAAGATAGGTCAGCTTGTTGCTTCATTCTATTTTGAGCCTTATCCAAATTGGCCTTCAGTGTGCGAAGAATGACTTCTCTAGTGTGGAGTGCGTAATCCACTAGCTAAACCTTGGAGGTGCCTAGTAAATAGGAAGTGACTGACAATGGTTTTTCGCCATTGATAACTTGGATTCTTTAGGTAGCTCCATGATAAGAGGTATTGTACCACCATGCTTATTGTACTCAAAATATATTTTCTTTTGAATCTAGCATTTAAATATGATTTACAATAATCAATATAAAAACATCAAGTGGCCAAATAATATTATGAAGACTGGCCATAGTTACAAAATTCAACAACAATGAGCCTGTAGCACAAATTCCGAGGACTCAACAGTCAACTTGTGGCCCAAATTTCTAGGAAGATAAGTACCTCAGATTTTGTATTTAATGTTGCACAAATTTCTCTGAAACTTTGAAGCAAATAAAATTGTCCTTGGAACTGGTTTTTCCCTTGTGGGTTTTTCCAGGATCTATGTTTGACCAAAAATAAGTGTCTCAAAATTGTGTGAATGCTTGTCTAAATTTCCTTATCAACTGAAAAGTGAAAAGTGAATTAGTAGTGGCAGCCTGTAATGTTTCTTTTAAAATTTGCATTCAGTTTATTTCAATGTTCCACCAAGGTTCCGGGACGAGGGAGCGAGGGAGCGAGGGGGCGCGGGAGCGGCCTATGCAAAAGCTCCCTACCATTTTTTAGGAAACGTGGGGGAGCGTCAGGGTCTTAAAAATTTATAAATATAAAATATAATTTATTAATTGAGTCCACTATGACAATTTGGTTTGAATTGAAAAGCTGCAAAGCATGATCATTGATATGAATATCATTTGACATTATCCAAATTTATAATATCATATAAAATAATAAATTTAAAATTCTAATTCAGCTTGGTCAAATTCTAATTTAGATTTTGGTCAGAGAGGGGGAGAGCTTCAGCGTGATAAGGTAGCCACTGAATTCTGTGAAAAAGTAAATGAACAGATCAGGAACACTGCATTGGCAGTAGAAGGGGCAACTACAATGGGTTGTCCAGCTGTGTTGGATCCAACAGCTAGAAAGTTTGTTATATTATATATAATATAGACAGTACACCATATGCTGAAAGAAGAGTTTTAGTTCCAGGAGAGATGAGAAGATCACATGAAAGAGTTTCTGACAGTTTACTATCAAATGACATTGACTGCAGGATGACCATCTGCGCACCAACTTGGGTGACCAACGATGGCATGGATAATTTGTCCACCTTACTAGAGCAATGCCATGCAGTTCAAAATTCAAACTAGCAGTGTATTTCAGGGGTGAAAATAATTTTCAGACCTGAGAATTCAAGCTGAGCCATTGTGCTATGTGTAAATTTTGTAAGTGTATAAATTCATATATAACGACAATTCCTGAGATTTCTTGTTGCCCATAGTATTTTGTCATGCTTGCAGTAAATGCATGTTAGTCTATAGTCCACCCAATTATTTCCCACATGACATAGGTGCTGCTTCCATAGTTTGTATGTCAAATGTCATGCAAATTGAAAACACAAACTGAATGTCTCATATTCTTTGCCTGTTACTCCAGTTATCTCCCCACTGTAATCCAACCATCACTTGAGAAAAAAAGGAGAAGTTTTAAAAGGGAAAATTCATGTACGTGCTATATGGTCCAGCAAATTTCCATGATATTGACCCTCTAAAATAATGCTTGTTGAAACCAAAAGACAGCACAAGACGTTATCCCCATACAGAACATGAGTAGCTTTGTACCACTTTAGGTCTATTAAGTCATAAACTATAAGCAAGGCCATTTTTTTGGGAGCGTGGGGAAACGTCCCCTCAGGGAAGGGAAACGTTTCCCTGGCACGTCCCCCCAAGTTTCCTCCATTTTGGGAGCGTGGGGAAACGTCCCCTACTCGTCCCCAAGTCCCCGGAGCGCGGGGGAGCGAGGAAACTAGACCCCTAGGGGGGGGGGCGAGTCCCCGTGGAACACTGGTTTATTTATCAGCATGAGCATGTGGGATTGTGGACATTAAACTCTATACAAAACAAGCTGAAACTGGGGAGGGCTACAAAATCAAAAAATTATACATGGTAGCAGAGCGGTGAACCTTCAGCTGATATAGAAAAGACAGCAAGCATACGTTCTGCTAAAAACAGTGAATAGCAAACCAAACTGCCTACATACCTAGAGAATTGTGGTTGCTGATTTTCAGATTTGAGAAGTTGTATTGGTTGAGAAGGTCATGGCTACTAGTTTGAGGGTGGAGGATAGGCTGAGTGGGGTTGAGAATTTTGGCCCATGGAAGGAGAGAATGATGTTGCTGCTTGAGGAAGTTGAGGTGTGGGATATTGTAGAGAGTGTAGTACAACCTCCCACTGATCCAGTTCAGTTGGCAGACTTCAACAAGCAAATGTGAAGGCAAGGAGAATCATTCTCGATGCTATTAAAGACCACCTATTCCCTCATGTGACAGGGAAGAAGTTTGCCCATGAGATGTGGGATTCCCTAGTAAAACTTCACCAAAGCACCAATGAGAATTGGAAGATGGTGTTGAATCGTAAGTTATGAAACACCAGATGACCAACACTGACATGGTCACCTTAGACCTCACCAAAATCACACAGGTGAGAAATGAGTTGGATGCAGTGGGAGAGATTATCCTTAAGGACCAATTGGTTAAGAAGGCATTGGATGGTTTTGTTCAGAAATCTAGGGGCAGCAACATAAGATGATTTCTTTTGCTTTAATAAAGTGTTTGTGATGTATTTTTACTTTGCTTAGTTAGTTTCTTCTTTCACTTGTTATTATTAGTGTTTTCTTCATCAAACAACTATCAAACCATGAAGAACAATAAGACAAAGGACACAAGATATAGACAATCAACCAGGGCCAAAACCTCTCCAATCTGAGAGGAAAACCCCCAAGAATTCTTCTTCTTATAAAATCTTTAATTGACGAATTCCAAGACCTAGACCCTTGACCAAAAACCCCTCCAAGACCAAGTCACAATTCTTCCCTTGAGAAGCTTTTCTTCCTTCAAAGTCAATGCTAGTCAAATTGATTGCTACACTATTGTTTTTCAGCTTCTCTTCAACTTCGAGAGGCTTGAAATTTTCAGCCTACTTGCAATTACAGAGATTCCACACGTGTGAGCTGATTGGGGCAGATTTGTGAGGCTTCTCTCCTTCGCTTGGCTTAGACACTTCTTCTTGTGAATTCGGCTAGCAAAAATACTCCTTTCTTGGGCTATATCTTAGCTTCTTCAAGGTCTGCAATACCTTACTGCAAAAACCCTAGCTGCAGTCACACGTGTGAGATGAATGACCCAAAAACAATGCTAGAAGACTTTGATGTTCTTCTCCCTTCTCTTCGATGCTCAAGAGGCTCTCTTCCTTATTTGCACTTCTCTCCTTGTCATGGATGCTTGATGGATGATCTCTTGAGTGAGGCCGAATCCTCCTATATATAGGCTCCTCTCCCATGCTATTAGGTCGACTTGTCATCATTCCTAGGCCAACATGTCCTTTAGATAGGCCGACTAGCTTCTCTTGGATGCCATTCGTTTGTAACCCATAGACAAGGTCTTGGAGGGCCTTTTGACTATATCGTTGACTCAAATAATTTTTCTTACTATATGTAGCATGCCCCAAATGGGTCTTTGTTAAAATTGGCAACTAGGGCCAAATTCCACCTTGGGACAACTCATATGATGGAGATGATTATTGAATTGGATTCCTCTTTTCAAGAGGTCCAAGTTTGATATAAAGATCATCTCATTCAGACAAGCAAAAGTGTGATTTTGAATATATTTTCTCACATGTACAAATTGTTCAGGTCGGCCTCAACTTAATGTAGGCTCAAGAAGCCCAATAGATGTGTCTCTTCACCCACAACAAAGTGTATAAATAGAAGAGACCTCTCTCCTCATTTGGACATCATTCACTCAACCATTCTTCTCTCTCTTCAAAAGATTGGTTCATACAGTGTGGGATCTTCTCTCTCTCTCTCACATGTGCAGCTAGGAGGACTATTTTTCTAGGCCAAAACAGAACCAAAAATTTCAGATTGTTGACCAGCGTTGACTTTCTGGTTAGGGTTGAAGGTCGACTATAGTTGACTGCAGAATTTGACAGGGCTGATTTGATTTTGTATTGGGCTAGTCTATTTGACTTTTGTACTCTCTCTCTGTTGAACTATTGAATAATAAGAAGAAGATTTGATCAAAGGCTTTTCCCCACATTGGGGTTTTTCCCTGACATCAGCCAAATCTAGTGGCCTCTTCTCTTGGCTTGTCTTTTGCGTATATGTTTTATGTTCTATCTGCATTTACTATCAATATGATTAATGGTTGATGTGATTTCTACTGAAAATTGCTATTGGGTTGCTAAAGAACATTGAAGTAAATTGTGCTAAGCATAGAACATACCATTGTTATGTTGATTTCTAGTAGCATCGAATGTGCTCTGAGTCTCAAACTTTGCAGGGAGGCTTGGGCACATGTATTCCAAAGAACCCAGAAAGTGTTTTGAGAAATTCCACCCAAAGACAGTTTTATTAAAATAATTAAGTATTTTTAATGGGACCCTAAGTCTAAACTTAGGAAATTAAAATAATTAATGGGTATTAATCTAACTATGAGTGTAACTTCTAGAAGAAGACGAGGATCAAGCATAAATGATCTTAGCCATTGATTAGCTTCTAATCTGGGTCGTTGAATGTCAACGAAGAGATTATTTAAGGAAGCTTGAGGGTCATTTGAAAGACACAAAGAGAGTTGATCAGTCAAATTGAATCGTTGAAGCTAGAGGCAGCGCAATGATTTGTAGTGATCAAGCAGAGAGGGGCAGAGGGAGTTTTGGCTGGAGGATCTTCTCCGGAGCCAAGAATACTCAGCAGAGAGGTAGAGAGACACACAGAGGAGGCAGTGCAGAGGGCAGAGAGGGTGATGCAGAGCCAGAAAGGGCTCACGCAGGCCCCACACAAAGCAGCGCAAAGGCCTCCAACGCAGAAGTCTGAGTTTGCTTAGGAGGCTGACGTTTCTGAGTCGAGAGGGCTGGAAAAGGGTTCTAACGGCAAATCGATTCTCAACTGTGTTGAGAAATCTAAAGGGCTAAAGATGTTAATGATTTCTCTATCTTGATAACTGCTTGTAAAGTAATTTCATTCTTTAAACAATTCAAACAAGATCTTTTATATGTTAGAGATTATTAACTTCATCAACCAGCTACCATGCATAATAAACAAAAGAACAATCATTTTGGGTTGAGGAGCAAATGTGATCTGATCCTTAACGGACTTACCCCGACATATTCCTAACCTAGAAAATGGAAACTCCACCAAAAGACTTTCTAAAAGACTAGAAGCTAGATCAAGATCATGCTCCGCTAATTTATCGAGAGGAATCCAATTCTCTCTATTTCGTGCTGATATAGACCAAGAATCTCGAGTCGCTGATCCGGCCAAGCAACCCAAAATATGGGGAAGTATGGTCAATTCCTTCATAGTTGTTTCGGCAATCGAATGTTCTAAATATCATTCGGACAAATAACAATAAAACAAGATGTAGGCAGCAGCCAGGGCAAAAACTCTCCAAACCTGAGAGGAAGACCCACAGTAATTCTTCTTATAGTTTCTTCACTTGACAAAATTTCCAAGACCAATACAAAGACCCCTTTTGATCAATGTGACTCCAAGATCAAGGCTAGATCATTCTATTACTGCAATTCTTTGACCTGTTGTCCCATGGATCAGATCTGATATCATGGATGGATGATCTTACTTCCTTCTTCCTTCCTCTTCTCCTTCTAAGCTTCCCTTGTCCAAAATTAATCCACTAGCCTAGTAGATCTCTTCAACGCTTGCTTTCAACAAGATGATCTGCTCTCTTCAAGAAGACTGTTTAGAAACCCTAGCAACAGATCTGAAGACGACACTTTCCTTCCCATGTGTAGGTGATCCACTTGGTCTAGAAACCTTCTCCTTGCTTCGCTAGGCTAGTAGATTCCTTCTAGGCATACAACCGAATCCTTTAGGCTTCAAATCAGCTCTAATCATGAAGATGTCATGGGACTGTAACACAACCCTAATGGTGACCAATACCTTCGCATGTGTGGAGGGATTAAGGCTCTTATAGCCCTCCTAAACCCTTGCTTCAGCAGTCATTCTTCTTCCCATGAATCTGCCTTTAAGATAGACCCAAGACCGAGATTTTTCCTTGATGATGAGGGCAGATTAAGTGATGCCCTACCCTCGCACGTGTGACAGGCTTCTGCAGCTATGGACAGGCTTCTCTACGGTTGTGGACAGACTTCTTTTGCGGCTCCCTTACTTCGCACTCTTGGACAGACTTCTTCGCATGGAGTGAGACCCAATTGATCTTGTGATAATGTGCTAATGAGAGAGGAGAGACCTATATTTATAGTCTCTTTAACGTTGTTCATTAGGCCGACATATATTGAGTTTAGGCCGACTTACATAGTGATATCTAGCCGACATGAATGGATGTATATAAATATATTTAGGCCGAAAATATATTGCTTCCTTTTCCTTCGCTTGGAGGAGTCTTTCACTAGCCATTTGATCTTGAACTTTGAAGGAATTTTGCCACATGATTTTGCGCTTGATCTTGGAGTCATACATTGTACATTTACAAGTGTAAACATTTACATTAATGACACAACCTATCACCTAGAGCTCATAATGAGAGCTACAAAGACAAATACATTTTTTAGCATGAAACCCATGACTCAAATTCACAAAATATTTTTGTTGGATACAATATACATCATTTGCATTGGAATGTGTCATTATGAAGACCAAACCTAGTTACACTTTCTTCAACACTCCCTCTTAACTAGGGAGGTATTCATACATACATGGACCTTGGACAATTTTTCAAGTTCACATAAGAATTCTCATAAGAAGATCAGATTTGCAATCCATCTGTTATAGCATCATTTCAACCAACATTGTTTCCATATAGCAAGGCCTTGACTAATAGCTCTATCTCTTAGTTAAATCAGAGCACAATTTTGGCGAGACCAATGACTGATAGACACACATCATCATTGTCTCTCTTAGGGTCATACCCACCCGGGTGTTCTCCGAGTATGCCCTACTAGGACTATTCTCATCTTGGGTTCCCAACCCTCAAGAATATCGATCCTCTTGCCCACTCTTATCTTGGATGCCCTACCACATCCTCAAAGAGTGTCGGATGCCAGATGATTACACAATCCTCCATTCTTTCTTCCAAATTGAAGACAAGAATGTCGTGCCTAAGTCTCCCTCTTAACCAGGGATGAGTTCCAAGTTTCTCTTTTCTCAGAGACTTACTTATGTTCCCTTACCATAGGAACCTTCCAGAGCTCTATGTGTCGAAAGAGAAAAGAAAGAAGCTAGATGCATCTGGGAAGAAAGGAACATTTATGGGCAAGAGTGAAACTCCGAAGGCATATAGAATCTATGTGCCTAGTCAAAGAGAAGTGGAAATAAGTCATGATGTCACTTTCGATGAAGATTCTACCCTTGGGAAAGTTCAAGATCTTCCTTTCCCTAGGAAGGACAATGATGATGATGCAAAAAAGCAAGATGAATCTTCGACAGATGATCCAATGCCCGATAATGAGCCCTCTACTTCAAGAAAAAGACCTTTGTGGCTCAAAGATACTCTTGAAGATGCTGAGAGACATGTTGCACCAAGGGGGACATTTCGTGAAAACAAGAAGTCGAACAAGTACCAAGGGTGCTTAGCTGCTATGATTACCATAGTTCAATATGACCCATGTAGATTCGAAGAATCTATGAAGCACCAAGTTTGGAAGGATGCGATGAACGAGGAATATGAGTCGATCATGAAGAATGGTGTCTAGGATGTGGTTCCTAGACCCAAAGACAAGTCAGTGGTCACTTCAAAATGGCTTTACAAAATCAAACAAGGGGTTGATGGGGGCGTTGAAAAGTTCAAGGCCAGGGTCGTTGCTCGAGGCTTCTCTCAAAAGGAAGGAGTGGACTATGATGAGATATTTGCATCGATTGCCCAATATACCACTATCCATTCGATCATAGCCCTTGTTGCCTCTCAAGGATGGAGCCTACACCAAATGGATGTCAAAACTACTTTCTTGCATGGCTCGCTTAAGGAGGAAGTCCATGTAGAACAACCTGAGGGGTTCGAAGTTCAATATCGTAAGACACATGTATGCAGATTGAAAAAAGCCCTCTATGGGTTGAAACAAGCCCTTAGGGCTTGGTATGAGAGGATAGACAGCTATCTTATGAAGTTGGGTTTTACTAGGAGTGGAGTTCACCCAAACCTATACTTCAAGGTTTAAAAAGACATGCCTCTCATTCTGGTCCTTTATGGGGATGATCTCTTTCTGACAAGTAATGACACTTTCATTTATCAATGCAAGAGGAATTTGGTTTTCGAATTCGAGATGAAGGACCTAGCACTGATGCACTATTTCCTAGGGCTGGAGGTCTGGCAAAAGCCAGGTGAGATTTTCCTTTCTCAAGTTGTGAAGCTACTTGAGAGATGTGGGATGGTGGATTGCAAGTCCATGTCTACTCCGATGGAACTCAACTTCAAGAAGCTATGTGGAAGTGCTACTAGGCTCGGATTAGCGACCCCTTCCGAGTATCAACAACAATGGGGGCCCTGATGTTCTTGGTAAACTCTCGTCCGGACATATGCTTCGTTGTAAACACGTTGAGTCAATTGATGGTCGAGCCTCATCACATTCATTGGATTGCTGCTAAGAATCTCTTGAGATATCTCCAAGGCACAATCCATTACGGACTGAGATACACTGTCGAGAATTTGAGGCTACCTTGATATACTGATGCTAACTGGGTTGGCAGTGTGGTGGATCGTAAGAGCACGTCTGGGTGTTGCTTCTCTTTGGGGTCTGCTTCAATATCTTGGATGAGCAGGAAGCAGAAATCAGTTGCTTTAAGCACCGCCGAGGTTGAATACATTGTTGTGAGTATGGCCTGTTGTGAAGCTGTTTGGTTGAGGAAGCTCTTCAGTGAGCTATTTGAGCATGTGCTGGATACCACCATGATCTTCTACGACAACCAGAGTGGGATTCACCTTTCAAAGAATAATGTTTTCCACGACTGCTCCAAGCACATTGATATCAGGTACCACTTTATCCGATATATGGTACAACAAGGAGGAATAAGGTTCCAACACATCAGGACAGATGAGCAGGTCGCAGACATTCTCACGAAGCCCTTATGGAAGATCAATTCTTAACCTTCCAAGAGAGACTTGGAGTCGTGGAAAGACCCTCTTATGAGGGTCCCACATGAGTTGGACAATGAGCTCTGGAAGCTCCTAGGCGTTGGGGTACTTCTTAGAGCTATGAGCGACCATAGGGTGAGTAGTTCACCTTCCCTGTGATACCCCATGATGGTTGACATGTGTGTAGAGTGAGTGATTCACCTTCCCCTACAATTGACATATGCATAGGATGAGTGGTTCAGCTTCTCCTGTCGATGCCCCAGCGTACATCCTACCCATGGAATCCAGGACTCATGGGAAGTACCTCTCATCTGACCAATGAGTTGGGAAAACTGGTTAGGAACCATAACACTACCGATGGACGCATCGTGTACTGTCATACTCCCTATGACTAGGATGCATGGTGTTCAACAACTTGATCTAGGATCAAGGACTGACTTTTGTCAGTGGAGAGTGGTAAGGTCTTGTGATTCACTCTCGATCACTTATTCTTCATTATTACTTCATGGTTCAATAAAGCAGAGAAATGATGATAGAGATGGTACATGACGACATGATGGCATGATGATAACAGATGGATTGGCAAGTAGAATTCTCTCTAGTTGAAAGGGAGTGTTAAAATTGGAAATTAGGGCCACAGTCCACCTTGGGACAGCTCACATGATGGAGATGATTATTGCATTGGATTCCTCTTTTTGAGAGATCCATGTTTGATGTAAAGATCATCTCATTCAGACAAGCAGAAGTGTGATTTCGAATTTATTCTCTCACATGTACAAATTGTTCAGGTCAGCTCAGCTTAATGTAGGCTCAAGAAGCTCAATAGATGTGTCTCTTCACCCACAATAAAGTGTATAAATAAAAGAGACCTCTATCTTCATTTGGACATTCATTCACTCAATCATTCTTCTCTCTCTTCAATAGATTGGTTCGTATAGCTTGGGATCTTCTCTCTCTCTCACACATGTGCGGCTAGGAGGACTATTTTTCTGGGCCAAAACAGAACTAATAATTTCAGACTATTGACCAACGTTGACTTTCTGTTTACGGCTGAAGGTTGACTGCAGTTGACTGCAAAATTTGACAAGGTTGATTTGACTTTGTATTGGGCTAGTCTATTTGACTTTTGTACTCTCTCTCTCTCTACTGAACTATTGAATAATAATAAGAAGATTTGATCGAAGGGTTTTCCCCACATTGGGGTTTTTCCCCGGCATCCGCCAAATCTGGTGTCCTCTTGTCTTGGCTTGTCTTTTGCATATGTTTTATGTTCTATCTGTATTTACTGTCTTTTGCCTATGTTGTTGAAGGAAATGTAACTAGGCTAGGTCTTCATAAATGTAATTTTGATATTTGTACTTATTCAAGAAAAAGAGAAATTATTTTTGTATTATTTGTCAAGCACATTTTGAAGTGCTTCTAGAGAGTCAAAGTCAAAATGTAATTATGATAAGACCCTTCGATGGCATGTTACATCATGTATGAAACCATACAAGGTCATGGGAACACCTCCAAGCATAGTCAAAGCCTCTACTAGCATCAACGAAGTCTACAAGCAGTAAAACAATGAATAAAATTGAATTATAGAGCAAATTGTCAAGTTGGTCATATGAACAATCAAGTCGGCCTAAAAGAGGAGGGACAAGCCTCTGTTTATAGAGGATCTCCACTGCTCTTCTGAAAAAAACTTCACCCTGAAATTTGCAAGCAAGAAAGAGGACAAGGAAGGTCGAAGATAAGCCAAGGAAAAGGGTTACAAGGGTAGCATGATAAGGAGACAGAACAACCAAGATAAGAAGATGGTTTTCTAGGGTTTCTGCAGCCACACATCCAAAGATATAGGAGGCTCCTTGCGGTCATTGCAGCGGTAAATCACAATGACAAATATCTTGGTTTTGGGTTAAGAAACAAGGACCATAAAGCCTCCCCAACCAATGAAGGAGAAAGGAAAGATCAACAAAGTTAAAGGGATTGTTTTAGGGTTCTATCCACATGTACAGCAAGTGAACTTTTGCAGATTTGGTAGCAGGTGAAGGTAGCAAAAGGTGCAGATAATTGATTCTACTCTACAGACATGTCGTGATGAAGAAGCCATCCAACAAAAGAAAAATCAATGTTGAAGCAATATCAGGTTGAAGTCATAATGGGCTATTAGGTCAAAGCATGTAACCTAGCAAGTACTATGAAGCATCCATGATGAAAGTATTCTAAAGCATGGACAAGATGACAAAGGAGTAGCCAAGATGACAAGAGAAACCCAATAGTCACTTTCCATGAAGTAATGACATGATCAAAGGAGAATCAAGATGAGGTATGTACGCATCAAAGTTCAAGTCATGTTATCATTTGTATATTATTGAGTCATGGGTATAGTTCCATAACATGATCAAGCATGAAAGAATCTCTTTCATCAAGGACATGCTCGAAGGCATGTACTACAATACGATGAAGGTCAACAAAAGAATATGCTCACATAAGCAGCATAAGATTGCTAACTAAAAAGCAAGAAGAAATGCTGACAAGTCCACAAAGCAAACAATGAAGGAATGCTCTCACAAGAAGCATTAGATGATTAACCTATCTATCTGAGGAGAAGCAAATGAAGAAAAGAGATCAAGCATGTGAAGAACATCATGATCACCGAGAATCACTATCTAAAAAAGGCCTTGAATATATCTCCCAAAAGAAGGCAAGACAACTCTGATAAAGAAAGGACCCTTGACATCTATTAAGGCCTTGGAGATACAAAAGGTGCAGATAATTGATTCTACTCTACAGACATGTCGTGATGAAGAAGCCATCCAACAAAAGAAAAAGCAATGTTGAAGCAATATCAGGTTGAAGTCATAATGGGCTATTAGGTCAAAGCATGTAACCTAGCAAGTACTATGAAGCATCCATGAGGAGAGTATTCTAAAGCATGGACAAGATGACAAAGGAGTAGCCAAGATGACAAGAGAAACCCAATAGTCACTTTCCACGAAGCAATGACATGACAGACCAAGAAGGAAAGTGATCAATGGATGGCGCCCTACCTAGAATAAGTTCGATCGAAGACTTCATGACATCAAGAAAGGAAGGAGATAAAGCAACTAAAGGACCCATGAAGAAGTTGTTGATGAAGGAAAGAGTCCCCAGTTAAGAGGGAGCTCTGACAAGTCCCTGATCAAGAGGGAGTTTTTGAATCACCCCTGATTACAAAGGAGTAACAATTGTGTTTTCCATTTCATGGGTCATGCACTAGACCAGGACTAACAGTCGTAAGTTTAGATGAAGGCCATGAATGGAAATGTAGACACAAGATAGACACAACATTCTTTTCTTCATTTGGGAAGAAAGAATGGGAGGATTAGGTAATCATCTAGCATCCGATATTCTTTGAGGATGTGTAGGGCATCTAATACAAGAGTAGGCAAGAGGACCGATATTTTTTTAGGGTTGGGAACCCAAGATAAGAATAGTCCTAGTTCATACCCAAATAACACCCAAGTGGGTATGTACCTTGAGAGACAATGAGGAAGGTGTTTATAAATCATTGGTCTCACCAGCATTGTAGCTCATGGTCTAGTAAATAGATGGAGTTGTTAATCAAGGCCTTGCACTATAACAATGCTAATGGATATGATGCTATAATAGATGGATTGCAAATCTGGTTTCTCTTATGTGAATTCTTCAAGATTGAAAATTGCCAAACACCTTGTAATGTTGTATGAATACCTCCCTAGTTAAGAGGAAGTGTTGAAGGAAATGTAACTAGGCTAGATCTTCATAAATGTAATTTTGATATTTGTACTTATTCAAGAAAAAGATAAATTATTTTTGTATTTTGTCAATGAGTCTCTTGCTCATTGAAAATAGGTCAAGCACATTTTGAAGTGCTTCTAGAGAGTCAAAGTCAAAATGTAATTATGATAAGACCTTTTGAGGGCATGTTACATCATGTATGACATCATACAAGGTCATGGGAACACCTCCAAGCATACTCAAATCCTCTCCTAGCATCAACGAACTCTACAAGCAGCAAAACAATGAATAAAATTGAATTATAGAGCAAACTGTCGAGTCGTCCTTATGAACAGTCAAGTCGGCCTAAAAGAGGAAGGATAGACCTCCATTTATAGAGGTTGTCTACTCCTCATTTGAAAAAAAACTTCACTCTGAAATCTGCAAGCAAGAAAGAGGACGAGGAAGGACGAAGATAAGCCAAGGAAAAAGGGTTACAAGGGCAGTGTGATAAGGAGACAGAACAGCGAGGATAAGAAGACAGTTTTCTAGGGTTTCTGCAGCCACACATGCGAAGATACAGGAGGCTCCCTGCGGTCATTGCAACAGTAAATCACAATGACAAATATCTTGGTTTTGGGCTAAGAAACAAGGACCATAAGGCCTCCCCAACCAGCGAAGAAGAAAGGAAAGATCAGCGAGGCTAAAGGGACTATTTTAGGGTTCTGTCCACATGTACAACAAGTGAAATTTTGCGATTTGACAACAGGTGAAGGCAGCACAGTTAGAGGCCTCATTCTGATATGTGACTAAGTATACAAGGTCTCCTAAGGACAGCAAAGAAGGTTCTCTTTATAGCAAAGTAAAGAAGCCCTAATATTCTAGGGTTCTCCTAAGAAGAAAAGAAGCCTAAGCAGCAGAAGAAGGACAAAGTGTTGAGGAGCAGAATGCCGGAAGACAGAGGACCATGTGCCAGAATTTATAGTGCAGAAAGAGGAAGGATTTGACTTGTGCTTGGAGGATCCTATAATATTAATTTATGGTATGTTTTATGCTTAGTGCAGTTTACTTCAATTTCTTCTTATTAGCCACTGTTTAGCAATCACATAAACATAGAGTAAAATGCAGATAGAACATTAATAGATCGACAAAAAACAAGCCAAGAAAAGAGACACAAGATGTGGCGACTAGCCAAGGACAAACCCTAATGCAGGGAAACACTTTGATCAATTCTTCTTTAATCTTCAATAGTTCAGCAGAGAGAGAAATAGTACAATTGTAAGATCTGTAATTTTTATGACAGCAGTAATAGAAGCCCTAACCAACACTTGCAAAGTAGATCAAATGGTCCACAAATGACCTTGAGTCAACCTTAGTCAACTCAGCCTTCAACAGCAATGAAGGAAAGCCCAAAACAACCCAAAAGAAATGGTCAAAACTGGTCAACGTCTTGGCAGCCCTGCAATCAACGCTAACTAGTCAGCGCTGGTCACTTAGTGAGTCAAATCAAGTCCACGGATGGCAGATGAGGATTGCGACTTGCTTGAGGGAGACTCCCCACACTAGGCCGCAGTGAAAATGCCTCCCTCATTGATCAATGCAATCCTCCCTTGCTTGCTGCACCCAGGTCAACGAAAGTCAACGCAGAACAGACCTGTGTCCTCCTCCTTGCTGCGTCTTCCTTGCCTCCTTGCTGCGTCCTTCTTCTCCCACGATAGCTGCTCCTTGTTAACCCAATCAAGTAAGGAGAGTGAGAGAGAAGAAGATAAGATGAGATGAGATGGTGAAAAAATGCCTCCACCTATCTTGTATTCATATGAGATGTTGAACATGTGTGCCACACATTTAGCTGCTAGTCGACCTTGACAATTTGTCAAGTAATTACAAATAAATTCATATCTCCATAAATACTTGTCAGAATCGAATGATCATTAAATCAATCCTACACCTCTCGACGAGAGGAATCCAAGAAAAATATCAATGGCACATGGAGTTTGGCCTTAGTTGCCAATTTTAACATATAATCAAGGGTCTAGGATTTGGCAGTTGTTCAAATAAAAAACTTCAATAAGAGAAAACTTACAAAGGGTTTTCCTCTCAAGAGTGGAGAGGTTTTGTCCCTGGCAGAAAGCCAAACTTTGTGTTCTTGTTATTTTGTTTTGGTAGCAATTTGATGAAGTACACACATATGCACTAATAAGAAGAAGAAGAGAAGCATAAGCTAAACAAGAAAAGTAAAAAGACTCCACAAATTGTTATCAAGTAACGAAGAATCATCACAACACTACTTTGCCCTAGATTCTTCAACATGGTATCAAAGGTTAGGTGACACATCAAGGAAAGGGCAACTCAAGAACACTCATCAAGGGGAAGCATCTACAAAGTTGAAGCATCAAGCCTAGAAGTCTCAATCACTTCAAGGACAAGAAGGGTCTACAATCCATCATCCATCAAGGAGGTCTACAAAGCTAGAAGAAGAGCCTTACATAAAGGCACCTACAAAGAAGAACAGATTGAAGCAGGACCTACATCAAGCTACAAGTCATCATCAAGCAAGTGTTTCAAGATCCAGGGAAGACAAGCCATCAAACCTTCAAGGAGGAAGCAATTCCATTACATCTCAAAATCTATCAAGTAAGTACATGTCCCCTTCTGAATATACATCAATGTCTTTTTGCAAGGAAAGCAATAAATTGGTAGGTACCAATAACTTTCTTGCATGGAAGAAGAGGACTGATCTACTACTCAAGGAGAATGAAGTCCTAGAGCATGTCAAAGGGAATATCACTATCCCTACTAAGGCGCAGACTCAAGCTTTAGCCAAGTACAATAAGGATGAGACAAGAACTCAAAGGATTCTGATATAATCAATCAAAGACTCGCATTCCTTATGTCTCCAAGTTTGAGACATCAAAAGAAATTTACGATAAAGTAGTAGAGCTATTTCTGGTATCCACAACCGGAGAAGTAATATCTTTGAGGAATAAATTATACAAGATGAAGATAACAAAGGAAGGAATAGCTCCCTACTTCATGCAAAATCTCTGAAATGAGAGATCAACTTCAAGAGCTTGGGGAAGTCATGTCTAATAGAGAGATGACAAATGTAGTTCTCAATGCTCTACCTGAGGAGTAGGGAAACTTCACATCTAACATATATGCCAAGAAGGAAGCAACCACTCTCAATGAAATGTGGTCTTTATGCAGAATAAAGGAAACCAAACTTGAGGCAAAAGAAGATGTGGGATCAAAGGAGCAAGCATTTGCTACCATGGCCAAAAAAAAGGGTAAATTTGGCAACTTTGGTATATGAAGAACAAACAACAAAGACATGCCCAAGATCCAATGTTTTAGATGCCAAGAATATAGACACTACAAAAAGAATTGCCCTAAGATTAATAAGGACAAAAACAACAAAAGGAAGAGGGAAGAAGCTCACTTGACTCAAGATGTGAAAGAAGAAAGAAAGAAGCAAAAGAAAGAAGATCCTCTGAATCTCTACTATGACTAGGTCAGACTCTTTACTTCTAGACTTCTTTCAAAGTTTTGAGTAGAATAGGAGCATGTAGGAATAAATTAAAATTGCATTGCTAGAAACACCCTCTAGAATCTAGCAGCATGATGTACATAGAGTCCTAGACACTCATGTAGATGTAACACTTATGAGAAGAACAAAAATGCATAAGTAGAAATATCTTCTAGAATATAGGAGCACGGTAGATATAGCTCAAGCTATTCATGTAGAAGAAGCATACCTAGTATACGACCTCATACATGACGAAAGAAAATTGATCATGATAAGAATATTAGAAGACCTACTTCATCAAAAGAAAGGAAACATTTGCAAGGCAAGGATCTTTAAGATCCTATGACGGAATCTTCAAGAGAAGGTTCATGAACCAAGGCAGATGTCTCATTGGGAATCCCATTCATGTGATTCAAGAAAAGGGATGATATGCAGGGAAGCTAAGATGAAGCAAGAAGGGCCACACCAAGGTCAATCAAATGAAGCAAGGATGATCAAAGGAGAATCAAGATGAGGTATGAATCAATGTTGCACGAAGCGGAAGCGTTTTTTGGAAGCGGGGACGCCGAAGCGTCATTTTCCAAAAATCTAGGAAGCGAAGCGTCCGCGGAAGCGTCTGCTATATATATATATATATATATATATATATATTTTTATTTTTTTTGCATTTATACTCAAAACAAACATCCCAAATACCAAATTAATTGTAGAAGACATGAAAACATGCATATTTTTGCATAAATCAAGATAGATATAACATCCACTGTACATTAATGATCTAGAATCTAGATTCTTCTCCTCTTGTCTAGCCTTTGCCTCTACCTCGATTGTCTAGGAATATTAGTCAACATTGCCCAATTTTGATCAAACTACCTAATTCAAGACTTAAAATATGGTAGAAAAAGCTTAACATGTTTGATCGATGATTTTGACTTGATTGAAAGGTAATTTTTTGCTAAGGGTGTGCCGCGTGACAAAGGAGTTCAACAATTAACACCACCAACACCAGGGTACATATAGGGCTTGGTGCTCTTGATTAAATGCTAATCGCATACCTTCATACTTGATATAATCTAATGAAATGCCACAATCCCATTGATCCTGAATACCTGAAAACTGTTAAGTCTGCTGAATTTTGAATAGGATATGAAATTCTATTTTCTCCATATGAAGTCCAATGAGGCTGGAACCACTCTCAAACATCCTGAGTCATTTCATGGTAATGTTAAAAATTTAAGTAAAAGGATGAAAATGAAAAATAAAGGAGAATGTCACTTTTACTTTAAGAATTTAACATTACCATGAGGGAGCATCTGCTATATTTATATTTTTTTTGCCTTCATTCATCACCCTAACCCAAGGTGGACCCACCCCCAACAAGCAAACTCACCTAAAATTTAAAAAAAAATTGAAAAAAAACGATTTTCTAAACGCTTTTCCGGAAGCTTTTCTGGAAGCGTACAGAAGCGTCTGGGAAGCGTACGGAAGCGTACGCTTCCTCCTCCGAAGCGCCACGCTTCCGACGCCCGAAGCGTCGTACGAAGCGCGCTTCGGCGCTTCCGTACAACGCTTCCAAATTTCCAGGAAGCGGCTAAAAAAGCCGAAGCGGCGCTTCCGAATTCGGAAGCGCCGCTTCCGGCCAAGCTTCCTAGGCGCTTCCGTACGGGACGCGCTTCGGGGCTTGGAACCGGGGGGGGCGCTTCGTGCAACACTGGTATGAATGCATCAAAGTTTAAGTCATGTTATCATTTGTATACTATTGAGTCATGGGTATAGTTCTATAACATGATCAAGCATGAAAGAATCTCTTTCACCAAGGACATGCTTAAAGGCATGCACTACAATGTGATGAAGGTCAACAAAATAATATGCTCACATAAGGAGCATAAGATTGCTAACTAAGAAGCAAGAAGAAATGCTGACAAGTCCAGAAAGCAAACAATGAAGGAATGCTCTCACAAAAAGCATTAGATGGTTGACCTATCTATCTGAGGAGAAGCAAATGAAGAAAAGAGATCAAGCATGCGAAGAACACCATGATCACCGAGAATCACTATCTGACAAAAGCCTTGAATATATCTCCCGAAAGAAGGCAAGACAACTCTGATAAAGAAAGGACCCTTGACACCTATGAAGGCCTTGGAGATACAAAAGGTGCAGATAACTGATTCTACTCTACAGAGATGTCGTGATGAAGAAGCCATCCAACAAAAGAAAAAGCAATGTTGAAGCAATATCAGGATGAAGTCATAATGGGCTACTAGGTCAAAGCATGTAACCTAGCAAGTACTATGAAGCATCCATGAGGAGAGTATTCTAAAGCATGGACAAGATGACAAAGGAGTAGCCAAGATGACAAGAAAAACCCGATAGTCACTTTCCACGAAGCAATGACATGACAAACCCAGAAAGAAAGTGATCAATGGGTGGTGCCCTACCTAGAAGAATTTCGATCAAAGACTTCATGACATCAAGAAAGGAAGGAGATCAAGCAACTAAAGGACCCACGAAGAAGTTGTTGATGAAGGAAAGAGTCCCCAGTTAAGAGGTAGCTCTGACAAGTCCCTGAACAAGAGGGAGTTTTTGAATCACCCTTGATCACAAAGGAGTGACAATTGTGTTTTCCATTTCATGGGTCATGCACTAGACCAGGACTAACAGCAGTAAGTCTAGATGAAGGCCATGAATGGAAATGTAGACACAAGATAGACACAACATTCTTATCTTCATTTGGGAAGAAAGAATGGGAGGATTAGGTAATCATCTAGCATCCGATACTCTTTGAGGATGTGTAGGGCATCTAAGACATGAGTAGGCAAGAGGATTGATATTTTTTAAGGGTTGGGAACCCAAGATAAGAATAGTCCTAGAAGGTCATACCAAGAGAACACCCAGGTGGGTATGTACCTTGAGAGACAATGATGAAGGTGTTTATAAATCATTGGTCTCACCAGCATTGTAGCTCATGGTCTAGTAAATAGATGGAGTTGTTAATCAAGGCCTTGCACTATGACAATGCTAATGGATATGATGCTATAACAGATGGATTGCAAATCTGGTTTCTCTTATGTGAATTCTTCAAGATTGAAAATTTCCAAACACCTTGTAATGTTGTATGAATACCTCCCTAGTTAAGAGGAAGTGTTGAAGGAAATGTAACTAGGCTAGGTCTTCATAAATGTAATTTTGATATTTGTACTTATTCAAGAAAAAGATAAATTATTTTTGTATTATTTGTCAATGAGTTTCTTGCTCATTGAAAATAGGTCAAGCACATTTTGAAGTGCTTCTAGAGAGTCAAAGTCAAAATGTAATTATGATAAGACCCTTTGAGGGCATGTTACATCATGTATGACATCATACAAGGTCATGGGAACACCTCCAAGCATACTCAAATCCTCTCCTAGCATCAACGAAGTCTACAAGCAGCAAAACAATGAATAAATTGAATTATAGAGCAAACTGTCGAGTCAACCTTATGAACAGTCAAGTTGGCCTAAAAGAGGAGGGATAGACCTCCATTTATAGAGGTTGTCCACTCCTCATTTGAAAAAAACTTCACTCTGAAATCTGCAAGCAAGAAAGAGGATGAGGAAGGTCGAAGATAAGCCAAGGAAAAGGGTTACAAGGGCAGCGTGATAAGGAGACAGAACAGCCAGGATAAGAAGACAGCTTTCTAGGGTTTCTGCAGCCACATGTGTGAAGATACAGGAGGCTCCCTGCGGTCATTGCAATAGTAAATCACAGTGACAAATATCTTGGTTTTGGGTTAAGAAACAAGGACCATAAGGCCACCCCAACCAGCAAAGGAGAAAGGAAAGATCAGCGAGGTTAAAGGGATTGTTTTAGGGTTTTGTCCACATTTACAGCAAGTGAAATTTTGCAATTTGATAGCATGTGAAGGCAGTACAATTAGAGGGCTCATTCTGATATGCGAATAAGTATACAAGGTCTCCTAAGGACAGTAAAGAAGGTTCTCTTTATAGCAAAGCAAAGAAGCCCTAATATTCTAGGGTTCTCCTAAGAAGAAAAGAGGCCTAAGCAGCAGAAGGACAAAGTGTTGAGGAGCAGAATGCCAGAAGAAAGAGGACCATGTGCCAAAATTTATAGTGCAGAAAGAGGAAGGATTTGACTTGTACTTGGAGGATCTTATAGTCAAGGGTCTAGGGTTTGGCAGTTGTTCAAATAAGAAGCTTTAATAAGAGAAAACTTACAAAGGGTTTTCCTCTCAAGAGTGGAGAGGTTTTGTCCCTAGCAGAGAGCCAAACTTTGTGTTCTTGTTATTTTGTTTTGGTAGCAGTTTGATGAAGTACACACATATGCACTAATAAGAAGAAAAAGAAGCATAAGCTAAACAAGAAAAGTAAAAAGACACCACAAATTGTTGTCAAGTAACGAAGAATCATCACAACACTACTTTGCCCTAGATTCTTCAACAACACGAGGGTTCTCACATGTATAGGGAGTTGACTATGAGGAGACCTTCGCACCAGTTGCTCGTTATACCTCTATTAGAGAAGTGATCTCCATAGCAGCTGAGATGGGTTGGAAGATTCAACAGATGGATGTGAAGACCACCTTTCTCAATGGGGTAATACAAGAGGAGGTGTACATTGAGCAACCACAGGGCTTTGAGGTGCATGGGAGAGGGTCTCGTGTGTAGGCTTAAGAAAGCCTTATATAGACTGAAGCAACCGTCGAGAGCATGGGAGGAGAGGATTGATACTTACTTGCAGTAGATGGGTTTCCATAAGAGTGACGCAGATCCAAACCTATATTTCATTATGGTTGGTGAGGATCCAATTATTCTAGTTTTGTATGTGGATGATTTGTTTATTATAGGAGATGAGAGACTCATCCAACACTGCAAGAGGGACTTTGCTTTAGTGTTTGACATGACCGATATGAGATTGATGCACTACTTTCTGGGGTTGGAGGTTTGGCAAGAGGATGGGCAAATCTTTGTGGGCCAGGGCAGATATGCAAGTGGCATACTAAGGAGATTTCGTATGGAGGATTGCAGGCCTATGGCTACTCCGATGATCACCAACTGGAAGAAGTTGCATGCTTCAAATTTCAAGTTGGTGAACCCCACAATGTATCATCAATTGGTCGGTTCGTTGATGTATGTGGTCAACGCTAGGCCGGATATCTGTTTGATTGTCAACACATTGAGTCCGTTTATGATGGAGCCCATAAGTGCACTAGGTGGCTGTGAAAAATGTATTATGGTACCTACATGGCATAGTGGACTATGGATTGGACTATATTCAGGGGGATGGAGTCAGATTGACAGGTGGTACATGTTATCACCCAGGTTGTTCCCTATGACTCCCAAGGGAATACGGCCGGGGTAACCACTAACCAATCTTTGGGTTACAGTTTCTAGCCAAACTGTAATCAGAGAGGGCTCTCTCTTTATGATTTGTCTCTGTTCTGATAGTATTTTAGGCTAGCTATGATGTTCAAGGTTTTGTTTTTGAAATGTGTTTGGTGATGATTCCAGTTAATATATATAGGTACTTACTAGCATGTCTTAGTCCATTGGGCATGGAGTCAGTGGTCCTTTAGTTTCCTTGATGTGCTGTGTGATACTGTAGTGAAGCTGCAGAGCCAGATTAGTGTCTGAGAAACAATATTCGTAATAGTGATTGAGTGTGGTGTATCCAGTTTATGCAAGGCAGTTAAGAATCTTACAATAAACTGCTAAAGAAAGACAGTGAGAATATTATTCTGGAAGCAATGAAGAATTTCTAGATAACATTCATACCTATAGAATTAATAGAAACATGAGCAATTAAGAATTCATGTCCATGGTTAATTCTGAAGACAAACATGTACAGCAGTAAAAATTGAGTGCAAGGTGTAAAAAGACAAATCCTGCACTATTCTTTTTCTCTACTGCTAGTCTAGTATAACATGAGTATGATTTAATAAACATAAGAAGACAAGAACAGAGATTGAGGAAAACTTGTTATTTCATCAGGCAGCACAGGAATTCTGCATCAGCACTCATAGCATCATCCAGACATCAAGTATTTCAGGAAATCACTGAGCTGGTCCAGCCCTTTGTATTAGATAAACTGAGAGTATACAATAGATTTGCCTTAGAGTCAAAATCACCAACCCCTAATGCGTTGCCAAGGGGGGTATTTATACAAAATTTACATAAGAAAAATATCAGAGAATGAGTTAATGGCTCATTTAAGTTATGCCAACTCCTGGAGCATTGTAGCTGAGAGAGTTAATGCTGAAATAACTCTTTGGTGCCTTAGCTGTCAAAAATAGTCAGAAGCAGTTGGTTTGGCGGCTGTTGGAGTCGGCTGAGGATACGCTGTCAAAATTTGCGTATTGTCTTATCCCTTAGGCTAGCTGTCATTGTCCATGTGCTGAGTCACCTTTCAGCTGCCTTTAATGTTGTCTTTGTCATGCTGTTTGTTTTGTAGTGACCTGGAGCTGGCAGTGGCCGAACAACTGAGGCTACCGTGGCAAAATCTGAAGCATTGCTTGCCACCAATCCTCCTTAGGCATTTGATGTCTCCGAATTTTTATTAAAGTCTCATCGGCCTCTGTATATCTATAAAAGTTAGGAGGAGTTTCAAAAAGATGATTTACCTCATTTTCAATAAAGAACAGGCCTTCAAGTTTGTCATATAAGCTCTGTCCTGTAGGAGGCCCTGTTTGCTCAGATGTACTGCCAGATGCAGTAATCTGATTTTCAATGACAGTTGCCATTCTGTTGGCAAATTGATCTCGGGAGATCAATCTTCCTGCTCCGCTTAGGAGGCTGGGCAGGCCCTTTGCTTGCAGCACTGCCATCTTGAGTTTATATTCCTCCACATCACCCTGTATCTCATAGCACTTCCTCTCCACTGTTTGAACATAATTCCTGAGAGTTAGTACCTTCTTGGCAGTGAGGACAGCCTCTGTTCTGTTGGCAATGCCTATGGCTGCTAGTTCCTCCTTTTCTTGCCTGTTCAGGAAGTCTATCATCCTGTTGGCCTGTTCAGGTCTGTCTCCCAGTAATGTTTTGGCCTTATGGATTTCTGCTTGTGCTTGGACCATCAAGTCCATCTGCTCATGTATTGTTTTGATTGATCTCCATTGTTGACTGATGGATTGGCCAATTTTGGCCCATAGAATCCTTTTTATGTCGGCCATGGCAGTCTCTAGATTCAGCTCCTTCTCTAAGGCCTTTATCTTGTCTTTTAGGGCCTTTATTTCTCTGCCCTGCTCTGCTACAGTTACTTTTGATTTGTCATACTTGGCATCCAGTTCTGCCAATTTTTCCTTGGCCTTCTTTATCTCATTTGCCTGGAGCTCCATTTCCTTGATGGCCTTAGTCAATTCTTCTACACTTGTGCTGGCATCTGGAGCTGTTGTTGTTCCTGCTGCTTCTGTTGTGGGGGCCACTGCTGCCCCTGTAGTTGTTGTTGTTGTTGAAGTAGTTGGAGGAGCTTGGGATGTGGATTCACCTTGTTTATCTTGTAATGCTCCTTCCAGCTCTTTCTCCAAATCTAGGACCCTCTGGTTTAGCTGCATTATGAGGTCCAGTTGGTCATCCACCTGTTTTTCCTTTTGTAGCTCTGCCGTTTGAGGGTGCTCTGTGGGCAGCAGCTTTAACCTCTTCTTTAACGCATTTAGGTCATCTTCTTTCTTCTTCAGAAGGGCCTTTACACCCTTTGGATCACTAGGATCATGTCCTAGATCAATAATGATGTCCTCAAGTGACTATATTCTATTGTCTTTTTCCAGGGAGGACATTCTCTCAAAATCCAACTGTGTGTTGGTATTTTGCAGGGACTCCTTTAGCTCATGGGCCATGGTTGCCCTCTCCACCAAGGTTGCATAAACCATCTCTCCAGCTTGCTTGTGGAGTTCAATTTGGTCCATGGGATGGATGTCTTTGGCCATGACTTCCACCCTTGTCTTCACAAAATCTGCAGCTGACTTAGGCTGCGGTATTGTAGGCTTAAAGTGACTGAGGATGATTTTTTCCTCTTTAATGTCATACACAGACATTAGCCTTTCTTGCTGGGCTGGTGTTGCATCTATGAATTGTTTGTAGACCTCTGCCCTCAGCAGATCATTCTGAGCCTTTATTTGTTTGAAAGAAGCCTTAGTGCTCTTGGGCTTCTTGCACTGTTGGGAGGAGGAAGACACCTCCAAACCAAGTTGCAATCCTTGCTCCTGCTGAAAGGAGCTTGTCCCTGTGTGCTGGCTGCCCTCCCTGTTTTTCCTTGAACTGTCAAGGAATTCTTCAGTGATGTCTTCTACCTCCGGGGAGTCAGCTCTTGGCCTCTTGGTCTGGGGTTGCTGGGATGATCCACTAGCAGGGGTGGACTCTTCTCTGGCTCTTTTCGTACCCCTCTCCTCATGTGCTGGGGTCTGCAAAATTGGAGCAGTCAATGGCTCAGTCTGTGGAGGTGGAGTTTGCATTGCTGGAGCTGCTGGTAGCTCCGTTTGTGGAGGGGCAGTCTGCTCTTGTTGCTGTTCTGTTTGCTGCCCTTGTTGGGGCTCTTGCTGCTGCTCATTTGAAGGGGCAGGCTTTTCTTTTACTGTTTCTTCTTCTGCACCCATTATTCCTTTGCCTTTGTCAGTACCTGGTGCTGCTGTAGAGGGTGCCTGTACGACTGGTGCAGTCCTTGAGGCCGAGGTCCCTTCTCCTGCTGAATAAGGCCGTTTGAAAGGTACCTGCTGCACAGAGTCTAGGTCAATAGTTTTTTCAAGCTCCTTTACATTCTTTAGCATTGTCTCTTCTTCAGTTAGCTTTTCAACTAGAGTACCCTGCTGCCATTCTTGCTGGTTGGCATATCTTTCAATGTGTGGGTATTGACAATGCCTATAACCTAGAAGCCTGTATTTGGTTCTTCTAGCAGTGATGAAGCCTTGAGGGTCATAAGGGACCCACCGAAAACTATATGACAGCTTGTATTTATCTTTGAGGATTAGGTCTGCATCTTCCCATCCTTCTTTCTTATTCATAATGAAGGGGCCCAACTGGTGTTTGAACTTGAGGTGGGCCTTCTTTTTGGAGCTGTGGAAGTGGGTGAGGTCGGACTGAATCAACTGCCTGTAATACTCCAAGGCAAATAACCTCATAGGCACATATTTTGGGAGCCTGTATGGACAGAGCTCACAGCCATAGACTCTGATGACTGTATGATTCTCATATAGGTACCAATCACCTATTTTGTATTTTTTGGAAAGCTGTAGAGCTTTCTGTATCTCAATTGATATTCCGGGAGGAGGGGACCTCATCAATAGGCAAGAGACTGGGTATACAGATTGGTCAATAAATTCACAATAGGAGTAAGGTGAATTTGAGACTTTGTGATAGACAGAGGTCCAGAAGATAACAGATCTTCTTTCCCCTCTATAATCCAGCTTTTTGATGTAGCATGGAAAAGCCTCAGACTGATAGTACATGAAAAGGTGATAGATATAGGCCGAGTATTTGAAGACACCCTGTCTATCCACTCTGCTCAACTGATCATGAATCTTGTTAGCTATGAACTTAGCAAAGTTGTACTTGCGGGCAGGGGGCTGGCCTGAGCTATAAGCAGATAGCAATACCAGCATTGTTGCATCCACATGCTCACTGGTTCTGTACCCCAACACATAGGCAATCATGTCCAGCAAAAGCCTGCCTACATCAGTGAAAAAGACATCCAGGTAGGGAGGTGGCCCTGTGGGCAGGCACTCAGGTCTCATAAATGTCCTGGTGACCTTCTGAATTTCCTCACTGGTCATCTTGGCACCAGTGTCCAGCAGATAATTCATGGAAAAGGGGAACAGCAGCTCAGTCTGATCAAAGTGGAGCATCTTATTGATAGTCTCAGGATTGATGTGAAAGAGGATGCTCCCAGATGGAGACTTAATGGCTCTTTGCTGCACATCATAGTTTCCAGCACATAGGTGAATGATCTCAGGAAAAACATTTACAGAGGGGAGACAGTAGTATGGCAGGTTTGACTCCCATATCCCATATGTATCATGACCATTCAGGTAGTCCTCTCTTAACTGCCTGAAGGTCTGCAAGAAGTCCCTGTTACCCACAAAGTCTTCAATGAGATAGTCCTTGTCAGCAAAGGGCAAGGCCTCCAGGTCTTTATTTGGTGGATTTAATGGAGCTACACTGAGGGCTGAGGGTGCAGGGGCAGCCATTGTATAATCTGATTTTGAACAAGGTGAGTGCCAAGGTTTGCAAGGTTCCTCAGAGCTTAAGTGATAGCCTCACTGTAGACAATGTTTAAAATGTGTTTCACAGTGAAAAGGCAGGCTGGTTTCTGCAGTTTTTGGTAAATTCACAGGGATTGTGAATTGCTAGGGGTAAATTGCAGAGGGTATGTGAATTACTTTGGTAAGAAGCTGCAGCTGGTCTACACCCGGCAAAAGGGAACAATGCCGGGCAAGTTCGAGGCCGAACTGGTAACCTTCGACCGTGAATTAACGTTTTAATAGTGAATTGCCGGGGCAAAGGACAATGCAGGTGGATTTGATGGTAATTTGGTGAAAAACAGTGTGCAATTTGGCAATTGAATGTTTCTTATGGAGAATTCACATAGAAATTGGTATGTTCAGTGGGAAAACAGGGAAGCTGCGGTGAAATACCTGGCAAACGAGCTGGAAAGCCTGCGGGCCGAACTGTGAAGGCTGAATGTAGCTGATTTGATGAGTTGGCACGGTCGCAAGTTTGAATTTGGAGGTCCGGAGGCGATTTGGCAGTGAACCAGCGGCAACGGCTATGTCTTTTTCGCTCGAAAATGACATAAAACGGCCTAAACCGTGACTTTTAACGACAAATTTGGAAAAAATAAGTAATTGGCGCCTTTCCGCCGATGACGTCAGCATGACGTCATGGCGGGCCCGGGTACGGAGGGTGACGTGGCTGCTGAGGTGTAGGCCAGCGTGGCCGGACACGGTGGCGGGCGGATGAGGTGGCAGGGCCACGCAGCGCGGGGGCGGGAGAAGGTGCTACGTCATGATGACGCCTGAATGACATAAGGGGGAGGTGGTAACGGGGAAGGTGGTAAGCGGTTTCCCCGCACCACCTTTGGGCAAAGGCGGTATCGGGGAGGGGGGCTCCGAACAACCCCGCCGCCTGCCACGCGTCCCATGTACGGGGCGGAAAACCACCGTTCCCCGGACGCTAAAGGTCGGCAGGTCCGGATCCTAAAATACCCGCCCACCGTTGGATCGGGGGTGGCAGATGATGGACGGCTGGCGGGCCTCCCGACGGATCGTGCATGTTGGGGGGGGTCCCGCCTCCATTAAAATATTCAATTTAATATTTTGGGCGGAGAACTTTAGGTTTAAGGGTTTTCTGTGGGTTTTTCGGGCTTTTCTGTAGGAAAGAGGGTTTTTTAGTGGGTTTTAGCAGAGGTAAGGGGGTTCTTTGTGGAATTTCTGAACAGAGGGGAGGTGAAGGCTTGGGGGGAGGTTATTACTCCAACCAGAGGCTAGAGCAATCCCATGACAGGGTTGGCCCTGGTCCCTGGTGGACCAATGTCTCCCTCAATCAAACTTATTTAGCTATAGTGCTAAAAGTGAGGATATTTATACAATGCTGGGGATTTATACACCATGGTGTTATAGTAGTAGGGGGAAGGGAATCATAAGGGATTTAGATAATAAGAAGTTAGGGGTTAATATGAGTGAGAAAAGTGAATGAGGAGTGATATCACTGAGTATATATGAAAACAACTTATATTAGGGAGTAGATCAAAATGAAAAGAATTTTAGACAAGAAATGTGGCTTTTACAGGAGCAAGAACCAACATAAAACCTTAAATTCTTCCCTGAATCTGAACTGATGAAGGGATGTTAGTAAATGAATGTGAAAGGGGAAAAATGGGAAGTTAGACATGCTCCTTTGTTTTGTTGCAACATGATGGAGAAGAGAACCTTCTCAAACCATTGATTTTCCTTTGTGAATAGGTTAGCCCACATTCAATTGTAAGGAATGACTTTTCTTCAACCCCATCTGCCTACCCATCTATTTGCCTAGCATTTTTTGTTTCTCCATGGAGGGTGCACTTAGACTTGCAGACCCTTATGTGCCTTTTCTTTTCTCTTGGCTTTTTCTTTTGATTTTCTATCTAGAACTACCCTTATTGCTTCCAAGGTCCCAGATTAAGCAGTTGGGAACCTTAATTCTCTACCTAAGCTACTGGTCTGCCAAGATTAAACAGTTTGGACAGACTTTTTTCTCTATTCTACAACAGAAAATTGAAACATGGCATGATCCAGATTAGGCTGTTGGACCATCCATCAAAATTTAGTCAACCTCAAGCTATGTACACACATTGTTTTCTCTTGGAAATATGGGATCTTTGCATCACCAAAGCAGAGCATATTTGGACCTTTCTTTGCCAATCATGAAATATGAAACCTATTGGTATAGGTAACTAACAGTACAGACTCAGATTGGGTTGGCAGTGCTAGTGACTGGAAGAGTACTTATGGATGTTGTTTCAGGTTGGGTCCGGTAGTTGTATCGTGGTTCAGCAAGAAACAGAGATCAATGGCACTAAGTTTTGCGGAGGTTGAGTACATTGCAGCCAATTAGGCCAGTTGCGAGGCTATTTGGCTTCGCAAGTTTTTGTGTGGCTTATTTGGTCAAAGGTTGAGACCTAAGTTGCATAGAGCGCTGAAATGTTTCGAAGTTTTCGAAACGGGTACGTTTAGAAAAGTCACCTCCCAAAAATGGAAACATCAGTCGAAACGTCGACCGAAACATCTTGAATGTATATAGATAAAAAAAGAGATTTATAAATAAGCGAATAACACATTATCTTGCAAGAAAAAATGGAATAATACCCATAGATGACAATTTAGAAGGAAAACTAAGTCTATATTAACTCTCATAAATGATTACATGATGGTCGAGTTTCGTACTTTTGGGTACGGGTAAGGCTCGAAACATCAAATTCCTAGAAGTTTCGCGCAACATAGCTGAGACTGACTATGATATACTGTGATAATCAGAGTTGCATTCAACTTAGGGAGAATCCAGTATTTCATGACTATTCAAGCACATAGAGATCAGGTACCCCTTCATTCATTATTTGGTTTAGAGAGGAGCAGTCAAGCTTGAGTACATATCCACTGAGAAGCAGGAACGGGACATTCTCACCAAGTCATTGCCAAGGGGTAAGCATGTGTATTTCAGAGATAAGATGGATGTGGTGAGAAACACCTTGCTCGGTAAAAGGGAGTGTTGAGAAAAGGTACAAGGAGATGTTTCCTAATGCTTTAGCCATTTAGCCTAGGAAAACACATTAAAATACCTACTTCGTGAATCGTAAGTGACTTTATGAGTTATTAAATTCATGTGAATTAAAAGTCATTTTATGAGGTACTTTAGTACTATATACTTTACATTATTAAAGTCACTTTATGTTTTTAAAGTGACTTTATGTGGAAAAAGGTACAAGGAGGCTCTTAAGGAAGTGGGGACAAGAAAAAAGGGGTCAAATGAAGATTAGATCTCCACCATTGATCTATGAGAGCTAAGATATAATCTCAGCCACAGATCAAAGGGTTAGGGTTCTCTCATCATTACGAGAGACTAAAAAGGGAAAAAGGCAAAGTGAGCTCAATTCATTCTTCATGTGCATTTGTGAAGGAGAGGAGAAGGGCAAGAGGAGAAGGAAGGCTTAGAGAGCTAGTTTGTTGAAGGAGAAATCAAGTGGCAGCAAGGACAAGACTATTCTCAGCCCTGAGTTTTAAGGCTGAGATACAGGCATGTATATCAAGGCAGCTACAGCAATTTGAGAAAGACCTTATTGTCTCGAATTCCTAGGTTGGGCTGTGAAGGAGGTTCAGCAAGTTCAGTAGTCCAAAAAACAAGGAGATAAGAGGCAGCTTTAGCGAGTTTTTGAGGCACGTCTTCTGCGCAGATTTTGAGGCAATCAGAGCATTAATATCAGAGCTGACAACGTGGATTTCAAAGCAGAGTCTTCTTAGACAATAGCACAATTTTGCAGGCAGGAGAATCTGACAGAGATTTAGAAATCAAGGAAGAAATTCTAGGTAGAATAACAAATTTTAGGGTTGTATAGTCAGCCTATGACACAAATTCTGAGGACTCAATGGTCAACCTGTGGCCCGAATTTCTAGGGAGAATAAGTACCTCATATTCTGTATTTAATGCTGTACAAATTTCTCTGAAAATTTGAAGCAAATAAAATCCTTAAAACTGGTTTTCCCCTTGTGGGTTTTCCCAGGGTCTATGTTGTTGGAATTTCTAAGTCTAACTGTTAGAAACCCTTCATGTATTTTTCTGATTTATTGCTGCCTACATGTTCTGATTAATTAACAAGTTATTTACCATGTAAATACTGAAAATAAATACAAGTACATGCTCAACACATTACAAATCATCGACTGAAGGAAACAAAACAAGCACATGAGTGACACCGTTGTTTTTGGACCAATGTCCCCGGAAAAACCCAATGCGGGAAAACCAATGCAGCTATCTGAGGGTTTTAATTATTAAGCAGTTTCAGAATACAATCTGGGTGCCAAAACCGGCTCACCCAATAGAGAATAATCTCAGCAGTAGTACCTCTCAGTCGAAGACAGATGTTCCGGCTGAAACCCCAGATAAACACTCCGACAGCTCCCAGCTCCAATCTGCCCCACGAAAACCCCAACGTCAGCCTCTAGGGACTGCGTCAACCCTCTCTGGCCCAACGTCTGCCCAGCGTCACCCTAGCTCGCCCTGCGTCAGCCTCTGGAGGCACTGCGTCAGCCCTTAGAGCCTCTGTGTCACCCACACTGGCTCTCTGAGGCACTGCGCAACTCCTGGCTGCCTCTGCATGAACCTCTGGCTGGCTCTGCGTCCCTCTCTCATGTCTTTTGCATTGATCCTCCTGGTACTATCTTTACCTCTCTTCTTTTGTATTCACACCCCTCAATTGCAATTCTGATTACTCTTTCGACTTCCTCAGCAAACCCTGCCCTAAGAAATCGAAATCTTGATCAACTCGGTGTATTCTCCAAGTGACGCTCAAGCCTCCTCTTATACTTTTCTCGTTGACAATTCAACGACCGAGATTAATTCCCTAATCAATGGCTAAGATTAACTCTAGCTTGATCCATGACTTTTGGACCCTTCTAACACAGTTTTATATTAATTCACATTAATATTTTATTTTCCCTAAGTTTAGACTTAGGGACTCCATTAAAAATATTAATTATTTTAATATCTCTCAAACTGTTTAAAATCTGCCCAAACCATTTCTGGATATTGGAGATTTCATGGGCCTTAGCCTCTCCACCAAATTTCGAAGCTAGAGCATATCCGATGCTACCCCAAATCAACAAATGTTTGACCAAAAATAAGTGTCTCAAAATTGTGTGAATGCTTGTCTAAATTTCCTTATCAGCTGAAAAGTGAAAAGTGAATTAGTAGTGGTAGCCTGTAATGTTTCTTTTAAAATTTGCATTCAATTTATTTATCAACATGAACGAACATGTGGGGCTGTGGACATTGAACTCTATGCAAAACAAACTGAAACTGGGGAGAGCTACAGAATCAAAAATTTATCCACTAAACTGATCGGTAACAGGCACCATCTGTTTTCATTAACCTGTGGTACTACATTCAGGGATTCATTATGCATTTAATATGGAGAATTACATATAAGTAGACTTTTTATAATTGTGGTAGCTATGATCTCTCGTTCCTTAGAATATGGTGTGAAGGGTTACACACTCAATTACTTGCCAAATGTTTTTCACTGATTCGGGATGCAAATGATGCTCAAAAAGTACTTGCATATATCTTATCTCAGAAGTTTTAGCACTCAAAAAGTTGCCCAATTTTGTAGAGTTTTCTTTGTACATAGCTTTTATCACTGTACATAAAAAGTTTTGTGAGTACCAGCAGAGATCCATCTTAACTCCAGATTTGTTAAGCACCAAGAGGGATCCAAAAGCAATTGGCTACAAAGCTGTCAGTGCTTGAAAGATCCTGATTTAAATGTATCTATGTTAGTGCATGTGTATATAAATAGATATTACTTAATGCTTCAGATTCTTTTTTTTAATTTTCCCTTTTACACTAAGAATTTTTTATATAATTTGTATGTATAGGCATATGGATGTTACACATCTCATCCATATTAGGCTGTTATTTCTTTAATTTTTTTTAAATATCATATCATTCTGACTTATGCCATGTGTCACGTCACCATTAGGCACGGATAATACATATCTCCCTCATCCTAGACTGTAAAATGCACCTCGCTTCCCTCAGTGCAATAAGAAGTTTTTCCTCAAAAAATAAAATTATAACTCAAAATACATAGCTTCAAACTGGAAATGTTGAATGATTTTGGTTATACCTGTACCAAGTCAAAATGTGAACAGTTAAAAATCTATAGCAAACCATCACAATCTGATGAGTGAAAAATAAGAATCTAGTTAATGGCATCTCTTTACAGTATACAGGTTTTAACTTTTATTAGATGGTTTTTAAATTTTAATGTCAGTTTTAGGGAGTAATCTGCACCCCATCCTTAATGGCAAAGTTATCCATGGGCTTAAAGACTGCACTTATCTGACTTTATTATTTTCACGGATTGGCAAAATTCAATACAACTACAGAGAACAAATAGTTTACTAGTTCCAAGGAGAAAAAAATACAATTTCTATCAAGAAATAACCAAGAAGATATTACATTAGTGTACACAACTGCGGCTGAATTCAGGACAGCTTGACTTAATGCAATTTCCAACATCTTTGACGGACCACTGCATGAGATCCTAGGCTGTACATTGTAAACTGGAAGCAAAAGGACATCAGAAGGTCTCACGTCCACAAACACTCCTTCAACTCCAATGCTAATAGATGTAGGACCCACAACAGGAGTTTGCATGACCGTAAAATTTAATGCCACGGTATCATCAATTCCTATTTCCTTGGGCAGGCTCTGCAAGAAGGAATCAAGTTTTGTGATACCTTCCATAAGCTTTGATGTCACTGCACTTTCTACTGCAGCCCTAATTCTTCCTTCAAAGGCATCCACCAACCTGTTCAAGAAATAAAGACAATATGAATCTTCCATTCTAGTAGATAGAAACATTTAAAATGGACCAGAATATATGTTTGCAATTTTGCTACAATAATATAGACAAAATTTGAAAAACCTCAACGTTCTCTAGTCATAGTGACATTTTAGACAATACCTAGAAAGGCACTCATCAAAATGCATCGAACACAACAAGAATAAAAGTTTAAAAAGCAAGCCTATCTCTGAAGTAAGTAGAAATAATATAGTTGCACAACATTTAAAGCGTTCATTGAAGTACAAACTTTCTACACTATAATACACAACAGTTAGTTTTAGGATACTTTGCCAGCAATTTGTAGAGCCGTGTGTTGTTTCTGAGAGGTGGAATCTTGTACTCTGTCTGTTGAAACTCTACATGCTATTTCCACAAGTTGTATATCCTAATCACTTGTTAACCCCAGGGATACTTGTGACAATGTAGAGTTAAGATCTAAGGAGATTCTATCAGACTCATTTCATTACAGATGCATACAAACATTCACATTGAACAGAGCTTATTCTGGACTCAGTTTCATCAGATTTCAGGAAACTGCTATTTTTAGCAGATTTCTTTTTCAAAATGTCCAGAGATCTGGGGACCACATGTCAAAGATGATTATATATACTTGATCCTTGTGGGAAAGCAAGTCTAGTGAGACTGTTTTCGCTTGCATGCAAAATGATCAGTTTTTTCTGTTTTTCTACATATGGCAGGTACAGGTTGAATGTCATGTTTCCAAGCATGCAGTGATGTGGCAGTCCAAGGTTCCGGTGGTTGAGAAGTAAGAGGTTAAGAGCAGTGATCTGTAGGTGAACTGTCTATTCTGTAACACAATGTAGTGGATTGGAAGGTCTTCAGGTTTCAGAAAATTCCTTGTGATGAAAACCTAAGTTGGCATCTCTGAACCATATCTCCTTTTTCCATATTTATTCTCTCCAAGCTCTTGTTTGAATTGTTATCTTAATCGGTAACTTTGCACATGAGGTGGTCCTACAATTTGGGTTTGCTGTCTTAGCTTTATCCACGATGACCCTTGGTTTGACCCCGTGTTTCCCAAGATAGCATGAGAATTGAATCCAAAAGCCAAGCCTGATTTTTTGTTATGCATGGAAAAAAAAAAGCATTAAAGATGATGTTGCTGAATGCTTAAATAAGAAAAGCTTCAAGCAAAACAAGAAGGCTAAGTTCAACCCCTTTTGTCCAATTGAACATATGAGAAAGGTTTTTTACCTTGGCTGATTTCTGTGACTTCATACTACAGGAAAAGGTTCTTATTCTTCATGTCTTCTCCAAGGAATTTGTTGAGGAGGTTTATTATGAGAAGGAGGAAAAGCACAGGGGTTAGGGAGACTGTCCTGTAGAAGGCCACCACCTGAAGTCCAAGCCAATACTCTTGTTGCTGGCTTGATTGTAATTTCTTCTTCTCAGAGTCAGCATATGGTTGACCTCATTCTCCAGGGAAAATCCATCGTGATAGATAGGTGGTGGGTTCATCAAAGGAAGAGACCTGTAACAACCAAGACAGGACAAAGCCTAAGGGAGTTGGCCACTGAATTACAATCATCACTTATTGATGAGAAAGGGAGAATTTCACGAAGCCATTGCCAGTGCTATAGCTGAAGTTTGTACAAATTGATATGAAATGATTACACAATTGATATCAGAAGGGTAATTTCAGTGGTGCTACACAGGCAGAGATTTTATATGATTGGGAATTATTAGCAGGTTTTTGTCACAGAAATGGCACCTAGATTAATTACCACCAGGCAGCTTGTGCAATATTGACATGAAACAGCAAGGTGCTGATGAAAAATGCTGTGCAATTGATGTGTAGAGATTCCTATAGCACATTCATGTTGATGAGATGAAACAGGCCTGAGACCCAACTCAATCCTCCTAGTATGTGTGACAATCTTGCCAAAGGGAAATTAAAAGGGGCTGATATTATGTTACTAGTTTTGTCTAACAGGAAATGCCGATTTGATTTGTCTAACAGCTAGCAAGTTCTCATTACCTGTCCCAAGGGTCATGAAGCGTAATCCTATTGCAATATTCTGATTTGGCGTGTGAGAAGAAAGTTAGTAAAGGATTGATGTTGTTAAGGTTTCAACACAAAAGATCGCATTTCGATTCATTTTCAGGTCAAAGTTTATCCCCTTTGCATGAGTGAATTAGTGTGTAAATACTAAATAGCCCAGCTTCCTAATTGATCTATATACTAATTTTGCCAAAGAAGCATGGGTTCAACCTCATCCAATTTAACACAGTCTGGCATGCAGGTCAGTGTTGAAGCTCTGGTGTAATATCATTGGCTGAGGGTAATAATATGAAACTGATTCTGAAGAATGAAAGAAGAAAAAAATCAGTGAAGAGGTGACTTGAACCATTATTCCACTTGTGCAAGGTGACTCGTGTTGAGAAATCAATGCTAGAACAATTAGGGTTAGATTTCTCTTTCTTGATAATTACTTGTGAATTATGTTGGCTTCTTTTACTTATTTGTTATATTATCTTTCATCAAACAATTACCAAATTATGTGTGCATGAAGATCACAAAAACACAAGACACAAGATGTAGGCACTTTGCTAGGGAAAAACCCCTATCTAGGGGAAAACCCAGTCAAAATCTCTTCCTTCAATAGTTTTCCTTGAGACTCTTCAACCTAGACTCAGACCTCCTCCATACCAAGCCAGCCTCTCATTCTTCGATCCAACCTTCGACCTAGTAGCACTTCAACCCTAGCAACTTCGACCTGGCAGCTTCTGGTATCAATAGCAACTTCGACTTTGACAAGGAGATTTTGATCTCCTAAACTAGCCCAAAAGAGAGAAAGAGAGAGAAAGAGATACCAAAACTTCAATTTTGTCCCTCCCTTCCTTCTTGACCAAACCCGCACTCCTTTTAGCCTTTGTCTTCACCTTCGCACTTTTTCCCAACTTCCAACTTCAAATATCGAACTATGTGTGAGAGAGTGAGATACTCAAATGAATTTGAACTGCCTTGTATATATAGCCTTCCAAGGAGGTCGAATTGCCTTACTTGAGGCCGACTTGATCTTCTTAAGGCTGACTTGATGTGGAGGTTACATAAGTCATCTTTGACTCAAAAATAATTCTTTTTACATCGTTCGAAAGCCCAAGAAGGGTGTCATAAAATATACAATGACTCTAATGACTCTTTATTAATCCTAAGAGTCCACAATGGGGACTTTGACTAATAAAATGATGACCCAAGCATGAAACCCATGCTTTAATAAGTCATTGTAACAATAATAAAAAAATATTTTGACAAATAAATTTTATGAAGACCAAACCTAGTTACATTTTTCAACACTCCCTCTTAACTAGGGAGGTATTCATACGGAAGATCTCAAACTATATGAACTATGAAGAGTTTAGGCACCGCAATGCCATGGACTAGATTCCTGACCAGGGCAATCTATCCAAGGTCTCTCAACAGTTTAGGCACCGCAATGCCATAGACTAGATTCCTGACCAGGGAAATCTATCCAAGTGGGACTAAGATGGACTAAAGCTTTCAGCCTCTCTAGGTACCATCAGGCTTACTTGCTAACCATCAACCCAGGGATCTAGGTGTGTATCTGAGGTCAAAGCTCCACGACCAATGCCACCCTCCCTACTTCGGGAACTAGACATCAACATAGTGTTAGCCAAATGTCCTCCCAAGCAATGTGTCTCACACACAAAGCCTCAACAAATCTCTTCCAAACTTTTATCATCATCAACAAAATCAGCAATATCAACTAAACCAAGCATGCTTCTAAGATATTCAAACTTCTTATTAGGAAGAGACTTTGTTAGTATATCAGCTACCTGATCGTCTATCAGGACATACTGTAGCTTCACGATCCCATCCTGCACCAAGTTCCTAATATAGTGGAACTTATTGTTGATATGCTTTGTCCTAGCATGAAACACGGGATATGCAAACATCTTGATGCAACTTTGATTATCACAATTATTCACAGTATGATCTAGACGCTTCTCGAACAAATCTATTAGAAGCTTCCTCAACCATACAGCACCCTTTCCTACTTCACATGCAACCACATACTCTGCTTCACTAATCAAAGCAACGAGATCTTGCTTTCTACTCATCTATGAGATCATGGCAGATCCCAAATTAAAGCATCCACTGGTAGTGTTTCTTCATCGATCTCACTACCACCCCAATCAGAATCTGTGAAGCCAATCAACTTGACTTCTTTACTATTGTACTTTAGGCAGTGATGTATCGTGCCACGAAGATATCTCAATATATGTTTAGCAGTTATCCAATGATCATGATGAGGCTCCAACTGAAACTGACTGAGGATGTTTACAGCAAAGCATATATCTGGCCTAGTATTTACCAGCTACATCAGAGAACCTACCCACTAATGATAAGAGGTAGGATCCACGAGACTTGAGTCGGAGCTCCTCTAACTTCTTTAAATTGGTGATCATAGGAGTGGTCATGGGCTTGGAATCCATCATCCCAAATTTCTGCAACAACTTGATGATATACTTTCCTTGCCCCAAATATATCTTCCCAGGATTTTTCCATACTTCCAGACCTAGGTAATAGTGCATCAGTCCTAGATCCTTCATCTCAAATTCAGCTGCCAACATCTTCTTGCATTCTTGTATTCTTCTCTCCACACCTGAATAGATCATCCACATACAATAGAATAATGACTAGCTCATTATTCACAACCTTGATGTAGAGATTTGGATCAGTGAAACTCTTCATGAACCCAATTCTTAGAAGGTATGCATCCATTCTTGCATACCATGCCCTAGGAGCTTGCTTCAAACCATATAGGGCCTTCTTGAGTCTACAGACATGAGTATCTCTTCCATTTACCTCAAAGCCTTCGGGTTGCTCAATGTATACTTCCTCATCGATGGTCCCATTCAAAAATGTTGTCTTCATGTCCATTTGATGGATATTCCATCCCATTGTAGCAACCAATGAAACCAAAGATCTAATGGTGGTATACCTTGCAATGGGTGCAAAGGTTTCTTCATAATCTATGCCTTCCTTTTGAGAGAAATCCCTTGCAACAAATTTGGCCTTGTATTTATCTATGCTTCCATCAATAGCGTGTTTGATCTTGTAGATCCATTTTGAGGTGACAACCGATTTGTCACTAGGTCTAGGAATGATTTCCCAAACCCCATTCTTCATGATGGATTGATATTCTTCCTGCATATCTTTCTTCCATACTTCTTGATGAGCAGCTTCTTCAAATGTAGATGGTTCTGCTTCAATTAGTCTTGTCATATATGCAGCATATCCAGAATATCTCTTCAGCCTTTTGCTTTCTCTAAAGGTTCCTTTTGCAGCTCCATGTCCTTCAGCATCTTCAAGAGTAGCTTTTAACCAATTTGGCCTCTTCCTTGCGTTTGGTATGACCACAGGTTGAATAGGCTCACTTGGTCCTTCTTCTTCTTCTTGAATTGTAGAAGGGTTGTCGAGTTGTACTTCTTCTTCTTCAAATATAGGTAGATCTTCGTCATCAGAATCAATAGGAATATCCTTCGATCTTTTGTAGGCTTGATTTTCATCAAATATAACGTCCCTACTTACTTCAATGTGTCTCCCTTCCTTGATGTAGATTCTATATGCCTTTGAGGAGAGACTATAGCCAACGAAGATCCCTTTGATGCTTGTAGAATCTAGCTTCTTTCGTTTGTCCTTTGGAATGTGGATGTAGGCAGGACTCCCAAAGATTCAAAGATGGTCCACACTTGGCTTCTTCCCTGTGAATGCTTCCTCAGGTGTCATATTATCAAGAATTCTATGAGGACTTCTATTTTGAATATATACGGTTGTCATTGCTGCTTCTCCCCATATAAATGTTGGTAAGCCTTGATCAAGGAGCATTGTTCGTACACCTTCCATTGTCCTATTCTTTCTTTCGGCCACTCCATTTTGTTCGGGATAGTAGGGAACATTAAGCTTCCTCTTAACTCCTACTTCTTTACAATATGCAATCAATTCTTTAGAAGTGTATTCCCCACCATTGTCGAATCTCAAAGTCTTTATTTTTCTTTCAGATAGGGTTTCCACTTCGCATCTAAAGTCTTTGAATTTCTCAAATACTTCATTCGTTTTCTTGAGAAGGTAGAGCCATGTCTTTCAAGAGTGATCATCACTAAATGTTACATAGTAAAGATGACCTCCAACTAATTTGTCAGACATGGGCCCACACACATCAGAATGTATGAGGTCTAATATTTCTTTAGACCTTGTTTCACTATTTGAAAATAGTTTTCTTGTATGTTTTCCCAAAGAAAATCCCTTGCAAACTCTTTCACAATCTTCTTTGATATCAGGGATGCCATGGACTAGATGTTTAAGAGTGGGAATGACCTTATAGTGAAGATGACCATATCTTCTATGCCATAGCTCAATAGGAGCGATTTCCATATGAACTAGGACTTGAGGAGGTGGTGTAATGACTCTATACAAACTTCCTTCACGAACTCCAATAACCCTAGCTTTATAAATACTTGAATCTTTTCCCCAAACCAAGACTTTTCCATCAACAAAAGCAACTATATACCCCTTATCTTCTAAGAAGGAAATTGAAAGCAAATTCTTTTTCAAACCTGGAACATATAGTATGTTGTTGAGATGTAGTTTTTCTCCATTCTCCAGCTTCAAACATGTTGATCCCAGGCCTCTATTAGCATAGTTGTTGTTGTCTCCCAATCCACTGCAAGGGAAGATGGTTCCTTTGATAGAGTTTGTAGTTGTTTACTTTCCCCTGTCATATGCCTTGATTCTCTACTGTCAATGATCCATGCATTATCATCATTAAGTGATCCTGTAAGTGTAGCTAAGAACCCTCGACTTTTTACCTTGTTGAATAAGTAGTAGACAACCTTCTTGATCCATCTTCCTATAGAATTGAATCCCATTCTTATCATAGAGGTAATAATCATTTCCTTCAAGCCAACAAAGTGATCTTCAATCTTCTTCGACCTTAGCTCTGAAACCATGTTGAGAATCAATGCTAGTAGAATTACGATTAGATTTCTCTTTCTTGATAATTACTTGTGAATTATGTTCACTTCTTTTACTTATTTGTTATATTATCTTTCACCAAGAAATTACCAAATTATGTGTGCATGAAGATCACAAAAACACAAGACACAAGATGTAGACACTATGCTAGGGAAAAACCCCTATCTAGGGTAAAACCCAGTCAAAAATATCTTCCTTCAATAGTTTTCCTTGAGACTCTTCAACCTAGACTCAGACCTCCACACCAAGCCAACCTCTCCTTCTTCGATCCAACCTTCAACCTAGTAGCACTTTGACCCTAGCAACTTCAACTTTGACAAGGAGACTTCGATCTCGTAAACTAGCCCACACAAGAGAGAGAGAGAGAGGTACCAAAACTTCGATTTTGTCCTTCCCTTCCTTCTTCACCTTTGCACTTTTTTCCAGCTTCTAGCTTCAGATATCAAACTGTGTGTGAGAGAGTGAGATACTTAAATGAATTCGATTTGCCTTGTATATATAGCCTTCTAATGAGGTCGATTGCCTTCCTTGAGGCCGACTTGATCTTCTTGAGGCCAACTTGATGTTGAGGTTACATAATTCATCTTTGACTCAAAAATAATTATTTTTACATCATTCGAAAGCCTAAGAAGGGTGTCATAAAATATACAATGACTCTAATGACTCTTTATTAATCCTAGGAGTCCACAATGGGGACTTTGACTAATAAAATGATGACCCAAGCATGAAACCCAAGAATGAAACCCATGCTTTAATAAGTCATTGTGACAATAATAAAAATTCTTTTGACAAATACATTTTATGAAGACCAAACCTAGTTACATTTTTCAACAACTCAAACCATCATTCCACTTGTGCATAAGCAGAAAACCTCCAATTCAATCTGCCTGGGATGATAGCAAGCACAAGTAAACTGTAAACAAGAGATTATAAGCAATGTCATTAATAAGTAAGGGACAGCCTATGTAAGGAGTTGTCACCAATAAAAGGGAAAATGTAGTTTTTTCTTTCTTTGAGTTAACAGCAGTAAAAAGTACAAAGAAAAAGGCAGCGTTATTAACCAAGGAAAAAGTCACCTAAGCCAGCATTAATTGGACTTATCCTATAGATTAGAGTTAAAACAAACTTTGTAATGAGAAAAGCCATCCAAGGAAGGAAAGCCAACACACTTGGTGTCCAAGCAAAGTCTTTTCGAAACTTAGCAGATTTTCTTTCCTTTTCTAATAGTAGTTAGGGTGACGGGGTTCTGGAGGTGAAGGATGTTCTTTATGTTAAAATTGGGTATCATCAGGAGGTACTATCACATGCCCTTGGTGCTAGGCTTGTGAGAGAGAATTGCTCATAAAGTGTGATTTTATGAGTGCATAGGCTTTGCACCCAAGTTGTAGGCTTTGTGCCCAAAGTGATGGGACTTTGTACCCAAGGAGAGCATTTAACATTCTAATTGAGTTAATGTTGGAGGTTTCTTGAAGGAAAAGGGAGCTTCCAAAGGAACCAATGGTCAAGTATAAATTAAGAGGCCAATGGAGAGGCTTGAGGAGTAACTCATATGGACAAGGAGTGATGGATTCTCCTTGATTGAGGTCTGAAATTGATCAAGAAAACTACAGACCTGTGACAAGGGCAGCAGAGGGTTTTGGAGGGCATCTTTTCTATGGTGAAAAAGGGGTATGTTTTGCTTTTGTGTTCGCTGCTTGCAGGTGAGAGGCCGAAAGGGACGGCATGCCCTAAGGAAGGGCCGACAGGCTAAGAAAAGGAGGTCAAGCTCAAAGGATTGAGGTCAGACCTCAAGGAGGTTGATTTGTGGAGAAGGCCAAGAGGAGAGGTTGGTCGTAGGCAGGAAGAGAAGGTCATATCCAAGAGAGGTTGGCCACATGTAAGAAAAAGAAGACTGCAACCCATTTTGAGTGGTTGAAGGGCTTGCTCAAGGTTGTAAGAAGCCCCCCCCAATTGGATCTGGAGGCGGATTTGCGTCCTAGACAGATTTGCCACCAATCCTCCACTGGAACGACAATTCTAGCACAAGTCCTGCGCAATTTTGTCCCAGATCGTGAGCGAATCCGGAGACAAGAGGACGGTTCCGTGGACCTCTAATTTCTTCTTTTTTTTAACTTAAGTTGGGTTTAGGTGAGTTAAGGAAAAGAGAGGATGAGGTTAAAAGGCATTTCCCCCCTCCCTTTTCCTATTTCTTACATCTTTGAAGAGCTTGGAGAAGAGATGAGGTACCCAGCTATTTGTGAGAGATTCAAGGAGAGCTTGGAGGAGTGGATAAGGAGGAGTGACGGTAAGTGCAAACCCCAAACTCCCTCATTTTTTGTCATTCTTGTTTGATTTTTCTCCTCCCTCTCCTACTCTTTCCCATTCTTTCTTCTTGCTCATTTTATTGCAAGTTGTCCATCTATAATTATATTCCAAAATGGTGTTCTTTTGGCTTATATGCATCATTCCACTTTTGGTTTTCACGATGTTGGTGGGGAGTAGACATAGAAGGGAAGAAGAAGCAGAGGATAGTGGTCCCCATATGAGTGACCCAATGTATGATGAGGAGGAAAAGTTTGAGGAGGAAGGAGATGAAGAGGGCATTGGAATGCAAGGGGAAAAGCTACATTGACACCCTTGTGGAATTATGTGACAAAACTTGAGGAGGGAAGAGGTGGTGGAAGCTACAAGCTTTTGTGCTCTCATGAATGTCCTGGAGGAAAACCTTATAGTGGATCATATACCCACAAAAAGGTTCCCATAGGGGTCTCAATTTGACATAATGTTTCAATGGAGCAAAGAAGGAAATACATCCAAATAGAGGAGGTTGTAGAAAAGAAAAGCAAGAAACAAAAAAACACTTTGAATCAAGTGCAACAGCGACCTCTAGATTTGGTAGCTCATCTCCTCATGGTACCTCTGCAACCTCTGAAAATAGAAGAACAATAGCAGATTTCTTGAATGTTGCTGGGAGAGATGATGTGGATGGAAATATGATCTAGTTTCCTTGTGCTTGTGGTGTAACATTCAATGTTCTTCACTCCGCCTATTGGCATGATATGGTTCAGGCCATCAATGAAGCCCCAAAAGGATACAAGAGCCCCAACTATGAGAAATCTAGAACTATGTTATTAGAAAGAGAAAAAGCAAAGGTTCAAATAGCTTTGACACGTTTTACAAATGAGTGGGGTGGATTGTGAGGTATCCATTGTATCAGATGGTTGGACAGATGTTAGAAACCAACATTTGATAAATGTTCTTGCTATTTTTGCTAGCGGTGCAGTGTTTCTTGAAAGTCATGACTCGTCCTCCATCAATGCATCTTCCCCAAAACATAGGAGATATACTATTGAAAACAATAAAAGGTGTTGGTCCTATAATGTGGTTCAAGTGATCACTGATAATGTAGCAAATTGTCAGGGAGCAGGAAAAATCATTGAGCGTACTCATCCACACATCTTTTGGTCCAGGTGCTTGGTGCACACATTGAACCTTTTGATGCATGATATTGTGAAGAATAAAGAATGTGGATGGATTGGTGAGCTTTACACGAAAGGGAAGCAACTCATTAAATGTCACAGGGCATACAAGGGTAAACTTCTTTTATCGCACTTACTCCAAGTTTCAGTTGCTTAAACTTTCAAAAACTTGATTTGCATGCTATTGCCTCAGCTTTAGGCAGCTAGTGAAGGTGAGACATGTCGAGAAATCTATAGTGCAGCAACCAGAGTTGATTTCTCTTTAGTTGATAATTGTTTGTGAATATGTGTTGGCTTCTTATTACTTTTATTATGTTCTTTTCATCAAACAATTACCAAAACCATAAACCATGAAGATCACATAATGAACACAAGACATAGGCTCCAAGCTAGGGCAAAAACCCACAAAGGGGAAAACCCAACGAATCTTCTCTTCTCATAGAATCAGATCAAAGTGAGAAATCCAAGACCCAAAATCCAAGACCAAGACCTCCCACATGACCCAAGCCAACCCTCCTTCAAGCCTTCCTTAACCAAGTCAAATGCAATCAAGTCAACGATAGTCAAACCTCTTCAAATCTTGGTCAAACTTAGATTTCCAGACCTGTAACACTTCTAAAATATTTTGACCCCTGCAGCAGACCTATACCTTTTCACGCGTGACAGAAACTAGGACAGAAACTTCACACGTGTGGGAGAATTTCCTTTTCTTTGACCTTCGCGCTCTCTCCTTTGACTTTAGCTCTTCTTCTCTTGTCTTTCGTTGGTTTTCTCTCTCTTCCTGGCACAGAAATCAAACATGTTGATGATGATCCAAATGAGGAAGCGTTGCATTGTATTTATACACATGCAAGAGGTTGAATAGGTACTTTCCAGGGCCGACTTTTCCAGGTAGGGCCGACTTGGACTTGTGGGGACAAAATTGACAATTTTGACGCAAATAAATTTTGTTTTCCTTACTTCTTTCAAATGTCCAAATGGGACTTTACTCCAACACAATAGATTGACTTATGACAGATATTATTTTGACTCAATATACCCTAGAAGCATGAAAAAAATACTTGACCTAAATAACAATTTGACTTGAGCATGAAACCCATGCTTGAAAAATAAAAATTATTTTTTTTCTTTTGCTTTTTACATTAAAATATATAATGACATAAATACAATGATAATTATGAAGACCAAACCTAGTTACATTTTCCAACACTCCCTCTTAACTAGGGAGGTTTTCATAATTACACAATTGGTACAACGATACTCTCAAACTAAAATATTTTCATAAGAAGAGTTGAATTGATAAGCCATTTTCAAGCATCAACATCATGACTAGCATTGTCAAATTGCAATATAGCAAAACCTTGACTAACAAGCTATAACTCTCCACTAGATTAGAGCACAATGTTGGAAGGCATACACTTGGACACCAACACCACAACCTCTTCAAGGCACATACCCCATCCATCCATATGTTCACCAAGTATGTCCATATAGGACTACTCTTATCTTGGATTCCCAATCCTAAGAGAATATCAGTCCTCTTCGACTACTCTTATCTCAGATACCTTGTCCTATCCTCGAAGAGTATCGGTCCATGTGACTACTTCCTATCTTGGATTCCCAATCCTCAAATAGTATCGGTCCCAGATGTTTATCCAATCCTCCATTCTCCCTATCAATGCCTTCACTAGACTTGCAGTTGTTAATCCTAGCCTAGTGCATGACACATGGAGAGTACGGTGTCCCTCATCACTCCCTCTTAACCAGGGAGGAGATCCTTACTCCCTCTCAACCAGGGAGACATAACCACAAGCCTTAGCTTGTCTCATTCTTCATCAATACATCAACTACTTTCTCTTCCATGGAGATAAAGTTGTAGCTGCAGGGCTCCTATCTCGCATCAATTCATATCTGAGCTACAACCTTCCTGGATGTTATGGAGCCAACCCCTTTCACAATCTATCTTCGTGACAGGGTTCTTTCTATCGACCTTTTATATCACTTTCCATCAACCATTATTAGTATCTTTGTCATCAAAAGTATATGCTAAATCAATCAATGTAAAACCAAGCTTCCTCACAATTATTGGCACATGCTTTCTTTCTTTCATAACAAACTTAAGCCTTCATGCTTTTCCAAGCCATCATAAGTGTTGCTCACACAATTAATGTGCTCTAAATCAAGTCAAACCAAACAATTGTAGGTACATTGATATCATCCAACACATTTTTAGCCTCTTGAACATATTTTTGGAATTCATCCCTTCACGGAGCCAAACCATACTCCATCATTATCAGAGTTCCCAAGTCACAACAGGTTTTTAGTCAAGTGGAATTCTTAATGTCAGCTTCATATTTCTCTTCTTATCTTATATTCTTCCAGCAAGTCGTACCATATCCAAACATCTTCTCTCATCATCATCATTGCCAAAACAAGTGAGGCCACTGTAAGGTTGTTCAAGCCATTTCGTGCTTCTAGCTCCCTCTGAAGTTGTCATTATTAGGTTTCACAAGCTTTCAAGAGATCACATCATCTTCTCAGTACAGATAGTAGTATTAATACTTATATCAAAACCAAACATAGCTCCCTTTGAAGTTGTCATAACTATCTTCCTTTTGATTCTTCAACTGATCCAATCGGGATGTAGATCAATATAACCATGTGTTTTGTCCATCTATCATACTACTATATAATGAATAACCATATTGAGGAGTCTTGACTTCCCAAACTAACCAAAACATATCATGCTCATGTTTCCAAGTATATTTCTGCATCCTACTCTTCCTTCAATCCTTTCTTGAAGATACGAATCTACTTTTTAATGAAGATCCCTTTTACTAAAATTATGCATACCTCTTCCTTTTCATATAGCCATCTAGAACAAACTGCTTCTTTAAGATAATGTCTCTGATGAGATTCTTTCCTAATTATGCCTTCATGTTGCAACTTGACTATCTCCATACTTTCAAACTTGTAGACTACTTATGATACTGCCTCCATAATCTTCTAGTGGAATATATGTCTGCCATGTCACAATGATTCTTCCATATATTAAAGAAACTTCTATAATGAAGGTTTTGTTATTGTAGGGAATCCTTGTGATCCTTTTCTTGCTGAATGACTACTTCTATAATGCCATATAGTTGCTACATTAACTATAAAATGCTAGATGTTCCAATTCCTTCTACCCTTGATTTGCCTGATGTTAGATGACGACTTCCAATAAAGTGCAACCGACTATGTAGACTCTAATTCTTCCAATGCTATATGCTTCTTTTCATAATGGCATATCTAGCAAAAGCCAAGACTCTTCTACAAATGCAACTGCATATGCTACTCTAACCGCCATCTTCTAATAAAAAAAAACAAACTGCTAGTAAACATGGTAGTGGTGGAGTTCTATTTTCACTAATAGAGATCCTTATGATCTTATTTTTTGGCTTCTTATTAGGATCTTCATTTTCTTCAGCAATATGAGCTCCACTCCTTTCCTTCCTCTTATTATTCTTCTTGTCTTGAGGACCCTTGGGAAAATCTCTTTTGAAGTGTCCATATTCATTACACTCTATTACCACTCAAACTACCAGGGGTTCTAGGAGGTGATTCTATAGAGCCACTACTAGGTTAAGGGGCAACAATGAAGCGATAACCCATTGCCACCTCAGTTAAGGCTCCCTGCTCTTTACGGACTTCCACCGATGGGAGGAGACCAAGTATAGGGAATAACAAGGATGGGTAAGTCAATGAAAGGAAGAGTGGTTACCAAGGCCCATACACAAGAGACACTCAATAATATGGTTTTCTTGCTTGAAAACCCAGGTGATATGCTCTCTTGGAAAGGGCAAGAGGATTCTTGAGGCTAGGTATTGGGAGTATATCATGCCAAGAGGTCTCCTAGACCCGAAAATCCTTGTGGAGAATTGCCCTTTATGTGATCTTTGTTGAATTAGAGTTATAAGGTTACGAGACCACACAGGACAAAGTGGACCAAGAATTAGGTCAAGGATGCGAAGTTGATTAGCCAAGGAGGGGTTTGACCTAATTATGGAAGAGAAGAGGACCAAAGGACAAATCTTCTTTTTAAGAATTGAATGCGATGATCCAAGAGAGGATGATAGCCAAGGGAAACCTAGGGCAAGAAACGATCCTTGAATTACGACTTGCTATATCTCAAGATCCCACTGTCGAAATTTCTTGAAATTTGGAAGGCTTCTAGAGAAAACCCTAATGCAGTTATGGACAAGAGATTGAACTTGTTTTATGGATACAATAGGAGAAAAATGATGCCCTAGGTGACCTATGGAGGCTACGCCTAGAAAGAGTAGGGGAGGTGAGAGAAATATTCTTTAAAAGTGATCACCTATGGAAGGATTAGTACCTTATCCTTTGGGAGAGATGGAATCAAAAAGAATTTATTGCTTGGAGAGTCTATACCCAATCAAGGAGACCTCTAAACAACTTTGCATGGCAATTAGGGCATGAGATTAGCTACTAGAAGATTTTATCCTTCGATATGCAATAATTGATGACTTATCAAGGTATTTTCAACAAAGATAACCTCTAGGAACATTCGCTCATTCATATACGACATATGCAATGATGCAACGCTTCAAAAGACCAAAATTTCCACAATTTCGCTTAGAATAACAGTAAATTTCAGATCTATATAGCGAAAATCCCAGCAACATTCATGTGACAAAGTACATAATAAGAATAAGCATGAAAAAGATCACTTACATGTACAAATGAGTATATCCAATCATCATATTATGTCAATAATGAAGCTCCAAGACCAAGAGAAATAGATCCAAACATCAAAATTCATCCCATGAAACCAAACTCGTCCTCCAAACAGAATGCAAAATTCTCACAAGAGCTAATAACCTAATCCAAGTGATGATGAGAGAATGAATCACCTCTCACATATTTATACAATCTCTAATAAATTCGATTTGCCTAATTTGGCCTAATTGAGCCCCAAATAATAAAATAATGTGCAATAATAACATCCCTTGGTGACAAGCCCACCAAGATAGCTCAATAACATAAGAAATAGCCTCTCAAGAGGGTAGAATGATCAATAAAATGAGTCGTTGGGCCTTTGAGAAGGCCTAATGAAGTCCAGAGTGTGCCATGATGTGAGAATGGATCTCAAACAAAGTGGACAAGGGGTTGGCCCCCTGTTTTCCAAGCAAGTCACTATAGTGCTCCCAAGTGGGTTTGGGGGCACAATAACATCCTCATGAGTCTCCAAGTGGATCAAAAATGGTTGTAAACCATTTGTAAGGGCTAGGATGATGGAATAAGCCCTCCGTTTGTCTCTTGTAGTGAGACACATCCTCATTTGGACCCTGGAACATCTGCCAAGTATATGGTGCAAGTGTGGAGTTGGTTGGGCATCATGAACCAGTTGCATCATCCTCATCCAAAAGGTGGAACACGAGAAATCAATGAATGGTGCTAGGGATCTATGAAGTATTCTCTACTATGGTGGAGGTCCATGGCTCTCAAAGCTCACCCTACAAGTGCCAATGTGACCCTCTAGAGGGCTAAGACCCCGTATAAGGAGACCAAGCTATGTTGCAGGAAACGTAGGGCAAGGGGGCGTTTCCGTACGGAAACGGGTACGAAACGCTGAAACGCGTTTGGTACGGCCCTGAAACGCGTTTCAGGCCGTACTGCCACATTTCCCGAAACTGAAACGTGGCCAGTAAGGCCTGAAACGCATTTCAGGGCCGTACGACTCACGTTTCAGCATTTTACTTGTGTTTTTTTTTGTTTTAAATTTAGTTTGTTTTCTAATTTATTTTTAGGTTATCCTAGTGACTTCTAGTTGCTTCTAGATGCCTGTCTAAAGTTATAAAAGTGAACTTTTGTCCTAGTGTTGATATGCAATTCATGGTAATGTTAAATTCTTAAAGTAAAAGTGATATTCTCCTTTATTTTTCATTTTCATCCTTTTACTTAAATTTTTAACATTACCATGAAATGACTCAGGATGTTTGAGAGTGGTTTCGCCCTCATTGGATTTCATATGGAGAAAGTAGAATTTTAGATCTCACTCAAAATCCAGCAGACTTATCTGTTTTTCAGGATTTCAGGATTAGGGGGATTGCAATGTTTCCATTGGATTTTATCATGTACTAGGGTATGGAACTTGTATTTAATCAAGAGAACCAAGCCCTCTATGCAGGGGAGACTCCCAATAATGAAGAGCATGTAGGGTACTAGGGTATGAAACTTGTATTTAATCAAGAGCACTAAGGTCATTTGACTATGTAGGAGGAGACTCCCAATCAAGCACGAGACAAGAAATTAGAAATTTCTTGTGGCTGATTTTGGATATTTCTATTTTCATTATGTGATCATTCATGAGTAAATGTGATGTAAATTTAGAGACTTATAGTTTATGCATTGACAATTGACAATTTTATCATAATGTAATAAATTAGAATGTATCATATATGCTTTATGATTGCACATATTTCTTAAATGTCCTAATATATATATATATATATATATTCGCGTTTCCCCGTTTCCAAAATTTGGGGAGGTCGCGTTTCGTATCGCTTCCCGTTTCGGAAACTCGTACCCGTTTCCCCGTTTCGTGCAACTTAGAGACCAAGCCCCAAATGGAGACCCACCTATAATCCTGCATAAGATCAAATGCATCCCCTTCCCCTCCATTACAACAAATCATTAAAATAATAAAGTAAAAGGGCTTACAAATCATAGAATCAATGGGGCATTTCATGGTGGCATGCCCTTCCATAGCGGGCTTTGGCATGTACAAGTGTCTCCAAGCTCAATAAAGGGGTTAATCAAGGACCCTATTAGGTGGTTTCAACTTTTAAAGGGGCGACATGTCCATGGTACATCTATCAAGTGGTAGGTGGCAAATGATATAGTGATGGAACGGAGTGGGGATCAGGAGAAAGCTCCAAGCCACATGCCATGGTACAAGGGTAGCTATAGTAAGGGAAGCCCACACCTGAGTATATGAGTGTAGGAGGGAGAAAATCGTGGTTCGTGAGTTACCCCAATCTTTGTTTTTCCACCCTTCTTCATATGCCTTTTGCCTTTGATTGATTTTTCTTCATAACTGCTTGGGGCTCCAGGGGATGAGAGTGTGATGTATAAGATGAAGCAGTAAGTACTCCCTTTTTGAGGTGGGGCATTTCATTGCCCACCAAGGGTCAGGACAATCATGGGTTCCTTAATGATAGAGGGGGCTCATCTAAGGCCCATAGGAACTAGGGTGATGGCCTTGGATAAGGGATAGAGCTCATGTTTGGCTTTTGCCCATGTGCTAAATTTGTATGTCCCAGCCATCTTTTGCATTTTGTGGTACATTTCCTGTGGAGAGTGGTCAAATTATGCTTTTCCTTTTCTTTTTAGTTGCATCCACCTCATGGCATGGTTCCAAGCCTGACCTAAGGTGTGGACAAGGGAAAGGGGAGACTAACCCTATGTGGACCCAATGGACACATGTGGACCCGGATGGGAAAAGAGGTGAATGGGGCTAAAATTATGCTTTTCCTTTTCTTTTTAGTTACATCCACCTCATGGCATGGTCCCAGGCTTGACCCAAGGTGTGGACAAGGGAAAGGGGAGGCTAACCCTATGTGGACCCAATGGACACATGTGGACCCGGATGGGAAAAGAGGTTAATGGGGCTAAAATGATTGGAAGGGAGGGATGTATATGGTGTCAGGAAGCGAAACCATGCAACAAAATCAAGATTTCCCATGTTGTGTCAACCCTAAAGCTAGTGGTTGTTAAAATATGCAACTGGGATCAAATTCCACATTGGACGGTTCATTTGATGGAGATAATGATTGCTTTGAATTCCTCTTTTCGAAAGGACCAAAATCGACCTAAAGATCACACAAATTGGATAAGGGAAAGTGTACTTATGAAGAAAATCCCACATGTGCACATTTGTCAAGGTCGGCCCTAAGGCAATGTGGACACCCTTGGAAGGTTATAAATACAATGACCTCTACCTCATTTGGAGACAATCATGAGACACTCTTCTATCTTGGTTTTTGGCTCGCACAGGTCTGAGGCTTGTCTGCGGAGGATCAAGTTCGCTCTGAGGTAAAATTGCAGGGTCTAAAGCTTGCATTTCTGATTTAGGGTTTTGGACCTCAATGGCAGACACAGCACAAGAACGATTTGACCGCAGTCGCTCGCACAGAAACTCATCCATGCGACTGGAGCCTTCTAATCGCACGTACAACTTTCCATCCATGTGACTAGGAGTTAGGGTTTCCATAGTCCTGATCTGACCCCAATCGCTCGCATGTCAGGCTTAAGGGAGCGACTAGAAAGATATAGTCGCTCGCATGACACCTCCTCCATACGACCGGGACCTAAAAGATGAAATCTCAGTCTTCCAAAGATTTTTCTCTATGACCACAGTGTTCGGCAATTGACCGTAGACAGTGACAGTTCATTACAGGTTTCTGAATCAAGGTTTTGAGTATAAGCATTGTTAGGTTTCATTCCATGGATATTGTAGTCGTTTTGTTGAATAGTTGCATAGATGAAGATATGGATCATTGTATTCCCTTTTGTTGAACCATTTGATGACGATCTAATAAGAAAAAGAATTTGAAAGGGTTTCCCCATAGTGGGTTTTGCCCTGGTCTCTAACCAATCCTGATGTCTCTATGTGTGAATGCTTTTCTTCTATTGTTCCTTTATGTTTTGTTGCATTGATGATGATGATGATATTGTTCTTTCTAAATAGTTGCATATGTTGTTGAATAATGATGTAAATCTGAATAATGTTATGATGTTATGGGTGAACTTAATGTGTTAATGAAGAAATGCAATTATCAAAGAAAAGAACAATATAGCCCTAAGAAAAATTAACATGGTATCAGAGTTGGGCTGAAGAAAAGTCATGGAGATCACCCCCATGGAGACACCTTTGATGGAAGCAAGAGAAGATGGAGGAGACCTAAAAGAATTCTAGGGTTTGAAGAAAACCTTAAGCAATTTGTGTATTAGGGTTTGATGGATATTATGAGGTTAGGGTTTGAGAGAAACCCTGGTTTATGGCAAAGATTTGAGATATGAAACCTAGCATAGTCAATGTGAAGATGCTCAAGCACTTGTGATAGATTTGATGAAGCCCTAGATGGGATAGTCCCTAGTAGGCCTAGTTGTTGATAAAGTTGATTGAAATAGTGAAGGCAACATTGTCATATGGACAATAGACAGTGATGGCTCTTGAAGGTTGGTTCAAGAGGGAGAGGATCACCTCTCATTGAAGATAAGTTCTTTCCGATTTATGATGCTTCTCTATATCCTTACTTTTGTTTAGACTTATTGATCTGATTATTGTTTTGATCATTACTTATACTTCTTGCATGTATATTTGAGTATTTGGATGTTTCTAACCTCCTTGATGAGATGTAATAAGAGGATCCTCCTTGAGGATCATTTGAGATGCAAGAAAGAAAAGCTAGAGCTGGAAAAGGTAAAGAGGCACCTGATGAAAAGATGACAAAGTGCTACAAGCTGCCTATGTCAAATGAAAAGATGCATAAGTATTTGAACACTACAAGGTATGCATGGTATATTGTTTCAATGTTATGTTTCAGCTATAATATTGGATGGCAAGGTAAGCCTTAAGGTATGATGAGAATGTCTCCTTCTCAAATGGCTCATGCATGCATATGAAAGTGATTTGGATTCATGATTCTTATGATGAAATGGTGCACTTGATATTGAACAAGTATCTTACATAATGAATTATATTGGTATACTTTACATTTGGCTAACTTTTATCATTTTTGATATCTTGATCCCATGAAGAAGGTTATTCTAATAGATGGTAACTTGATACTATTGATATTGAGCATGGTAGCCATGATGATAGAAGTGTAACAATGAGATTGATATTCAGGATCTTTTGTTGACCATGGTTATGCTTTGATGTGCTTAGTAATTATGGCATATGGTAAAATTGAATACCTTGACTTGATGGATTGAGTTGCAAAGAAGTAATGTTGTGATCATGTTTCTTGAAGTATGCTCCTATTAGTTATTTAACACTAATCCTTGATGAAAGATTGATGTCATGATGTCATGGTGAAGTAGTTGATGCTAACATATATGACCATGATGAATATGTGGATATAGTCTGACTTTATGATCTAACAGATCTACTGATGCATGACAGTATTATAGACAGGTTGATGACTTGATTGAAGATGACTAAAGTAGATTCCCATTCAGAGGGAGAATCTCTCCATAAGATCCTTACTCCTATTACCATTGGCATTATAGGTATATTCTTTATTGTTTAAGTATGATTAATGGGCATAAACAAACAAATATCTAACATTGTTGATCTGCAGCAAAGTTCTGATCTGAGAAGAGAGAGTTTTTCCTTACTCTAAGCCTTAGTCGCACGGAAGCAAGGTTACAGGTGTGGTTGTATCCTTTCAACCACATGGAGGTAAGGTCAAGTGTGTGACTGTGGTCTTCCAACCACACGCAAAAAGGCCTATGAGTGTGACTATCCCTGCTGGACACAAAAATGAAGTTTTGTACATGAAATCAAATGTTCACCTTAAGGATGTCAGTGCTACAGATGTGGAGCAAACAACAGAAAGATCTGTGAGCGGGAAAGTTTGAATTTTTACTATAATATAAATATATAGACTGAACTTGTGTTTGCAGGTGATCAGGACATGCATATAGATAATGTCATTATGTTTAAAGTTTGTGCTACAAGAGTTTGAAATGATTTGACTTATTGATATAGATGAGCAGTGTTTGGAGTTTTGACATGATGCTTGATAATGACTTAAAACTTTGACTTGATGTTGAGATATGTTCTGGACAACAGGTCTCTCTATGATAGCAAAATTGGGATTTGACCTGATGACCAATGATTTGATTTGCCTTGATGAGAATGATATATGAACTTCCATGACTAATCTTGGAATTCGATAATGGTTTTGTATTGGCCTCCTCATTCTTAGCACATTGGTTGAAGTATTGACAGTTGTGATTCAGTACGAAGCTATCTCCATGAATGGATGGAACCTGCATAACTTATTCTGGTGTATGCATTTGCATCTAGTGACTTATATTATGATCATGAGAATGACTTGATGAAATTTGGATTGATATTGTTTGATAAATGACAACTTGTTGGCATAATAATAGAGAAGTTATGACTTGATGAGAGCTCTACCTGTCACTTGGTCTAAATAATTTGATACAAATGAGATTGATAAGTTTGATATTAGTTTTGATCTGATGGCATTAATTTGTGTAAGACTGAACATATTGGTTTGGTAAAGTATTATATTTGCAGAGAGCATTGTATGAAGCAAGCTCCCCGATTCAGATATGTTTGCATTGACAATTATCTAGTGTAGCCAAGAAGATGTGTCAATCCAAACCTCTACTTCAAAAGTGGTCCAAGGTATGACTTTAATTTTGGCTTTTGGTTTTATACATTGATGGTCTACTTTTGACAAGTAATGAGCCTCTTATGATCCAAGTAAAAGGGAGATGGCTTCTGAAGCTCAAAATACTGAATCATGGCAAGATGTATCGATTTTTGAAGTTGGAAAAGAAAAATCTATATTGCGAAGCTACTGAAGAATTGTTGGAAAGTGGAAATGCAAATCCTTGGACACTCCAATTGAATTTCAAGAAGTTGTAAAGAGATATTGTTGAACTTGACATGGCAACCGACAGTTGATTGAAGCATTGATGTTTTGTTTGAACACCCATTCATATACATATATGTTGTACATAGAACCTAAGTCGATTCATGATTGAGTCGCTTCATTCACATTGAGTTGTTGCCTAGCATCCTTCAAAATACTTGCATGGGATGATCTTCCTATGATATGTGACTACTTGGATGTACTAATGATGATTAGGATCGTTATTGATGAGATGAGCACATTTGGATGCTGCCTTAGTATGAGATCTGCCATGATATCTTGGATGAGAGGTTCGTAGCACGACCAAGGTTGAGTACGATGTTGCTAGCATGGCTAGCTATGTGGCAGGATGAAGAAGCTCCTTGGAGAGTCATCTGAGAAGGATCTAGATATGACATGGATACATTATGATGATAAAGAGTGGGAACCAATGGCAAAGAATCCCGCATATAGCTGAGACTGAGATACCTTCATATATTGAGGCAGTGTTGCTATATGAGACAAGCTCGAGCTTGTGGTTGGCACCTCCTTGGGAGGGAGGATGAATATGATATCCTTTTTGTGATATATATATATATGATTGTTTATCTTCTAATATGATATTTGATTTGATGTCCTGTATGAACATGAGACAGCTAATATTGAGACATGATGATTACCAGATATGAGTATAATGATGTGTTGTTGAGAACATCGTTGATCAAGGACATTGAGCCAACTCTTCCTCCCCTGTTTGAGCTCCCAGGGTGTGGAATTGAGATGGAGGGTTCTTGGGGTTGAGGGAACTCTGGACAATAGGGTATCACCCCTATCTGTTACCCATAGGGTTGGAGTAGTAGCTTACCCTATCTTGGTCTTTGCAGAGTATACCCCAGTTTGCATCATACCCACAAGCAGGGCTTGTTGGGATTGTCCCTCCCCGTTTGGCCAACAGATTGAGGAGGCTTGGAGGCGTGTGATCCTTAGCTCTTGGTAAGTCGAGTATCTCGTCCAAGCTTGGATTATGATGTAGGTGTTCTACCACATGACTTTTGAGGGTCATTGCCGAGAAGATTAGTAGGCCATAGGATGGGTTGAGTAGTAGCTCCCCTATATCACCTATTGTTCGATATGGGGTCATAGTAGTAGCTCCCCCATGAGATTTCGGGTTGAGATATGCTCTCCAATATGAGTTCCAAGTTGAGATATGCTCCCCAATGATATGCTCTCTGACGATGATGCAAGTCGTAGATCTGAGTCCCCACTAAGATTCCAGGTAGTAGCCCGATCAATAGAGGGTGGTAGCTTAGGCTCCCCTTTGATGACAAATTCTTCTTCATTTAGATTTGAAAATGTTCAGCATATGAGCAGAGACAATCAAGAGATAAGCAGAAATGAGAAAGAGATGAATTGAGATGATCAGTGATGATACGAAATGATGAGATGATTGAGATTGGATATGATTTGTGTTCAGAAGTCTAGGGCATTCAAAGTTAACAATTTCTCTGCTTGATAATTGCTTGTGATATACTTTTACTTCTTAGCTTATGATCTTTTCTTCGTTAGCTTATTAATGTGTTCTCTTCATCAAGACAATTACCAACACGCACAATAAAAGACAAGTGACACAATATGTAGGCTTCTCAGCCAGGGCCAAAACCTCTCCCCTCTTGAGAGGAAAACCCAATCAAAATTATTCTTCTAGATCTTCAATTGATAAGTACCAAGACCATGACACAGACCCTTGACTTTGGTATCCTCCCAAGAACCTTGTCACTAACCTTGATGCTCTACCTCTTCCTTGTTTTTCCTTTTCTTCTTGATCTTGAACTTCTCTCCTCGGCTCCTAGAGAAAGTCGGTCTCTATCCTTCTCACTGTTCCTTCACGACTTCCCCTAGAGAATCTCGGTCTCTAGGTCTTTGCCTCAGTCTCCTAGAAGAAACCTTTTCTTGTTGCCCCAGAAGAAACTTCACTACCCAACGTTGCATTGCCCAGAAGAAACTTTGTTACCCTAACTTCGCACTGCCCAGAAGAAACTTTGTTGCCCTAACTTCGCACTACCCAGAGGAAACTTCGTTGTCCCAAAAGAAAGTCCTTTTCGTTGATCCAGAAGAAACCCTAACTTCGCATTACCCAAAAGAATCCTCTTTCTCTCTTCTTCGCACTTTTATTCTCTTCCTTCTTCGCACTTCTTGTCTCAATGCAAGTCGAGTTACTTGTCTAGAATGGAGGCTGATTTATTCTATTTATACCCTTCTTCACATGACCTTTAGGCAGACTTGACAGCTGGAGTTAAGCCAAGTTCATCTAGCAGATTCCCCATCATTAGTAGGCCGACTTGAAGAGGTTAGGTGACAAGTTCTTGGAGGATACTTTTACATAGACAAGATGACCTTTTACAAAGTGTAACATTACTTCATTTACATGACAATGACTCTTACATATTATGACTAGATGACAAATAAATCCTAAAGACTCTCAATGGGAGTCTTAACTCAAAAACAAAATCCTTGCTCATGAAACCGATGAAGCAAGTCAATAAAATAATTTCATTTTTCTTATTTACATCTCATTACATAAAATCATATTTACATGTCATTATGAAGACCGAACCTAGTTACACTTTTCAACAATTTGATGACAAGATACACATGACATGATGCAGATGGAATTCTCCCTACTGGAGAGGGAGTGTTAAAATATGCAACTGCGGTCAAATTCCACTTTGGACAGCTCACTTGATGATAATGATTACATTGAATTCCTCTTTTCAAGAAGACCAAAATCGACCTAAAGATCACTTAAACCAGATAAGGGAAAGTGTACTTATGAAGAAAAGCCCAAATGTGCACATTTGTAAAGGTCGGCCCTAAGGCAAAGTGGACACCCTTTGAAGGCTATAAATATAAGTGACCTCTACCTCATTTGGACACATTCATGAGACACTCTTCTATCTTGGTTTTTGGCTTGCACAAGTTTGAGGCTCGTCCACGGAGAATCACATTCGCTTTGAGGTGAAATTGCAGGGTTCGAAGCTCGCATCTCTGATTTAACATTTTGGGCCTCAGTCGCGGGCAAAACACAGGAAGGATTCGACCGCAATTGCTCACACAAAAGCTCATTCGTGCGACTGGAACCTTCCAGTTGTGCATACAACTCTCCATCCATGCCACTGGGAGTTAGTTTTTTTGCAGTCCAGATCTGACCCCAGTCGCTCGCATGCCAGGCTTGAGGAGAGACTAGAAAGCTATAGTTCCTCGCATGACACCTCCTCCATGCGACCTGGACCTAAAAGATGAAATCTCATTCTTCCGAAGATTTTTCTCTATGACCATAGTGTTTGGCAGTTGACCGCAGACAGTGATAGTTCATTATAGGTTTTTGAATCAGGGTTTTGAGTATAAGCATTGTTGGGTTCATTCCATGGATGTTGTAGTTGTTTTGTTGAATAGTTGCATAAATGAAGATATGGATCATTGTACTCTCTTTTGCTGAATCATTTGATGACGATCTAATAAGAAGAAGAATTTGAAAGGGTTTTCCCCATAGTGGGTTTTGCCCTGGTCTCCAACCAATCCTGGTGTCTCTATGTGTGAATGTTTTTCTTCTATTGTTCCTTTATTTTCCGCTACATTGATGATGATGATATTGTTCTTTCTACATAGTTGCATATGTTATTGAATAATGATGTAAATATGAATAATGTTATGAGGTGAACTTAATGTGTTAATGAAGAAATGCAATTATAAAAGTAAAGAACAATATAGCCCTAAGAAAAATTAATAGTGGCCAATAAACGAGATCCCACAGGACTAGGGTACAAGGCTAACCACAAAATTGGGCAGTGGAGAACAAGAATACAAACTTAGCCCACTCTTTCCGCCGAATCCCCCCACCAATCCATGCCCATAAGTGTCTATGAAAAGTACGGAAAATTACTCAACTATACCTATGAAAAGCCATACCTTCCGGGTCAGGAGACTCACCTTCAAACATACAATCATAACAAATGGGTGAGGGACCACACGATTGGCTTAGGTGGCGGAGATAATGGCACATCGAGCTATTTGGTGGCTGCAATAGGTTGTTGGCTACTGGTTGAGGACCATCTGGGAGAAAAAAATTCTCCTATACATACTACCCACAGGTGGTGGCTAACATCTAGCTCCAACTGGGACATGAGCTCTCGAGAAAGTGCACAAAGCTACTCGATCGGGAGGTCATGAGGACATCAACAATCTCTTGGTACTACAGACCTGTTACTTGCACATATAAAAGACCAAGCACATGGGGCAGCATGTTTTTGTGTTGTCTTGTGATCGCCCATGCTTAGTATTAGGCCATAAAATCAACAAGTAGTAAATTTGTTTTCCATGCAATTTTAATCTAAATGCAGCTAATCTACCATGATAATATCATATGATGTTAGTTTTAATGAGAAAATCAGCATGCAATGCATCCTACCCTAACATGCATATGAAACAAAGCTAATGCTAAGTGTAATCATAAAGCCAGTGCAACCAACATATCATCAGATCAATATGAACATGCCTGCCTATATGATTACTCATGTAGCAAAATCCCAAAGCAAATGTGGACACAATCACACGGAGGATGATACAGGTGGGAGGAGGGAAAAAATGAAATCCATTCAATGTAATCGGATGTCCTAGAAGGAGGAAAATAAGTCAATCTAGAAGTGTGGAGCTTCTCCTCTAGGTACAGAATGGAAGAATGACCGATCAAACTCAAGAACTCCCTATCACAACCCTTTTTCATAATGTTATGCTTCATGGATGCCACAAGGTTATGATGGGAAGAAAAAGGGGACTCGGGACACGGAAGGGGACCACAAATTGGTTGCTCAATGGAATAATTATTTTCATAGTCCCAAGGGTATGAGGGGGAAGGAGGGATGCTTCTAGTTGATGGTTCCTCCTCAACATCATACCTAGGAGGGGAAGAGGAATCATCAATGATGGTGATAATGTGAGGATGGACAAGGTGCGGGATCATGGGTAATGCAACTATGCTAATGGGATTTTGGAGAAGGCATGGAAGAACAAGGCCTTTATCAATGTCATCGTTGGTGTTCTAAATGGGGCCTGCTATTTCCAGTAAACCTTCCTCATGCGTGGGAAAACAATGATCCTCTCTTTCATGGTATGGATAGGCATATCATTATGAGTAATGTCCTAGAGAAAAGGAGAATCAATTTCGACCTCATTTTCCATGTCAGTATCATAAATAGGGCCATGGTCAAAATGATGGTTGCCCACATCCCATTTTCCCTCATTAACGCATACGAAATCGGAAATAATTATCATACGGAGCTACAATACTCATGTCTTCAAATGCCCTTTCCTGAATGAAAGTCCCCACTTCATCGTGTTGATCCTCACGGACTTCGGTGGGGCTCTCACTCATACCATGCACATTCTCAATCCTTAAATTTGCATCTTGGAGGCCTTCCCCGGGATTATGGCCATCATGATCTACCTTAGATGGATTCCATTCTTCCATATATACCTTACTTTCATGATCTTCTTTCACATTTGAGTTTTCTTCAAGGTCACCCTGATCATCCAACTGATTACATTTTACGAGGCTTTGTGATTGACAATAATATTTTTCATTGACTAGATCAATCAGGATACAAAGAGTATATGTATGACAGGGAAGCTCAAGGAGACGACTAGGGTCTTTTTCATAAGCACATTGTACATAGTAGAGCTCATTACTCTTCATAGTACAATACTCGCGTATAAAATCCTCGTTCCTGTGATCTATCAAATACTCATAAAACGTAGTCAAATCATCCACAAATTCTTGCAATTCTTGAAGCTCTTCATAATTAAGCTTATTGAAAGGAGAGCGAAGAGCATATTCTCTTTCGAAAATAACCATTTTTCATGATTTTGAATATAATGCCAAAATGGAGTCGCCAAGGTGAATTTAAATGTCTTTACAAAAGCTTGCTTCACCCTACAAGCATTGTCTTGGGAGTTCAATTAGGAACTAGGGCTTCGTTCCTCCAATGGAGTCGCCAATAATGATATGTCAATATGTCGTAGGGGAACAAGAAACACGTCCGTGTTCCCGGCAATAGTGCCAAAAATGTTACCACTCAAAATAACAGGGATTCTAAGAGGGGATTCTATATAGCCACTACTAGATTAAGGGGCAACAATGGAGCGAAACTGTCACCTCAGCTAAGGCTCCCTACTCTTTACGGACTTTCACCAATGGGAGGAGACCTAGTATGAGGAATAACAGGGACGGGTAGGTCAATGAAAGGATGAAGGGTGACTCCCAAGGCCCATTCACAAGTGGGACTTAATAATATAGTTTTCTTGCTCGAAAAGCAAGGTGATAGGCTCTCTAGGAAAGGCCAGGAGGATCTTTGAGGCTAGGGTTTGGGATTATATCACATCAAGAGTTCTCTTAGACTTGAAAGTCCTTATGGAGAATTGGCCTTTATGTGATCTTTGTGGAATGAGAATTATAAGGTTGCAGGACCACACGGGACCAAGCGGACCTAGAATTAGCTCAAGGATGTGGAATTGATCAACCAAGGAGGGGCTTGACCTAATTATGGAAGAGAAGAGGACCAAAGGACAAATATTCTTTTGAGAATTGAATGTGATGATCCAAGTGAGGATGCTAGCCAAGGGAAACCTAGGTCAAGAAACAATCCTTGAGCTATGGCTTGCTATATCTCAAGATCCCACTATCGAAATTTCTTGAAATTTGGAGGACCTCTAGAGAAAACCAAGGCGCAGTTATGGACAAGAGATCGAACTTTTTTTATGGCTACAAGAGGAGAAAAATGATGCCCTAGGTGACCTATGGAGGCTAGGCCTAGAAAGAGAAGGAGAGGTGAGAGAAATATTCTTTAAAAATGATCACCTATGGAAGGATTAGTGCCTTATCCTTTGGGAGAGATGGAGTCAAAGAGAATTTATTGTTTGGAGAGTCTATACCCAATCAAGGAGACCTCTAGACAACTTCGCATGGTAATTAGGGCATGAGATTAGCTGCTAGAAGATTTTATACTTTGATATGCAATAGGTGATGACTTATCAAGGTATTTTCAACAAAGGTAACCTCTAGGAACATTCACCCATTCATACATGACAGATGCAATGATGCAACGATTCAAAAGACCAAAATTTCCACAATTCCACTTAGAATAGCAGTAAATTTCAGATCTATATAGCGAAAATCCCAACAACATTCATGTGACAAAGTACATAACAAGAATAAGCATGAAAAAGATCACTTGCATGTACAAATGAGTATATCCAATCATCATATTATGCCAATAATGAAGCTCCAAGAACAAGAGAAATAGATCCAAACATCAAAATTTATCCCCTAGAACCAAACTTGTCCTCCAAAGGGAATGTGAAATTCTCACAAGAGCTAATAACCCAATCCAAGTGATGATGAGAGAATGAATCACCTCTCATATATTTATACAATCTCTAATAAGTTCGATTTGCCTAATTTGGCCTAATTTAGCCCTAAATAATAAAATAATGTGCAATAATAACATCCCTTGGTGACAAGCCCACCAAGATAGCTCAATAACATAAGAATAAGCCTCTCAAGAGGGTAGAATGATCAATAAAATGAGTCGTTGGGCCTTTAAGGAGGCCTAATGAAGTCCAAAGTGTGCCATGATGTGAGAATGGATCTCAAACATAGTGGACAAGGGGTTGGCCCCCAATTTTCCAAGCAAGTCACTTTAGTGCTCCCTAGTGGGTGTGGGGGCACAAGGACATCCTTATGGATCTCCAAGTGGATCGAAAATGCTTGTAAACCATTTGTAAGGGCTAGGATGATGGCATAAGCCCTCCCTTTGTCTCCTGCAGTGAGACACATCCTCATTTGGACACTAGAACATCTGCCAAGTGTATGGTGCAAGTGTAGAGCCAGCTAGGCATGGTGAACCAAGTGCATCATCCAAAAGGTGGAACACGAGCAATCAGTCAATGGCTCTCAATGCTCACCGTATATGTGCCAATGTGGCCTTCTAAAGGGTTAGGACCCCGTATAGGGAGACCAAGCCCCAAATGGAGACCCACCTGTAATCCTACATAAGATCCAATGTGTCCCCTTGCCCTCCAATACAACAAATCATTAGAATAATCAAGTAAAACGGATTACAAATCATGGAATCAATGGGGCACTTCATGGTGGCTTACCCTTCCATAGCGGGCTTTGGCATGTACAAGTGTCTCCAAGCTCAATAAGGGGGCTAATCAAGGACCCTATTAGGTGGTTTCAACCTTTAAAAGAGGTGACATGTGCATGGTACATCCATCAAGTGGTAGGTGGCAAATGATATATTGACGGAACAGAGTAGGGATCAAGGGGAAAGGTCCGGGCCGCATGCCATGGTACAAGGGTAGTTATAGTAAGAGAGGCCCATACCTGGGTATCTGAGTGTAGGAGGGAGCAAATCGTGGTTCATGAGTTACCTCGGCCTCTGTTTTTCCACCCTTCTTCATATGCCTTGTGCCTTTGATTGATTTTTCTTCATAACTGCTTGGGGCTTCAAGGAATGAGTGCATGATGTGTAAGATGAAGCAATAAGTACCCCCCTTTTGAGGCAGGGCATTTCATTTCCCACCAAGGGTTGCGACAATCATGGGTTCCTTAAAGATGGAGGGAGCTCATCTAGGGCCCATATGAACCAGGGTGATGGCCATGGATAAGGGGTCGAGCTCATGTTTGGCTTTTGCCCACGTGCTAAGTTTGTATGTCCTGGCCATCTTTTGTTTTTTGTGGTACATTTCCTGTTAAGAGTGGCCAAACTATGCTTTTCCTTTTCTTTTTAGTTGCATCAACCTTCGGGTATCGTTCCAGGCCCGACCCAAGGTGTGGACAAGGGGAGGGAGAGGCTAACCCTATGTTGACCCAGTGGACACATGTGGACTTGGATGGGAAAAGAGGTGAATGGGGCTAAAATGAGTGGAAGGGAGTGACGTATATAGTGTCGAGAAGCAAGACCATGCAACCAAAATTGGGATTTCCCATGTAGTGTTAACCCTAAAGCTAGTGGCCAATAAAGGAGATCCCACGAGACTAGGGTACAAGGCTAACCACGAAATCGGGCAGTGGAGACAAGAATACAGACCTAGCCCGCTCTTTCTGCCAAATCCCCCCAACCAATCCATGCCCAAAAGTGTCCACGAAAAGGAAGGAAAATTACTCAACTATACCAATGAAAATCCATACCTTCTAGGTCGAAAGGCCCACCTTCAAACATACATTCATAACAAATGGGCGAGGGACCACATGGTTGGCTCAGCTGGCAGAGATAATGGCACATTGAGCTATTTGGTGGCTACCAGGGGTTGTCAGCTAAGGACCATCTGGGACAAAAAATTTCTCCTATACATACTACCCACAAGTAGTGGGTAACACACCCAAAGCATTGCACTTTAGACATATCTCATCTTCCACGTGGTTGATTATTGTTGTTGTTGTTGAATCTTCGTCAGGATTCAAATCTTCCAACTTTCTTCTTTGATTTTGCAAAAAAAGCTTGAGACTTTTCATTGTTGTGTCCAGTGTCATCCTTGGCCTTCAATCTATCACAAAGCTACTCCATTATAAGGGTAAAGCATTGTGTACACAAGTACTCAAATCGGAATCGAATTTGACTTCTCCAAGTCCTTGTAGTTGGTCCTTCAATTCTGAAATTTTTATAAGGTATGAGGCCAAGTCTTCATCTTTCGATAACCTTTTCTTGTAAAGTCAATTCCTTAAAGATATTTTATGTCCTGTGGTACTGACTCCATATAGTTTTACCAATTTATCATAAATTGCTTTAGATGTGCCCAAATCTGCAACAAAGGGAATAAGATGATCTTTGATGGATTCAATGTGAATCCTTTGAGCCCTATGTTCTCCTTTATTGTACTTAGCCAATTCTTGAGTCGTCCTTCTCCAGTTCTGTAACTTTGCCTAGAACATAGTCCATGACTTCATTCTCTATAAGCACCAAATCAATTCTCTTCGTCCATGCTTGAATGTTTGATGACCCATCAAGTTTATTGCCTTCCTTACAAAATGAAGTCATTTGACTTGAAGATTGAGACATGGAGATTAATAAAGTACTTACTCATCAAAAGATTGACCTGCTTGATGATGATGTCTTCTTGATGCTTCCAAATATTATGATAATCCCAAGAGTCCTTCAAAGATGTCCTTGAATGATGATTCCTAGGATGATTAGCACAATAGTGTCTTCAAACAATTTCAAACGTGAATGATGATGCTTCCAAGAATGTAGAAGGTGTTTCCAAGAATCTTGATGCTTCTTAAGTGATGACTTCTGAGTGATGATCAAACAGCTTTCAAAACAGAGATGATGATCTTCTACAAAATGATGATGAGTAACCAAGAGCCTTCAATGATAGAGAAAGAGATGGATAGTCAATGTAGTAGTCTTCCTTCAAGATGAATAATGGTCTTTGAGTCTTCTTCTTTATGCCCATTCCTTAGTTCTTTTGCAAATAATGTCCTCCAAAGTAGCTTAGATGTATGTCTTACACTTACGCCAACAAGAGTGCTCTTCAAGTTAGCTTCTCCTCACCTTAGCTCTGATTCCATGTTGATAAATCTATAGGGCGGCAATTAGAGTTGATTTCATTTTCTTGATAATTGCTTGTGAATATACATTGGCTTCTTATTACTTTTGTTATGTTATCTTCATCAAAAAAATTACCAAAACCATAAACCATCAAGATCACAAAAAGATAATGAACACAAGATATAGGCTCCAAACCAAGACAAAACCCAACGAATCTTCTTTTCTTATAGAATCAGATCAAACTAAGAAATCCAAGACAAAGACCTCCCACAAGACCCAACCCAACCCTCCTTCAAGCCTTCCTTAACCAAGTCAAATTCAATCAAGTAACCATTAGTCAAACCTCTTCAAATCTTGGTCAACCTTAGATTTTCAGACCTGCAACACTTCTGAAATATTTCGGCCCCTGCAACAAACTTGTACCTTCGCATGTGTGGGAGAAATTCCTCTTCTTTGACCTTCGCTCTCTCTCCTTTGACTTTAGCTCTTCATCTCTTGTCTTTCGCTTGTTTTCTCTCTTCTTTGCACAAAAATTGAACTTGTTGATGATGATCCAAATGAGGACAAGTTGCATTGTATTTATACAAATCCAAGAGGTCGAATAGGTCCATTCCAGGGCCGACTTGTTCTTGTGGGGACAAAATTGACAATTTTGACTCAAGTAAAAAAAAATTATTTGCTTCTTTAAAACGTCCAAATGGGACTTGACTCCAGTACAATAGATTGGCGTATGACAACTACTCCTTTGACTCAATAAACCCTAGAAGCATGAAGAACATGCTTGACCTAAATAATAATTTGACTTGAGCATGAAACCCATGCTTGAAAAATAAAAATTATTTTTCTTCTTTTGCTTTTTACATGAAATATATAATGACATAAGTACAATGATAATTATGAAGACCAAACCTAGTTACATTTTCCAACAAGACTAGCTTTAACTACTATTGCGACATGTAATAATGAGATGACATGAACATTGATAGAGATGGAGCTAATGTAGTCAGAACACTATTCTTGACAGTTGCTCTTGGTCACAGATTAAATATGTTTTGCAATTCACCAAACCAATTTATTACATGATCAAGTTTGCAGATTCAGATCAACCAATAATTGGGGAGGTGTATGAGCAAATGGATAACATGTTGGGGCAACGTAAAGACATTGTTAAGCCCAAATATATCACTTTGTACAACTATATTCGTGCAAAGGTGGAAAAATGATGGGAAACGCTAAACATTCCATTACATGCATGCCTTAGTATATGTTCTAACACATAAATACTATCATCCATCATGGCTTTCAACACCAGCACTTGGCAAGGGGGACCAAGAGAAAACCACACCTAGATACAAAGGTTCTATCTAGTTATATGAAAGCACTAGATAAATTAGTCCCTGATGAGGAGGAGCGTGCCATGCTACAAAATGTTGGAAAATGGTTAGGGCAACGTATTAAACTTAACATTTTCCTTAGATGACATTTACTTGTGATATTAGTATCTTCTTATCATTATTATGTTTATGTTCTTCATCATCAAATAAATGCCAAACAATAGAGATCACATGAACACAAGATATAGGCTCCATGCCAGGGCAAAACCCCTCCAATAGGGGAAAACCCACAAGAACTTCTCTTCTTATCAACTTCAAAGGAGACTTCCAAGACCTAAATAAGACTCTTTGCTTCCATTAAGACACAAGTCCACTAGCTAGCCCTTCTTCTCTTATTGACTTTCAATCATAAACTGTATAGCCTTCTTGCAACTTCAAATATGAAAACATCCAAGGAATTTCGCATATTACAGACCTTCCATGTCTTCTAGGGCAGATTGCTCTTCAACTAAACTCGTCTCTTCTTCTTTTGTACTTTGCATTCTTTCTTGACCGTAGACTTGCTCTAAAAATGAAGTGTGTATGATCATCCTCAAAGGAGGTCGAATGTCTTCCTTTTATAGACTTTCAAGAGCTCTTCAAGCCCACTGTGAGGCCGACTTTACCTAGCTAGCCGACCTGTACTTGGGAGCACTATAATTATTTTCTAAAATACAAAATGATGCCCAAAAGGGTCTTTACATAATGACAATGATCTTTTGACTTAAGACAATCCTAAAGGCATGCAATGGATGCTTGACCTATTGACCAAAGACTCAAGCATGAAACCCATGCTTTATATAATTTTTTCTTTTTACAATATTCTTTCTTCTCTTGATCAATACATAATTACATCATGACATGAGACAAAATGACAATTATGAAGACCGAAACTAGTTACATTTTCCAACACGGAAACAATTGAGCAACTATATGCTTGGCACTGGTCCATTTGGGACCAATCATGCAATTAAATATCAAGAGAATTTGTCTTCTCTTGAGTGGTGGAACATGCATGGAGGCGCTACTCCACTTCTACAACCTTTGGTATTATGAGTGCTTTCACAAGTGTCAAAAACTTCTTTTGTTGAGAGGTGTTGGAGCACCTATACTTTCATCCATAGTGTTAAAAGAAACAGGGTAAATGTAGATCGGGCAGAGAGCTTGGCTTATGTTCACTACAACTTGCATTTGTTGTCCCATTACTGTGAGGATGCAAAGAATAGACCTTAAGCTTTGGGACAAAAATCCAAAGGAGACCAATTTGGAGGATAGAGTGTTGCAATTAGAGCAATTGGAGGATGCTCTTCTCCAGGATGATGATGAACGATCTAAGACAGCACCCCCATCCGATCCCATGGTCCTCAGGTTCCATTCTTCAACTAGTGCGGCAGGGGCTTCATCTTCAAGCTTAGTAGTTACACAACTTCCACGTGTTAGAAAATGTAACTAGCTTCGGTCTTCATAATTATATTTGTACTTGTATCAATGTAAATTTTATAACAAAAATAAAACAAACAAACAAAAAGAGAGAAAAAAAAATATATATATTATTATTATTTTTCTAGACAAGCATGCTCTTCATGCTTCTCGGTTTTCTTGAGTCAATAAGAAATTTTGTCAAGAGTCAAAGTCCCTTTCGGGCATTTTGTAATAAAAAGAAAATATTATTTGAGTCTAGAAGAGTCTATTTGACCCCAAGACCAAGTCGGCCCTTCCAAAGACAAGTCGGCCTAAAGAAGCTCTAATTCAACCACTTGAAAAGGCTATATAAGGAAGAGACTTTGACCTCATTTGAACACATCACTCACAAGTTCGATCTCCAAGCAAGAGAGGCAAAATCAATTGCGAAGGTCAAGAGAATAAGAGCAAGGCAAGCAAGACGAAGAATATTTCTGTTTTTGGCATCTTTTGTTCACACATGCGAGATTCTAGGGCATCTTTACAAGTTGCAAGGACGAAATCTTTTGAAGTTGCAGGGCCAAAATTTATATGAAGCTACAGGGTCAAAAATTTGTGAAGCTAGGCCGAAATTCTAAAGTTGGGCTAGTTTGAAGTTGTTGATCTTGAGAACTTTGAGGAAGGTTTCTTTGGAGGGCTGACTTGGTGCTTGAGGAGGTCTTGATCTTGGTCTTTGGGTCTTGAATGTCTCACTTTGAACTAATTCTATAAGAAGAGAAGAATTTTTTTGGGTTTTCCCCTTGGAGGGGTTTTGCCCTGGCTTGGAGCCTATATCTTGTGTTCCTTTTTGTTCTTGTGATCTTCATATGCTTTATGGTTTTGGTAATTGCTTGATGAAGAAGATATAACAAAATAATTAAATGCCAACAAATCTCACAAGTAATTATCAAGTTAAGAGGAATCAAACCCTAATCTGCAATACCCTTGATTTCTCAACACCATGGCCACCATCTTCTTCACTGCCACAATGTGGTGGTCGTGGTGTAAGGAGGAGAGAATAGTAGATATATTCATAATTTTCTACTTTTGTCATAGATTAGACTCTAGACTCTAGAGTGTTAGTGTTGTGAATTTGAACTTTTTTGTCTTACTCTTCCTAGTTCAGTGTGTAGTTGGTGGTGGCTAGGTGGCCTATTTTGTAAACATTATTATTTGAATTTTGGTCATGACTCATGTTGACAGTTGCTCACTTGCTAGATAAGTTATTTGAATGTTTTATGATTTTATCTTCTAAATGTCTACTTTCTATTATATGCTTAAAATTTTGGTACTTTCTACCTTCTATTATCTATGATATGCTTAAAATTTGATGTATGTTTGTAATTGCTAGAATCTAGATGGTTGATGCTCGAATAATTAATCATTGATGTACAATGGATGCCATATCTATCTTGATTTATGTACAAATATGCACATTTTCATATCTTCTATAACTAATTTGGTATTTTGGATGTTTTTAACAAAATGAAAAAAAATAAAAATAAAAATAATATATATATATAATAGACACTTCGCTCCTAGATTTTTGGAAAATGACGCTTTCAACGCTTCACTTCCAAAAAACGTCCCCGCTTCGTACAACACTAGTCTTGCTGAAGGAGGGCGCAACAAGGAGAGGTTAGCCACAGCAAGGAGAAAATTATTAGCCGTAGAGTTGAGGCATGGCAGCAAGCTGCAACAGAAAGGAAGGAGGTTGAGGACTTGAATAGGCAAGTCGAGGGCCTGAAGACTGCTACAGCAATGGGGCGAGGGTTGGAGCGAGCCATGCTGTTAAGGAAGACCAGAGGCCTAAAGGAGCAAGCCTGGGCACAGTTAAGAGAAAATTGTGGTGTTTGGAAGGGCTGGGAAAGCCCTAAGTAATCATACCAAGGGTTTCAATGGATGTTGTAGCAAAGAGACACCTATAACAGTGATAATTGGGCAAATCAAAGCCTAAAGGACTTGGCCTCAACCCTAGAGATTTGGTCAAAGGATTTGACATTATATTTGGGCAATTTCCAAGGATTGTAAAGGGCCATTATCTTTAGTACGAGAGCCCTACGGATTCTTGTTAAAGGAATAATAAGAAATCAGTTTTGGCAAATTAAATATTGTGTATTGTTCATGATCTAATTATTGGTATATCCCCCTATGCAAAAATTGCTTTTAAAGTTAGGCATTTCAGTGGTTTATATTTTTTGCTTTGTGAAACTGCCAAAAAATAGACCAGACATCCAAGTGCATGGAATTCTAACATGGAACCAAAGCTATATTGAAGAGAATTTGGGTCAAAATTATGTAAAGGTGGCAGCTTTAAAGGTCATCTACATTCAAAACTAAAATTAGAGACTCATTCTCCACCATCAAATAGTAGAGATTGGGATCTGCATCACTCTTGATGAATCCCAACTGTTGTCAATAACTATCAATCCGATCATACCACGCCCTGAGTGCTTGTTTGAGCCCATATAGGGCTTTCTTCAACTTGCATGCATGAGTGTGCTTCTCATGAGTTTCGAAGCCTTCAGGCTGCTCTATATACACCTCTTCTTCTATCACCTCGTTCAAGAATGTTGTCTTGGCGTCCATCTGGTGAATCTCCCATCCTAACTACGCTGCTAGGGATATAACAGATTTGATAGAGGATATCCGGCTGCTAGGGCGAAGGTCTCCTCATAGCTTATCCCTTCCTTCTGTGCATACCCCTTCACCACGAATCTAGCCTTGTACTTCTCTACACTGCCATCTGTAGCGTACTTAATCTTGTAGATCCATCTGGAACCTACAACTGATCTGTCTTCTGGACTAGGCACTACCTCCCAAACATCATTTGTCATGATAGAACTGTATTCTTATACCATGGCATCCACCCACCTGATGTTCTGCAGCTTCTTGAAAGCTAAAGGGTTTTGTAACCTGAGCTACCAAAGCTTGATATCTGTCAGGCTGCCTGTGCTGTTGTCTCTTGTCTGCCCTAGGAGCTTCGACAAACTCCTCTGCCCTACTGGCTCTACCACTAGTGGTGGGAGGTTTAATCAATTCCTCCTCCTGTTCCTGTTGCTTCATCTGTTAAGAACTCTGTGGATCTCCTACCCCTAAGGAGATACTGGTACTGGTCACCATACTCAATCCTTGTGACTGTCCTCCTGCTTGTCCCACTTGTTGTCCTTGCTGCTAGACTAACGGAACTTCTACCGACTAATCACCTACAAGCATTTCTCGAGATCTTCTGAAAGCTCTGTCTTCCATGAACTTTACATCTTGTCTCACTACAATCTTCCTAATGCTAGGAATGTAGATCCTGTATGCCTTTGAGGTCCCGCTATACCCTACGAGGAACCCCTTCTCTACAGTTTGATCCAATTTACTGCACTTTTCATCTAGTATGTGGCAGTGAGCCACACTCCCGAATATCCTCAAATGACTTACTTCAAGCTTCTTTCCTATGAAGACCCCCTCTGGCGTTTTCTTCCCCAATGCTCTATGAGGTTTTCTGTTTTGAATGTACACTGTTGTGTTGCATGCCTCTGCCCATAAAAATCTAGGTAAATCTTGGTCATACATCGCAGCCTTTGCAGCCCCAACTATTATTCTGTTCTTTCACTCGCTACTCCATTCTGCTGAGGATTATATGGAGTTGTCCATTCTCTTTTGATGCCTTCCTTTGCGTAGAAGTCTGTGAAATCTTTATCTGTGTATTCCCCACCATTATCTGAACGTAGCACCTTGATCTTTTTCTCTATCGTGTTTTCTACAAGAGCCTTGAACTCTTTGAACCAATCAAAGACCTCAACTTTGGTCTTTAAGGAATAGATCTAGGTCTTCCTAAATTATCATCAATCAAGGTGACGAAATATTCGCCACCGCTAAGAGCTCTAGTCGACATAGGACCGCAAATATCTGAATGTATCAATCCCAACGCGCCATTTGCTTTGCTATCACTTCTAGGATATGTTGCCTTTGCGTACTTCCCAAGTACGCATCCTCTACACACATCATCGTGCTCTGTGCTGAGAACTGGAACTCTTGTTACAGTTTCTCTAAGCATCCTAAGTGCTCCATGATGTAAATGTCCCATCCTCCTGTGCCATAGTTCGTTCAACTCCTTCCCACTGCTATTATCATTGCCTATCAGTGCCATTGGAGAATCGAGTTGCAACCTATATAACCTGTTGCTCTGAGCTCCAATCTGTCTCACCTTCTTCCAGCTAGAGTGTTTGACATACACTTTCTTCCCCACGAAGTGTACATTGTACCCCTTGTCCTATAGCTAGGACACTGAATTTAGATTCATACACAATCTTGGCACATGCAATACATTAGTAGCGCTGGTGCTAGTTCCTGTTTCTGTCTGAAATTCTATGGTGCCTCTCCCTACCGAAGTACATTTAGTTATGTTGCCCATAGTGATCTAGAAGTCCATCTGCTCCTCTTGATAGCTAGAGAAATATTCTCTAACTCCTGTCATATGAGTTGAAGCTCCACTATCAATATACCAAACACCAAATGATGTTGAACCTGACAAGCACGCGAACTCATCCTCCAACCTAGAAGATAATTCTAAGGCTTCTTGATTGTTGATTCTATCCATGATTTTCTGTGTTATTTCTCCTTTCCTTCCTAACGTTATTCTGCACCAGCAAACTGCTGCAAAATAACTGCGTCCCAGTTGAAGATTTGCTCTGCAAGGAAAATACTATTGCTCCCTCTACCTCTGGTAATCTTTGATCTGAAAAATTTATTCTCTGTCAACTCTCTCAGAGAAATAATTTTTTCCTTAAAAAACGACCTTCCTAGCCAAAGGAACAGCGCTGCCTCTAAGGGTTTTGAACTGTTGCCTACGCAAAGCTTCGAAATTCCTCTTCCCTTCTGCCACTGAGCTCTCCGACTTCCAAGCTGAGCTCTGACACCATGTGAAAATTCCAAAACCCAGAATCCTATTGCAGTAACTGATAATATTTCTTCTATGTGTTAAACTATTTGCAGTTTCCTATAGCAAATACTAAAACATATACGTTGCAGCTTTCACAAAACAAATACTACGGAAAAATAAATGTTGGAAAATTAGAGAAATTCTAGTACACACATAAAAATAGACACAGATACTTTTGGACAATTGTCCCCAGAAAAACTCAATGTGGGAAAACCGGTGCAACAGATGAGGGTTTCCTTATTAATTATTCAGTAGAAATTCAAGTACAAGAATTTGGACAGCAGAACAGAGGAAAAACACTGAGAGAAATTTAGTGATAAATTTCTCACTCTCCACAGTGACTCCCTGATCCCAAGATGAACCCTCTGTCCATACGCTAGTGTCTCTGCGTCACCCTCTGCGCAGTAACTGTGCAGAGCTCTAGTGGACTGCATCTCTCCTCACGCTGTCTCTTCCGGAACTCATTCTGCACTTCCCAAATCACTGTTGATACCCTCTCTCTCTCTCCTGCAACTCACCCTCTGGCTCTATCTCCTCTGTTGAACTTCAACCACTGAGAAAATCGATCTGCCTGGACAACTGAGTAGCTGTTGGTGTGTGTTCTCCAAATCCCATCGAGTTTCTTCTTATAATCTCTCGTTGAGACATCAACAACCAATATTAAAACATAATCAATGGCTAAGGCTAACTAGAACTCGATCCATGTCTTTTTCTAAAAGATTCTCACCATGAATTAATTAATACCCTTCAATTAATCATATTCCTTAAGTTTAGACTTAGGAACCATTAAAAAATGATTAATTATTTTAATTAAGTCGTCTCTAGGTGGAATTTCCATAAACGATTTCTAGGTTTTGGAGAATACATGTATTCTAGCATCTCCACCAAATTTCATTGCTAGAACACATCCGATGCTACAAAAACTAATAGAGGTAAGCTTATATGTGGACTCACGATTTTGTGGGAGCCTTGCAATGTAGGGGTAATCACCAATGTAGCGGTCAGTCTAGGCCATGTTGAGTGCACATGTCTTTCTACATGGTTATGAGTCTATCGAGTTTGTACATGGCCTTGGCTTTGGTGTTGTATCCCTCAGATGTTTCTCAGATATAGCAATCTCACAATTAGTGACATTTTCACATTTCTCGATGCAGTTCACGTTTCTCAAGGCAAAGTGGTCCCATAAGTCAAAAAGTCAATAGGGTCCCAAATTGTAGATCTTAGTGAGAGTATGTCATGCCATGTGAAATATTTCCATGTGGTGAATGCATTCTCAAAATATGGTTGGTCAAAGTTGGTCAAGTAGCGGCATTACAGGTCTTCCAAGGGCAGCATTGGGCAAATTTTATCATGCATTAGAGATCATCCACTTGGGCATACGAATGTGGTAGGACAATTTTCCATGTGGAATAACAGGGGCAGATTTTGTCAGAATTTGACATATAATATGCAAAATCTGTCTACAAAATGAGAGGAACAAAACCCATGTCTCGGTTTTTCCAAATTAACAAGGACATTAGACATCTTGAGGTGGTTGAAAATGCACTCATTAATGCATGAAAAAGTCAAGTCAAATGAAAAATTGTTGTTGGAAAGGTCAATATAGCTGTTCGAGGTTACTATTTCCAAGAAAATTAAGATAAGGATAAGAAAAGTAGTTGTTAAAAGTCAAGTAATTACTCTTCAACCGATGGAGTGAACTCCCAAGGATGATCACTCTCTTTCCCAAGATAAATCAACACTATTATTCATGGTTTTGACTTCCAGGCATTTTCCTTGTGGAACGTTGGATTACTTTGGTGGTGATGAGGAAATTTTGTTGAGAAATTTGTACCAAGGAAGTGTTTCCTAGGCATTTAAACTTTTGACCTAGGGGACACATAAATGACCTTTTGTAGAAGAAGTGCTAAGTATTTTAATTTATTAAAGTCACATGGGCTATAAAGTGACTTTATGCGAAAAGTACTTAAGTTCACTTTATGTTACTAAAGTGACTTTTATATTTTAAAAGTCACTTTATGAGGGAAAAATGACCATAGTACTAACACATTAAAAGGTACTAGAAAGGCTATTAATAAAAGAAAGGTACCACACGAGGAGGGGTCAAGTAGAGGACTAATCTCCACCCTTGATCTAAATGGGTTGAGATTAGGGGTAGGATTTCCAACTTTTTCAAAAAGACAAAAGGGTAAAAGGAAGTCTCATTCTAATTATTCTTCTCAAAGGAAAGAGGAGAACGAGAGGGGGAAGCAAGAGGAGGTCGATTTGGAGGAAGTCCAAAGGAGAGGAGCTTGAAACTGCTTGCAGAGAAAAGCTAGCAGCCTAAAGGAAAGAGGAGAATGGCTGAGAGAGCAAAGAAGGAGCTCAAGACAGTCACGAGAAAGGAGGAGGAGGCTTCAAGAAGAGAACCTACAGCGGAGAATAGAGGCACGATTTTCCAGAAAGTTGTACCAGCAGATAGATCAAATTAGTTGTGGTAAGAAGCCCGAATTTCTAGCCATAAATTTCACAGTATATGTGACTTACAGCAGGCCGAGTTCCGGCCATAGCTACTGGAGAAAAGCAAGCCGAAATTTTCGAGGAGCTTAGACTTCATTTAGGGTCGAGTTTGAGGCAAACTTTAGACCGAGTTCTTATCTCTGCTACCGGAGAAAAGGCAGACTGTATAGTTTTGGGTGAGCAGGCCCAAAATCCTTCATCCCACTGCGAATAGGAGGGGGTATATTAGTGCTGAAGTAGGAGGTTCCGGCCAAAGGTTAAGGTGCAAACTTCTAGGAGAACTTCAGTCATTCTCAAGCTCAGAATTTGTGGCATTGACTCAGAGACAAACACAGGAATTGAGAGCATATATCAGTCTGTGTAAAGGACTGTGTGGAGGCTCCTTTCTTATTGTATTCTCTCTGTGCCTACAGCAAACAAAATAAGGGAGATAAGTAACCTCTTTCTCTGTTGTAAAAATTCCTTAAAGAAGTAAAAATAAAGCCTCCTTTCAGAACAGGCTTTCCTAGGGTCAACTTGACCAAAACAAGTGTGTACAAGCGTGTAAAATCTTTGGTGTGTGCTTCATTTAATTCTCTTATCAGCTGAAAGTTTAATGGTAGAGGTAGCTCTATATTGTTTCAAGTTAAATGCAGAAAATAATATGTATATCAGTCATATGATTTTTATGGGTTTTGGGCATTAAACCTTGCAAGAATTTGAATATGGGTGGGCTACAGCCCTTGAGCAGCTTTAAATTAATTTTCTACATGGTATCAAAGCCTGAGGGAGTAAGATCTTAAGTTGTTATCAGCTGATAGGAGTAGAAAGCAACCTTCTGCCATGACAGTGAGAACAGCCAGCCTAAAACCTCACTCAGAAACCCAAAGGGCTGTTGGTTGAGAGGGAGGAAGGCTGCCTAGTGACAGATTTGGGATAGATCTGAATTTTGGTGTTGGTTGGGAGAGTCATGGCGACTGGTATAAGGGTGGAGGCCAGATTGGTAGGGGCAGAAAATTTTGGCCCCTGAAAGGAGAGGATGACACTTTTGTTGGAGGTATGGGGCATTGTGGAGAATCCTATGCAACCTTCTACTGTCGGAAATTGTAACTAGGTTTGGTCTTCATTTAATGTATTTGAGTCATCATGAAATGTACTTGTCAAAAGAATAAAGAAAAGAATTTTTATTATTGTAACAATGACTTATTAAAGCATGGGTTTCATGCTTGGGTCATCATTATATTAGCCAAAGTCCTCATTGTGGACTCCTAGGATTAATATTGAGTTTATAGAGTCATTGTATATTCAAAGAGACCCTTCTTGGGCTTTTGAATCATGTAAAAAGGTTTACTATTGAGTCAAATATAATTTATGTATACTCCACACCAAGTCGGCCTAGAAGAGATCATGTCAGCCTAAGGACAATAATTCGACCTCACATGGAGTCTACAATAGAAGCAAGTCGAAGTCATTTGGAGCATCTCATCTCAAGCTAGTTCGATATCTCCACACCAAGTCGAACTAGAAGAGATCAAGTCGGCCTAAGGACACTAATTCGACCTCACATGGAGCTTATAAATAGAAGCAAGTCAAAGTCATTTGGAGCATCTCATCTCAAGCTAGTTCGATATCTCAAGAGTAGCTGGAGAGGTGCGAAGTAGGACGAACAGGGTCTAGAGAAGCCGAAGGAAGTGCAAGCTTGGGGAAGTCTAAGGAGAAGAAGAAAATCGAACTTTTTGTGCCTCTCTCTCTCGTTTTCGTGCCCTAGTTTGGGAGATTGAAGTCTTCCAAGTTTCACTAATGTCGGAAGTTGCCTAATGCCGGAAGTTGCTACCTAGTCGAAGTTGTTGGAAAGGAGGTCGAAGATCTGGGAGGCTGACTTGGTGTGGAGGGAAGGTTTGGTCTTTGTCTAAGGTGAAGAGTCTCAAAGAATACTATTGAAAGGAAGAATTTCTTGACTAGGCTTTCCCCTCAAGGGGGATTTTGCCCTGGCATAGTGCCTACATCTTGTGTCTCTTGTTTTGTCATCTTCAAAGTTCATACACACATAATGTGGTAATTGCTTGATGAAAGATAAGATAATAAAGAAGTAAAAGAAGCCAACACACTCACAAGTAATTATCAAGAGAGGAGAATCAAACCCTAATATACTTGCTTTGATTTTCCAACACCTACAGATCAAACTCAGTTGACTAAGTTCAACAAGAAGAATGTAAAAGTGAAGAGAATCATTCTCAATGCCATCAAAGACCACCTATTTCCTCATGTGACCGGGATGAAATTTGTCTACGAGATGTGGGAGTCTCTTGCCACATTACACTAGCGTTCCAATGAAAATAGGAAAATGGTGTTAAGGCAAAACCTAAGAAGCACCAAGATGGCCAAGATCGACAGTGTGACCTCATACCTCACCAAGATCTCACAGGGGAAGGATGAGTTGGCTATTGTGGGAGAGGCTATTCCTGAGGACCAATTGGTCGGGATTGCACAAGATGGTTTCTCAGACAAGTGGGATGGATTCATACATGGCATTTGTGTTGAAATATGTAAATAGGTTCGATCTTCATGTTGTCTTATGTAATCTTGATTTTATGTATTTGACGTAAAGAGAGAAAATTTATTATTATTATTTTTATAGCATGGGTTGCATGATCTAGGTCATATTTGTTTTAGGTCAAGCACCCATTGTGTGCTTCTAGGTTTTTGTCATACAAACAAAAAGTCAAAAGAGTCATTGTAATATGTAAAAGACCCTATTGGGCATCATGTATCAAGTCAAAATAATTTATTGTGAGTCAAAAGTGTCAAAAGTCTCAGTGCAAGACCAAGTCGACCTACAAAGGATGAAATCGGCCTCATGATGACAGTTCGAGCTCCAAGAAAAGGTATATATTCAATGCATTCGACCTCATTTTGGATCACTCACTCAACAAGAAGGAAAAAGAAGCCAGCAAAGAAGAGGAAAACAAAAGAAGAAAGATCGAAAACCTTGAAGTCTCATTTTGGGCCACTTTGTCTCACATGTGCAAAGAAATTAGGGAACACATTACAGCCACAACACTGAAATTGCAGTCATCACATAAGGTTGAAGTTTGGGTTCACAAAACCAAGTTTGGAAGCCGAATTACCAAAGAAGAAGAGATCTCTAAGAGAAGGAAGGAGGCATATTTCACCTTAATTCACCCACACGTGTGAGCTAGGGTTTCTGCAGTACAGCCAAAAATTACAGTCAAAAGTTGCAGGTCTGAACTTGTGGAAGTTGCAGTAGTTTTGGAGAAGCTTGACTTGAGTTGACTTTGTGAAAGAGAAATTCATCTACAATAAAGTTGACTTGGTCTTGGAGGGGTCTTTATCTTGGGTCTATAGGTCTTGGAATTAGTCATTTGAAGATTCTATAAGAAGAGAAGAATTCCCATGGGTTTTCCTCTCTAGGAAAGGTTTTGGCCCTGGTTAGCACAACCTATATCTTGTGTACTGTTGTTCTATGTTCTATTGATCTTCATGTTTTCGTCGTTGTTTGATGATAGGAACACTATAATAATCAAGAAGGAGAAGAAGATAATTATAAATTCTACAAGTTGAAGTTAAAGAACATCATAATCAGTTATCAAAGTAAAGAGAAACCACCCTAATCTAGTCGCCCTTGATTTCTCAGCAATTTGTGCCAAAGAGCACTTTCCAAACTGGAGGAGGATGTGGGATGATTTCATCCAGGAGGAGTGTTAAGGCGGGCAGCCAAAGTGGTAGAAGAGGTGAGGAGGAGAATGTCACCCTTGCGACTAAGGGCAAGAAGAAGAAATAGGGGCCCACTAGTGGGGCCAAGCAACAAGAGGAAAAAAAGTTTGAGAAGGACATGAGCAAAGTGAGATGCTTTGCTTGTGGGAAGATGGGTCACTATGCATCCAAGTGTCCCGAGAAGAAGGGGAAGAAGAAGGATGTGGCAACATCAACCAAGGTGGAGGAGTTCGCCTCTAGATTTGAGTCAGAGTTTGCGTTGGTGGTGAGCTTAGCCACTAGTACTATATCCACGAGTGTCTAGCTTATAAATAGTGGAGTATCTAGCCATATGACCGGAGTCAGGGAGCACTTTACGAGTCTTACAAAGGGTACAGACTTGAAGGTGGTTCTTGGAGATGACACGAGGGTCAGAATGACAGTTGTAGGGACTATATCCTTTCATAGGGAGTCATTGCCACCTCTAAATGTGAGGGAGGTCCTTGTGAAATTTTCAACTATTGCAGCAACTAGAAATTATTCTTCTCACTACAAATTAATTAACAGTTTATTTGCTAAGACAAACAATGAAAAATTCACACTGTAATCTTCATAAATATAATAATGCGGAAGATAAACTGGAAATTGAGAAAATACTGGCGCTCACACACAAAAATATAACACCGTTATTTTTGGACAAAAGTCCCAGGAAAAACCCAATGTGGGAAAACTAGTGCAACAACTGAGGGTTTTTATTATTAAGCAGCAATGAGAAAATTCTAAGTACAATAAATGTTGCCAAACTCGCAAATCTATCCAAGAGAAATACTAGAAAAAATATACTAAGGGAATTTACCCTCTCTTTGAGCAATCTCGACACTGTCTGACTTCTGAAAAGCTAGTCATCCAAACTGCTCTACGCAAGCTCCGCATCACCCTAGCGCACACCCTTATACGCTCTGCCTGAATCAGCTGCCAATCTAGTCGTCCTACCTACTATTGATTGGGAGAATGCTTCTTCGGCCCTTTGGAAAATCTTCCCGACCTCTAGAACTGAAGATGTCCTCCCCTTCAACTGAATCAAACTGCTCACTTGAGGCTCTGCACAGCCTCTTGGAGAATATTTCGACCTCCTCTTTCTGACTCTCTAGAACTGGAAAACTTCCTCTGTGTTGAGAAATCTAGGGGCAGCAACATAGGATGATTTCTCTTGCTTGATAATTGTTTGTGATGTATTTTTACTTCACTTAATTAGCTTCTTCTTCTTTAGTTTATTATTAGTGTTTTCTTCATCAAACAGCTACCAAATCACAAAGAACAATAAGACAAAGGACACAAGATATAGGCGATCAACCAAGGCCAAAACCTCTCCAACTCTGAGAGGAAAACCCACAAGAATTCTTATTCTTATAGAATGTTCAATTAACGAATTCCAAGACCTAGACCCTTGAGCAAGACTCCTCCAAGACCAAGTCAACCTTGCCTCTTTTGTCAAATCAATTTAGTTGCTCTTTGCTTGTCTTTGACTTTGACCTTCCAACACTTTGACTGCAACTTCGACCTATCTTTCTGCAATTTCAGATTGACTACAACTTCGACCTATCTTTCTGCAATTTCGGCTTGACTGCAACTTCTGCACTTTTCAGCCCTTGTTTTAGAAACCCTAGGCCACACGTGAGAGATGATGAGGTCAAAATCAATGGCTTCTCTCCTTCACTTGACTCATATTCTTCTCCTTGTGAATTCGGCTTCTTTCAACCTAACTACAAAAACCTTAAATATAGTGACACGTGTGAGATGAGGAACCCAAAAACAATGTTAGAATACTTTGATCTTCTCCTTCTTTTACTCGCTGCTCAAGAGGCTTCCTTTATCCCTTCCTTCGCACCTCTTTTCTTGATATCGATGCTTAATTGATACCCTTTGGAATGAGGCCTAATGCTTCTATATATAGGCTTCCTTACCATGCTTGTAGGTCGACTTAACATAGCACCTAGGCTGACTTGTTCTTCTTGATAGGTCAACTACTCCTTTTGAAGGCCGACTTGTTGTAGCACGTGTGACGAGGGTCTAGGAGGGTCTTGTGAATCTAACATTGACTCGAATAAATTTCTTTACAATATGTAATATGCCCCAAATGGGTCTTCCATACATGATAATGACTTGTAGACTCAATGACAAGCCCTAGGAGCTCACAATGGGAGCTTGACCTAAAAATAAATTTCCTTGAGCATGAAACCCATGCCTCAAGATCAACAATAATAAATTTATTTTTCTCATTACATCAAATACATAAAATCATGATTACATATGTCATTATGAAGACCGAACCTAGTTACATATTTCAACACTCCCTCTTAACTAGGGAGGTATTCATAATCCATACAAGGTACTTGGACATTCTCAATCTGAAGAATTCTCATAAGAAGAGTCGGATTGGTAACCCATCTGTTTAGCATCATATCATCTAGCATTGTCACATAGCAAGGCCTTGACTAACAACTCTATCTCTCCACAAGATCAAAGCACAATGCTGGCGAGACCAATGATTTATAGACACCTTCATCATTGTCTCTCAAGGAACATACCCCACCCAGGTTTTCACAAAGTATGTCCTTCCAGGACTATTCTTATCTTGGATTCCTAGTCCTCAAAGAATATCAGTCCTCTACGACTACTCTTATCTTGGATGCCCTACCTCATCCTCAAAGAGTATCAAATGCCAGATGCTTACCCAATCCTCCATTCTTTCTTCCCAAAGTGAAGACAAGAATGATGTGTCTATCTCTCCCTCTCAACTAGGGAGGATATACCCATTCTTATGAAGGAATGTACCCATTCCTATAAAAGGAATGTAAGCTCCCTCTTAACCAGGGACTTGCTTCCAGCAGCTTTCTGCTCTAGGTGGAGATCATGGGACCTTCAGCTGCTTGTAGAGCTCCTTCTTTCGATGTCATGAAATTCATCTTCAAAAATTGTGGAGCCTTCTTCTTTTTGTAGGGCACAGGCCATCCATCACTTTCCTCAAGTCAGTCATGTCATCCTTATTTTTATCAGAAAGTGATCTTCTAGTCCACATCTGGTTTCCTTCATACAACTACCTCTTCCACATCATGTTTCCTTCAGGATCTTCCATCCACCACATGAGTGCTAGTTGTAGGTGACATCTACAACTCCTTTTCGGTAGCCTTGCATTAACCCATCCAGATGTTGTTCAAAAATAAAAAATGAACATCAAATCAAAATTACCTTTTGTTATGGCTTTTCATCATGACATCTTTCTCACAACATCAACATCTTGCATATTCATAACCACATCTCCAAGACTTCATATGTCAAGGGTCTCCTTTCTTTATAGAACTTATCAAGGTCTTCTTCATGGAGATGTCATACCAGTTCCTTCTTGTTATCGGATGTTGATTCCCTTTTCTTATGTGACCGTAGTTGCATCTTTGATGATCTCTTCTTTCTTTCTTCACATATTGTTCCCCGGGAACTTCCATCCATAGTTCCTTCATCTTTTTCAACCACCTCATATTCCATATGAGGACATATTATGTTGATTTCATCTAATCAATATATGAACCATGCCTTCATGTATCTTTCCAAAGGAGATCCCTTTTCTTTGATCATGTTCATGATGTAGAGTATTTACCCATGCAACTATATGATGACATGACTCAATTAAATACATGCATACATACCTCTTTCCTTCTTTTGGTCATCTAGGCTTCTTTCAGCAGCTTTCTTTCCTTGATTGAGAGTTCTTCAATCATCTTGACCTGTTGCTCTTCTTTGTCATCATACCATCATCCTTCTAAATAATGAATCCCATACAAGATGGAATTCTCAGCGAGACACTTGCTTCTTCCAAGAGAGGTGAACCTTCTAATGAATATTCCAACGGAGGATCTTGATTATCCTCATCCTACAAATGCTCCTTTCCTAGTGATGTATGATGAATTTTCATGCTAGATGAATCTACCCATAAGTACTACTTATGCTTTTAATGAGGCTACCAAGAGCTCCTTCCTTCTTCTTGAAGACTGCTATAATGATGTCATGAGCTCTTACTTCCATCGTATGCTTCCAATATGATGTCATCTCTAATATGATGCATCTTATCATACTTTATTGTGCTTTCTATCTGACTGTAATTCTTTAACCATGGTAGAGGTCTTCCACCTTCTACTTCTTCCAAGTATCCATAATTACATCATGAATAGTGCCCAAGGATCCATATAGTTCCCTCCTTCCATCATGCTTTTTAAAACAAAGGATCAGCCCATCCATCTTTACTTCTTGTACCTGCAATATTTATTGACAAGCACCCCAAGCAAAGTATACAATACCAAAACATGATGTCAAGTTATCTTTCTAGGGTTTTATGCAATCAAGAGGTCATCTAGGGTTTCTTAAGTTCAAACCCTAGACCATATTATTTTCTCTTCATGTCATTCTAGTGTTTTATCCCATGTCCTAGAATCCTAACAAACCCTAGAGCTCAAATCATAGGGAACAAGTACTTTAAGACTAGGGTTTCTCATCACTAGGTTTCTTATGAGCCATCTATAGTTCAAAATACAAACCCTAGAGCCATAACTTCAACCCTTAAAACATCTTATGATGGACCCTTAAAAATAAAGAAAATGAAAAATATTATACATACCTCATGGATACCTACTTGTAGTGCTCAGTTCTTCAGAATGCCATGGTTACTTCACAAAGGTATTGTGATCTTTATTGACCCTTTGCTACCTTCAAGACTTTCTTTTTAATGAGGCTTCAACCAGGGATATGACTGCTCTTCTGATGGGACCTGCTTCTCCACGAGCTCTTTTCTACTATGTTGACAGCTACAAGACTTCTTTGCTACAGATCTTCACAGTAGAGAATCTTCATGTTGTATTTATCTATTATCTATAGATTCTTGTTTTCACTACCTTTTAAAATGTATTAAATGATTTTCAAGGCACTTCGATTGGAAAGTTAGCTTTCTTGAATGATTGATCGTTCTACAAAGAACAAGTATATTTGAATTGTTGATGTTTGCACTCTTAGTGCCATAGATGTTTGACTCACCCCAAACTTGGGTTTTGCAATCAGTGAAAGGAATATGATATATCTTGACTGCCTTCATTAATTGGTGATTTTGAGGATGTCGAGATACTTGACTTTGAAGTTGCTTCAATAGGATATCCCTTTACAAAAATGTAAACAATCGTTTCTTTCAAGGCTCAAATGCTTGATCTTCTTACCAGTGGACTCAGATTGTTTTGAATATTTGAATTATGCTTTCGACTTCTTGAAATAGTGATTTTGATATCCCTCATAAATCACTTTATTATGCCCACAGATTGTAGGTCTATTTGCTTGGTGAAGGGCAAATATTGTAGTCAGAACTTTCGTTTGATTTTGGAATGAGTTGGTTCCTTTCAATGTCTTGAGAGAGAGATTGTAACTTCTTTGCTATTTTGAGATCAGACCTTGAGAATTTTGTGCCCATAATTTTATCAAGCTTTTCTTCTTAAACTTGGCCCTTAAGTATTCTTGAAGATTCAATGTTCCTTTTGATGCCTTGATTTTCTTAATACCCCTTTTTATGCCTCTTTTCAAGTTGTCTTTCCTTATCTTGCTATCTTAGCTCTCGAAGATCTTCTAGTGCTTTGACCCTAGAGTGTCCTTCTTTGAGCTACCCTTTCTTGACTTGTTGCCTTACCTCTAATACCATGTTGAGAAATCTAGGGGCAGCAACATAGGATGATTTCTCTTGCTTGATAACTGTTTGTGATGTAATTTTACTTCACTTAATTAGCTTCTTCTTCTTTAGTTTATTATTAGTGTTTTCTTCATCAAACATCTATGAAATCACAAAGAACAATAAGACAAAAAACACAAGATATAGGCGATTAGCCAAGGCCAAAACGTCTCCAACTCTGAGAGAAAAACCCACAAGAATTCTACTTCTTAAAGAATCTTCAATTGACGAATTCCAAGACCTAGACCCTTTAGCAAGACTCCTACAAGACTAAGTCAACCTTGCCTCTTTTGTTAAATCAATTTAGTTGCTCTTTACTTGTCTTTGACTTTGACCTTCCAACACTTTGACTGCAACTTCGACCTATCTTTCTACAATTTTGGCTTGACTACAGCTTCTGCACTTTTCAACCCTTGTTTCAAAAACCCTAGGCCACACGTGAGAGATGATGATGTCAAAATCAATGGCTTCTCTCCTTCACTTGACTTAGATTCTTCTCCTTGTGAATTTGGCTAGCAAAATGATCTATACTTGAATTATATTTCGGCTTCTTTCAACCTTACTGCAGAAACCCTAATTGCAGTCATTCGTGTGGATGAGGGACCCAAAAACAATCCTAGAAGAGCTTGATCTTCTCCTTCTTTTACTCGCTACTCAAGAGGCTTCCTTTATCCCTTCCTTCCAACTTATTTTCTTGATATCGATGCTTGATTAATACCCTTTGTAATGAGGTTGAATGCTTCTATATATAGGTTTCCTTACCCATGCTTGTAGGTCGACTTGACATAGCACCTAGGCCGACTTGTTCTTCTACATAGGTTGATTGCTCCTTTTGAAGGTCGACTTGTTGTAGCACGTGTGACGAGGTCTTGGAGGGTCTTTTGACTCTAACATTAACTCGAATAAATTTCTTTACAATATGTAATATGCCCCAAATGGGCCTTTCATACATGCCAACGACTTTAATGACTTGTAGACTCAATGACAAGCCCTAGGAGCTCACAATGGGAGCTTGACCTAAAAATAAATTTCCTAGAGCATGAAACCCATGCCTCAAGATCAACAATAATAAATTTATTTTTTCTCATTACATCAAATACATAAAATCATGATTGCATATGTCATTATGAAGACCGAACCTAGTTACATATTTCAACACTCTAAACCCATTGTCTCTACCCCTCTGTCTCTGCATCCCCTCTTTGGCTCGAACTCTTCCAGCAGAATGTTGTTTCTCTCTGTAAAGTCAAACTACCCAAGGAAATCAATCTCAATATATTCCTCCATCTACCCATCAACTTATTCTTATAATCTCCAGTTGGGATTCCAACGGCCAAGATTAAAACTTAATCAATGGCTGAGATTATTTCCTAGTCGATCCATGTGAGTTTCTAGAGAAATCTCACCTTCCTCAATTAATTGTTGTTAATTAATCATTTTCCCTAAGTTAGACTTGGGAAAAATTTAACTATTGATTAATTAACTTAATTAATGTGTTTCTAGGTGGATTTTCCTGAAACCTTTTCTGGGTTCTAGAGTCTAGTGTTTCTTAGCCTCTCTAACAACTGTCAATACTAGAACACCATTTGATGCTACAAAAACTAACACTCCCTCTTAGTGAGGAAGGTGTTCTAGTGTTGAACTACTACAACACCCTATCTATGCATCATCCTCCATACACGCTACTGACGTTTGGCCACTGTGACTACCTACCACTTCCTACCAACCACTGCGCAACTCTGATGTTGCATCTATGTTGCTGCTGACACTGCTATATTGCTACTAACTCTGCATCTGCACTACAACTCCCCCTCAACTGTTGTTGTTGCCACTGCAACTAAGAAGCATCCAAAATACTGAATCAACTATGTCTTTGTGCTACAACTGTCTCCTGAGTATCTGACTGCTACTAGCCTCTACACTGTCCACTGAGGAATTTGCGATGTTGTTGACTCTGCTACTGAGCCTCCTACTCTTTTGTCAACACTCCTCTCCACTCCTCAGCACCTAACTACAACTAGTCTGAAACTGTCACTCTGGAATTTAGCTACATCAACTGACATTGATCCACCTGCTACTAAATAATGTGGGTCGTTGTAGCAAGGTAATTATCCATGAGACAACACGAACTATTGTTCACCTCAATGGACCTGACCAAACCTCTACGCAACTCTAGGACTATAGCTCCATATCACCCCACCTCACTCTTTGAGATATACTTCCTCCAACCTGGAGGACAATTTGTCTATCTCTGCAGATGTTGTCGCTTGGTCCTGCTTCTCCTGCTTGTCCTTCTTCCTTTGAGGACACTGAGTATTGTAGTGGCCAAACTCGCCACACCTTAGATAGGTCCTTCTTTTTATTTTTCTCCCCTTGCGTACCTCATCCCTGACTGAGACTCTTTGATGCAAGGGCCACATTCTCTTCCTCCTCCTCACCTTTCAAACCCTTACTGCTACTTCCGTTGATGGAGGTCTTCACTAGTGCTCGCCTCATCTCCTCTTGCTACAGGTCTGACCACATCCTGTCCCACTTACGTAGAGTATCTCGTCCCAAGATGCCTTGGACGAAGATCTCCCAATCCTCTAAGTAACTATTCAGTGCCAAACGCATAAGCTCGGTGTCTTGAGGCACCTCTCCCACGGCTACAAGTTGATCCCGGATTTCCTGAATTCTGGTGAGAAAGGGATCAATGCCTTCACCCTTATACATCTTGATGTTTCTTAGCTTCTCGTTCAAGAACATCTTCCGCTACTTGGAAGGATTCTAATATAGCTGTGCGAGAGCATCCCACGTCTCCTTGGTGGTGTTCTTACCAGATATATGTGAGACTATATGGTCCTGGACTCCATCTAGGATCATCCGCTTTGCCTTGGCCATTTCTTTTGTGTACTCTTTCAGCTGATTTATATCGGTCGGTACTACCACAATGCTCTCTGCAAAGGTTTTCAGGGTATGCTCATCTAACAAGAAGGACATCTTGGCCTTCTAGATGACATAGTTGGAGCTCCCTCCAACATATCCTAATCTCTAAGCCCAGTTGTGGCCATCTCTGCAAAAATCTGAAACTGGAATGGAAATCTCCCTCTTTCTCCTGCTTGGTTGTTGATTTTGCTATTCGCACTGACTTCTGGAGTGAGAAAATCTGCTTGTAGCTACTGTCGATTACAACTAGAAATTTGGATTTCTATGCTAGAAACCCTCCATGGGAAATTCCCTCAGTGTGTGCACTTTTCTCTTCCACCCGGCGTTGATTATGCGCTAGCAAAATTGCTGCAAAACCCTTTTGTGACCAAACAAGGAATCATCTCAACGAAAATCTGAGCTACTGATGCTCCCTCTACCTACTGGAATCACTCAATCTGGCAAGCTGAATTTTTCTGCAACCCTACACTGAAAAAACAAACTGCCCAACAATTCGCACTCCCTGGCTAAGGCACTGCGCAGTCCCAGAAAATTCGTCTTGCTGCTCCCTCTGAACAACGAATTTTCTTCTTTCGCTTCTAAGCTTCCCTATCTGATCAAATTCGCTTTGATACCATGTGAAATTTTCAACTATTACAGCAGCTACAAATTATTCTTCTAACTGTAAATTAATTAGCAGTTTATTTGGTATGACAAACAACGAATAATTCACACTGCAATCTTCACAAATAAAATATTGTGGAAGATAAATTGGAAATTGAGAAAATACTGGTGCACACAAAAAAAAATATAACACCTTTATTTTTGGACAAAAGTCCCCAAAAAAACCCAATGTGGGAAAAACAGTGCAGCAACTGAGAGTTTTTATTATTAAGCAGTAGTGAGAAAATTCCAAGCACAATAAATGTCGCCAAACTTGCACATCTACCCAAGAGAAATACTGGTAAAATTATACTAAGGATTTTACCCTCTCTCCGAGCAATCTCAGCACTGTCTGACCTCTGAAAAGCTAGTTGTTCAAACTGCTCTGCACAATACCTGCATCACCCTAGCACAGACCCTTACACTATGCCTGAATCAACTTCCAATCCAGTCGTCCTGCATGTTGTTGACTGGAAAAATGCTTCTCCGACCCTCTAGAAAATCTTCTTGGCCTCTGGAGCTGAAGACATCCTCCCCTTCAGCTGAATCGAACTGCTCACTTGAGGTTTTGCATTGCCTTTACGCAACCTCTTGGAGAATATTTTCAGCATCCTATTTCTGAGTCTCCGAAACTGGAAAACTTCCTCCAGACTCACTGTCTCTGCCCTCTTTGTCTTTGCGTCCCTTCTCTGGATCAAACTCTTCCGACAGAATGTTGTTGCTCTCTGGAAAGTCGAACTACCAAAGGAAATCGATCTCAAGTATATTCCTCCATCTACCCATGGAATTCTTCTTATAATCTCCAGTTGGAACTCCAACGGCCAAGATTAAAACTTAATCAATGATTGAGATTATTCCTAGTCGATCTGTGTGAGTTGCTAGAGAAATCTCACATTCCTCAATTAATTGTTGTTAATTAATCATTTTCCCTAAGTTAGAGACTTAAATAAAATTTAATCATTGATCAATTAACTTAATTAAGGCATTTCTAGGTGGATTTTCCTTAAATCTTTCCTGGGTTCTGGAGTCCTAATGTTTCTTAGCCTCTCTGACAACTATCGAGACTAGAACACCATCCGATGCTACAAAAATTAACAGTCCTTTATGTACCGGGGCTAAGGAGGAACCTGATATTGGTTTCCTGTATTGAGGACAGGGATATGTTGTGTTGTTCCGGGATGGACAAGGGTTGATGTATCCCATGGGATCTAGCATAGCATCTGTTAGAGTGATTAGTGTCCATTCGGGAAGACTTTACAGGTTCATATTCCAGTGTTCCAGGACCGTGAGGAGGTCATAGGAGGGTGATCGTGTAGAGCAACACGCTCTTGGGAAGGGGAGCACACTACAGGTTTCAAGGTCCATTGGCACAGGGTCACAGAGTGCAGGATCTCTGAGTGCAGGAATTCAGAGCACAAGATCACTACAGACCACAAGAGCATCTTCATCAAGACCATGGATGTTAGGGGATGGAGATGATGCTCCCAAACTTGTGCAAGGGACCTCTTCAAGGATGAGGGAGTCAAGAAGGCTTTATGGTTCCTTGAAAGAAGCACATGAGTCAGTGAGGGGGAGCAGATCACCAGAGAAGTTGGGTGGTGATGTGGCAAGAGTAGTGGGTGACAGGATGGTACCAAGGAGTGAGCATTTCCACTTCAGAGATAAAGATGGAGTAGCAGGAAACAACTTCCTCGGTAAGAGGGAGTGTTGAGAAATTTGTACCAAGGAAGTATTTCCTAGGCATTTATCCTTTTGAGCTAGGGAACACAAATGACCTTTTGTCTAAGTGACATTATGTGTTAATTAACGTCAAGATGTTAAAATACCTTTTATGAGGAGAAGTACTAAGAGTTTTAATTTATTAAAGTCACATGGGCTATAAAGTGACTTTATGTGAAAAGTACTTAAGTTCAATTTATGTTATTAAAGTAGCCTTTACATTTTAAAAGTCACTTTATGAGAGAAAAAGTGACCGTGGTTCTAAAACATTAAAAGGTACTAGGGAGGCTATTAATAAAAGAAGGGGATGAAATGAGGACGGGTCAGGTAGAGGACTAATCTCCACCCTTGATCTAAATGGGTTGAGATTGAATCTCGACCATTAGATCTTAGGGATAGGGTTTCCATCTTTTTCAAAGAGACAAAAGGGAAAAAGGAGGGCTCATTCTAATGATTCTTCTCAAAGGAAAGAGGAGAACAAGAGAGGGCAGCAAGAGGAGCTCGATTTGGAAGGAGTCCAAAGGAGAGAAGCTCAAAACTGCTTGCAGAGAAAAGCAAGCAGCCTAAAGGAAAGAGGGGAACGGCTGAGAGAGCAAAGAAGGAGCTCGAGTCAGTCAGGAGAAAGGAGGAGGAGGCTTCAAGAAGAGACCCTATAGCAGAGAATATAGGCATGCTTTTCCAGATATTCGTACCAGCAGATAGATCAAATTAGCAGTGGTAAGAAGCCTGAATTTCTAGCCATAAATTTCACTGTGTATGTGACTTACAATAGGCCGAGTTCTGAGATAAAGATTAGGCCGAGTTCTGGCCTTACCTACTGGAGAAAAGCAGGCTGAAAATTTCGGGGAGCAAACTCAGAAAAGAGGCTGAAATTTTCGGGGAGCTCAAACTTTATTTAGGGTCGAATTTGAGGTAAACTTTAGGCCGAGTTCTGATCTTTGCTACAGGAGAAAAGGCAGACTGTATAGTTTTGAGTGAGCAAACCCAAAATCCTTCATCCCACTGTGAATAAAAGGAGGGTATATTAAGGCTGAAGTAGGAGGTTCTGGCCAGAGGTTAAGGTGCAGACTTCTAGGAGAACTTCAGTCATTCTCAAGCTCAGAATTTGTGGCATTGACTCAGAGACAAGCACAAGAATTGAGAGCATGTATCAGTCTGTGTAAAGGACTGAGTGGAGGCTCCTTTCTTATTGTATTCTCTCTGTGCCTACAGCAAACAAAATAAGGGAGATAAGTAACCCTTTCTCTGTTGTAAAAAAATCCTTGAAAAAGCAAAAATAAAGCCTCCTTTCAAAATTGGTTTTCCCCAACAGTGGGGTTTTCCCAGGGTCAACATGACTAAAACAAGTGTGTACAAGTGTGTATTTGGTGCATGTTTGCATTTTATTCTCTTATCAATTGAAAGTTTAATGGTAGAGGTAGATCTATATTGTTTCAAGTTAAATGCAGAAAATAATATGTATATTAGTCATATGATTTTTATGGGCTTTGGGCATTAACCTTGCAAGAATTTGAAACATGGTGTGCTACAACTCTTGAGCAGCCTTAAATTAATTTTCTACAAATTTGAGCCATTATGTGGGAAAACTCGAAGTAATTAAATATTATTTTTTCTCTTGGGTGGACTTAGTCTCCAAATTAATTGTGTATGACAAATCAAATATTATTACTTTAATGGAGGAGGAAAACTAGTCATTAGCAATGAAGCTTATAAATTGTTAGCTCCTCCTCCTATTAGAGTTGTTGACTATGAGATCATTTATGCTCTCCGATAAAGAAACCAATTGGCAAAATACTCTCTTATGTCTATTGGATTGATTTTTCTATGCTCTCTTTTCTTAGTTTCAGCCTTTAATTTGTGCGTAATAGACTAACTTGCAGGTACAAAATTAATCAACACAAAATTGTTGCAAGGATCCATTGAGTGACACTGTCATGTTGGGAGCCTCTCTCGCCCTTAGCTCTCACTAAAAAGACACATTTTCGAGTTTTGGACAATACCTTTCAGGGGGAATCTTCAACGGAATTTCTGGGATATTGGTGACAATTATTTTTGTAGCAATTAAGGCATCTCGAAGGAGTAGATCCTCCTAGTGGAATTAAATTTTTCTTGCAAGTTATTCTACGCTAGTGTGAGTGGGATAGTTTCATCGCAACTCCTCACTCATTCTAGTTCTTAAGGTGGAGCTGACTTAAGGAAGATTGTGATTGCAATCTGGCAGATTGATAAGATTTAGAGCAAAGGTAAAGTCTCATATCTCAGCCATTTTATAAATAAAATTCTCAAAAATTTATTTTCTTTCGTGTTCCACATTTTATTTTCAGTTTTACTTTACTAGCTTGTTATAATTTCCATATCTTTTAGCTAGTAAACCCTTGGAGAAAAAGTGCATAAATTTTAGTTTTTAACCAAGGGATCAGTATATTTGGTTTCCTCAAGTTATTTTGCATATTTTACATTGGTATACCTAGTTTTGTGTGTGCAGATATGCAAGTACAGTTTGTTGTTCTAAATTTCCAGATTGTAGATTTCACCCAAAGAGGCATTCTACAAGGCTCAATACACCAAGTCTTTATTTGTGCCTTGTTTTAACTCAGATTACTCTATATTGTTTATTTCTTGCATCTGAAGCTAAATTTCAAGTTATTTCAGTCCTAAAATTCATTATTAATAGCTGAAATAATTTTCTGGGTTATTTACCCAAAGGGTTTTGACCCCAGGACCTCCAAAATAGAATTTCCAACTATCTAGAAATTTATCCTAGAGCTGGTCCAAGGCTTAAAGTTGTCCTTAAAAGGGAAATACTTTAATCTTTCAACATTCCCACCTTTTGATTTGACATTTGGGAGTGTTCCGACACTTTTGGTTGACTTTTCAAAGGTTTTGCTTGCTGATTTTTGCATTTTTTGCAGAAATTATAGACCTATCAAAACAGGGCAGTGAGCAACTTTACATAGAAACCCTCCTAACCAACCATTAAAACTCAGAAATTTTTACATTTTGGGTTAGGATATTTTAAATAAACCAAAATCCATTACTCATACGCTATATATAACGAATGTTTTGAGTCTTAGCTTACTGTTAGAAATTTTATTTGCAAATTTATAGACCTGTTAAAATAGGACAACAAGCATTTTTGTTCAAGAGCTTGTCTAACTAGGTATCCATTTATAGAATAGACACCTTTTCTGGTTAGCATATTTTTAGTACACTAATTTTTATTATTTACTTGTTAAATTCTATTGAGTTTTGGTGTACTTGACTGTTGGTTTAGATAATCTTGTGTTGCAGATTTATATATTAAGCTAGCAAGACAAAAAATACAAAATTCCTCCCTTCAGTCATTAGACCCATTATAAGCCACTGGTCTTACAATGGTTAGTTGAAATTGTACTACAGGAAGCCTCCCTTGGCCTTGTGGTAGGAGTTGAGACCTGAAGAGAGAGGACTAAGGCTGAGGTCACAGTGTGCCTTTGTCCTATGTGTGTCGGCCATAGTGGATTGTATGATCTTCCACATATTGCTAAATGGAGCAGTAACAATGACTGTTGACTTCCCCTCAAAGCTCAGTACCATCTCCCACACATCGTTCCTCGTGATGGAACTACTCTTCCACCATGTCATCCCTCCAAACCTGTTGGTCTGCTACCTCTTCAAAGGTAGAAGGCTTGGACGCACTAATGTTGCTCATCAAGGCAATATAACTAGAAAATCCAGCAGGTGGTTTACTCTCCCTAAAGGTCCTACTAGGAGCCTCCACATGTTCCTCTACATTCCTCAAGGTTTGCTCGACCCATCTCAGTCGCCTCCTAGTAGAGCTCGAAGGAACATCTTGCTTCTCCTAATTGAAACCCAGGTGTCGCTAGTTGTTGGTTGGTCGAAGGGAACAAGGCCCGACAGGCAGCAATGGGATCGCCAAGAAGAACCAGAGTGGAGGAGGATCTTCACAAGGAGAGAAAAAGAAGGACATGAGCAAAGTTTAGTGCTTTGCATGTCACAAGTATGGTCCTATGTTAGACGGCGTTTCAACAAAAATAAAGGCAAAGGGAAGAGATCAATAGTTGCATCTACAAAAATGGATGAGTTACCTGAGAAATTCAAGAAGAAGCTTGCATTGGTCTCATTTCTCTCAGGGACCATGACACATGGTGTATGGTTTGTGGACAACAGAGCTTCTCATCATATGACAGAATCTCGTGACCTCTTCACCGAACTGGCCAAGGAGCATAGTGATCCTCAAGTGGAGCTTGGTGATAATGCCACTTATGCAGTGGACGGTAGGTATTGGCAACAACTAAGAGAAGGAGACAAGGCTATGCGAGGTTTCCAGTCGGCAGTCGTTGGGATAGACGGACCGTGAGTCGAAGGGTAGAAGAGGGTGGGCTAAGGAGGGTGATGCCCGCCGACAAGGACTGGAGAGAAAATTTGTCGACTAAGCATGGAAACCAGCCACCCAGAAGACGCGGGGAGTTGGCTAGAAGTGTGCAAGGTTGTTAGGGCTATGGGATGTGTGTGTCACCCAGTCGCTACGAGGAGTTCAAGCTAGGCCAACAAGAACAACATGTAGAGGCGGCAACGGCAACAAGAGGGCTGCGTACAAGCTGTCAATGAGGTTGATGCGCAAGTAACAGGTCTGCAGCAAGATAGAGCTCATGCAGAAAGGCCAGTGGTCTCAAGCAAGATCAAACTAGTGGACCCAAAAAACCACCAGTCAGGCATGGGAGCAACAAGACTCGAGCACGAAGTCAAGGAAATAGCTGGCAGTGCAGACGTGGTCATCCACAAGTAGGGTTGAGTGGGTTGTGAATGGACCAACCACAAGAGGATGCTAAGTTGTTGGACAAGAATTTGTCGTGACAAGCACGAGCTAGAAGTGGCTGACCAAGCATGGTACAAAGGACAATACCAGTAGGATTAGCCGAGTTCAACCCTCAAAGGGAGAGAGGGAGACCGTACCAATCAGGGGATTAGCAGCGGACTTACTTTTAGTGGATGTCTCTACAGACTAAGACAGATCCATCAGGAAGATCTTTGCATCTCTATAAATCAACAAGTTTCTTGTGGGTGCTAGAAGGACTTAACACAGGGGCCACAAGGAGAAGCAAAGCAATGACAAAGAACAAGAAGCAAGAAGCTTCACACATTGAGCAACTTAGAGGGAGTCAGCCTTCAAGTTCAAGAGGGGAGGAGTTGTGGACAAATTCCTCCCAATCTATCAAGAAGATCTCTTGGTATGAGATGACCTTACAAATTGTTAACGAGTAGGAGGCTTCTATGAACCAGGCCAAGGAGAGTATGAGGCTTCTATGAACCAGGCCAAGGAGAGTAGGAGGCTTCTATGAACCAGGCCAAGGAGAGCAGGACTTCAAAAATGCTTCCAAACCAAATGGCAAGGAAGGCTTCTAGTTCAAAGGGAGCAGCCATGGCAACAGATGCAGTTCTAGGATCGAAGTTAGTTCCAGAGGGCAAAAGTACCTCCATCGCTAAGAGGGAGTGTTGATAATTGTAGCTTGGGCAGGTACTTCTGCACATGCCTAAGTGTCTAGGCGTGTAGAAGTCGCCCACAGATCTCCTTAGGACACATGCTCTAGAGTGAGCAAGTTGCATTTGTGACTTAGCCTAAATATAACTTAGGAAAGCACATATTTATTGTGTTGGCTAATTGAGCTAAACTAAACTTAGGAAAAACAAATAATTACTTTAATGATTATGTTTTAATCTCAGCCCTTGATCTCAAGTGAGGCAAAATCCAATCTCAGTCGTTAATCGCTTTGGAGACTAGGGTTAGGGATTTAGTTTAATGTAAAGTTACAAAAGTTAGGCTAAGGAGAGGGAGAAGACACAACATACAATAGCACAAGAATAGAGAGGCATCTCAGTGAGGAGTGTGATAAGTGTGTTGGGTTCGAGGAAGGGATCAGCAAGGAGATCCAAATCAGCTAAGGAGGGATTGATTAGCTGGATCAGATCCAGTTTTGTACATGTATTTCCTCAATTGGGCCATTATCCCAAGACAAGAGCCCAAGTAAGTTATGAATCAAGTTAACGATGAATTGATTTGATTGGGCAGAATATGTTGTGTCATTGTGATTGATATTGGTTATATTTTGCTTCTGCTGAATTTATTGTGTTAATGAACCTAGTTGTGCAATTAGTCAGTAATCTATATCTGCTAGGAATTAAGTGTCAGGTGCTAGGTTTGCAGGAAACTAACACAGCATATATTATTGTCTTCTTGTTCTTGATTGCTATTGTTCTTGGTTTTCTTTCGCACTATAGCATTCTTATAGACTCTCTCTCTAGCTCACTTGCGATCAGCCCTAGAGCTCTTGTTATGTGTCATTTCTCTCTCTAGTGGATTTACAATATAGTTATTTCTCATTCTAAGGCTGTGCTAGTGCTGGTTGTTTTGGATGTTTGTTTTCACTAGTTGAGATCACCTACAGGTTGCTGCACTAGTTTTTCCGGACCATCTCTTTGTCGGTGTTTTTGTTGTTAGTAATATTAATGTTAATTTAGTGTGCTGACTAGTCAAATTGACCCTCAAAATAATGTGCCCTAGTACCATATCTGACTAGAATCTTGTACACTTTTAGCAATTTTCCACTACTTACATCAGATCCCTAAGACATCTAACTATTACTGACACTGTGGGTAGTTCACTTATTCTTTGCAACTGTTATGACATCTTTCACTCGTGGCATGCCGCATGACTGGTGTTACTGCAAAATCAGGGTTTTGAGTCACATTTTTTCTAAGGTTTAATACACACCTTCATATCAGCTCTCTTTCCTGTGTATTTTCAATGGAAATATTTAAAGAACTTGAGAAGACTTCCTCTACGCAGTTGTTTTACTTGATGGTGATGCACTTTGCATATCGCGCCTTACCTATTCCAGGATGTGATGACATCATTATTGACCCCACCACAACTGGAGATATAATATACACCTTCTTATCAGCTCTCTTTCTTGGGTATTTTCAGTGATAATTTTTTAAGGCCTTATGAAGACATCCTCTACATTGTTCTTGGACTTGATGGCAATGCACTTTGCATATTGTGCCTTATCTATTCCAGGATGTGATGATAACATTATTGATCCAGCCACATCTGAAGACCTTCTTTTATCTTTATGTTTCAGGCGTTGTGGTTTTATGGTGGATGCCATCATTTATTGTGATGTCAGGCATGCTATTGGTTCACAGTGACATTTGAGGGCCTACAACCACTTACTTCAAGGGGGACCTATACGCTGTCTCACCATCTTGGACAGAAATTCTACCTGTAGCTTTGCAGATTAGTCCAACTATTTTTTGTAGATGATTCTTCCACGGATGAGTTTCAACCTAGATGCACATCTAGCAGGATCCCTATTGGCCAATTTGGCTACAAGTTTCAGCATTTGTCCACTGCCCAGACTTAAGTGTTCCGCACATGCTTAGTGGATATTTAATGTATTAATTGTGCCCTGAGGCACCCATTATTGGATACATAGTCGACCCATCTCCATATAAATTAAAGGGGGAGACATGAGTGCTACACTATTGTAATATGTTTGCTAAGGCGGGAACCCTTGACGGTTGTATGTTTTGCCAATCAAGCATCTAGGATTCCCGCCAAGATTACTATGTCATGTGCTTGGATTTTCCGTTTTTATGTTTATGTTTCCTTGCTTTCAGTTGTTCATTTTCAGTAAATAAATTGCTCAAACACTCAGCTTAAATCGTTGATTGATTTTCTGCATGTAAGACCATCTAATTGTCAGTCCATACTTAACAATTACCAACCTTCCTTGATAACTATTATTCCAGGGGAAAATCCACCAAAACAATCTAAACAACAACAAAATATTGATATTATCAATATAAATTGAAAGTAATGTCGAACTAACTATGAATTAAAAATTTAAGAAGTGTTATAAACCAAGTAGCTTCCTTCAAATTGGCAAATACCCTTGATAAAACCAAGATGCTCCACCATCTAAAGTAATGATGATATCATTCACAAGAGTTCCACACTCCATTGAGATCAAATATAAAGTTCCATTTTGCTCATCCAATTGAAGAGTGCTTCCAACTTCTATTCCTTTCACCTTCATCACAGAAAATTTCCCAGTTAAATTTTCATAAATCTATGAATAAACATAAGCACGTTAATGAATCTTTGTAACTCTAGTAAGAACTTGAAATAGACTTCTAAAGATGTTTCCAAATTTACCTTCATTTCAACAACTAAACGAACAAAACCCATTCAATAGAACATCAACTATGTTTGACTATCATGCCAAAGTTGATGTATGATAGTTGTTTTCTTAATATACCATATCTAACTCTATAACTTCTTTCTTGCATAATAAATAGGAGTCAACAACATAGCCAACATGCCTAGTTGTTAGTCTTTTGTCTGTTGTATTATTTCCCTTCACAGGTGTGCAGTTTGTCAACCTGTGAATGTAACTAGAGTGAATACACTTTCATCCATCCAATAAAGCATAACCGACTAGACAAAAAGAGGTCAAGGAGATCTCGTATATGTTCATTCAAATCGTCATCTTTTTCCCAAAAACAACACAAATACAAGTTTGGTGATTGTGGGATATGGGAATGTTGGGAACTCCATAAATGACAACTAAGTTGCACAAATAAGGATACGAGAATAGATATAAATATGGTATCTCAAATGAATGTGACATATTTTTATAAAATCAGGATATATCAAGTATATATACCATCCGCCACATGTTGCCAATAGGGAGGCCATAGATCCATCCTCCCAAGGCATGTTGCCCATAAGGAGGCCATAGGTCACAAATTCAATTCCAATTGAGTCCCTTGGGATTACTAGCCACTATTGTGCTAACAATTGTGTCGCCTTCCATTTGGATATTCCAAGGAAAAGGAGGAGATCACTTGAGGGTTCCTTTGGAAATATAATTTATATATACAGCCCCAAGGGTTAACTCAATTCACAGAAACATCAGCCAAAGGCATGTCACCAACAAGAACGAGATAGGTCACAAGTTCAAATCCAATCAGGTCATTATTAGTTTTGATTGTGTCTAGCAATTGAGCCATCCTCTATCTAGATATCATGGGGAAGATGGGGAATTGGCAAGGTTTTCCTTTTGAGAATAAGGTAGTCAACTGGGTCTAGCTTGGATGGTTGGGAGGAATGATTTTTATCCTCCGCACCCAAATTCAATTCCTACTAGTGAAAAGTTGGGCTCTTAATGAGTATATTGTTGTAATTACCTTGAACCCTATGTTGGCAAAGTCTCGAGCTTCTACAAAGTCTAGTTTAACATGGGTACCATCTTTGGAAAGAATAAATATATATATAAGTCAACTGGATATAGCTTGGGTGGTTGGGAGAGATGTTGTTATCCTTGGCAATCGATCTCAATTCCCACATGCGACACTTGAGCTCATAATGAGAATATCTAATGGCTTCAAGCCTTTTTGTCTAAGATTGAAACACGTATATTCCTCATGCAGAATATAAAGCCCCATATGTGGAAAATGTTGGCAAAGCCTCAAGCTTCTACAAAATCCAGAATATCTTCATAATGGCTTCAAGCCTTGTTGTCTAAGATTGAAACACGTATATTCCTCATGCGGAATATAAAGCCCCATATGTGGAAAAAGTTGGCAAAGCCTCAAGATTCTACAAAATCCAGTTTAGCACGGATGCCATCCTTGGTGTGTGTGTGTGTGTATATATATATATATATATGTCAATTGGATATAGCTTGGGTAGTTGGGAGAAATGTTGTTATCCTCCCCACCTAGTTTCAATTCCAGCATGTGACATGTTGAGCTCATAATAAGAATATCCTTGTAATGAATTTGAGCCTTGTTGTTTGAGATTCCCTCTAAGACCAAAACATGTATATTCCTCATAGAGTCATATGTAATATAAAGATATTACATCAAGGAGAAAAAAAAAAAAATATATATATATATATATATATAAAGAGAGAGAGGGGGTCATTAGAGTTGTGGTCTAGCAGCAACTTGGAGCGATCGTGGTAACAATTCTCCATGTTCATATCCTGGTGAGCATGCTACTCGCCTATATTGGGTCTATCAGATGTGGTTCTTGTGACCTAGCCATCTTTCATGGCACTTGTGCTTACTAGGTGTTGCCTTAGTGCCTTCATGGGCCTTTTGCCGAAAGATGGCACTTGTGCTTACTAGGTGTTGCCTTAGTGCCTTCATGGGCCTTTTGCCAATTAATGTTGTAGCCTCGAGAACCTTCAGCAACCTTTTAAAGGTTGATACGGTGTGGAATGGTTTTCTGATCTGCAATAACAAAATCAGTTTTTGATTGAAGATAGAGGTGCACAACTGAGGAATTCCTCTACATAGCCTTATAATGGAGCCTTTCACTAGCTCCAAATGTTACGTTTGCTTGAGGTTAAAAAAGCTTCCATGCATCAAGATACAGAAGCCCACATGGCCACCAGATTCTGGGCCACTGTATCGGAACTAGTAACAAAACACAGCGAATCCACATTATTCCAACTGCCTGAGGTTTAAATCTGCTGCTCTGCATCAATATAAATGAGCCCACATGACGCCCACATGACCACCAGACTCTCGGCCACTGTATCAGAACTAGTAACGAAAATGCTTTTTGGTTTGCTGGCACCGTTTTTTTTACCTTTTTTTGTTGACCATATAAAAATAACCAAGAAAGAGACAAGACTGGACAAAAACTAGGGTTAAAAACAGTTAATTTTCTTACCCAATTTACGACATTTGGTATTGGGAATGCAAGCATTCAAATTTGGTTGTAAACGTCTATTGCTTATTAGGGAGTTTTAAATTCATTGCGTTTATTATAAATTTTTAGATTTTGATAACCGTGTGATTTACCATCTTTTCCATGTCTCTGGTAGTTGTTTGGTTGACCTTGTTTTTTAACATATTTGAGGTCCACCATATTGAACGCATCTTAAGTTGTAACTATGATATCAGACTTCTCCATGGTTGAGGTTGTCCTCTTGTTCTCCTTGTTTTCTGGTTTTACGGTGTTCTGTAACCAGTTAATAGGTGGGCTCTGAAACAACATTTTGTAACTTCCTTTTAGTTTCTTTAATGGTGTTTAACTTCTTGATATATTTATCCAGGTTCAACTCTTGGGGACATAGACTGCACAGAGTAGTTCATGACATATTGAACTTGCAAATGGCAACACATTTAAAAAAACAAAACGATGATGAGGGGGTTTCGGTTTGACAATTAAACATACATGGGGTTATTCCCTACAAAAAGTTCTAAATCACTGGCAACGTGTTTCACAAGGGTTGATTAACCATCTCTCTCGTGCAAGAGAGCAGCTTCAAGCTGGTTGAGGTCAGGGCAAATCTGGGGTAAAGAGGGCAGCTTCTCAGCCGAAGGGATCTTTCCGAAGTGTTGTCAAGGGATCGCAGTTCAGAAGCACAACAACAACAAAAATGATAATAAAAACAAGAGGATCCTATGAATAGGGCTTATATGCCTCGAAAGGCCTGTAAACGAAAATAGGAAAAAGAACTCCATACCTTAACCAGAGCACGTCCCTTGTCAGAGATAATGAAAGGAATAAACGAAGAACTGTACGAATACTTCCAATTCATTGTCAAATTCACTTCTACCTGAGAGGCTACTATATTGATTCCATCTTGCCCCAAATTGAATATGGAGGAAGGAACCATAATATTGTCAAGGGTAATATTGGACAATTTCACACGCATAGCACCGATAAATGGAACTTGCTCTGATTTCTCCATGTCCGATATACGCAGGCTAGTTAAAACTTGCAGAGCTTCTGATACCAATAAATCTTTGGCGTAATTTAGGCCCTTTTCAGATATGGTAATTTGCATGGAACCCTCGTCTTTATCCAAATATCGAGGAGATCCATGGCGAATTTTTGCCCCAGGCAAAAACATCTGAGAAGCATTAGCTTCTGGATTGTCAATGACCAGCAATAATAAGGTAAATGTCAAGGGGAATATGAGGTTTTTGATGAGCAAATCCATTACAGCTTTTTTTTAGAGAGCAAACAGAGAAAATGATAAATGCATTCATATGATTTAAAGTGAATACGCGAGGCAGAGAGGCAGCAGAATCTTCATATGATGAGGCAAATGAGCCACGGCCTCTGATTTCTCCCTGGGCGTTCTTAAAATTGTCACGCAAGCGAGCTAACATCTCGGGCATGCCCACCTCACACTATTGTTGTCAGATCATGGTTGAGTGTTCAACATGCCTGGCATATTCTTCTAAATAAAATGCTACAAAGAGATTGTGGGATCACCATCACAACATACGGCTGTATATGCATTTCGGAAATGAATGTAATTATCCAGGTGTTTTGGAATCATTTATACAGCATAATTACCTTCTTATCTCTATCATTACATGTGAGTATGTACTTACCTCTATCAATATATTCGATAGATTGGTTTTTTATATGATGTGCATGTTTAAATAAAAAAGGAAAAAGGAAAAAAAAAAGAGGCGGAAACGGATCAAGTGATGTGATTTATAATTGAGAAATTTTGCTTTATGAGCGTGATAGAATTTAACAGAATTAAATTTCGAAAACTATTTTGAAGAAGAAGAAATTGTTTGTTTATTAAATTGAATATATTGAAGAAAAATCATATCGAATTGTTAGTTAATTTAGTAAATTAAAAATGATTTTAAATTTTATTTAAAAATTAAATATATATATATATATATATTTTATGTGGTTTTGAATAACGTGATCAGAAGTTTTATTAAAATATTTTTTGATGTAAAGTTATTAGTTTAATTTCTTATCTTAATCGAGATGATATATAGGACATGATGAAGATATAATAGTGTAGAGCTTACAAATATATATATAACCGAAGAAATCATAAAGTGTATATTTTGTTTAATTTTTACTAAAGTTTTTAAAATAAATAATTTTAATAAAAAAATTATTATATTATATGATTATATTATGTAAATATATATTATTATTATTATTATTATATAATATATATATATAATATGGATAAGCAGTATTACATTCATGTTATTAAATTTCGTTTGATACATAAATTTTACAATTTTATCTTCAACTTTTCAATCATTGTTTTTTTGTTAAATTGATAAATTTATTATGATTTAATTTTATGTAGGATAAAGACAATTGTTTCTTAGTACTAAATGGCACAAACCATGTGAAATCAAGCCAATGTGAGGAGTGAGGTAATGGTAATCCTACTTGTATATCTCAGCGAGATAATGAAACTCCACAAAGGCATTGAAAAAGGTTCATGTCAATGAGAGAGTGATATGCCCAAGCCTTAGTCATGATCCTTCGAATTGGAGTAGGTTATCGTGTGTAAGGTGTCATCATGTCCAAGGAAGTTAACCTAATGCAATGGGACATGTACAAAGTCATGGTTGTCTTCAAACATATAACAACATAGATGTGGTGGTTCAGTCCTACTCCTGAACCTCTAGTCACAAAGATTTCCCAAGCACATTCCATGCCATATGCTCGTGAAACTACAAGGGACAACTCCACCTATTTTTATTTGGTATGGAGGATCTTATAAGCATAATGAAATTGTAGGAATGACATCGAATCTTGCATTTGGTGTTTCTTTAACATGCAATTGTTTTTTAATTTTGAAAATCATTTTAAGGATACCATAACATAGGAGGATGTGGCAACAACTACCCAAATCAATACTTGAAAACAATCACAAAGATGATGCCACATTAACCCCGTGATGATGATCAATTGGATGTCACTAATGTGAAATGGGAGTTATTCCATCATAAACACATTCAAGTTGAAGTTGTTATTTCATTTATACATCTTGATGAAGTCAAAAAAAAAATGAATTGAGCCATCCTAGCCATGGAATGGATCTTGTTATGCAATCAAAGATAAAACCAAAGCCCATGTGCTAAGTTGGCATCGATGAAAAGAATCCAAGAAATGCACAACCCATGTATTTCTTAGAAGCTTTCATGTAACTATTCCCTTAAATTAATAATGTTAACTTGGAATTCCACATGAAATATACAAACTTTATTTTTTGTACTTAATCTTGTCTAAATTTTAGATTTGTGTTGATCTTCTATTAGGTCATCATTATTAAGTGTTACTTGTGACAAGTTGTCATTATTTCTTGTTTCCAACCATGGGTTTCTTATAGGTTGATGTTATATTATGTTTTACATGTTAATGTTATATAGTATTGTAATGTTGATTTGGCAATTTTAAATGTGAACGCTACTAGAAATATGTAGAGCTTTTTCTATTGCAATGCTAACTTGTAGGTTTTAAATGTGAGTGTCTCTCTTAATATGGTAATGTTTTTTCTTATATTGTTGGCATGTTAATTTTAAGTTAGAGTGCGTTTGCAATATATTATTGTTATTTTAACGCTTGGATATAATATATTATTTTATGCTTTCAAAGTAGGGTGATCTTATGGCCCAAAAGGATTACAAACACATTGTTAAATATATGTTTAAAAATAATATGCTTCTAAATCAAAAGAGGAGGAAGAGAAGATAATGATTGTGTTACATTATTAAAACAATTTATGATAAAGCACACCTTATACTCATCATTTGTATCCAAACTCAATAAGTGGACAAGCATGGTTTCCCTTGCCATGATCACACCAATCCTAATCTACACAAGAACGATGACTTCACTATCTACACTTGCTATAAAGTATAAAACATTGTATAGGGTCTTTCTTTTTGTTAGGGTTTCTCCATTTCATATACACATTAAGCATTATAATTATATTTGTCAAACAATGAATCCATTAGAGTTTGATCATTGTGGAAGGGACACTTTTTTCTAAAAAAGGGACATTTTAAACCAATGAAAACAACTTGAGAGACCATAATATTAAATTCATGAAGGTGACTCCCTTAGTGTCCAACATTAGGTGGAAAGGAACAAGGTGGATATGTAAGCACTAAATTGAGGGCTTGTCACACTAGGGATGATGGAAAGTGGAGCAAGTTATTAGACACATGCACAACAACATCATTGTGATGGATTCAACCTTTCATACAAACAATTACAAGGTAGTTTGGTTTCTAGGGGCCTTATTTTCTAGGTCGATGTCATTCTTTTGTAATATAAGTTCATGAAATTATGGCTTTTAGTGGCCTTATTTACTAAATCAATGTTAGTCTCCTATATTATTAATTCATGATATTTTTATTCCATGGAAGTATCTTTTATACACCATTTATGCTTTTAACACATATCAAATTGGCATTCTTGTTGCGATATGGTTGCGTTTATTTTTTCAATGTGTTTTGTCTTCCTCACCCACATGGAAACTTTAGTCCTCTTATTTATGATGTCTTCATGGAGATCTAGTAAATAATTTGCTCATTTCTCTCTTTTTTTCACACGATTCATTATGTGTTTATTGATGGTGTTATTTCATCCAAAAGTTGTTCATCCACAATGATGTTTTCAATTGTTTAGTAATTCTCCAAAAACATTGACTAATTATATGCTCATGGCACAAAAAAAGATAGAGATATGTTCAAGTTCCTAAGAAACATAATGCATTTTTCATTGTTTGTTGAGGATTGTCAATGTTTCATGAAGAGTTTTATGAGAAAAATATTAGAATTCTATTAAAAGTTCTCTTAGCAAACTAATTTCACAACATATTTGATTAATTAGTTATAGTGATTTAGTTAACATTATTATTTAGACGCCCATGGGGCTTTGGATTGACGGTGAATGGGTGCACTGTTAAGGCACTCCTTGCGATAGGTCACTAGTTCAAATCCTCGTAGGTCCTTACCTACAAAAAAAAACATTATTATTTAGACAACAATAACAATTATTTAGATATATTATCCAAAATGTTACATGTAAATCAAAGTATGAAATGACATTCAACATTCAAATGAGGGGAAAAAATGTTTCCAGTGAATCTTGGCATGATCATATCAAACAACAATTATGTGGTGTAATAAATATAAAAATACTATAATAACAAACTAAAAGAACATACCCATTCACATTTACAGCGAGTTAATAGAAGGCTAATTGTATTCAATTATTGATTATATATTTTATCTCATCTTAATTTCAACTACTGTTCATTTTTATATTAGGTATTCTCATGTATATGTTGTACTTTTCATTACATTAGTATTACCTCCCCTTCTGATATACCTATATCATTGTTGATTAGATAATGGTTTATTCAAAACTGGCTACATATTTAGCTAAACTTTGGACCATTTTAAATTTAGAATTCTAGTTAAATGATGTTTGCTTTGTTACAACTTGAACAAATATCTAAGCAAGTGGATCATGAATTCAAAGGGTGAACAAAGTCGATAATTAGTATCTAAGATATGCATGAGCACCATCCAAATCGTGTGTGCCATCTCAAGCTACTATAAAGAAGAATTTGTGATGTTTAGAGATTGAAGGAGAAGTTCATAAGCACAATATGGATAAGAACTATGTTACAAAGGTGAATATTTTCACAATTTCATTGTTTAAAAACAATCACAGTGATATAGAAACCCTACCGTTGGTCGCCATTTTAGGGAGCCATCGTTTCAAAAAGTTGAATCACTAGTTGCTATCGTGTGGGATTAATGCTTCAAGTTGACGTGGGAGGTGATTTATTGTTTGAGAAAGTCAAACATCACAACTCTCATTAATACAAAGCAAAACTATGATATTAACATTTATTGCAAGCTTATAGATAGTGAACAATCATAGTAAATATTAAGTCTCATGCAGTAAAATAACAATTAACTAATTGTTTTTCTATTATGTCTATTGAATGACAATAATATGATATTCAATATACATTTCCAAAGTGCAATTTAGTTAGTGATCATTGTGATATGAAGTATTGTGTAAACTAAGAGATCTAAGGTTCAAATCTCTCGAAAGTAACCCAGTCTACGACAAGAAAGATAGATCATAAGCCCTAAATGTATAATAGTAGTGATTGGAATCGACCCTATGTCACACAAATACGAGCCCACCCAATTACTAATTCCTCTAATTACAAAAAAAATAATATTCAATAAATAGAATAAAAATAAATTAATTAATGATTAACTTATTACATAGTTTTTTAATATTTATCATATTAACCTAACTTAAAAACGGCATTAACCACTTAGAAAATAATTACTTTGTTACAGTGAAAGAAGTTGAACATAAAAAGATGCATAAGAAGTATTGCCTTGTGTTGCCATGGGAAGAAGTTGAATGAAGGGTGACGCATCGATCAACCAATGGTGGCGACAAACCAAATATGTCGTAGAATTCATTCAAAGTAAAAGTGAGCTTAAATCAAACGTGAATGGCTTTCCTACTCAAACGTGATTAAAATGGCTACTCAAATTGTCAATGATAGTTATGCAGAGAGCTTAGGGTAGATAATAATGGTAGTATTTAAATATAAATCCTTTAAATCATTTGTGGCATTTTATCAAAGGTTTGAGACACACTTGACAAGTGATTATTATTAACTTAAGAAAGCATTCTATTATATATAGTATTAATGACTAAACTATTAAAGATTTATTTTCAAAGTCTGTAAAAAAATATTGTTGAATGGTTTTAAATAATTAATAATAAAATTGTAAAGATTTATTTTCAAAATATGCCGAAAAAAAAAATAGTGTTGAATTGTTTTAAAGAACTAATAACAAAATTGTAAAGAGAGTTTATTTAAAGTTTGAGATGGAAAAATATAAGAAAAATGATTGAATATTTTAATAATAAATTTAAAATTTGAAGAATTTTGATAAGGAATTATTGAAAAAAATGAAGAAATTCATGTTTAAAAAACTATTATCAAAGTTTTGTTTCACAAATTAGGAAGACAAAGAATGAGAAGAGATCATAAAAAGAAAGGTTAGAACAACTTACCAACAAAGAAGCATCGATCAATATAGACACAATGACTACTCTAGTTGAATTAGAGAAATCTTTAAATGAAAAATTCAAACCATAGAGAAAATATTCAATATGGATCTAGTCATATAAACAATCAAAAATAAATTTACGTTGAAATGTTACTAATCAACAAATCTCCAAAAGTATCAAAAGACAAAAGTTTGAAAAAACATGGCCCGAAAGGCAAGGATGTCTTATTGTCATCCTAATTATAATAATCACCACGTTATTCAACAAGCAAACCAAGGACAATAAAAATATAAAAATAAGTTATGGTCCTAGTATTTCAAAAGGAAACTCATTATTGGAATCTTATCATCCTCAATATTACAAAAGTTGTCATCACGCAATTAGAAAAAAATCGAATTAGTGTGGTTTGACATCTTCATAATTCAATAGTTTTGATTAATGCTTCATTTTTTATATCATTTCATGTCTTCAACCCTCACAACTTCAAGAGCGAATTACATTGAAAAGGTATTACATGTTAGAATGAAGACTTAGTTTTTCCATCAACTTGGGATCAAGATGATCTCGTGGTTCAGCAGGAAACAAAACTTAATGGCACTTTGCTTAGCAGACATCGAGTACATGGCAGTGAGTTTGGTATGTTGTGAGGCCATATGGCTTCGCAAGATACTCTTAGGGTTATTTGGTCTTGAGACGAGGCTCACAGTGATTCATTGTGATAATCAAAGTTGCTTCAAGTTCTCTAAAAATCATGTGTTTCATGATAGGTTTGAGCATATAGAAATCAAGTATTACTTCATCAGAGATAGGGTCTAGAGAGGTGTTGTGAGATTGCAGTACATATCTACAGGAGAGTAGGTATCATACATTCTTACCAAACCTTTAGTGAAGGGGAAGTTCATGTTTTACATGGACAAGGTAGGGGTGGTGGTGAATCCCTTCCTTGCTAGGAGGGAGTGTTGATTTTCGTAGCATCAAAAGTTTTCCACATAGGCTTGGTGTCTTAGCGTGTGGAAGAGACATCATCTTTAGATGGTTGTTGATGGGGAGCAACTAATATGATTTCCTTCCCAAGTTTTACTTAGGAAAAGTACATTGATTAATTTAAGTGATTAATGTAGATTTGGGCTAAGGATAAATAATTAATTATTTAAGTGAATTAGGAATTTAGCCTTGGACAATAATAAAGGAGAATAAGGAGAGGATGAAAGCATAGACCCATCGTATTGCACACTTTGGAAAAGGGTGAGTGATACATTCTAGGGTTGAGTGATTAGGAGAGAGAGTTTCTCAAGAGCAGCTCAACTTAACTGAAAAGAGTCAAGGATTTTGCTAAGTGCAAGTTGAAAGGAGCCAAGTGGAGGAGAGAGAGGGTCAAGTATAGCCAGAAAGAAGGTCGAGTTATTTGTTAAAGACGAGTTGATTTAGCAGCCATCTAAGCCTGTGCGTACACAAGTTGTACATGCTTTAGGAGGTCAAGTTAGGGGGTGAAAAGGGTGTTGTACAATGTTGGAACATGGTCGTGTAGCAGACCATATATTAAGGGTAAAGAGGCCCAATTTATTGTAGAGAGGGGTTGAATTTATGAGGCATTTCAGAAGCCAATTTCTTCGTACATCAGGATTATCGATTTCCTACATTATGTTGAGTTACAGGTTTTGCTACAACTGATAGATTTTAGTTTAATATTCTCTGAGGGTTTGAACCTAATTTTCCTAATTATATAAAAGTGAAGGAGGATTGTTCTAGGTCATTTCTCTATTGTTTTACAGTTGATTTCTCTTGTTATTTCCATTTTAGATTAATTTTCAGAAGTTAAAATACTAAGGCATTTATTTTACAACAATTTCATAAATGTTACTTGGATAAAAATATTTTTTATGGGTTTTTCTACAAATTGTCGAGATAAAATAGATCTGATATGGTATTAGAGAATTAACAACATGTACTCTCTCTCTCTCTCTCTCTCTCTCTCTCTCTATATATATATATATATATATATATATATATATACATATATACATACAACTTAGAAACCTATATTGGATCTATCAGAGGTAGTTCTAGTGACTGAACCATATTTCTTGGCACTTATGCTTAGTAGGTGTTACCTTAATGCCTTAACGGGCATTTTTCAATTAATGTTGTAGCCTTGAGAACCTTTTAAAGGTTGATATCATGTGGAATGGTTTTTTGATACACAATAACAAAATCAATTTTTAATTGAAGATAGAGTTGCATAACCAAGGAACTCCTCTACATAGTGTTAATTTTACTAAAACCTACCACCCGGTACTTAAATTACTTGCAAAGTTAACAAATCTACAGATTAAATACAAAATTAGGTTCATTATAACAATAAAATTCAACAAAAGCAAATATACTAATCTCAACCACAATGACACAATAGATTTCTACCCAATCACAATGCTTTATTAAAATAACCTTGGAATTAATTGGGCTCCCATCCTAGAAAAATTACCCAACTCAGAAAATAAAAATGCCTTGGATTCAATCCGATAGATCTTCCCTAGATCAATGCTTAATCTCCTTGCAGATATGGATCTTCAAGCTCCCTCCTATACTTCCTCGAACCCCACAATCTGGAGTATCACACTCCTCCTCCTCCTAAGGCTAGCGTCGTTGTATTGTGTGTCTTCTCCCTTTCCCTAGCCTTGTTTTTATAACTTTACATTGAGCTAAATCCCTAACCTAATCTCCAAAGTGATTGATAACTGAGATTAGTTCTCACCTCACTTGAGATCTATCATTGAGATTAAAACAAAATCACTAAAGTAAATTACTTTACTTTTCCTAAGTTTACTTTAGCTCAATGAGCCAACATAATACTTATGTGCTTTTCTTAAGTTGCAAAGCAACTTGTTCAACCTAGAGCAAGTATCCTAGGGAGATCTTGTGGATGACTTCTATGCACCTAAACACTTAAGCCTATGCATAAGTACCTTCCCAAACTATGAACATTAACACGCCCTCTTAGCGAGGAAGGTACTTTTTCCCTTTGGAACTATTTTCGATCCTGGAATTGTATATGTTTCCTTGATTGCTCCCTTTGAATTGGAAGCCTTCTCTGCCACCTTGTCTAGAAATATCCCTGAAGTCCAACTTCCCTTAGCATTGTTCCTAGAAACCTCTTACTCCTGAACACCCTATAAGGTCATCTTGTACAAAGAGACCTTCTTGACGTACTTGGAAGAATATGATGAGTACTCCTCCCCTCCTAAGCCTGAAGGCTGACTCCCTTTGAGTTGCTCAAACTTTAAAGCTTCCCACTCCTTGTTCTTTATCATTACAATGCTTCTTACCATTACTCATGTGTTAAGCCTTTCTAGCACAGTTTCTCTGCTTCTCCTTATGACCCATTTTCTAAGTCCTTCTAGCACCTAAGATAAATTTGTTCATTTATAGATCTGCAAAGATCTGCCTTGTGGGTTTGTCTTGGTCATTTGAGAAACCCATTAAAATATGTTGCCAATCCCCCGACTGGTACTGTCTCACTCTCTCTCTCTCTCTCTCTAAGGGTTGACTTCCATCAATCCTATTGGGAATCTCTGCTAGTACTATCCTTTATACCATGCTCGGTTGATCAAACCCTTCCAACACTGCTACTCACATCCTATTGCGACAAATCCCCTGCCTAGCAACTCCTTGTTGTCCATTACATCTTGTATTTACTCAATCATGCCCAACATGATACACTACCTACAACACAATCCTATATTCCATGCCACAATTTGTATCGAACCCTTCCACTCCCTTTGCGACTAACCTGACTACTATTGAGGCATTCACAGAAGCTCTTTACCCATTGTGGCCCTCTGCAACCTAATATTTGACACTTCATGTTTCACAGACCTTTCTCAATGAATGCATGTGATGACTTACTTTGCGTGCTAAACCCAAACCAATATCTGTTGTTAACCTTACTAACAACTTGACCCGATGACAACTTCACAACCCTAGGTCAACTTGGCCTTTTAGTTGACCAACCAATCCTCTACAACAATACTCTACACCCCATTGAAAATGGTTTTGTTGTTGTTCTGATAGACCTACTCCCACAACAACAACCTGTATACTACTATCTCTTATCAACCCTGTGCAACACTGTCTGATCTTTGCCACTAGTTCCTTCCATGTAACTGTCCCAACTAACACTCTCATGGGCTCTCTTTATCAGATTTGATAGGACACTTTCTTGTCTCCTACACCCATCTAGTGCTCCACTCACATCCAACTATTTTGTCCTATGCAGGAGCCTTATGGCTAGCGATTGACAATTGTCCAACCACTTCTCTTCTATTGACTGACAAGAATCATTGTTATGGCCTCCACGACAACTGGAAACTTCTCCTCTTCTGCAACGACTACTGCTAGTAACTTCTATATTTCCCCTATCTTCTCCACGATATCCTAATTGGCTATGATGATTGCTACCTACCTTGTCACTACCACCCTTGATCCTTGCATTCTATTGGTTATGTACTATGCACCCACACAACCTGACGTCTATTTCCACTCCGCACCATGAATTCCCTACTTGTGATAGTATTATGTCCATAATAGATGCCTTGCGACCTTGTCTTGTCGTCGTAATTGCTTTTCCTTGACTTCCCCGTGGTAGCTACTTTGTTGTGACCCCAATGAGTATGTTCTCGAATTCCTATCGAATGTTGTGACATCCCTTGTGCTACCCTCTTCTACATATCACCATGAATTGTAATTCATGTAAATATTGTGGAAATGCAAATGATGACTACTTGAGGAATGGACACATATTTAGAGGTATGAGGAGGAGTTGCTTGTAAACCCAAGCCATTACATTCATTTTATCATCTATCTCTTATAAAAAGTTATGGCCTTGTTTTTGCAAACATATAAGAATGTATGGACTACATGAACAAAGGACGAGTTATACAGTCCCTATCTCAAGGGATGTGTTGTGGAAGCCAACACACAAGGAAAAATCAAAAAATGAAGGTTGGACAAGAGATATGGAGAGGGGGGAATGCAAAGCAGGGAATTGGTGGTGGTATTTAGAACAAAAGATCATACACAAAAGACACATTGAGCATGGTTATGCAGAAGCATATGAAGAGAGCAAACTATTGTTTGTGCAAAAAGGGAAACTGCATGAGAACAATGTTGTGTTGATAAGGTGGAGTTACAATGGACTCTAGATTCTTTTGGAGTGCAGGTGGAGACCTTGAAGTTGGACTTCAGATTCCCATGAAACCTATTAGGTGGAGGCATGGTGTGCTCTGGATTCCTATTGCATTGTAGGTGGAGCCAATGTGGGCTCTGGATTCTTGTAGTTTGAATCAGGTGGAGACATCATGGGATCTTGATTCATGTAGTGATTATTGGGTGGAGCATTATTTGCTGTAGATTCCCTGAAGTGATTGTTGGTTGAATCTCTATGTGATCTAAATTCCCTAAAGTGAATTTTGGGTGGAGACATTGTGTACTCTAAACTCTTGTCGAACTGCAGGTGGAGGCACTGTGCAATTTGGATTCCCTAAAATGATTGTTGGGCGAAGACACTACTTACTCTAGAATCTTGTTGGAATGTAGTTGGAGGCATTGTGGGATTTGGATTCCCATGTGATCTAGTTGAATTGTATTGGTGTAACTTCCCTTGAGCACTTGACTCTTGATTCTTTGAATCCAACTCAAGGGTGGACAATTGCAATAGAGATTGCAGTGTAACTTGCTTATGCTTGGGTGGAGAGTTGAAGTCCCTCCCTTAGTTGCCAATCATTTAAGCTAATTTAAGCTAATCATATAAGTATATTCACTTGTACACATGTTGCATTGTGAATGGTAAACAATATTATGATGTATTATAGCTGTGCATGTAACATCATTGTTTATGGAAGAATGTGATAGTCCTGGTTAACTCTAATGAAATGTTATTTATATTTTCTCATTTTTAGGCAGGGTTAGGAGACCTATTGCTTGTGGATATTTATTGAATTACAATGTTGTTTACTTGATGTGAACGAATGCTTGACGTGCATTATTAGTTGCTACATTGTGTGGAATCCCATTGTTTGGCATGATCAAGTGTATTTATTGATTTGTACTGTTAAATGTATTTGTGTTGTCATATTTTTTTTACCAATAGATCTAATGGTGTTTATCTGTGATCCATTGTGTGGTAGCTCGATGCTACTTTGCTTGAAGCCACAAAGAAATGTTAGCCATGATTTGGCTTGTTTCTATGCTTGTTGGTGGGCATGTCGAATGCTTCATTGAGGCATCATGGTTGTGCATGGTGTCTTGAATGTTAGTGTGGAACGAGGGATTTTACCTTGTGTACTTCATCACTTTAAGCATGTTTTGCTTTAGGAAAAGTTTGGGCAAGTTCCTAGAAATCTCATGAAATTTCTAAGTATGAGCACAAGAGAAATTGAGCTTGTATTAGTGTTAATCACTGTGATTACATTAATGATGGTATTGTTGTTAATTTGATGTATTAGTGCATAATTTGCATCGTGCCTAGTCGTTAGGAGATAACCCTTTGAAACAAGCGTGGTAGATAGAAAGTGTGATGCTAAGAGTTGGCATCATATGATGAGAATATTCATGTCATGCCTTCCGTCAGCACCAGGAATAGTTGAACAATTTTGGACCTAGGTGTGATTGACAGAGAATGCGACAAAAGTCCTGGGTCTATTTATAAACAAGAATTCTCAGGCTTGCATGAAGAGAGTTCAACCTTGTAGGACCCTAAGCAACCTGAGATGGCAAATGCCACAAGGGCTTGGTAAACCTATGTGGACGCCATGTAGGTGGTATGACTTGGTAGGGTTGATGATAAGGCACGCTGACGGTTTGACACATGGTAGGTAGAATTGGCCCTTTTAGAGGGTCAAGTGACTAACATTTGGATGAAACATGGCTCCGATAGAGGATGTCGCGTGCTAGCTTGATGTTAGAATGACGTCAACAAAACATTGTGAAGGGAGGGCAATGTGGACTCTATTTATACATGTGGATACCAAGTGGTGTCTCGTGGCATACCTCGTCATCCCGAACCATGCCTTTCAGAAGAGTTATGAGGATTTATCTTGTCACTTGGTGTCGTTGATAGAGAGCGCAATGTTAAATTTGACATTAATAGACGGGAAAGTTCTTCGTCTATGCCTTCCATCTAGTGGTGTGATTTAACCGACCCATCATGGTTGCAAGAGCAATTAACAAAAGCCCCAACGAAAGGTTTGCTTGTTAGCTAACATGGACAGCGTGACTAGTGGATCTCATTAACCACTAAAGGGGCTGGGGTTCCCACTATTAATATAAGCCATGGATTTAAATCAAATTGGTTGGATCATGACAGAGTTGCGAGGTGGTCAATCCATTGGCCATGCAAGTGCCATGTGGCACTATTTAATTGGCCAATATTCATGAGAGCATAACTTTCAATCCAGAGCTCAAATTGAGGTAAAGTTTATATCATTGAAAGATCTTGACGATTTAGATGTGATGGTATTATCCATAGTGATTTTTGATAACTTTGGTAGAGAAGGAAATTTTGTAACTCTATCTCCATAATGAGACTTTGGAGGTTGGGTTAATTGAAAGTAACACCTCCCATAAGCCTGGAAAGAACTAAGGGGTGGGAGGGAGCATTATAGCCTCGTGTTGTGGTCGTTGGGTGGGACATTAGACTTGTTGCCCCCTCATGCTTTCATTCTTTTTATTTTTTTAATATAAAACAAAATTGATCCCTCGTGGTTGTTCGACCACAAAAACAAAATTTCAAACTCAACGTTGCACAGTTTCTTTAGCCCTAAAAAAAAATCTCGCTTTCATATGATCATGGCTAGCCCTAGCCTTTGACGATCCAATACGAACCTAACACCTATGATTTTGATATCGGTTTAGAGTTTATGCTCTAATACCATGTTGATTTTCCTGCAAACCTAGCACCCGATACTCAAATCCTAACAGAGTTAACAGATTTATTAATTAAATACACAACTAGGTTTGTTAACATAATAAAATTTAGCGGAAGCAAATATATCGGTCTCAATCATAATGACACAACACATTTCTACCCAATACCAATTCTTCATTAAAATAACCTCGAAACTTACTTGAGCTCTCGTCCTAGGAAAATGGCCCAACTAAGAAAATACAAATGCCTTGAATTTGATCCAATAGATTTTCCCTAGATTAGTGCTTGATCTCCTTGTAGATATAGATCTCTAAGCTCCCTTATGTACTTCCTTGCACCTGACACTCTAGAATATCACACTCTTCCTTCTCTGAGGCTAGTGTCATTTATGGTGTGTATTCTCCCTCTCCCTAACCTTGCTTTTATAACTTTACATTGAGCTAAATCTCTAACCCTAGTCTCAAAAGTGATTGATGATTGAGATTACTTTAACTCAATGAGCCAACATAATACTCGTGCGCTTTTCCTAAGTTACAAAGCAATTTGGTCAACATAAAACAAGTATCCCAAAGAGATCATGTGAGCGACTTTTGCACATCTAAACACTTAGGCCTGTGCAGAGGTACCTACCCGAGTTACAAACATCAACACATAGCCTTATAATGGAAACGTTCACTAGCTCCAAATGTTACATCTGCTTAAAGCTTTTGTTTAGAGCAAACAAAGAAAATGATAAATGCATTCATAGTATTTAAAGTGAATACGTGAGGTAGAGAGGCAGCAAAATCTTCATATGATGAGGCAAATGAGCCACAACCTCTGATTTCTCCCTCGACGTTCTTGAAATTGTCATGCAAGCGAGTTAACATCTCGGGCATGCCCACCTCACACTATTGTTGTTGTCAGATCATGGTTGCGTGTTCAATATGCCGCCATATTCTTCTAAATAGAATGCTAGAAAGTAGATTGTGGGATGACCATCACAACATATGACTATATATGCATTTCGGAAGTGAATGTAATTATCGTGTTTTGGAATTATTTATACAACATAATTACCTTCTTATCTCTATCATTACATGTGAGTTAAGGAAAAATGTGTTAAACAATTTTGTAAATGAAAAATGATTTTAAATTTTATTTTAAAAATTAAAGAAAAAATATATAAAATATGTGTGTGTGTGTTTGTTTGTTTGTTTTTTTTAAAAAAATAAAATAAACACTTTTAATAATAAAAATACAACATAACTATATCATGTGAATATATTAATAACTATTACATAAGATAAGCATTAGCATTGAGGTATTACATTTATGTTATCAATTTTTTTTAATATCTAAATTTTATAAGTTTATTTTCAATTTATTATTATTATTATTATTATTTTTAATTGGTATATTTATGATGATCTAATACTTTTTAGAATAAAGTTAATTTTTTCTTAGTATTAAATGGGTAAATAATGTGAGATTGATTCAATGTGAGCGAGGATGAGCAAGGTAATGGTAATCCTACTTATTTATCCTCAATAAGACAATAAAACTCCACAAAGGCACTAGAATAAGGTTCATGTCAACAAAAGAGTAGTATGCCCAACCCTTGATCATGATCCTTTGAACTAGAGCAGGTTATCATGTATAAGATGTCATCATGTACCAGGAAGTTAACCTAATGTTGTGGAGCATGTAAGAAGTCATAGTATATCTTCAAACATATAGCAAAGGAGATGTGGTGGTTTAATCCTACTAATGAACCTCTAGTTATAAAGATTTTCCACGCACATTCCATGCCATATGCTTATGAAATCACAGGAGACATCTTCGTCTATTTTTGGTTGATATGGAGGATTTTATAAGCATAATGAAATTATAGGAAGGACATTGAATCATCCATTTTTTGTTTCTTTAACATGCAATTGTTTTTAATTTTGATATCAAATTTTGAGATTACCACAACATAGTAGAATGTCGCAACAACTATCCAAGTTAGTACTTGAAAACAATCACAATGATGATGCCGGATTACCTCCTTCACAATCAATTTGATGTCACTAATGTATAATGGGAGTTATTCCAACATAGGCACATTCAAGTTCAAGTTATCGTTATTTCCTTTATACATTTTAATGACTTAAAAAAATAAAAATTGAACCATCCTAAATATGAAATGGATCTTGTTAGGTAATCAAAGGAAAAACCAAAGCCCAAGCGATAAGTTGGCATTGATAGGAGAATCTAGGAAATAAGTATTCTCTTAAATTAATATTGTTAACTTGAAATTCCTCATAAACTATACAAACTTTATTGATGTGCTTGATCTTGTCCAAATTTTAGATGTGTGTTAATCTTCTAATAGGTCACCATTACTTAGGCATTACTTGTTATAAGTTGTCATTATGTCTTGTCTGCAACCATCATTTATATCTAGTGTCAACATGTGAACAAGCATGCTTCCCTAGCCATGGTCACACCAATCCTAGAAAAAATTATATGCATTCACTAGAAAGTATAAAACATTGGGTATAAATATATAACACATTATTGAATTCGTTTGTATTGTGGTTCTAATCACAATCACATTCCACAATCCCTATCTCCATAACATCATCTTTGGAACCCATTGCTAATAAGTCCTCATATAATTTTTATTTATTTTTTAATTAGGAGAATTATACTCGTAACTTATGATTGAGTAGAGTCAAGATCGACTTAGTGGGATTACCACTATACTTTTGAGCCTAACACAACCACCCACAAGCCTTGTGAGACAAATAAATTGAGTTTTGAACACGAGGAGGGACCTATATTGATTGGCAAATGTCTTCCAATACAAGGCATCCACCATTAAGCCTAGCCCAATGGACTATTAAATCCCATATCATATTGCCATGCATAAGATATAGCCTAGGTCTACAGATCTCGCATATCACATCATTGGTATATCCTTATTAATATAATTGATTTTCATACCTAGTGACATAATTTCTTACCCTTTCGATCTCATTATTGATGACAATCGAGCGACGAGTTACGTGACTTCATATGCTTTGTTGGTCTCGATACACCAAACCACAGTCTGGTTATTCTAAATTCCAATTCCTGTTATCGACAATCTACCCTCTAAATCTGGTGCATCACCCGACTCTCGTTGTTGTATTTTGAGTTGGAATCAACAAGCCAACCCTAAATCTCTGCCACCGTAATTTTCTAGGGTTCACATCCAAAAAATAACATGTTGAACCTGTCGCATATATCTCCTTTCATCTGGTTTCTCTTTGATTATTTTAAGTGTCAAACTTAACATTTGAATTAGTATTCGATGTAATCGGTTGTGGTATTTTCCTTCAAGTTCGAGTTTCACTTGGGTCTTTGGTTTCTCTGTTTATTTGACAGAAATATTCAAACATTATGTTCCCACACACAATTTAAATTCATTTCTGATTGTTAGTTCCTGAGTTATAATCACTGTTGTGTATTAGTTTGGTTTCTCACAATTATAAGTGTATACCCAGGTCGACTTCTCTAAGTTGGCCATGGCATTTGGTTAAGGATTGAACAATGAAACAAATAGTTGCATGGTCGATCATTAGACCATAAACATTCGGTGCCCCATCAATAATTCAATCATTGGCTCAACCCACTATTTTTCGATTTCTCTTTGGTGCTTCATCTCTGTCAGTTTTCCTGTCATCATGCGCAAGTTGAATGTTGGTATCGAGGGCGTCATCAATAATGCGTTGATGGTTATATTAAAGGTTAATCACATTAAGTTAAAAGGTTTATTTCAATATATTTTAGTGCATTCATTTAGCAATTGTGACTTAATCATTTATCCATTGGGGGATTCATTTTCTAAATTTAGGTTTAGAATGCTTTTTATTTATTTATTCTAAAGTGAGAGGGAAGGCTATCTATGTGAGAGTGGGAGTGGTGAGTTTGCTTAATAATTTTCCTTCACTTAGATGTGTGTGTGCGCTGCGCAGTTTTTTTTAATTTGATTGTGATGCAAGTCATAATAATCACAATCATCGAGTCATGTGATTGTGTATGTGTGTATCATCAAGTCACGTGATTGTGATTGTGTGTGTTAATATTGTTGGTTCCATTTTTTTCTAATGTGATTGTGATGCAAGTCAAGTAAATTGCTTACCTTTACTTGATGTCTATTTTACATCAAGTATATCAAACTCATCCATGTTATTGTTTCTATTAAAGGCTAAACCATAATTAAAAACTCCACATTAAAAACCATAATTTTATAAATGAAATTACACTGCATGGATAATTAAAGAATTTAACAAAGTTATTAATCATTAAATTTCTAAAAATAAAAGGATAATGTATTTAAATTGAAAATGAAAAGAACATGACAACAATGAATTGCAATAAAGTGATGCAAGAAGTATATGGATATTTCGATTTATAAATTGCATTGTTTCGAAATTATGAAAATGGATAACATTAGATATAATATTTCCAAAACTGTCCATGGAGAATTATGGAATAAATTTCAAAAGGTCATTCAAAAGAAAGGCACATGCACACCTATGATTTCACTAGCCTCCTATATCCACTAAAGCTACAAAGCAAACAAGACGCGATGTTTGATGTAACAACCCTAGGTTAAAAGTTCATGTAATAGAGATTAATAAAGGCATAATAAGACCAAGGTCATGGGACACGTATTCCAATTTGAATGTTGGGCAAAGCACTACAGTGGGCATCACTTTCAATTTATTGATGGCTATGGAAATTGGCAAAGGCAAAGACACAATAATTGACATTTTATTAATGAAATAAAGGAAAATATGAGAAAAGGAAGGTGAAGAGACACAAATTTGCATGCTAAGGAAATTAGAGGAAAAATGAAAGAAAATGAAGAAAATAGAGACATCAATGATAAAAAGGCTTATGAGGATTAGTTCACAATTTTTTGTCAGATTGGCTTTGGAATTAGTTTCAAAGAGAGAGAGCACCAAGAGGAGAAAGCAAGAAAAGAAAGGAAAGAAGAAAGCAAAGGACAAGCAAGGGAAAACAAGGAAAGCAAGGGAGTGCAAGGAGAAGGTTGGATCAGCAGCTTCAGCAGGAAGATTTTGTAGGTAATAGGTTGCATGTGTGATTTTCTAGTTGAGGTGTGAAAGCATGGTTTATGCATTTGTTTATTTGGTTCATTTGTTGTCATTTCCATGGGTTTGGTCGGGTTTGAAAGTAGTTTCATCCTTGCCTCAAGCCATTTCCTGAATAGTCATGGGGTGATGGGATTCATTCTTGGTTAAGCTTTGGATTGCCGAAAGGTTTTGGAATTGAGTGAGGTGGTTTCAGGAAAATTCCCAAGGGTTGGGGGTGGAGATGGGTTTATCTAGGAAACCCTTGATAGGTGGGTGGAGACAGGGAAATTCCTCAAGGTATGGTGAAGAAATTTTGAGGCATCCAAGCTTGGTTTGGTTTTGTGATCTCAGGAACAATTTAGGTGAGATTACAGTAGTTTGAGGGCAGAGGTGGCTTAACCTTTGGGTTCCCTTGGTTGTTTATGTCTTGGTTTATCCCATGAGATCCCACATTCATGCTTAGAATATGGCACGAGGGTGATTGGCTGAAAGAAAGATTTGGTTAAGCTTAATCTATGGTCAGGTGGTACATGGAAGTCCTTGACTTGGTTGGCTTTTGCATAAGCTAATAAGAGCTATTTTCTTATTGTGATTCATGAGTAATTGTTATTATGTTGCTTTGATGGTTGTTTGGTCATGGTTAATATTTTGGTTATATGTTGGTTATGCATGGCTCTATAATATGTTCTAACTATGTCTCTTATTCATGCTTGATAAGTTAATGAATGGTTGATTAATGCATGGACAAACTAGTGTTGTTGCAACAATTTGAGAGGGAATTAAACCTTCTCGGTGATTTTTAGATGAAGTACAAAGATTTACACTCGGATATGCATTCATGACCTGTTTATTGCATGTTTACTATATGTTTGACAAAATGTCTAGTGTGTTCTAGGCAGTCTAGGTCAAGTTTCTGATTCAAGTTTGAATGTTTAGCTTTGCCATCATGTTAAATGTGATTCTGGAAAGCTGCAGGAAGTCTTGGGCAGTGGTCTAGAGGCCAGCCTAGAAAAGTGGCTCAAATCTCGGGACCACGGACACAAAACTGAGGATCTGGGGTCATAACCGCATGGAGCAAGGCTTGTGAGGGAGGTTGGAGGCTCACAACCGCATGCATGCAGTGTGAAGGGCATGGCTATGGGTTGAAGTCAAAGAAAAAGGGTTCCAATTCAGGGATTGGTCACCTAAGGTGGTTGTTCAACCTCTGAGTGATATGTGGTTCCTGAGGAAGGTCAGTAAGTCTTAGTTATAGGCCCCACTTCCTTAATTGGTGTTATAGGTCATTTTTTCACATCTAATCAGTGAGCCTCCTAATGGGATCAATGAACACTCTATTCCCCCTTGTCACCGTCTTGCACAAAGCCTTAAGCATGTTCCCTTCATCCCCTAGAGCTTCAACCCTAAAATGCTTCATCTGAGCTAGTTTGAGGACCAACGCTCCTTGTAAGCCTACTGTGGTGCATTCACCTACTGGTTGCTCCACTGTGGCCTATGTTGGTCACCAGTAGGTTGCTCCCCTTTGCACCTATGTTGGTTCTAGAAATCTGGGAGAATGATCGGGATTCCGAAGGCTTCCCCTTCTAGGAGTTTCCAGAAGTTGTTTTAACTACTTACCTTAGATACAACATATAGATCCTATTCTTCCCTACTTTTGAGTTTTCACCAGTTATCCATTGATCCTATCCCTCCATAAAAGGTGGATCTCTTACCCTAAATTGGTAATTGGATAAGAACTCCCAACTTACCATACTTCTCTATATATTCCCAACCTTCTATGTGGTTGGGGGTTGGCTTTCGGAGGGTAATTCCACCCTTATGCTATTGTAGTGAGTGGTTATCATCTCATGCTTTTAGGGTGATTGGAGGTGCATATTGTGACAAGGAAAAGACAAGTCAACAACTTGGAGGAGCTCTTCTATAAGATCAACTACTACTTATGGTTGTAATCTTCTCTCATTTATATTAATGCAAAGAATTCATTGTTTTCCTATATGTGATGTTGTTATTTCACTTATTTCAATACTATGTTGATCTATTGAATGAAGTACTTAGATGATATTTCATATATCTCGTAGTTTCTTGGCTTGTGTTATCTGACTGTGCATGTTCTAATTTTGGTATTCAAAGCTGGAATTGGAGCTTCTAAGCTAAAGAAGGAGCAAAGTGTGTGAAGGATTCTAGGTAGGCCTCACTCCATAATATATTTACTTTAAGTAAAAGCATTGTATTCCTTGTCTCTCTGTTGTTCTAGGTTAGCCATCGACCTAGAGGAGATACTTTTGTTTGCAATCGTAAATCATGTATGTAAAAGCATTGTGTTCCTTGTCTCTCTATTGTTCTAGGTTAGCCACCGACCTAGAGGAGATACTTTTGTTTGCAATCGTAAATCATGTATAAGAAATTGGCGTCTCCGTTGGGGAACAAAGTATTCCCTTGGTGGTATCCTTGTTCATTATGTTTGATTACCTCCTTGAAAAACCTTTGTTGCATCATCCAACCAATAAAAAACCTAGGAAGCGATTTCATTGAGCCTCTTTTGCAATTTTTGTGCCAGAATTCTCTTTCCCAGGCCCAACACACCCCCTGCGCCATTGACAAAGCATTGCACCTCACCCTGGCCCACTCTACACCAACGTTGCAACGCACTGGTGCCTCTTATGCACCAACGTTGGCCCCTGTTTTTTCATGAATTTTGCCTTGGTTCTTGAGCCTCTCTTTGGTTAGCCTACTTCTAGCTGAACTTCCTTGAGTCTTCACTGTCTTGTAGTCTCTCTAAAGCTTCCATTTGGTTTGAATTTGTGTTGCTTGCCTTTGGTAAGAATTAGTTTTGATTTTTCTTTGTTCTTATCATTTGGTTGCTTGCAAAATGATTTCATTTGATTGTTGATTACCTGGATGAATTATTGTTTTAGTCCCCATTCTGAAAAGTGTAATTGAATCAGTAGTTGAACATTTGCATCTTAGTTTTCTTCATTTTGAAAATTAAGTGTGGTGAAAAGAAAAATTTTGCATCGGCATTTAGGGTTTTTCATGTGCATTAGCATAGGAATAGTTGCATTGGAAAGGAAATTGCATGTTGCATCTTGTTTGCTGCATCTTGAGTGTTTCTTCCCTTACTTAACTAGTTTTTCATTAAAAGAGAAAGAATTTCTATTTTCTCATGCTAGATTTGCATTTTAGGATATTCAAGTGACATTCGTGATGAGCCCCAAAAATGAAACATAATCAAAGATAAACTGTAAAATTTATTAAATCAACCTAAGGAGCATTTGTAACATTAACGCAAACATTTAGAGGTATAGGCTAGAGACGTGTTCCGATGTCATTAAAGGTAGGAGTTGTCATTTTTTTCTAGCGTTACATCCCGAGGGTGAACTCTCGTTCCACGTATGTGAGTGTATATGATCGTACTCCACGTACCTTTGGGTATATTCATGGTGCTCCACGCACGTAAAGTATATGGGAACGCTCTCATCGAACGGTTACACATTAGACAACACTACTACAGACTGCACTCCCACGTACCGTCATGTATATTTTGGGAGTCCCCAATAGGTTGCTATCCATCAATAGGTAACCGAGTCTGCTACCTTGTAAACCGAGATACACCGAACACATCATTCGGGGAGATTGGCTACCATATGTTAAGTCCTTGGTTTGCCAAGGTGTAAATTACAGTTCATGGTTGCTTCGTAAACCTTTATGCCTAGATTACCCTCTTTTTTATTTATTTCTTTTTGTGTTAATAAAATTTATTGTCCAACGTGGAAGAACAAAATCCTCCTCCCCGTCATTCGCGTAGATGTTATGCAACCAGTTCACAAAATAGAAGAAGAGATATATCAATGACTTCAAAATTAGCCTCTTTGAGGGGGCAACCTCCTTTACATTACACAAATGAACAATTATTGGATGATACAAATGACAATACCTCCTTTCTATATATAGGAGTCTAAGGGGTCAAAATATAATCAGAGCCTACATACCAATAATATTGTAAGGGCACAACAATAACAATAGTGGGCCTCTATGGGGCATAATAATAACAATATGGGGACTACATGGGTACAATAATACAATAAGGGGGTTGCACTAATAACAATAAGGGGCTACACTAGTGGTATAGGGAACTAACACGCCCATCTCCTTCAAAAAAGTGTTGTCCTCAATGCTTGAGTAGTTTGTGATGCTTCTATATAAAATTCTCATCCTCCCATGTGGAATATTCAGCGGGTAAGTTCTTCCACTTGATGAGATGCTCTAAAATTGATCGATTGCGTAGTTGTTAGGTTCTTGTTTCCATCACTGCTTCAGGTTCCAATATGATTTTTCCTTCCTCATCAAGTTCTGACAATATTGTTTGAACTGGGAGCTTGCCACCTATAACCTTGTTTAAGCATGAAACATGGAGAAATGGGTGCACTCGGGAAGATGTAGGAAGCTCCAATTTGTATGCCATAGTACCAATATTTTGCAACACCTTGTAAGGACCATAGACTTTGGTGATAATTTATTATCCTTCTTAGCTCGCTCGAGGGACATTTGTTAGTTTGGTTGTAGCCGTAAAAATACCCAGTCACCTACATCCATACTTCTTTCGCTACGATGTTGATTTGCCTGTTGTTTCATTCGATTCTGCACCAAAGTGAGGTTATCCTTTAAAAGTTGGAGAACTTGTTGTTGATGCTCAATGTGATATTCCACTGCTTGAACCTTAGAATGATTGTCCAAGACTTTTTGGAGATCTGGAGAAATAGATGATTTCACTGTTTGAACCTCTACTGAACATAATTGTGCAATTACACCCCATTGTTCTTTCTTTAGAAGCTTTTTCATGCCATTAGAGTCAATTATCTTTCCTATTTTCCCTACGATACCCCTTAATTCAACTTCCTTTCCTTCCCAAAAAAATTTCAAGAAAAGTTCTTGAAAATTATAGCGTTCGTACCCAAAGATTGTAACCATTGGACTCCTATTACAACATCAGTACCACCCATTGAAATTGAAAACATTGGACTATTCAATACGTATTCTCCCATGGATAGCTTGATATTATGGCACTTTCCAAAGAAATTTATGGTTCCTCCATTTGCAACCATCACTTGACACTCTAGTGCTGGATATAGAAACCAATTCAATTCCTTGGCTATCTTATAATGAATAAAATTATGGGTACTACCTGAATCAATCAAAACTATTACCTTTTTCTTCTTGATATGTCCTTCTATCTTGAGAGTTTGAGGAGTGGCAATTCCTGTCAATGTATTACAAGATATGGTTGGATTCATTTCTTCTCTCTCTGGGGTTTGTTCCTAGTGTATATCCTCTTCTTTTGACGTTTCTTGTTCCTTTTCTTCCTCCTCTTCCCAATCTATGTAAATCAATTTCTTCTCAACACACTTATGACCTTTAGTGTATTTTCTATCACAACTGTAACAAAGCCCTTTTGCTCTTTTCCCTTCCAATTGCTGTAGTGTCAACCTTATTGGTTGTGGAAGGCTAGGAGAAACAACATTTCCATATTTATAGTTGTGAGTGGTAAGATTCCTTGTTGCCATAATTTTTCTTTCAATTTTTCTTGCCAACCTGAATACCTTCTCCAATGAATCAGGTTCCCAAAGATGAACCTCATGTTGGATTTTATCCTTTAAAGTACCTATGAAGACATCAATCCTATGCTCCTCTGGAATATCATTTACCCTTATATTCAAAATTCAAATTTTCGAAGTCCTTAATGTGCTCCACCATTGACCCTTTTTGTTTGAGATTTATCAATTGGCTAAAGAAGGTGTTGTTCTTTGTATCCTCATAATGTGCTATCATTTCCTCTGTAAAAATTGACCAGTGACAAGTGGTTTACAAGAACAAAGACATCTATACCATATAAATTGATTGGGTTCTAAATATAAATATATAATACATACCTTTTGTGAGGGTTGCACATCATGTAGATCAAAATATTGCTCCATCTGTAGTATCCAAGTTACTGGATTCTTTCCATCAAACTTCCTCATATATATGTTTGGAATGTGGTGGTTCTTAAACCCCACATTGGAGTCTTTATAATCGTAATTGATATTCATTTTGTCTTCATCATGATTTTCATGGATTGCCTTATTACCACTGGGACGATTTTCTTCTAGCAACTTTACCAAACCTTCTTTCAACCCCTCTATCTTGATATTCATCATTGCTTCCATGTCTACTTTTAAACCATCATTCAAAACTCCCATGTCCATTTTTATACCATCTATCTTAGCTTCCATGTCATTTTTCAAACCATCCATCTTAGCTTTTGTTACTTTTTGTGAGAGCGAAATTTGTTGCACTTGGTGATGTAATTTTGATATATCATGTTGCATTTCTTCCTCTTCTTCATGCGTCATAGTAGAGTTTTCGGGTTGCTTACTAGGTGTTTCAATTTTCTTTTTCCAGGTCATCAATTAATGATATTTATGCTTCACTATTCCCTTTGAATCACTTCAAACTAATTTTTCAAACAAAAATTATGCAAATTTTAAAAAATACATAACTTTTTCTTTCTTTGTAGGAGCTCGATATTGAATTTGTTGTCTCTCAGATCTCCAAGGTCTGAAATTTCATCCTGTGGTAGCCCTATGAGTCCTATTTCCAACCCCACAAGTCGGATCAATATTGGATTCTCCAAGAAAGAGTTATGCCCAATCTCCCATGATGACCTGATTATAGACTAGTTTAGTAGAGCGAACTTGTACGAAGTGACACATGTCACTGTTTCAACCTTAGACCCTTAAAACGATACCCAAAAAATTAAAGTTTGTCCTATTTCTATCACTTTTTATGAAATTTGAATCTGATTCTCAGAGAGAAAGTTATGATGATTTTCCCAAGGTCACCTGTTTGAGATGGAATTCAGGAGCTTGTAAAAACCCTAACTTCCTTGGATCATATCTTCGAAAATATAGTGAACCAAGATCTGAAATTTTTACACAAAGTTCAACAGGATTTCAGCTCCTTGTGATAACAATTTCAACTTCTAAAACTTCGTAGAAAAAAAGTTATAGCAAAAATTCCACGATGACTTGTTTGCAACAAAAAAAACCCTAGAATCCAAAGCTCTGATACCAAATGTTATGCGACCAATTCACAAAATAGAAGAGGAGATAGATCAACGACTTAAAAATTAGCCTCTTCGAGGGGGAAACCTACTTTAAATTATAAAAATGAACAATTCTTGGATGATACAAATGACAATACATCCTTTCTACATATAGGAGTCTAAGTGGTCACAATATATTCAGAGCCTACATAACAATAATATTGTTAGGGCACATCAATAAAAATAGTGGGCTTCTATGGAGCACAATAATAATAATATGGGGACTACATGGGCACAAAAATACAATAAGGGGGTTACACTAATAACAATAAGGGGCTACACTAGTAGGACCTAATGGTAGAATGCAAAATAAGCATCCTCTTCCTCCAGAGGTTAATCCTAACTGTCGTCCAAAGCATAATAAAATGCAAGCTACCGAATTAGGAACATCGGAAACTACTTCTGGCCCTCCACTTGATATTGATCAGCCAAAATCATTTGTCCTTTGAGTTCCAAACCCAAGATTACATCTATTCTTGTTGGTGGCACTTGCATAATTGAAATAGAAGTCCCTAAAAATTTGTTACCTGAGGTCATTGAATCTGATCTCCCTGAATCAGAAACTTTGTTTCCTAAGGTTATTGAACCCGAGGAGCCTCAACCATCATTACTTAATTCTTTGGGAACTTCCTCCTCTCTTGCTTTGTCTTAGACATAACCAATATATCTTTGGCCTGATGGTGAACCTCTTCCATACAGACTTCTGAGTATTGAAGAGATCCCTCAAGAAGAGCCTCGTCCTTCTACTCATGTTCATTGGGAAGGACTTCATTTTTATTTGACCGATCCTCTTCCATCTCTTCAACCTCCAACACAATCTCCTTTCCTTGATTCTTTGGGCCTACCTGCGGATCTCTCGCGACAATATTCATTGGGATTGTTAACCATGAATGGAACTGATTCAAATTCCCAGCCTATGTCCACCACTATGGTTGAGACATTAAGTGTTGCTTGCTCATCTATGTTTGTAACATCACCATAAACTCATTTATATGGTAGCTCGTCTATCTCGGCTGGCTATCAGTCATTATCTGGTACCTTTTCTGGTGTGGCTTCCAGTCCTTGGACCTCTCCCATGTCATCCAATTCAAGAATAATGTCTGGTACTTCTCTTATGAATGCCACATAGTCTTCTCCTCTTCCTCCACCTACACCTATAATAGAGTAGCAGGCTAGCCCTTATATCAGTGGGAAAAGCTACCCTCAACAACCTAACCCTCCTTATGTTGGGTACCCTCCATCTGGATCGCAATTGCCTCCATCATCCCCTCCTCCCATGGCAAGGGGGAACTTGTTGTTGGTATACCTCAATATGGTAATCCACCTAGTTATAGTCCTCCTTATCTTGGAATGGCTTCCAGTGTTTGGAAACCTACTTTACCCATTCAACCTGGTTCTTTTTGGGATCGATTGTTGAATCCTCAAATTGTATCGTCTTCATCATAAATTCCTACCTATCCATCAATACCAGAAAAGGTACCAGATAATCACTGATAGCCATGCGGGACGGACGAGCCACCATATAAATGAGTTTATGGTGATGTTACAAACATAGATGAGGAAGGAACACTTGATGTCTCAACCATAGTGGTGGACATAAGCTGGGAGTTTGAATCAGTTCCAGTCATGGTTAACAATCTCAATGAATATTGTCGCGAGAGATCCACAGGTAGGCCCAAAGAATCAAGTAAAGGAGATTATGTCGGAGGTTGAAGAGACAGGAAAGGATCGGTCTGATAAAAATGAAGTCCTTCCCAATGAACGAGAGTAAAAGGATGAAGCTTTTATGTTGGGATGGGATCTCCTGGGTCAGTGTTGGGCTAGTGGGTCCTGACCCCGGTTCAAAGTTAGTTGTGCCAAACAAAACCCTACACTACTGGTCCTTTCGGCATCAACTTGCGTAGCGCAGATTGAAGTCTCACCCGAAGCAGTATGGGGGGATGTTGGAACCAAGTTTCTATATCTAGAGACCAGTGTGATGTCCTTTTAGGTCTTAGATCTGCCTTCGTGCAAATCTCTAAGTCCTTAGGGCTTGGCACTGTAGTTTCCTTCAAATGGCCTGTAGACCTCCGCGAAGGTCTACGATCGGCTTCTGCAGACCTCTAACAGATAGGTTATCTAATTACGCACATCATAGACTAACCTTAGGTTGGAATCCACACAGATTTGCTTAAGTGCTTAATAAACTTAACATAAAGTATTATATTTCCTGCGTAAATACTTAACATGCATTGCGTTCAATTAATAGACTTATCCAGTAGATTATCAATACATCATTATTTCATAAAGACATTATCTCATCACAACATATATCGCAAACATAAACAACAGAAGGAAATAGATAAAACATATGAATTTCTCCAACAATCTTCTTTATTGATCTTCAGTATAAGGTTACAGACTCAAAACTTCCCTGCGCACTTAGCTGCAGGGGTCCATGCACTCAGCTGCGGACTCTACTCTAGGCCTCTGTACACTCAGCTGCAGAGCCTTTTCCCCCTCTAAGACTTACTTCTCTGCACTAATTCTCTAAGACTCCATTCATTGTACCCATAGACAAAAGCATAGATCTACCTTAGACTCTCTAAGACACACCTATTTATACAATCCCATGGTCCGCAGACCAAGGGTAGATCTCAAAACTGACTCAATCTTTTACATAAATGAGGGTAAAAACCATTTTTGACTCCTATATACCTACGCACTCCGCATCCACAATTCTCGGAGACTTTACATCTTTTTGTCAAAATTTACATCAAAACTTGGGTTTTTAACTCAAAAATGACCTAGGGGACCCTATCCCAATAGGCCCCTAACACAAAGGTCATGACTCGCCCTCAAGTCACTCGGCTAGTGCAGTGATCTTACTGCGAAGATTCCCTAGCTCCACCTGCACAACTGCTACCTCAACAATGCTCTGTGTAGCTACCTACTTTACTTGTTCGACGAGCTGCTTTGTAGCTAGTCCTTCGCTTTGTAGTTCGTCAGCTTCTCCTGAAGGTTGGTTGAGACTTGGTAAGCTTCTTCCAACCGAGGACCCAACCTGGCCTTAAGCACTGCCTCTTTTTTTTGAGCTGCTTCCACTTGTACGAGGAGCTGCTTCCCCTCCTGCAACTTGGCGAGGCGCTGCGCTGTAGCAATTGAGCACGCTGTCGTCCTAACCTCGTCATATTAATTTTAGAGCTTGCAGATCTTTGTACTCAATGTTTGCAGGTTGGGGTCTTCTTGCAGGGTCGTCACCAACTCCATTGCCTGCTCAAACAAGGTTGTGCAGTTAATGACTGCGGCATCGATATTATCCATCCCTTCCTTGATGGCAGCTCCGCGCTGTTCCCTAACTTTGGGCGAAGTCAAAGGTTGCGATTTGAGCTGTAGCTTCGTGATTTTCATGTTGAGTTGAAATTGAACTCTTGCCACCTCTGCTTTTGCATCGCGCATGCCTATAGTTAGTTCCCAGATCTTGGCCTCGGGTTGTGCATCCTCAAGTATGTGCAACTCAGGCACTGTTCTGCACACCTCTACAACCGCAGCCACCAACAAGGAGCTCTGTGCCTAGATAGTATCCCTTTCCTTCAGATTCTGTGTCTTCTCAGCGAACATTTGTTCATTTTTCATCTGGTACTCGCTTATTAAACTGAGAGCGCGCTGCTCCCGAGCTCTCAGTTCCGTTGTCACTCCTGTCTATAGTGCATGAAGAAATTCGTTGGGAAGCGCTGCAATATTGAGGCTGATGTTCCTCAAGGTACTTAGGATGATCTTGTCATTGATCGATTCCGCTCAGGGACCCTTCTGGCAGAGCAACTGTTCTAAGGTCCACTGTCCTTACTAGTTTCGCAGCCTGACTTGTCCCCAGTGCCAGGCTTGTCTGTGCGCCGTTCACTTGACTTGCACCCACCTATATTCTGTTAGTTTAGATCTGTAGTTCGCGCAAATCCTTTTGGATATTTCCCAACGACTGCATGTATTCTTGCTCGAATTTCTACAATAGTACGGTTGTAGTGTCAAGCACCTTGTCACCGATCTCGTCGAGATCGCCCTTTGTCAGGGTGATGGGATCCATCTGCACTTTACCGACTTTGTATTTTTGTGGGAACCCTCTTGTTGTTGTTGTTCTTTGCGCTTCCTTAACCTAAATGGGGTGCTCTGACCCTCATCGCTTTCACCATCCTGTGTAGACTGCTCTTCCTCCTCGGTTTCGGGCGAAAGGGGCTACGCGACCAACTTTTGTGCCGCCTGTTTCGTTGCCTCCTTCCGCTTCTTCTCAGCAGAGCTCCCCACACCTTTGCTGGTGCCTGCATCTAAGTCATACGAGATGTGCTAATCTGCTGGCCAGCGCTTGATCACTTCCTGTATGGCATCATCGGTGACCAAATACGGCAAATCAAACCACTTCTGTTGTGGGTCCTTCCACGCCCGAATGTAGACGCGGTGGAAATCTACCTTGAACTTAGCATACATGGACAACTGCACATATAAGGTTGGGGACAACCTCAGGCGCTGGTTGATGGCCATGCGGAATCTCGCTTCCTTCAATACCCAAAAAATATTCGTTTCTCTGACCCGCATGGGGTCCTTGGTGGCCCAGAGGGAGGCGAATTGCGTGGCCTTCGGAAATACTGCCTTCAATGGAGGAAACTGGTTGTCCTCTGGTAGATCCCAAGCGACCAGCATGATGGAGAGCAACATCCACGCGTTGTGGTAAGGCTTGCTCTCATCTTGGGGCTTGCGATAATTTGCAATAAATTCACTGCATAAATACCATGACCAGTTAAACTGTAAGCCCTCTATGCATTGTGCAGCCAACGATATCACAGGCGTCGAAACCTCGTCCCCGTGACACTTCCTCATAGCTTTTCCAGCCATTATTTGGGTGGCAATCTGAATCACGGGATCGTTGATGGACGCGATGGAATAGTTGTGTGGCTTCTTGATAAGCTCAAACTTCTTCTTCATCTTCTCTGCCAAGCCTCTCTCGCATGTCTTTCCGCTAGACTCCTTGGCCAAATTCTAACCCTCATGCAGCAGGTGCGTGATCTTGTGGATGGGCATATCCGTGATGGGTATAGGCGCGCCAAGCCATAAGCACCCATTGTGCACTAGAATAAGTAGTTTCTGCACATAGGTGATGTTAATATTAGTGCGGTGGTAGTGGGGCACCCACAACGGGTTCAATAGCCCAGATTGTTCTACTCCACGGATCCATTCAACTATCTCCAACTCAGTGACACCTAAGTCTTGGTAATACACACACCTCATATAATTTTTTGTCGCGAGGTGAGGGAACCACCCATGGTCAGTTAGGTCGCAATCCTCCATTTTTAATAGGGGAACCTACACAAGGCACGGTACTTCAAAGTTATCTTCTCTAGAAATAGGGGCGTGTGAATGAGGAACTTGTCCGAGTCTGGGTCCTTGGGGACCTTCACCTTCCCTTTTCACGGAGGGATATATTCAGGCAATTTGGTGATGGGCTCTTCTCCCTCAGTGTCTATATCTTCAATGCCCTGTTCAGCTTCCAAATCCGCAACTTTCTCAGGCTACTTATCCTTCTTCTTCTCCTGAGTGGCAGTATGTTTTCTGGGTGACTCGCGCATAGGAACCGACCTCTTCTGCTTGTCTTTCTTTGGTTTCTGGGTCTCTTTAATAGGGGTGGGCTTTAGCCTGGGCAACCTTGATGTCATAGGTACAGGAGCCAGAGCTTCCATGGTCACCACCTCTGGATCAACTCCTTTGGATGCAATGTCTCCCAGTGCTCACAGTTTCAGCAGGGCTCAGACCCAACATGTTTTCCAGGATGAATTTCTGATTTAACTCGGGCAAATTGGAAAATGCAGGGCTCGCGACCAAATCCTCAAAGAAAGAGCAGCTCATAAGCAATAGACAACTCGGCTTAAAATATCTAAGTGTGCAAAGTGTTCGTTGTTGGACCTGCACACATAATTTATAGGGGATTTTGAATTCAAATCCGATTGTTCCCCGCAAAACTCGATCAATAATGCTAGTTTGGCGGTAGATCTTGAAAGATTTTATCCTTAAATGCCACCCGCCCGCTCCTATTAACCATCTCATGGTCGTTAAATCATGAACAGTGACTCCAACAGTCATTTTTTTGGCTGTGCTGCGTGGTATCTCCTTTCATAGTGCAGCTTCCTTCACGCAACCTTTGATACTGTGACATCACCCTTTTGCGCTCAGTCTTCTTACCACGTAGTCCTTCCATTTGGGAAGTGTAGTTTATAGTCCCGTGCTTCCTTGCAGCTACCTAGAGCGCTAAGATTGTCCTGCTACCATATAGTCATTGAGTCGAATCTCTTGTATATGGTTTCAATCGAATGCCATTCACTCTTCCTGGGAAAGGTTCTCCATCCAACTTTGTGAGCTGAACTGTGCCTCCATCTGTAATTTCATTGATGTCATATGGCCCAATCTAGTGCATCTGAAACTTTCTCGGAAACTTAGTGAACTTAATATCATATAATAAAACCAAGTCATTTACCTTAAACGTGTGTTGCTTGATGTGTTGATTGTGGCATGCTTTTTCACGTTCCTTATGTACTTGCTGATGGAATCCAACTAAGAATTTGTCTTCTTCGAGCTCCATCAGTTGCGCGAGCCACTCTTCCAAGTCTCCGCAGTCTGCCATTCCTATGAAAGATGCTATGTGTAGACTAGGCACAATATATTCCATAGGCATAACAACTTCTACGCCATAGAACAATCGAAAAGGTGTTTGACCTGTTAGCTTTTTGCAAGTAGTCGTGTACACCCACAGAACTATCGGTACGCCCACATCCCAATCATTCCACTGTGCGTTGCAAATCTTTGTCAGCGTGTTCTCCAAGATCTTATTAAAGTCCTCAACTGTCCCATTAGCTTGCGGATGATACTGTGTGCTCTTCTGATGCCAAACCTGGAACTCTTCAGTCAGCGCGCTGATTGTTTCGTTGAGGAAGTGCATACCACGATCGCTCATCAATTCTTTTAGGCAACCGAATCTGGTAACACATACTCAAACAAGAACTTTGCCATTGTGGCCCCTGTACAATCCTGCACAGGTTGTACCTCCACCCATCTGGTCAGATACTCCATCTCGGTGATGATATAGCTCGCACCTTTTTTCTTGCCTCGGGGCTGAATCGGTCCTACAAAGTCAATTGCCCATTTCTCAAATGGTTGGAGTGACACTTGAGGGTTCAGTGGCAGCTCATCCCTCCATAACGGTCTGCCCATTCTCTGACATGCATCACATGCCCTACAATATGCTTTGGAATCCTTATGCAACGTAGGCCACCACAATCCTGCACGCAAAATATTCTGCAATGTTGCCTTTCCTGCATAATGTCCTCCTATAGCCCCTCCATGAGCCTCAACTAGGATGCTACTTCGTTCAAAATCAGGTACATACCTTTGTTGTATCTTATCAGCGCCCATCTTATATAAATGTCCAACGATCACCGAAAAATTTACCTCGTGCACCACTATTTCCTTCTTCTAACAATTGGTATATCCTTCTGGAGTCGTCCCTGTAGTAAAAAAGTGGATAATATCTACAAACTGTGAAGAGCTGCACGTCAGGCAACCCTTCCTCTAAATTAGTAGGATCCTCCCCTGTTTCAATTCGTGACAAGTGGTAAAGTCCTGCATTCAACCTTCCTGGCTTCACAATTACCTCAAAGTCATATTCTTGAAATAACAACAACCATTTTCATATCCCCCCCCAAGACAGGCTTATTGACTAGGTATTTCAAAGTAGAATGATCCGTGTACATCTTGAAATGTCCGCCAAACATATAGTGTTTGAAATTTTGGAGCACGTACACCATAGCCAATCCTTCGCGCTTTGTCGTTGAGTAATTCTTCTCAACCTTTGATAATTTCCTGCTCGCAAAGGCTATAGGGTGATCCATCTCTCCTTCACCGGCTTGTATCAACATTGCCCCCAATGCAATACACGAGGCATCAACGTGCACATGGAATTCCTTCTTCCAATCCAGGAAGACCAAGATTGACGCAGTGACCATCTTTTCCTTTAATACATCCAGACTGCGCTGACATTCTTCATTCCAATAGAATGTAGCATCCTTCTTCAATAGCTTTTCCATAGGTGCGGTAATCTGAGCATAAGCCTTGATGAACTTTTGATAATATCCAGTATGGCCCAGCGTCGTGCGCAACTGTTAGACACTCCTCAGGGCCTCCAAATTGACTATTACTACGATCTTGGCAGGGTCCACCATTAGTCCCTGCTTTCATACCACATGACCCAGCAAAATCCGGAAGAGGACGTAGAATAAACACTTCTTTAGGTTTAGTGCGATCTGATATCTTCAGCACGTATCCAACATTAAGCATAGACTGGCTACATGGCGATTTACTAACCCAAACACTGCCCAGTCATCAAAATACAACTCAAAAAACTTGTGAATGAACTCCTTGAACGCCACAATGAATATGCGAGAGAATATCGTCGGCGCATTCTTAAGTCCAAACGACATCACATTATACTAGAAACAACCCCATTCTATCGCAAAGGTTGTTTTACTCATGTCTTCTGGCGTGATATTAATCTGATGGTATCCAAAGAACCCATTAGTGAATGAGTAGGCCTCCTTCCCTCCAATATTATCCAACAACTCATCTGTAAATGATGTCGGGAAAGGATCATGGATGCAGGCATCATTAAGCTTCCTAAGATCTACGCAAATTCATATTTCTCCCTTTTGTTTTTTTTCTTAGACCACCATTGGGCTCACCCAATCAGATTCCTCCACAGGTTTGATAATGCCTGCCTCAAGCATCTCGTCCAACTCCAAGCAGACCTTTCCCTTGTATTTGGGATTAAGGTGATATGGTCTTTGTATAATAGGCTTCGCGTCCAGCTTTAGGATAATTTTCATTACGCCCAAGTCACCTATGATGACTTTTAAGTTCGAAAAATTTGTAGGAAAAAGATCTTGGTACTCGCGGAGTAACTCAACAACTTTATCCATTATGGCATCATCCTAGTAATCTCTGATCTTCGCAAATTTTGGTTCTGCTTTAGTACCAATGTTCACTTGCCTGGTTTTCATCGGCGCGGTGATGTCTAAATTTCCTATCTATGGACCTTCAACCTTGCGGTGGACTTTAGCCTCTCGGATATTAATATTTCTTGGATCTTCATCCTCCCCCTCAGCAGTCACATTCTAGCATTCCAGCGCATGGCGCAGCTGGGTGCTCTAATCTGGTTGAACCAATTCCAAAGGATCTTGCGGAATTTTGAAGATCGCCGCCTAAACCTCTTGCAAAGCTTCATCAATGCTTTTGAACCCGTCTTCAAAACTGAAGGTCATTAAGAAACCCTCCCTTAATATTTCCCACTCCTCGATGCCATAGCGGAGTTCTGTTTCTAGATACCAATTCACAGGGATTATATCCAAAGTATGACATAATAAGTGCACCCACTCTGGCTGCGACTCTATTCTGTAGACTTTAGTCCATTTTGCCAAGTGATCGTGTGAATCATTTCTCCCATCATATTTCTCGGTTAATCGTACGTTCGAATGACCAAATCACAACCTCATCATCCTCTTGTAATTGCGCCATTCATCAAAGTTGTCTTTGTGTGCACCCCACCACCATGCTGGTGTAGCGCGCAGCGCCAAATCCAATGCTTGAAAGCGATGATCCTCAGGTAACTCTCTTTCAAATGCATCCAAAAACTTATCTACATCAATTAAACCATCGTAATAGGGTAAATTTCTTACCTCCGATGACACACAATGCAACGATTTAGTCATCATGTTACAACGCAACATAGATACTTCATGCAACTGATTCTGCCAATGCTCTAATTCTTCATTTGAATCCAAGGTACAGGAGCTTTCGCGGTCCCATGCAATCTACCCATCAGCTGTTGGATTAATCCAATCTTGGTCTCGTGCTATAATTTTGTAGATTTGATCCAAATCATCATCACTTTCTTCATAGCCGTGGACTGGTTCAGTATAGCGCAGTCCTTCTGCAGGGTCCAACGGTACTACAACGCAGAACGATTTCCTTTCAATTGACATTGTCTGCTTTTTCAAGTTGATGACCCCATTCATATCAATAGCCCAATAAATTCCAAGGAGCATGGGTATGGATTGTTGTCATCAACAATTTCTATCACTTCGAAATTAGCCAGCGCGCTCGCACCTTCGATATCTATTGTTACTCCATGTAACTGTCCCATAGGGATGATCTTCTGTTGGTTTTCCATTCTAAGCTGGATCGGAGACCACTGCAGCGCAAGCCTCCCCATTCTCTCCCATGTCTATTTAGGCAAAACGTTCACATCAGATCCCAGATCCAAAATAACCTGGTCCATCTCATAGTCTCTTATCTGCGCAGTGAACCTCATTTCGCGCCCAGTTCTTGCCTTATGTTTGCCAATATTTCTGACTACGCGGTGTCCATAAGGAGTATTTTCCTTACCAGCACACTTGTTTATCACCTCTTGTAGCTCCTTCACATCCTTTCTATCGCGCAAAAGTTTCATGCAAGTATCCAGGAATGCGGTAAGTACAGACGGATCAACCTCTGTAGGTGCACTGGTCTCTGGTAGTTTGTCCCGACTTCCTAAGGTAGATGCCTCAACGAAGCTTTTCTTCACTTCCACTAGATCAAAATTGACTTATTTTTCTGGGGCCTTGTAGACCCATCCATTCTCTTCAGGTTGTTTTCCCTTATCGTCCCTAGTCGCTACTCTGCTTCTCAGCACTATATTCACATTTGGATCCTCCTCGCGGGGCTCAACCCTCATCATCTGCAAGTTATGTGTAGGGTACTGAGGCCGCGCCTTCTTCTCCTGCATCTTGGCTATTAGCACAGGACATTTTTCTATTGTATGGACAAACAAAGTGCAATATTGACATGACGGGCATGTCTGATTCTGACACTCCCACGCATAGTGCCCTGGCGTCCTGCAATTATAGAAAATAACTTGTCCACGACCTCTACAAGGTCCTCCTCCTCCTCGCCCTCGTTCACGCCCTTGATATCCTCCGCGTGCTCCCCCAGCGCCCAAATCCGGAGGCCTAGTTTCTGCTTGCATTCAATAGGTAGGTGTTCTTTCCATCATTAATTCGTAGCTACGACAATGGCGCTCATCATGGCTCACCGATTTGCAAAAATTGCAGAACATTTTTTGTGGTGTTTGAACGAACTTTTGCAGCAACTGACAATTATCTGTTACATGTTTTCCAGCCACCTGACAAATAACACACCATAGCGCGGGTCCCGTACTCGATCCTTTTGGAGCTTCCTGCTTCAGGAGCATTGGTCCCCCCCCCCCATGGCTTCACATAGCCCCAAACATCAGGGTAACTGTATAACGCACTTTTCACATAACAACATTTTAATCCAAGTCTTCAATGATTTCAAATACTTACCTCGCAGTCCTTTAAAGATCCTTCGTTCCGCTTCGCTATAGATGATATTTCTATTGATCACAAAATAAGTCATAAAGCTTCCCAACGTATGATCAATCCAGTGATCCACAGCTCGCGTGATATTTCTTTCTGATGCTTCCAGATGTCGCACCAGTTCAGGAGTCCACACTATAGGGCCTTCGAGCCTCCATGTCCCTTGACTATCAACCAATTTAGACAACCACTCGTATAGTTCTTCAGGGAAGAAACAAAAGAATGCGTCGGTCTCGTCTATGTACAAAAATCTCTGCAACCACTACTCCTTGGATAATTTAGGGCTCCTGTTCTCCTAAGCCGCGAATGCGTGCGATTTTTTATCAATCTAGTTATCAAGCTCTTTCTTTGTATGAAACCATTTATCACACATCTCTCAGATAGATCTCGGTACCGACAACGGAACCATTTGTTGGCTTAAGGAGGCATGACCTAGGTTTAGAGTTGTTCGCGCCAACCAACAAAACCCTAACTACTGGCCCTTTCAGCAACAACTTGCATAGCACAAGTTGCAGTCTCACCCGAAACAGTACTAGGGGATTCTATAACCATTTTTTACATCCATGGACATGAGATAAGTGGCTCTTAAGCTCTTATAGCTCAGATTTGCACTTGTGCAGATCGGTAATCTTTTATGGCCTGATGTTGTAATTCTAAGAAAATGGGTTCTAGAACTTCACGAAGGTTTGTGATTAGTCTTTGGACTCTAAATAGACAAATTATAAACTTTCGCGCATTAATCAATTACCCGAGATCTGTCTTTGTGAAAATCTATCTAATTCATCAGAAATCATAACATAAATAACCCTTATCTTCACAAAATGGATAATTACTTAAATCATGCATAACTAAGATAGCTTCAGTAGTTTCGCGCAACATTTAATAATTATTCCATAGAAAACATATTATAAAGCGACAGATCATAACATAAATAGAATCACAGTAATGCTAAGATTGCAAGATAATTCTTCAAAATCAGTCATTATTTATCTTCAACGTTTAGATTAAAAACTCTTTCACCCTGCGCACTCAACTGCAGGGGTCCGCGCACTCAACTATGGACTTACCAAGGCCTCATGCGCACTCATTTACAGGAGCATTCCCCTTTCACCTAAGTACAGGAAGCAAAGCCTTCCTGCCTTAGCACTCACCCAAAATAGTCTCTATCTTGACTTACTTGCCCCCCGCGTTACCTCTTAGGCTCACTATGACTCAACTATATATAGATTTCTTCAATACAATACCATGGTCTGCGGACCATGGGTGAGTCTCAAAACCCACCTATTTACTTAACCAAATAAGGGGCTAAGACCCCTTTGACTCCTATCTACCTGCGCGCTCCCCATCCACATTTTACGGAGACTTTACATCTTTTACAAAAACTTATACAAAATTTGGGTTAACTAACCCAAAAACTGACCCTAGGGACCCTATCCCCACACATAATAACAACAAAAATACCAAGGATTCATTAGCCATAGAATACACATATAAACCAATGCATTTACACATAAGATACCAAGGAAAGAACCTCTTATTAATGAATGCAAAAGCCAACTCGGGATGGGACTACCATGTTCCACCCGACCATAGAATGGATGAGCCAATTCTCTCTTTAGCCATTCACCCCTGTGCCATATTCCAAGCATGAATGTGGGACTCAAACCAAAAGAGCCAACCAGGGAATCCCGAGGCTAAACCACCTCATCCTCATCAATAAAAACCAGGCTTTACCATAATCCATCCCAGATCACTAGGCCAAAACAAGCATGGATGCCACTGGATTTCTCCACCTACACTGTGAGGAATTTTCCTGTCTCCTAGTCTCTCAGGCCTTACTGCAATCCACAATCCAATCCAGGGATCACTAGGCCGTAAACCGAGACACCACGCTCTAAGATTTACCATATATCCCGCCATTCATCGACAAGGATTCCTAGACCTAATCAAGGGTAACCACGTCTAGGCTTTACCATATATCCCTCTATTCATCGATTAAGGATTCCTAGGCCACCGAGGCAACAAAAAATTTGGCTTTACTCCAACCCACAGTCCAGTTCAGGGGTTACTAGGCCATGTTTTCTATCATTCAAGGATCCACCTCACTCAACTTCGAATCCATCCGGCAATCCAATGCAACCAAAACATGAGAACCCCATCACATCATAGTTATGCGTAAATGGAAAGGCTAGGCTGAAAACACTGTCACACCTGAAAAAACCCATGCCATAACAACAAAGAACCACATGCAATACCATGCATGCCAAAGCTAGCAAGGAAAACACACATGCAAATCGATACCTGCAAAGAATACTACTGTAACTATTGTAACTACTTGATCCTGCTCCTCCTTGCTTGCTCCTTCCTTCCTCTTGCCTTCTTTGCTTTTCTTGATCCAATGCCAAAGTGCTCCAAGAAAAATCTAAGTGTCCAAGAGTGAGACAGAGAGAATAATGAGAGAGCTCTCAAACTGAACTAGAAAAAGGTTACAAACTAATCCTTAGAAGCCTTTTTATCAATTAGGCCTCTATTTCTTCATTTTCCATTATTTTCCTCCTCACATGCAACCTGTGACCATTCACCTTCCTTTTCTCCTAATTTCCATTATTTTCATAAATAAATGTGCCAAAAATGCCATTTTGCCTTTCCCAAGCCTTTGCCAATTTCCCTAGACATAATAAACCAATTGAACACCCACATTAGATGTCTTGCCCAACATTAGGCTTGTAATAAGTGTCCCATCAACCGTGGCTATTATTTTTCCTTTATTAACTTCTATTACATGGCTTTTTCCCCAGGGTTGTGACAAAACGCTTCCCCTTGGGGGACATCATCCTCGGTGTTCAACCACACCTATACCTCAATAAAACCGCTAAAAGGCAAACATACTACCCATGGAGATTTATAACATAGCTCGATGTAATATTTATAATGATCACCGCGTTGAAAAGAAAACCAATATGAGAACATAACAACATGACACCCATACCGCTTATTGGATCTTTATAACATATCTCATGGCGGTATTTACATCCGTATACATATGTACATATATCAAAACATCACCTAAACATATGTTAAAACATATAACAAACATAATATCAAAACTGTTTTGCCTCAACTAACAAAAAATGAAGGATACATAGCTCGCATATGATCCGCCATCTCCCGTGTAGCTTCATTGGGCCCAAAATGCTGCCATTGCACTTTAACCTGCTTGATTTCTTGGTTCCAGAGCATGAACACCTTTTTCTTCAATATACACTGAGGTTCCAACTGTAATTCTCCATCTGTCTCCACCTGCAATACAGACTAGTCAATCACATGGTCAACATCTTTAACATACTTCTTAAGCAATGACACATGGAAAACATCATGGACTTTCACTATCAGAGGTAGTGCAAGTCGATAGGCTACTGGCCGAATCCTCTTAATGATCTTGAAAGGTCCACAAAACCGGGGTGCCAGCTTGGCACATGATACAATCCGCAAGCAACTCTTCTTTGGTTTGATGCAAAAGTACACCGTTCCTCAACCTGGAACTCCTTGAGCAACCTATTCCGATATGCATAGCTCTTCTTCCTGTCTTTTGCTACGTTCAAATTCTTCTTGATTACTGTTGGGACAATTATATGAGTGATATAACGCCACAAATTAAATTATCAACCAAGGAATTGTAATAAGTAGAGATGACACACTATATGTGCCGATAATGGATAAGTTCCTATGTCTGATGAGTATAGCCTAGATAAGAAGCATTCAAAACTAATACTCCATTTTACAAATTTCAATCTAACTTCCTCACACAATTTTAAATATTAGAAAGCAAAACTCAAGAATAAAACCTTAACAAGCATGTAATCTAAAGGTTCTTGCTCAGGTAACAAGTCTGTACATTTACAGGATCATGAAATAGAAATATGGATTCAACTTTGTTTTCCTGTAGCAACTGATTAAAATCAACTTACTGCACTAAAATATCAAGCAAAGTAATCATTCCTAATTAACTAGTTCTGGAGGAAGCTATAAATTCCTATACATGAAATGTTAGGTATGACAAGAGTCTTCACTTAACAATACATGCAGGTGAATGGTGAGATCTCTTATCTTAACTCTTCCTGTTCTTTAAAATATAAACCAAAAATTAAATATACAACCCAAGAAAGAAAGTTTTCATTCATAAAACCAATGAGGTATCACTTAGAAACTAACATCTCCAGACTTATATCACACACTCTCAAATAGATTACTTGCATAAAATCAAAACTGGAATCATATCAAATACTTTGAAACTAAATTATAACACTAAGTCACTCTTCACACATAAACCAAACTAAATTCACAATAACTATAATAAAAACTTGCCTTGATGGCTTCGATGGGCCCTTGCCGAGCTACCAAGGAAAGTTGGAAGAATTTACAGAACTAAGGAATCTACTAACACATCGAATTCATCAATTGCTTCTTATATCATTGATTTCAAAAGAAATGATTACAAAATCAAATCTCCAGCAAAACAATGATGTTTACACTTTTGTATCTCTGTCTCTCTATTTCTCTTACTATCCCTGTAAATTAACTTCAATTCCCTGTCTCTAATTTTCTAACACCTATCATCTATGAGCCTTCTCTTATAGATAAATCGCTGTTATGTACAATTCTTAAAAGATATCATCAAATCATCATAAAAATATTACATTTCACATTCCTTTACATATTTGGCTTCATCCTCATGACACATAGTGCATGAGTGATGAAGTGTATCTCGAGTTTTCATAAAAAGGTAAGGCATTTTACCATCAGTTCCCTTGGTCTCATCAAAGGTAGATCACTTGAACCGTCGAAGCTAAAGAGTTGGGTCTAGTACTGCATGAACACAGTTAATGCAGGAAAAATGCCTATACTAGATGAACATAATCGGTACATGATGGATGATATCGGTGCCAGATGAACGTAGGTACCAAACAAACACATGTACATGGGTACTGGATGATCACAGGTACCAGATGACTGCAGGCACACAAGTACCAGATGAACGCAGGTGCACGGGTACTTGATAAGTAGGAACACGAGTACCAGATAAGCAGGAACACGGGTACCTGATGAGCAACATTGGTACCAGATGAGCATGAATAGGGTCTAAAAATATATTTGAGTCAATCTAAATAATTAGAGTATACAAAGAATCAATTATTTCATTCCTACTAACAAGAAATCATAAAAACCATGCTTTAAATATAAATTACCTCATAGATACACAAGGATGCTAAGAGATGTTTTTGAAGAAGGTAGGCAAGTGGTGAGTAGGTTTCGAGGCAAATTTGGTAAAAAATAGAGCACAATATGGGGTATTAAAGGCATAAAAAAGGAGACCCAACATTCCCCCATGCCTAAGTCATGGCATGTCCTCATGCAAAAAGTGTTGAACCATTCCTCAAAATTTCAAAAATGGAGTCTTCTTACAACTTGCTTGAACATCAACTATTTGGATCTAAGATATTCACACCTGAAGCCTCTTCTTTGAGTTCCCTTTTAATAACCCTGGTATAGTGTATGAGGTGAAGAACCTTCTTAAGCTTGGTGGAGACCTCATCATACTCATCTTGCAACCTCTGGCTATTCTCCTTTAATTGCTCATTCTCTTTCTTGATGTACCTATCCAACAACTTATACTCTTTCACTTTTTCCTTTAGTTTTTCATTTTCCATCTGAAGTCTCTCAATTGTCATCTGATCACTAGTTAGAAAACTAGCAGATTCAACTGTTGCATACTTAGTGGTTTCCTTACTAGCCTCAACTTCTTTTTCACTAGCCTCAACTTCTTTTCTTAATTCTTTCAAGTTTCTTGTAACTAATTCCTTTGTTTCACTAAGCATTTCAACTTGTGCATGTTCCTTTTTAGGTGAAGCAGAGACATCTATTGGATTTTCTGGAAGAGAAGGGGTATGAGTGGCCATTACCTATTGTACCATGCTCCTGGTAGTTCATCGTGTAGGTGCTGATGACTCACCAAATTTGTTGTCAGGAGTGAGGATATGGTCTTGAAACAATCTCCTCTTCTTCCTCTTGGTCTGTGACATGGACTCTAATATTTCTCCCTTTTGTGCATGTTTCTCTGTCTTTTAATAAGTTTGTGCTATGCCACCCTTTTCAGAAGATTGTGCTCTGTCACATTTTTCAGAAGTTTTTGCTCTGTCACCCTTTTCACTTGTTCTAGGATTTTTCATCTTTTTAACCCTCGGCTCAGGAGTGTCCTCTTGAGGTAACTCAACAACTACCTTTGAAATAGTACCTATGAGTTCTCCTCCATCAGCGTAAGCCTATTCTTGTTTCTTCTTTTCACTCCTTGAGGTATTGATTGGGATGGGAGAATCATGAGAAGGGTTTTTACCTTTTACCGATAGCCTTGTTGGTGCAGGAGATTCCTCCTCCTCTATCATTTTACCTTTGTCTGACTGATTCATGGATTTTTGTGACGTAGGGAAACCAATGCATTCTTTGGATTTTTTCTTCTTATGTTTCTTCTTTCTTGTTGGAAATAATACTGAGAGAGGGGGGGGGGTGAATCAGTATTATCACATCAATAAAACTTTTTCATTTCCATATTCAGATTCATATATGCTACTTCCACAACTTCTTATGATTCAGTTAGTTGATCCTTAATGAGTGCATTAGAACATTATCAACCATATTAACAGTAAACAGGTGCAGTAAAATAGAACAGATCATCACACATAAGCCACACACATGAACACCATGATATAAGGTGGAAACCCAATGTGGGAGAAAACCACCTGCTACAATATGTCTCTATCTTCTTTCAATTAGAAACTCCTTTTACAATGATTTTGTACTGGTGCAGTCCTTTACCAGTACGCAGGCTACAACCTGCAGAGAGCTACAACCCTCTCTCGTTCTCCAGCTTCTCCTGGAAGGGAGCTACAACCCCCTTAGCTCTTGTACTAGCCAAGATACTAGTACGTAGGTGCTGGCCTACTAAAGGCTACAACCTTCTCTTTCTTCCAGGGACCACGTTTCATACATTTTCAGACTGGATATTCCTGAAGCACAACACATAATCTGAAAGGCCACGTTTCATCCAATTTTCATACTGGACCCATTAATATCATTGAAGCACATAATCAATCAATCTTCTGAATCACCCAAACACTAGATCAATACGGATAATATATGTGTTAGCACCCAGATCTAGTCCATCAGATCACACAAATATGAGTCATTATGATCCTGATCCAATATTAGTTCTCATCCATCAATACTGAAGCTAAACACAATCAACCAAACAGGGTATGCAGAATACTGACACCTTTAAACTGTCATCAGAACCCATCAACAACCAGAACCACCTGTGACTTCAAATATCATAGCTCAAATTGTATACGCTACTACAATGAACCAAACCTGCATATATACGTGCTTACACCAAAGCCAACCCACGTACAGATCTATAAATATTCAAACATGACTTGCAGCGATTTCAAACTTAAGTTATACCCAGTTCAGATCATTTTTCAATATACAGATCTAGAATAAGCATAATCAAATATATAGAGATAGTTCATTTCAAACCATTTGATCCCGATCTATCCTTAGATCTTGTTCTCCATCAACCGGTGAGATCCCTCTTTAGCTCAGATCCAGATCTGCACTATAACCCAATCACAGTATTCCAGATCTAGCACTTTATCAGATATTCAATAATTCAGATGATCCTTTGCCAAATGATCTCCTTCCTCTTTTATAGCCTTAGTCCTTTCTCAATACCACGGTCCAAAACCATAGGATCAAAAAAACTGTTGGACTAATACCATGAACCAACCATGAAAGTGCGTGAGATCAACACTTTTGGATGCAATACCACGGACCAAAACCATAGGATCAAAAACTGTCGGACTAATACCATGAACCAACCATGAAAGTGCGTGAGATCAACACTTTTGGATGCAATACCACGGGCCAAAACCATAGGATCAAAAACTGTCGGACTAATACCATGAACCAACCATGAAAGTGTGTGAACTTTTCTCTTGCATGAAAGTGCGTAAACTTTTCTCTACATGAAATAAACTTTTCTCTGCATAAAAGTGCGTGAACATTTCTCTACATGAAATAAACTCTTCTCTGCATAAAAGTGCGTGAACTTTTCTCTACATGAAATAAACTTATCTCTGCATAAAAGTGCGTGAACTTTTCTCTACATGGAATAAACTTTTCTCTGCATAAAAGTGCGTGAACTTTTCTCTACATAGAATAAACTTTTCTCTGCATAAAAGTGCGTGAACTTTTCTCTACATGAAGGAAACTTTGTTGCACTATAATTTATCAAATAAATTTGCTGCACTATAATTTATCATTTGTGTGATTTGCCATCAAGGACAATACTTGTCTCATAATGCCAACAATATCCCCCTTTGGACTTGTCATACTGAGAATTGTCATCTGATATCTCTTCCGTAGATTCATCTAGATATATATAAGTGAGTTGATCTTCTATGAGTTGTTTGCCATCAAGTACAACACATGCATCATAATGCCAACATTACTACTCTCCTGTCTGCTATCTAGATCCTTATTACTATCCACTGGCTTGTTTTCTTCTATGGATTTGGAACTTCCTTCTAGAGCAAAATGTTGTGTGAGTAATGCTTTCCAACTGCTACCCTGCTTCCTTATCTCATGAGTAACTAATTTTTTTATCAATCCATGATGATAAATGCTAGTCTCAACCTTTTTGGAAACTGATTTAACTCCTCTTACCATCTTGTTTAAACTCATCCAAAGGAAGTACGAGAAGTTTATCTGGGTTCCTCTTTTAAAATGTAACAAAAGTATTAAATGATAGAGAAAAGTGACTGCATACCTTCCTTCACATGTTAAGAATCTTTGCAATTCAACCAGCTTGCTCAATTTTTTCTTTTCATAACTGATATTCCTCCGTTTCTTGATAAAACTGGAACATTGGTTCGTGTCTGTCTACCCCCATGTCGATTTTTTTTGCAGAAATGGAATCCAACTAGCTTGCTCAAATTTTTCTTTGCATAACTGATATTCCTCCATTTCTTGATAAAACTGGAACACTGGTTCGTGTCTGTCTACCCCCATGCCGACTTTAAGGACAAGTATTGGACAATTTCTAGGGATAAAGCTTGGAAAGGGTTGACAACCGGAAATGTCAGAGTATCGGAAATGACGGGGTACCAGAAATGACAGGGTACCAAAAGTTGGGTTATGGGAGTAATGCGACAGAGCTAGTGCTGGATGAATCGACGAGGATGAGTGGATTGAAGGCTGAATGGTATGAAAGCGAGAAATGATGCTCATTTGGATGGCGAATCCATCCATAAGAGAATTTATAATTTGAAAGGAGATGGTGACGATCAAATGGTTGCCATAATTACAAGGTGAGTGCATACAGGATGATGACAATAAGTCACATGCAAAGCTTATTTAAAAGATCATCTCCATTAATGATGCCAAATTTCATTCAAATGCAGGTTAGCCACAATGGAGAAACCATGGTTGATTGGACCAGTACATTGGTAATCATTCATCGTAATTATTCAGTTTATGGTTATGGAGTAGTGGTAAAATAATTGTTTAAACAACCCACAGAGGTAGAAGCTCTATCATGAGATATTCAACATATAATTCATTTGTTCAAATTATGATTGGCATCTGTCCAATCACACCCATGATTATCCCATTCGATCATATCATATTTTTTTTCTTAGAAAAACAGGGGAATAAAGGTGAGTACTTTAGGATTTAGGCTAGGGGCTTAACAACTGATGGTAATAAAGGTTTATGAGGGTAATTATATATTCATCACATGATTAATATGAATCTTAATAGCAGAAAATAAAATACTGATCTCATACCTCCATTACTAGATCAACACAAGAAATATTTTTTAGTGCCAGATGAAAATTGTTTTCCAGTACCGAACGAACACAGGAGATTGCTTTCCAGTACTAGATGATTACAGGAAGTTTTTCTTCAGTGACAAATGAAATTTTAATAAGGTGTGTGGATGCATAGTCTTCAAAATGGAATCCTGTAGGCTTTATTTGTAGCTCAACATGTTATGAGTGTCAAGCTGGAGTAGGTGCTAGTGATTACTGATGCTGCATGTGAATTTGTTCTGCTGCAAGGATTACACTGGAAAAACTACAAACAACACACTGGTACAGGAACTTTGAAATTGCAGTGGAAGTGTCAGAAAATGAGGCCAAAGAATTCAATGATCAGGCTCCAAGATCTGTAACAAGAAGGCATTCTGTAGCTGGACAACCTCCTCTTTTTGGAACCAAGCTAACCACTGCTTCTGTGGCCACTTCCATTTTATTGGAAAATAAACCTAACTACTATTGTTCTGTGGATTTTTCTCGAGTCTAGATCAGTTAATGCTCACCAATATTTTCAATTTTTAGGAGTCTGAAAAACTTAAAGAAAACTCCATTTCACTTACCCATGGATTTTTCTCGAGCTCGAGCTAGTTCCTACTCATCGGTGTTTTCAATTTTAAGGAGTCTGAAAAACTTAAAGAAAACTCCATAGGTTCCTTTTTCATATATAATTTCCCAGGGTTGTTAAAGGAATAAACATACACCTGGTAAATGTCCTTCTTTATTGTCTATCTATAGGGAAGGAAACACGGTTAGTAATACCAAAATCATTATCCAATCATGTGTGGATCAACAAGAGGAGAACTCCCATTTCTAACCAACTACATTTCACAATTTTGAAGAACATGTTTGGTTAAATCATGTTTAGACAGTGGCTTATGATAAACTTTCAATTGATGTCCATTCACGACAAAGGAAGTTTGATCTACATCGATAGTTTTTATCTTGACCGAACCATTGTCATAGACTACATCTACCTCATAAGGTCCAAGCCATTGTGTTGTCAATTTTCCTTTGAAATCCTTAAACTTGCTGTCATACAACAAAGCCCAGTCACCTAGTTGAAAACATTTCTTCTTAATAAAATTATTGTGCCATTTGGTTCTTTGATCCTGAACAAGCATCGTCCTTTGAAGAGCATCTTGTCTAATCTCATCCAATGCATTCAATTCCATTAGCCTTTGTTTTTGTGCCTCATCTAAATCCATTCCTAGCTGCATGGAAGTTCTGAAGGTTTTAACTTGGAATTCTATAGGAAGCAATACCTATTTCCCGTAAACCAACTCATAAGGAGAATGTCCTATTGTGTTTCTCCAGGTTGTCCTATAGGCCCACAAATCTTCTGGTAACCTATCAGCCCAGTCTTTATGATGCAGTTGTATTGTCTTGGTGAGAATGGCCTTGATTACTTTATTAGTAGACTCTACCTGTCCATTCGCCTAGGGGTGGTAAGGTGTAGATTTCCGGTGTCTGATTTTATACTTCTCTGTAATAGATTTGACCAATTTGGAAGTGAATTGAGTGCCTTGATCAATTACTATTTCCCTTGGTACACCAAAACAGGTAAATATCTCTTCAAATAAAAAGTCAGCAACAGATTTTTCATTAGCAGAATATAGTGATTTAGCCTCTACCCATTTGGTTACATAATCTGTACATACCAGAATATATTTCTTCTTTTTGGACATAGGAGAAATTGGTCCTACAAAATCTAATGCCCATTTATCAAAAGGTTCGATGACTACCTATGCTTGAAGAGGCATTTCATCTGCTAGGATAGGTTTCCCCATCCTTTGACAATCATCACAGTTGGCCACATATTTCTTTGCATCCTTAAAAATGGTGGGCCAATAATACCTGGATTGTAACACTTTATATGCAGTTATTTTGTTGGTGAAATGTCCACCACATGGCTCATTATGGCAAGATTTTAGAATGTATTGCATTTCATCTTCTCGTACACATCTTCTGATCACTAGATCTGGTCTAGTACGGTATAAAAAATCCTCATGCCACATATAATTAGCACTAAGTTGTATGATTCTCTATTTTTCCATTGAAGACAAATTTTATGGCAACTTTCCTGTAACCAGGTCATTAGCTACATTTGCATGCCAGGGAGTATAAGTAGAAATAACAAATAAATTCTCATCCACAAAATCATCAGTAACTGGTGCACTGTCACCTATGTGGAAGGGTCTAGACAAAAAATCAATGACAAGATTATATTTTCCTGACCTGTCAATGATAGTAATATTAAATTCTTACACTAGTAACAACCATCTAGTAACACAAGCATTGGTGATGACTTTATTCATTAAAAATATAATAGTTGAATGGTCTGTGTACAAAAACTTCATACTCGATTATATAATGTCTAAATTTATTAATGGAATGAACTACTGATAAAAATTATTTTTCAGTGACCATGTAGTTTAGTTCTTTAGGAGAGAGATTTTTGTTAACAAAATAGATGGCATAGGGGATTTGATTCTCTCTTTGGCCCGAAACAACCCCCAATGCTCTGTCTAAGGCATCGATACATATGTGAAAAGGGAGGGCCCAATTTGGTCCTCTTAGAACTGGAGCAATTGACAATTTTTGTTTAAGAGTTTCAAGGGCAATTTGACATTGAGAATCCCACTGGAATTCTACATCTTTGGTTAAAAGTTTGAACATAGGGGCGACTATTGTTGTAAAATTTTGAATAAATCTTTTATAATATCTGGCATGCCCTAGAAAGCTTCTAACTTCTTTTTGAGAGTTGGGAGTTTTGATTTGAGCAATTATTTCGATCTTAGCAGGATCTACTCTTATCCCAGTCCTAGAAATATGATGGCCTAACACAACACCCTCTGTAAGCATCATTCTAGATTTTTCATTGCTAAGGGCAAGGTTGGTCTCTTGACATCTGATTAAAACTTTCTCTAGGTTGTCTAAAGCTTGTTGGAAATATTCCCCATATATTGTGAAGTCATCCATATAGACTTCACATTGTGGAAAATCAATACATCCCGTTAAGAACAAGTTCATTTTTTGGTTTTGACATCCGTTAGAAATTGTCATATTTCAAGCCCTGCATCCAATAAAGGCATCAACGATGGCTATCCAAGGTCGACCCAATACTACTGGATGTCTAGGTTTGGAGGATTTTGGATGGATCACAAAGAAGTCTACAAGATATTCCCAGGAAGCTAGTATGACTGTTATGTCATCTAGGCTTCCTGCAGGTTTAAGGATGGATTTGTCTGCTAACTCCAATAGTGTTTGGGTTGGCCTCAAGCCTTCTAATTGCAACTTTTGCATAATATCCATAGTCATGACATTTATTGTTACACCTAGGTCAACAAGAGTGTTTGGTAAAGATATACCATTAATATGTATGGTCACTACTGGATTCCCAGGATCAGTGTATTTAGAAGGCATCTCTGACATGGTTTCTAACAATTGGCCAACTACTTTTATAATAGGGGGGTCCTTCCTTTTTCTTCCTGGATTTTTAATGCAAAGATCCCTTACAATCTTGGCATAGATAGGAATATCTTTGATAGCTTGAAGCAAGGGTATCTTTACACAAATATTTCACAGTTCAGCCTCTAAATCATATCCTAGTGGGACCTCAGGATTTTTGACAAGAAATATCTCTGGATAGGGTGGTTGAGTGACCTCTTGAGATTGTTTAGGTTGTATGGTAGAATTGGTTGGTGCTGAGGGAGGGTTTTCCTCTTCATCAGGAGGAGAATCTTCCTCTTGGCTACGTATGTCCTTGTCTTCAAGGGGTGATTATGTTGGCTGTTCTTCTTGAATGATCACTGTAGGTCCTGTTTTATTTAAGACCTTCCCGGAGCTTAGTTTTATTATGTACAAGTTGAGATGACGTATTATTAGGGTTTGGAATGAGATGTGCAGGTAATTGATTAGTTTGAGGAGGAAGTGGATTTGGTGGCATTTGTTGTTGATTTAGATTCATGGGCAGAGAAAGTTGTTGTGGACTTGAATTCATAGGCAACTATTGTTGACTTGGATTCATGGGCAGAGCAGGTTGTTGTGAACTTGGGTTCATAGGTAGCTATTGTTGAGGAAATGAAGGTAATAGGGGTGGGTTAAACCCTAGAAATAACTGAGAAATATTTGGAGGATATTGTGTGCAGATTGGGTAAGAAGTTGTTTGGTATGGTTGTGGAGGAATATTCCCATAGGGAGTCCCCCTCCAACCTTGTTGCCAAGCATGTCCTTGTGATGGTTGAGGCCCCCATTGGGAGTAAGGAATTTGAGGGGCCCACTATGGTTGTGTAAACTGCATGGAAGGGTCCTAGAACATGGAGGGGTTTTGTTGCCTCCATGGTCTCCTAGGGGGATAAGGTGGATCTTGTGGTTCTGTTCCCCCTTTATAAATAGCATGTAACCCAGGTAATGAAGGACATTCATTAGTTAGGTGTTTATCTATGCAAATTCCACAGACCTATATGGAATTAAAAGGGCATTCTTTTTCAGGATGCTTCTTCCTACAACGAGGACAAAAGATAGCTAAAGCAGTGTTTTCCTCTTCTTGTTTCCTCTTACTATTGAGGGTATCTAGCTGGTTACTAATTGTACTAAGGATATCAGTTTTCAGATTTTCCAATAGATTTCCAAATTATATTTTTGTCACACCACTTGTAGTGGGTTTTCCAACTCGATTTGTAAGTTCTCTGGACCTTTTCCCAACTTTAGCTTGACTACGAGAGTACTTCTTGCAATATTCAACAATTTTAGCAAATGATTTTTGATAAACATCGCCAGAGCTCATGAGATTACTTCCATGCAGTCATCCTGTACTCCTTTTAGAAAAATGGTTCTAACTGTGGCTAGGTCGAGAGAAACTTGCTTGGTTTTTTTATAGTTGTAAAGGAACCTTTCTAAGTAGTCTTCTAGGCTTTCTATTTCAGTTTGCTGCATTTTAAAGATGTCTTTCTTGGCATCCCTAGGGCTACAGTAATCCTGGTATTTCTGAAGAAAGGTTGTTTTCTGTTGAAAATAGCAACAAGAAATGATAAAAATAGAAATGCTATAAATAACATTTCAGGTACTAGTGTTGGAAATAACAACAAGGAATGATAAAATAGAAATGCTAAGAATAGCATTGCTATAAATAGCATTTCAGGATAGATTCCAATTTAAGTTAGTCCCTCAACTAAAATTGAGAATTAAAATTCGAATTTGATCTCAGGAGCTGTTTGTAAAATAATTAAATTAATTCATCTTGAGTTAATTAGTTAGAGAAAATCAAACATGAAGTCTATGTGAAGACATGAAATAGTTATCCCTTTGATTGAGGAAGTTATCCCTTAATTAAGGAGATCAGGATGAGTTGTACTTTGAGTTGTAATTAGTTAGCTCAGTTAATTGAGTTAAGTCCAGTTAGATTAGTTCCAACAGTTTGTGGAACTGATTGTGAGTTCAGTTAGTTAATGCATGCATGCATGTAACTAGTGTACTTTAGATAACTGAATATTCTCTCATAAATAACTCATGCATGTCAGTTCAGTCAGAGACCTAGTTGAGATCAGAGGAAGGGATAGTGTACTATCAGTTGGAGGATTTTTCCTATATAGGAAACTCATCCATGCAGAACGAATAAACTCCTTCAGGATTGTGCAGTTATTTCAGAGGTCAATGTTGTGTGTGAGGTGAGAATCACACAGGTTGCAGATGGAGGACCCAAGAGAAACTGTGCAAGGAAATAGGAGGCTTGGAGGATTGAAGGAAGGCATATGTGTTGTCTATTCTGTCTATGAGCAACAATGAGAGATTGTATTGAGAGATGGATAGCTTGTGAGCTAAAGATTTGTGTAATCCAGAGATATGTCCACTTGTATGATAATACAAAGATCGGGGATTTTAGCTGAGGCTTTCCCTAGAGTATTCTTCTGTGTTCATGTGTGATTGATTTCTCATTCATCTGTTATATGTGTTCTATTTGATCTTGCTCAAAATCGATTAAGCTTCCGCAAGTTTGTTTTTAGAAGTAGATCAAGTATTTTTCTTTAGTATATTGCATTATCAGGTGATCTATGGTGAAATTTCTACATGGTATCATAGCAAAGGTGATCAAAGTGAAGAAAAATATACAAAGAAGGGAGAAGTTCGAATTTTGAAGTTCCTGATTATATAAATCAAATTCTTATCACATCTCAAATTTCACTGATGGCGTTCAACGGTTTGAGACTCGAGTTTGCCCTTGATGGCAACTCAAATTATATAGCCTGGAAGGATTGCATGGAAGTGGTATTAGAGGACAATGGTTTGAAGGACTTCATTGATCAAGAAGTCCCCAAGCCAGTAGCTGTTAATGCCCAAGAATTGGCAGAATGGAAGAAATGTGTGGCTAGAGCGAGGAGGATTCTTCTGGAGGGAGTTCGAGACCACATTGTCTCAAGTCTCCATGGGAAGGAGACACCATTTTTAATGTGGAAAACATTGAAGAATCTATATTAGAACAACAACGATAAGAGGAAGCTGGCACTGAAAGACAAGCTTCGGAAAATCAAGTGTGAAAAGGGTGACACGATCTCTACATATTTGAACAAGCTCACCACCTGCAGGGATGAGCTTGGAAGTGTAGGAATCACGACAAGCGATGATGATATGGTGAGTCTTGATCTCCTCGGTCTTCCTAAGAGCTGGCATAGCTACCAGGACTCATTGAATGGAAGAGAGAAACTATCAGATTGGGAACGACTGTGGTCGGATCTGATGCAGGAGGAGATCAGGAGGAGCACTGGAGATGGTTCTTCATCCAAGGAGGATGAAGAAAATTTCACCTTAGCGAGTAAGACAAGGAAAGGGAAGGAGAAGGATTCTCATCCCAAATCGAGTTCTTCTCATGGAGGGAAGAAGATTGACAAATCAAAAGTGAGATGCTTTAATGGTCATGAGGTGGGCCATTATGCAACTAATTGTCCATTGAAGAAGTCCAAGAAGGGACCCTCGGAAGGATCTAAAGGTTCGAATTGGATTTTACCCTCATCACATGCATGGTTTCATCAATGATGGGTTGTGGTTGGTTTCTTGACAGTGGAGCCTCATTCCAGATGACCGGCGATAAGAGTTTGTTCAGTACCTTGGAGGAAAAGGACCTCCAGATGCACATAGAGATGGGTAATGATGAAAAGTATAGTGTTTCAGGAGTGGGCACGGTTTCTTTTCAGAGGGAGCATGGAGCTCGCATTACCTTAATAGATATGAAGTATGTTCCAGGACTGAAGAAGAACTTAGTATCGATCGTGATGCTGGAGGACAAAGGCTATGATGTAGTCTTCAGTAAGGGAAAGGTTTTCCTTAGACACATCACCACGAGGCAAGTGAAGCAGATCGGTTCACGAGTCAAGAACCTGTATGCTCTTGAGGTTCAAGATGCATGCAAAGCCTTGAGGAGCAAGGCAAATGTTGGAGACTTGGTGGTTAAGAGGGAGAGTACATTACCTCTCAACATGCAGCACTAGAAGAAGTCTCAGACAATTGTGGAGGAGCCACAATTGGTGAAGTAGCTTCAGGAGGTTATGGAGCAACCATAACTGGAGAATCCAAGAGGAGATCGAGTGGAGGCATCCACTCACGCAGAGACCTCCAATAGGGGGAAATTTCAAGCCAAGTAAGCAGAGGGATCACATGCATCCATACCTCCAGGTGGGAGGTGGGGCGATGTGGAGTGATAGTCCCAAGAAGGCTGAAATAGGGTAGGATCCTTGAGGTACCCAGCCTCTTTGATTAGACCTTGCTACGGGAGCCTCGACGAGGAGTAGCAGGACTGGCTAAGTGGGTAGAGACAGAGGCAGATGGAGCGGTATAGGGAGATTCAACATTAGAGGATGTTTCTTGCCCAACAGGGAGGTCAGTTGGGAGACCAGTTACTTACTTCTCAGTAACTAAGTTGCAGTGTAATAGTGGGCAGCATGATGCAACATGATGAGAGGAGGTGCAGTGTGGATGCATGGTGGGAGATAGGACCAGCAGTAGCACAGATACAACAGGAGGAATCAGTGTGATTGATGCAGTCAGAGATCAAAGTGACAGAAGCTAGAGCAGTCAGATATTGAAGAGCACATAGGTGCATAGTTTTTCAGTCAATAGAGGCAATAAAAGTCAGAGACTTTGACGACAGAGGCATCATTCTGATTCAGGTTGGATATTTTTTTGTTTCTAGAGTTGCTGGAGCAACAACACTAGGGAGAAGTGTTGCATGCAGAACATTCCAAAGGTTCAGGATCAAGTTTGAGTTGAATGCCTTTCTTGTTGAGAGGGAGTGTTGAAAATAGCAACAAGAAATGCTAAAAAGAAATGCTAAAAATAGAAATGCTATAAATAGCATTGTTATAAATAGAATTTTAGGTACCAGTGTTGGAAATAGCAACAAGGAATGATAAAATAGAAATGGTAAAAATAACATTGCTATAAATAGAATTTCAGGATAGATTCCAATTTTAGTTAGTCCCTCAACTAAAATTGAGAGTTAAAATTCGAATTTGAGCTCAGTAGCTGTTTGTAAAATAATTAAATTAATTCATCTTGAGTTAATTAGTTAGACAAAATAAAACATGACGTCTATGTGAAGACATGCAACAATTATCCCTTTGATTGAGGAAGTTATCCCTTAATTAAGGAGATCAGGATGAGTTGTACTTTGAGTTGTAATTAGTTAGCTCAGTTAACTGAGTTAAGTCCAGTTAGATTAGTTCCAAAAATTTGTGGAACTGATTGTGAGTTCAGTTAGTTAATGCATGCATGCATGTAACTAGTGTACTTTAGATAACTGAATATTCTCTCATAAATAACTCATGCATGTCAGTTCAGTCAGAGACCCATTTGAGATCAGAGGAAGGGACATTGTACTATCAGTTGGAGAATTTTTCCTATATAGGAAACTCATCCATGCAGAAGGAATCAACTCCTTCAGGATTGCACAATTATTTCAGAGGTCAGTGTTGTGTGTGAGGTGAGAATCACACAGGTTGCAGCTGGGGGACCCAGGAGAAACTGCGCAAGGTCGAATCCACCTCTCTCCGTGTTAAGAATATAGAGTTCGGCCCAGAAAGAACCTTGAAGATCAATCCATCCCTATCCACTTCCCAGGAGAAGGAACTGTGCAGCTTGCTGAGAAAACACCTAGATGCCTTTGCCTGGAGTTATAAGGAAATGAAGGGAGTGCACCGTTTAGTATGTACTCATCATATATACATCAAGGAGGATTACAAGCCAGTCAGGCAGCCTCAAAGGAGGATGAATCTAGCACTTAAAGATATTGTTAAGGAAGAACTACAGAAATTGCTTGATGTAGGATTCATCTATCCCATCTCTGACAGTGAATGGGTCTCTCCTTTGGTGCTAGTACCAAAGAAAAATGGTAAGTGGAGAATCTGTGTCGACTATCGGGAATTGAACAAAGCCACAAAAAAGGACCATTTCCCTTTACCTTTCATAGATCAAGTGTTAGATGATCTGGCAGAGAAAAAGTTTTTCTCTTTCCTAGATGGGTTTAGCGGGTACAATCAGATTTAGATTAGCATGGAAGACCAAGATAAGACCAGTTTCACTTGCCCTTGGGGTACCTTTGCATACCGGGTCCTTCCTTTTGGTTTGTGTAATGCTCCCGCCACTTTCTAGAGAGCAGTATTGAGTATATTCTCTGAATTAGTTCATGATGCAGTAGAGATATACATGGATGACTTTACTCCTTATGGCTCTGACTTTCAGGAAGCCTTATCTAATCTAGGAAAAGTTATCGACAAATGTATCGAGATGAACCTGTCCCTTAGTCTAGGAAAATGTGAATTTTTTATGACTGAAGGGATCATGCTAGGTCATGCAATATCTCAACAAGGATTGCAGGTGAACCCCAACAAAATTGCCGTCATCCAAAGGGTCCCACCTCCTCAAAAGATGAGAGATGTCAGAAGTTTACTAGGCTTAGTAGGGTATTACCAGAGATTCATTAAAGATTTCAGCAAGCTAGCCTCTCCTTTGTTTGGCCTTTTAGGTAAAGATGTTGAGTTTATATGGTCGGAAAACTGTCAAGAAGACTTAGATACCTTGAAAAGAAAGCTTGTGACTGCCCCAATTCTGAGAGGCCCAAACTGGGCCCTACCTTTCCACATTCACATAGATGCCTCGAACAAAGCAATAGGAGCAACCTTGGGACAAATTGATGAAAAGTTACCTTATGCCATATACTTTATAAGCAAAAACTTGTCAAAGGTAGAGTTAAACTATATAGTGACCGAGAAGGAGCTCCTAGCTGTTGTGCATTCTTTAAACAAATTCAAACATTATATCACAGGCTATCAAACTTTTGTGCACACTGATCATGCTGCAATTAGATATTTAATGAACAAACCGGATGTGAATGCTCGCATTATTAGATGGTTGCTTTTACTGCAGCAGTTTGATTTGACCATTGTTGATAAGCCTGGGAAAGAAAATGTTGTTGTTGACTTTTTGTCTAGAGTAAATTTGCCTGCAGGTGAAGAAGGAATGGTGGATGACCAAATGCCAGATGAACACTTGTTTTCTATCTTAGTACTCTCTCCATGGTTTGTTGATATAGCAAACTACTTCGTGTCAGCACAGTTTCCACCACATCTGTTCTCAAAGGAGAAGAGAAAGATAGTGAGGAAAAGCGCCCCTTTCACCTGGATTGGGGGCAATCTCTTCAAAATTGGCCCAGATCCGATCTTGAGAAGATGTGTCAAGGAGGAGGAAGTATTTGATATCCTCTTGACCTGTCATGATGGGCCTTGTGGAGGTCATTTTGCAGCAAAAAGAACCGCCTTTGAGATACTGCAAGTAGGCTACTACTAGCCCACTCTTCATCACTATGTGAGGAGATATACCAGCTAGTGTGATCGATGCCAGAGGATGGGGAAACCTTCTCCAAAGGATGAGATGCCCATGCAACCTCAAGTGACCTTTGAGCCATTTGAGAAGAGGGGCATGGACTTTGTGGGTCCTATCAGCCCTCCTTCAAAGCAGAAGTAATATATCATTATGTGCACCGACTACCTGACAAAGTGGGCAGAGACAAAAGCAATCAAAGTAGTGACAGAGGAAAAAGTAGCTAAATTTTTGAGAGAGAACATATTCTACAAGTTTGGGTATCCAAGAGAATTGGTCATAGATCAAGGTAGTCAGTTTACTTCCAATCTGATTGAAGACCTGCTCACACATCATAGAATCAAGCACAGGACTTCAACCCCTTACCATCCACAAGCCAATGGGCAGACGGAGGTCACTAACAGAGCATTGGAAGGGATCCTGACAAAGGTAGTGAGCAGTAGCAGAAAAGACTGGGCGAACAGTTTAATTGAGGCCACTTGGGCCTACAATACAACATGGAAGACCACTACAGGGTTGACACCCTATGATTTGGTCTATGGGAAGAAGGCTTTGCTGTAAATAGAATTTGAATTCAATACCCTGAGGATGGCAGCTCAGTTGGACCTAGACTTCAACCATGCACAGAAAGAAAGATTACTCTAGCTCAATGGATTGGATGAACATAGAATGTAGGGCCTTCTCCATACAGAGGTAGTTCAGCTTCAGAGAAAGATATGGCATGAAAAAAACATCAAGGAGAAGCAATTCCAAGAGGGATATTGGGCACTACTCTATGATTCAAGATACAAAGATTTCAAGGGCAAGCTAAGGACAAGATGGCTGGGACCCTACACTGTGGAGAAATGCAATGACAATGGTTCAGTTCTGATCAGAACCATTGATGATGAAGCCATCCCCATGCTTGTCAATGGACATCGGTTGAAAGTCTACAAGAAACCCCTCTCCAAGTGAGTTCACTGAAAATTTGAATAAAACAGTGATGGTAGTGGAGCATGTCTTGGCCTCCACTTCATCCACTCACTGAAAGAAAGAAAAAATAAAAAAATAAGGACCCAAGTGAAAACCTCCATGAGGCGCTTGAGTCCCATCATTGGGTTGAAAACCTCTTCCGAGGCGGCCCAGTGATGTCAAAAAATAAAAGAGAAGAATAAGATCCCTGGGTGAAAACCTCCCTTGGAGGCGCCCAGGGCAAGCAATTAGGGTGAAAACCTCCCTGAGGTGCCCTAGTTGTTTTCAAAAAAAAAAGAGAAAAAGAGAAAAAAGAGGAAAAGAAAAATGAATTTCCAGTTGCATTGCAGGTTTGAAGGAGGACTACAGGAAGCAACAGAAGGTGCCAAGGGAGCCCTAAAACCAATACCAGCACCTATCCTAATTCCCACACCTTTATCCATCATTCTTGGCATTCTTTCACCTCACTGTGCTTCTTTTTCAAAACCTGTGTTTTCTACAGGAGGCTCTGTGTTTTCTATAGGAGGCTCCTATAGGAATTACAGAGAGCCAGAAATGGATATAAAAGGCATTTTAAGGGACAGGGAAGCTTAAAAAAAGATCTATAAATCCTCTTGCAATCTTCAAACCCCCTTAGCATCATCTCCAAGCCTGCATCACATCCCAAGCATCATTCTTCTTCCTGCATAAGAAAAACACAGAAAAAGCAGTTTTTTAGGGAAAAGAAAAAAAAACAAAAATAAGAAAGGAAACAACACCATCCACCTCACCTAAAGCCTACCTATTACCTCTATATCTCTATCTACATCTCTAGCATCATCCTCACAGCTCCAAGCACAGAAAGAAGCTGAAGTTTCAAAGGGAGAAGCAGCTATAGGAGCTCCTGTAGGAATTCTTGTAGCAACTGATCCCATTAAAATTCAGCATCAGCAACAAGAGGGTGAAAATATGAAGGTTGAAGAAGACACCTACCAATCAAATCCATCCAGAGAGGAACTTGCACAAAGCACAACCACACATCAAAAAACAGATAGCATGCATCAAAGGAAACAAAGGCATGCAACAGAGAGAAAGAGCCACAACCTGCACAACAAATACATTCAACAGAATTTGCATTTGTATAATTAGAAAGCATGCAACAACAATGAGACAGTTGAGGTTGAACGAGGGAAAGGTGGCCAGTTAACTTGGCCACCTTCAGCTAGTTGACTCCACTCATCCAAAGATGTCACCCACACATGTGCACAGTCAACTCAGGAAAGATGTCAAGGACAAGTAGTGGAGGAAGTGTGAACTACGATGCAATCATGTGGGATGATTACGAGGAAAGGGCCATGATGAAAAGGTAGGTGGGGACTAACGGTCCGAATATGGCCAGCGTACGCTTGGCCAGCTCACCCTGCATCACCGGAAATATCCATAAACAGCAATACGTACTCGTCCCCGAGCACTCTCACCACCTTTTCCTTCATTCTCTCCTCGAAACTCCGCTCTTGCAATCTCCACGTGCCCCCATAGCCTCGTAACCATCGTTCTTCATTGATCTCTCCCATATTCTTGCTCTTAGCATTGTCTACAAGAGCATTTACAGGTTCTACAGGAGAACCTATAGGAATTCTACAGGAGGGACAACAATGTTCTACAGGAGGGCCAGTGAGTGGTTTCGAAGGGAGAAAACATGGGTTTTAGCACAATTCTTGGGCTGAGGAGGTAGGTTCTATGCATACCCCCATTGAATATCAAAATATGCAAGCAGTGGTTAAATTTTGAAGAGGAAATAAAGCCTTTAGGTGGAGGAAATACATAACAGAATTTCTGCTTATTTCTTGAAAAAACACAGTCTCTCTGTTTCTCTGTTTTTCTTCAAAAATTGTTGTCTCCTTCTCCTCATTTGGTTTCCCAAAGAAGAATAAACAAAATGACAGGAGGTTTTATGAGGAAGGAGCCCACCAACTCCTCCAGGCTCCATGCACATCCCCAAGTAGTGGACATATTCACAAGAGCAAATTGGATGAACTTTTTTGAGAAATTTCGAGGGTTTGATGAGGAAATTGCTCAAGAATTTGCCCACTCTTTGGTCCCTCACACTAGAACACATGCCATTGTCACCTTTAGAGGCCTTTCCATGGAGGTAACCCCTGAATTTATCAGTAGGGTCACTACCCTTCCTCTTGGATTGCCTTGGAGCAAGGATGAGAAGCCAATTGGCCAAGCTGCTAAGAAAAACTTCTTCCAAAACAATGAAACCCCTATAGAGGATAAAAATGGCATAAGAAGGGCTAGCATACCATATCCTTGGGATGAGGTTAGCTACCAAATAATCAAGTATATTTCTTGTGAGGGGAGGTACAACATTGTCTATGGGTACCACTTTAGAATCCTTCATGAATTAAGGTATGGCATGGACACTCCAACCCCTCAAAAGCTCAGCGTCCCCTACTTCCTCTTGCAGTCCATCATTGACTCTAGTAATAAAGTAAAAGCAAGAAATCCAGAGTAGCTAGCTCACCATGGGTTAATCAAAATTTTAGTGGAAGAAGCCCTCCATACATTTACACTCCCTATAGCATGGGAAATCTTCAGAAACATGACAGCTGAAGATGACATAAAGACCCTGACCTATGATATCATTCCTACTGGCAGTGAGGAGGAAGAGCAGCAAGGGGGAGAAGGTGAAGAAACTGGTGACTTAGAAGAACAAGAAGGGAAGAAGGAAGAAACCAAGATAGAGGAGGAAAAAGATGAAGAAACAGAGTAGGAGGAACCAGAGCAAACAGAGACAGAAAAAGAGGCAGAAAAGACAGAAGTATCCCCTGAGACTCTAGAAAGAGAGGCAACAACTGCCCTCACTGCCATCAACACACCAATTAAGCCAAAACAGAAGAGGAAGGGGCAGACCTCAATGTATTTCAAGGCTAGGAAGAGCACAAGAATCAAATCAGGAAACCCTAGCCTTCTTCAAAAGTGCCAATTGTTATTGAAGATTCACCCTCTGCCCAAGGAAAAGAATCACCTTCCAAGGCACCTATCACATATGAAAGGGGAACTCCTAGATCTCCCACATGGAAAGAAAAGGTATAACTACAAGACCAAAAAACAATCCTACAGGAGGCACATACAGTTCTACAGGAGACCCTGTCAAAACTACAGGAGATCCAAGAGTTTGAGAAAAGGGTAGAAGGACAACCACAGGGATAGGAGGAAGAAACAGAGCTACAAGAACCTGATCCCTAGCCAAGTCTTGGCTCCTACTACAGTCTTCTTGAGGGGGGAAGAATAATTCCACAAAAATTTGCAATCCCTCTATTCTTTGAATTAGAGAAGGAAAGGATAAGGACCCATAGATGGATGCAAATAGCCAAATCCAAAGGGGTTGAGGATATTGGCCATATGGAGAACAAACTCAGAGAAATGGGTAGAGAGTTAAGTGCTGCCAGACACAGAGAAGAAATCACAAGGAGCCACCTTGAAACTGAAAATAAACTGCTAAGAAGACAACTGCAAGAGAAAGAGACCCAACTGGCATGCATGGCCAGTTGGTCCATGGAGGCATTGCAATGTAGGCAACCAAAAAAATCCTATGGCTTGTATCTCAAGGACCAATGGTTGCAATTTCAGATAAAGACTTTGGCACAAAGAGGCACCATGCCTTTCCAAGATTACAGGCAGTTTATGGACTTGTGTGACCAAAGCACATCAGAAGATAAGGCAAAGATGGCAGAATTCTACCTGCATAACATGGCCCTCACAGACATGAATGTGTGGGACCCCAATGCTAGGCTAGGGGACCTGCAACTAATGGCCATGGCCTCATGGATGAACCATGAAGAGTTAAGGGCAGCAGAAATAAGAAGGTTGATGATAAAGGAGTAGAATGAGCCATTAATGATTAGAGCTGAGCCATCAGACCCCATGGCACTCATCAGCACACATAACCTGCTTGCCCATAATCCTCAGATTGCCCCTAGATATATAAGTGATCAAGCACAAGCCATTTCACATTTTGAGGATATGGAAAGGTTACTTACGGATGACTATGTACATGCCTATATGAGGAGATGGAATATCATACCACACAGTCTGCAGATCAAGGAATATCATTCCCCAATGAGGATGAGGGAGGCATTAAGGAGAGTGCCCATGTATAAGCGCTCCATGCAGAGGTTGAAGGTCAATTGGATTGGCCTCAAATTGAGTCCCCCATTGCTGCTAGGTATGCTGGAAGGCAGAAGAGAAGAAGAAGAACAGGAGTAGTGGGAAGAAATAGACAGTAAGTCAAGATTCTATGACAAGGAATAGGAGACCACATCAGAAGCATGGGATGCTAGGGAGGCCGCCGGGGCCATAAAAGATGAGGAGATGGACTAGGTTGCTCAGAGGATGAGCAACACTTTCAGTAGGAGGGTGATGATGAGCCTCATAAATGGGTAATTATATGGGCTCATTTTAACTCCTAACCTAGTCAAATCAACCATTCTCTTAGCTTATTGTATGATTTTCGAATTATATTTATGCTTAGAGAGTGAGTTGAGTTAGTTGTGATGCCATGTGGTCTAATATGTGTTTAATGCAGATTATTGATGAATTTTGTGGTCAAAGTCAAGGATCCAGTGGACAAATGGCAGCAATAAATCAAAGTGGACAAAGGAGAGGACTTATAGGAGGAAGTCTCCCTCATTTATTACTCCTCACTTCGAGTTCTCCTTCATTGAGCTTAGAGCACAAGCAGCCAAGTCATGTATTAGCAGGCAACCGAGTAAGTGGAGGATGACTGATGACTATCTCGAGTTTTGGAAGCCAAGCCTCCCTGATTTTAAGGAAGCTATTGATAGCTTCAATTGTATAAGTAGAGAGGCCTAGGGCCCCACTAGGGTCGGATTTTTTTTGTACTTTTTCTTATGTAAACTCTGCTCAACTTTGAGCTTATATTTTTTACAGTTTCATGTAATCTTGTTATTATTTTGGAAATAAAGATGGATTCCTTTTTGAGTTAGCACTGAGTTACCTCAGAGGGCTGAAGCTCTTAGGTTAGGGCCCAATATAAGCAGCCAAGCTCCTCTTACTTGTATTTGTATGTTTTATTTCATTTGTAGATTAGATTGCTGTTATATGTATTTCTTTCATGGTTAAGAATAGGTTGCTTTTGATGATTCAGTAGTTTGCTTCCATTTGTGCTTTCTATAGCAGGTTAAGCAGTGGTAAAGAAAAGATTTAAAAGGCTAGAAATAGTGCCTTGGCCTCTTTTCCTCCCTTTGGGACCATGATTTGAGGCAAAGACCCTCTTGCTACCCAAAAAACACAGATTTTCCTCATTCATAGGACTTCTAGCGTTTACATCTTTCTAGTTGTTAATAGTTTAGTTTACTTTGCTTCAGAACTTCTTCATCATGTTCACTTCTTCATTTACCATAGTCTTCTTCCATGCTTTCCTTCCTTGTAGCAGTTATCAACATTTCCTTTCACAGATCATAGTTTAGATTAGTTTGATGCAAAACTCTGTTTTTCTAGATGCACTTATTTCATCGCTTGCTTCATCTCATTGGTTGAATATCAGTTGTCTATGCAACAGATATCTTCCCACAGCAGATCAACTTAGTAGCCATCCCATCCTCTATTTGATCCATGCCCTACAGGTCGCCCAAGTCTCCCCTTAATTCTGCCTTAGTTTCCTGCATTTTCCATAGAATTCCTTCCTCTCTGCTTTAACAAATCCAATCATCTTTCTCTCTCCTAATGATTCTTGGTAATCCCTAGGTGCCCTAAAACCTCATTCCAACCTTCATCCACCTTTTCCACCCACTCTCACACCTTCAAAACAGCCAAAACTGCTCTCAGCCTCCTCCTGTAGGCCTCCTATAGAACACTGTTTTTCCTCCTGTATATTTCCTGTGTCCTCCTGTAGATTTTCCTATAGGCTTTATTTTGAAGGCCGAGTGTGAGAAAAGCCTCCAGAAGGACACCTGAGACCTTCTAGGACCCAACCACACCATCCTACATCCTCTCAAGCCCCAAAACCACCTTTCAACACCGCCTATTCACTGCCACATTCACAAACAATAAATCACATACATGTCAAATTCACATAAAAATACATAAAAATCCAAAAAGATGTTTTTTTCTCAGTTACTTCTAGCAATATCTTAGTTCGATGTTGTTTACTTCTTTGAATAGATAGATGGCATTCTTTTCATGGTTTTCATAGTGATTTATGCAAAAGTAGGATTAATTGGTTAAGTAGGATTTGCTTGGTTTGCTTTACATTTCAGTATTTCTCCTTTCTACAATTAGAATAACATCTATCTTTCTTTCCTTTCATCACATTTAGAGCTTCTTCTGGAATCCATAGAAGTTGGCTTGAGCTCCTAGTAATCTTGCGTAGGCTGACGAAGTGACAACTTGCAATAATAACTAGTACTTGCGCATACAACACCGTCGCTTCCAAGTTTGTTACGAACTACCGGTTGATAAGAGTAAAGAAGGTAGCCCAGGAGTTGCAGCGTTATTACTGCAATACTGGTGCTCAACAATGAGCTACTCCTACACACTAGCTGTAGGGCCACTTCCCAGCCCTTTGTTCACACTTTCGGCCTTCTCCAAGATGGTGAAACATAACTCGGCCTGCTGTACCAATCTGTTACCTCAATCATGGTTTGTCCACATGAAAACCTACCCAGAATTACCAATGTACTTCGACCTTATCTCTTGCTCAAAATTTAGACCCAAAATAGAGGAGAATAACACACAAATCATGCCTAGATTTTCCTTCAGGCTAGTGGCCTTCTTCCTGTAGCAACTTGACATAATCACAGGTATCAAACTTACCCCAAACAAAGACCTAAAACTCCTTCGTCCTCCTCTTGAGATTGTCCTATTTCAGAGACAAATATTTGCACTTTTGGATACTTTAAATGAGCCTCACACACCTTCTATTTATACACTTTAGAAGGGTCAATAAATAGACATGTCTCTTGGCACATTCACACCAAACCAACATGACTTATCTGCCAAGAATACCTTTTTCAACTTCAAAAATTCATAACTCATCAAGGATGTCTCAAAATTTGACAATTCTCAAAGCTTTGGATTCTCCTCGCCGTCCTCTATCATCTCCATCCATCTCATGTCCAAAATGCTCCATGGTTTTTTCTCAAACATCTATGGGTGAAAAACCCCAACCTTGGGTTCCAAGCCCACAATTGACTCTTGTGGTGCTCCACCCTCCAAACCCTGAACCCTAGGGCTTGGAGTACCTCCCAAGCTACTCAGAAATCAAGTTCTCTTCGAATTTGACTAATTGTTAGTTTCATAAGGGACATCTAACAATTTTGGTTAGGGGAGATGACGGGTGTCCAAATTGGCAGATTTTCAACACCCACCTGCAACCTTTTTGATGTCATTCTTCCACTTTCCTTTAATTCCTTGTGCAATTTTCATCCATTACTACCCTATTTCTAGTGTAGGTACGAATAATATGTTTTTCACCACTTTTACACTTATTCTTATGCATTATGTTGCAAAATTGTCATATTTCATGCTAACATTGTCAGACATGAGAAAAAGGCAGTGGTTACAACTCCACAACGGGTGATTCCAATTGACACACAAGTGTTGCAACTCCTCTGTATTATTGCAACGCCAACCTCAAATCCTTCATATCACTACAACACTAGTTGCAACTCCAAAACGAGTGCTGCCAATCAACACATAGGTGCTACAACTCTTTTGTGTTGATGCAATACCAACTGTAGCTCCACAACAAGCGCTGTCAACTGACACATAGGAGATGCAAATCCTCAGACCAAAATAGGCAAGTGTTGTGACTCTCCTCCATGCCATTGTCGTAACTCCTTTGTGTCATTGCAGCTTTAGCAAGGTCACTAAAGGGAATGTTTCAACTTGCCCGAAACCAATGAAGTTGCTACAACTCACGATTGCCTTGAATTTGCATCGCTGCAACTCCCATTGCTACAAATTTGACATACTATGCCAACTCATCAATTAATGTTGTAGATGTACACCCAACATGAGTCTCTCATGATGGAAGGAGATGAAGGCAAGTGGGTGACCAATTAAGAAGGAAAACACAGCCTCTGATGGCACCCAACTTATTCAAGTCATCTTTTGCTCGAATTGTGCCAATTTCTGAATATGTTGTTGTAACAGGACAAGCCACTTGATTCTATCAAGCTGGTCGTCCAACTGTTCACTTAATTTATATAACCGATATATTGTATAAATACCTGGCTTATTTCAAAGCCGAGGAGAGGATAAATAAAGGAAGGAATTACTATTGGTTGTTGTATAATTTTCTCTTTGTTGTAATAAAAAGACTCCCTTGTTCCAATTTCTCAGTGCCAATCTTGTGATCATGTGACTGAAGATTTCACAGTACCTCGTATAAGGAGGTAGGCTCCCCTCCTTAGCATGCTACTGCTAAGTAGAATTAGTAGGTAGATGAGTATTTACAATTCTATTAAATTACAATTAGTTTATATTGCCGCAATTCCATTAATTTACTTTTTGTTGCGATTTTGTTAATTTCCTTTTGTTGTAACTATGATTAATTTACTTCCTCTACAATTCTAACATTTACTTATGTTGAAGTCACATTAATCACTTGTTGTTGTAACTATAGGCTACATAATTCAAGGCACTGATTACTGGGTTAATGACTGGCTAACAAATTTGTGTGTTTTTGGGTATTTTGGCTATTGTTGCAACTTGCATGTAGCTTACTTTTACTTTGCTTCAATAACAATTTACAATTGAGTTGTGTGATGTTTGCGTACTGTTTCTGGGTTATTTGGTTGTTAGTCATTGCATATTAGGCATGTATCTTTACATCTTTGTTATAACAAACCAATAATATCATTATACTTGAACATGTCACTTTTAGTGGTTGGTGTTTATTTTTCCGCAAGTTTGTTTACCTAAATTGTGATTTACTTTTCCCTACAATTTACTTTCCTGTAAGAGTGCATTAACTCTTGTAAGTTTGGTGTGTTTAGTCTGATCAATGACCTATGAAAGCATCTTTATCTTGCACCGTGACAACCATCATATTATGACAACTTCATGACACATCATATTGTGCATGACAATTCACAAGTTCCAAACTAACCTCACATTGACAATTTAAAAGTACAACTCATCAATTTCTCACTAAGATAATTAGAAGTAATTGAAAATCCTGTTAGAAATCGTAAGGGAATAGACAATAAATTCCAATCAACCATGTGTTTAGAAAGATCATAGATTAAGTAAGCCCCAACACCCATCATTTCCTAAAGTAAAATTACATCTAGTTTCTCGACCTCAATTAAGAACCATAGGGCCAATTGTTTGTCTTTTCCCCCCAGCCCATGGACATTGACATAGAGGAGCTTCATTGAAAATTCCCTACAAGGGCATGACTAGCTCAAAGGGTCCCCATTATAGAGTTTTATTTTCCTTCATTTACTTCCATGACAACATCATTGTTCTTGTGAATGTTTTCAAGCATACCTCTAGTTAGCTAAGGATCCTCCTGAATCAAGGACCAAATGCACACCTAAATGTCCAAAAGGTCTCAACAACACCAATGACCTTTTCTTGGTCTAAACTTATACTGCCCCCTTTAGAAGACTACTTAAACAGGTAGTAGAGTGCATAAATGAATCCATGATGTGAATATCTCAATAAGGTTTAGACGATTATTCTAGACCACTGCAAACCAAGTAGTTTTCCACTCTACTAACTATAGGAGAAACACATATTCCCCACCCTTAATAGCCTTAACATGAACAAGAGAAAGTACAAGAGAATCATTATCTACTTGTAACTTTACAGAGACAATAGGAGGAGAGGGCACTTGAGACTTACCAGAATTGTCACATATGCAGTCCATTGAAAGAGAAGTCAACAATCCCTTTGCCAAGAGGGAGAAATTTTAGTGTGGATAAGAGGGAGAAGGTAGCCATGGAAGAGTATGTACAGCTTCATTTGACACAATAGAACCCTAACGAGCATCCTCAATCTAGGGAATGGAAATATGACCCAACATAAAGTCTTTACATTCTCCAAGGATCTTCGCAAAACCCTCCTTATTAATATGTTATAGTAGGGGGAGTATGTACTTTGACACACAATGGGAAGAAGGACTGCCTTTGGAATTTTTATGCCAAATACCTCTTTTGAAACCCTTGAAATAGTTAATAATGATATGGTCGTACACATGGCATCTTATGCAATGAAAAGGAACGTGGATACAATCCAGTATCTAGGTATAATGATGCTCTCCCAAGGCTAGCTCAATTCACTCAAATAAACCCTTAGTGACGTCCATCTACCACTAAAACTATGACTACAAAATAAGACCCATTTCCTATGAAACTTTCATCTACAAGGATAGTTTTTATAAAGATATTTCTAATGGCTTTGATCATTGGGATTGACCAAAATTCCATTGGTAGTTTGGGGATCTTTACCCAGATTGGAGTGTTCTCCATAGATTTAGTGGAAGCATCAAACAAAGTATGCCATAACTTCAGCTACAAAGGTAAGGAATCTAAGAACCAAGTCTTTTTAAAGATTTTGATCACATCAACCTTATACTAAAAAAGAAAACTACACCAACCTTTTGCTAAAATTTGAAAGATAGAGTTATATCGTAATTGAGGACCCTAGGTCTTGCTAAACGAGTTCCTTAAAATATCCATAGAAACACATCCTCCTACAAATTTACTAACCAACACCTTCTTCGATAAGTCCAAGAACTTATCTAGACCCACATCCTTACTGACCACCAGGGAAAGACCTCCCTCGCGATATTTCTCCTTTCTTTTTTTAACCTTTTGCTCGACATTGATAATTAGTTGATGGATACAATTCTCTAGCAAAACAATCCACGTTAATCAGATCTTTAACCTTTTAGAGATCCAGAGTTGGAGCATCAACCAAAGGCTTATTGCTACTATGTGTAACCTTTGGGAAATGATTTAAGGCCCTTGATGTGGCACTAGAAGAGGAAACCACATCTTCTTTTTTAAGAAGCTTCCCTGTCTTACCAGCACCACAAGGGATATCCAAGACCACACCAATTTTTGAGATTAAATATCGTTTAAAATCTCTGTTAGTTGACCTCACTTTGCTTGAATCTAATTGACATGCATAATGTCATAAAAAAATACAATTAATTAGTGTAACAATACCCAAAAACAATGGCAAAAATTTAAGATCATCCTCAATATAATCTGCAAATAACTCATAAAATTCTATATTAAAAACAAAAAGAACTGCAACATCATCCCAAATGGTAACATCTAGAACCCATCATATTTAATCCAATGTGAGAGAGAAGGGGGTGGGTTAAACCTCCTCACCAATACATCTACACATATATATGTTTGGTATAATAAGCTTTAGCAAGTATCACGTATGTGCGTTTTATTTTTTTACAAGTATGTACATACACAAACATGTTTCCCTATAAGACAGGGTTCGATCGAGGATATAGTCATGCAAACTGCAATAAGTCGTGTTTGACTGTCCGATATCTCTATCAAGCTACTTGCGAAACGTGTAGATTTAAATAGGTTTTTGTTGTTCTAGCTGTTTTGGGGGCGGCAGGCCTGTCCGTGCTCATTTTTCTCTCTGCGCTTCTATGCTAAAATCTCTGTCGAAACTCTACAAATCTTGTTCATTCTTGAATACATTCGTTGAAGCGCGTCACTGCATGCTGTATTCAATAATAATATTACTGTTGAAGGGGTCGTATTGCTGTGTTGAGACATTTGTTTTGGAAAGCTCAAAACGATTGAAGAATTAGTGTGAGAGCCTGGTCAAAACTTGGAGGTGTTGCGGTGTTTGGTAAGTGCTTTCAATAATCAGAATTCGTTATCAAGCTCATAAATTGTAGAATATTGATGGTCAATGGCATATATGGTGAATGCATGAAGTTTTTAGTCAGTTGAATGGCACTGTATGTTGGAGTGATTGTATCCACTGCTCTACCGTTTCCATACGCTGTACACTGGAGTAACTATGTATGCGGTCCCCTCAGCTCCCACAAGTGTATTCATTGTGCGCCCTCTCCCTCGGTCGCACTGTATTAAACCACCTCCGTGCACTCTTGCGGTGAACCGTTTGATTCATCACTCCATAACACTGTCATAACATACCTCCCTCCCGCTCCAGTTTCTCATATCCCACTGCCATAACATACCTCCCTCACCGCTTCGATTTCTCATATCTCGCACAATGGTTACTTAAATACGTTGTTCCATATCACTTAAATACATTGTTCTATACATATATAATGCTGATATACATTAGTTAGTTGTTGCTTTTGGCTCCGGCGTTTGGCTCCCACGTTGTATATGAATGTTATTAACGTTGTACGATTGGAATGTTATTATTGTTGTCATATTGGAATGTTATTAACACTCTTGCGTTTGGCTCCCACGCTGTCACCCATATACCACGACAAAATAATACCTCTGTTTTTAATATATCTCAGTACAATTTCACTGTACATCAGCAGAAGTTTTTTTTTATCAGCAGAAGTATTTTTTACAGAATGCATTCAATCATCTCTATGGTAGGAATCGTTCTCACTGGCAAGGAGAACTATCCTGAATGGTCCCGGATGATAAAACACACCCTCATCTTCAATGAGTTGTAGAAAGGAGTGTGTGTCGGAGAAGTAGACAATGACCCAGTGCAGCCTACATTAGACAAAGAGCTCGTCATTTGGGAAAACAAGAATAGCAAAGCCTATGCATTAATCGCAACATCTGTAAATGAAGAAGTAAGTCGCCATATTTCATCATATTCAACTACCTTTGAAGCTTTACAAAAGCTGAAAGAACTCTATGACTCACATTCTGCACTTGAAGTTGTTCAGCTCATGATTAAACTCTTCACTCTTGAACTGAAAAATAATGATCCTCTTGCTCTTGCATCTGAAGTAAAATCTATAATGCATGATATCAAATCCACTAAGGTTGAGCTGGATATCCCTCTTATTGCTTTTATCAAGGCACTCTATCCTACTTACTCCAATTATCTTGAGTCTTTACAAGAAAATGGAAATCTTAAAGATATAACCTTTGACTCTCTTGTGAAAAAGTTTGCTGAAAGAGAGAAAGCCTTTGGAAAGAAGACAGCCCCTGAATCTTCTGAAGAGACTGTGTGCCTTGCTCATAAAGAAAAGCATCCTGCTCAAGATTCTACAAGAGGAAGAGGTGGACGAAGAGGAAGAGGAAGATACTTCAGAGGCAGGGGGGGCAGACATTCTCAAGGAGAAAAGGCAGACTTACATTGCATTCGCTGCAAAAGAAATGGATCACATGATGCCTCTACATGCAAGCTACCATGGGACAAAATTGAGCAGAAAAGAAACCAACAGAAAGGTAGAACTGATGATACAGACAAAGGTAAAGCACCTGAATCCGCTCACTATATTGAGGCACAATGTAACATTGGAGTAAATGAAGATTTGTTTAATGCTTCACTTGCTTCTTCGAAAAATGATTGGTTGCTTGATTCAGGAGCAACCTGTCATATGACTCATAGAAAAGATTTTTTTGAAGATTTCACTGACAATGTTGATGGAGCAGTATAATTTGCAGATCAGTCAAAAATCAAGCCATCAGGGCTTGGCACAATCAGGCTTAAATTGCCTGGTCTTCCAGACTTTCTTCTGGATCATGTTATATATCTCCCACAGCTCAAGAGAAACTTGATGTCCTTGGTTCACATCCGCCAGCAAGGTCACTCCATTCATATGTTTGATGGCAAGCTTGAGGTAAGAAAAGCATCTGACCACTCACTTGTCATGAGGGGAATAGAAGAAGAAAGGCTTCTCAAACTGCGAGGAACCTCTGCTCATGCACAACATTTCTCATATATTTCTCATCATGAAGAAGGTACACTTCCATCAAGTTTATTATGGCATGCTAGATTTGGACATTTAAACTATGACAGTCTCCGCTTATTGAAGAAAAATTGTGTTGCTGGTTTGCCTACAATTCCTAGGAAACATAAGCAATGTGATGCTTGCATTCTAGGAAAGCATAGCAAATAGTCTTTTCATGATTCACATTCAAGAGCACATAGGAAGCTTGAACTCATTCATTCAGATTTATGTGGTCCAATGCCTATTCCTTCTGCAAATGGAAATAAATATATCATGACATTTATTGATGATTACACCAGAATGTGTTGGGTTTATTTATTGAAGAACAAATCTGATGCCTTTCAAACATTCAAGAATTTTCATAAATGGATTGAAAATGATACACAATCTCATATTGGGTCTATTCGCACTGATAATGGAAAAGAATATATATCAAATGAATTTGAAAACTATCTTCGCCAAAATGGGATCAAACATCAAACAACTGTGCCTTATAATCCCCAACAGAATGGTGTAGCTGAAAGAATGAATAGAACAATCTTGAATATGGTACGATCCATGCTTTTCTTCAAAAATGTAAAGATAATGTTTTGGGCTGATGTTGTTCTATGTGCTGCATATATAAAGAATAGATGTCCATCTAATGCTATAAGAAACAAGACTCCTTATGAATTGTGGTATGGACATGTTCCTTCGGTAAAACATCTCAGGATCTTTGGTTCCACCTGTTTTGCTTTGATACCAAAGGTACATAGAAACAAACTTGGTGCTATAAGTCGTAAGTGTATCTTCCTAGGGTATTCAAACACCTCCAAAGCATACCGCCTTTATGATGAAGCAAATAAAAAGTTTGTTGTATCTAGAGATGTAATTTTTCTTGAATCATCCAAATCTGACAATGTTGTTGAGCATAAACTTGATCACTTGGATAGATTCGCAAAAACAAAATCATTTCAAGAATTTGATAATCAGATTCCACATCTTGAAGGGGGGATTCCTATACTAGATCAACATGTGGAATCTTCTTCTGAAGAACAATCTCCCCTGCATGAAACTCCAACAACGGATGATGCTTTAAGTGATGTAATTGATAGAATTGGGAGACTCAATCTTGATTCAGTCCCAACTCAATCAACAGAGCAGCCCGGACCATCTCAGAAAGGTCCCCCAAATTGGCTGACAAAGACACTTGAAAGTGTTCATCCTGATGAAATTGGAAAAACAGGAACCAGAAATTCAAACCGACAAAATGGAGGTGATGTAGATGACTCTAATTCATCTGTTGATATGGATGTTTCTTATGATTGTGAATTGAACTTGTCTACAGATTTTGAACCAGCTTCCTTCAAAGAAGCTGCTTCTCATGATGAATGGAAAGAAGCGATGCAAAAGGAGTATGATGCCCTCATAAAGAATGGCACTTGGAAGTTGGTTGATCCTCCATTCAGAACCAAACCAATTGGCTGTAAGTGGGTCTACAAGAACAAGTACAAAGCTGATGGCTCACTTGACAAGCACAAAGCTAGGCTTGTGGCAAAAGGTTTTGCACAGAAGGAAGGGGTCGATTATGAGGAAACTTTTGCCCCCACAGCAAAATGGGCCACCATCCGGACACTCTTTGCACTAGCAGCTCAGAACGGTTGGAAAGTCCATCAAATGGATGTAAAAACTGCATTCTTGAATGGAGATCTAAAAGAGAATGTTTTTATGTCCCAGCCTGAAGGATTTGCTGTGAAAGGACGTGAACAAAATGTATGCAAACTTGTGAAGTCCTTGTATGGCCTCAAACAAGCACCGCGAGCCTGGTATGAAAAACTAACTGAGCATCTTCTGAAACTCAACCTCAATCATTTTGATCTTGATGATGCAACTTTATTTGTCAAGAAAGTTGGCAAAACAGTTGTGTATCTTGTGGTATATGTAGATGATCTTTTAATGACAGGGAACAATGAAAGCTACATTGCATCCATAAAGAAGGAATTGGGGAAAAGTTTTGAAATGATTGATTTGGGCTATGTTCATTACTATCTTGGCATTGAAGTAACCCAACATCCAAAATCCATATTTCTTTCTCAAAAGAAATACATTGGAGATTTGTTAAATAGATTTGGCATGACAGAGTGCAATCCTCTTTCTACTCCAATGGAACAAAACTTAAAGCTCACATCTATTGAAGGAAAGGAATTTGAGGATGCAACAAAGTATAGACAGCTTGTAGGAAGTCTCATATACCTCACTACTACCAGACCAGACATTTTATTTACTGTTGGAATCCTCTCCAGGTTTATGCAAAAGCCTTGTGAGGGACATTTGTCTGCTGCAAAAAGAGTTCTAAGGTACTTGAAGGGAACTCAAGACCTTGGAATCAAGTATACACAGGTGGACGACTTCAACTTGATTGTATACTCTGATTCAGACTTCGATGGAGACAAAGAAACTGGGGTATCTACTTCAGGATATGCTATGAGTCTTGGATCAGGAGATGTCTCCTGGAGATCATGCAAACAATCAGTTCCAGCAAATTCCACAACAGAAGCAGAATACGTGGCAGCAGCTGAAGCAACGAAAGAAATTGTGTGGCTCAGGAAAATTCTTGAAGATTTGCAGGTAAAACAAGTACAATCAACTCCACTCATGATTGATAACACCTCTGCAATAAAGTTGGCCAAGAACCCAAAGTTCCATGATCGAACAAAGCATATCAATACTAAATATCATCTGATTCGACATCATGATGAGGCCAAAACAATCCATCTCCGTCATTGTTCCACAAATGAGCAAATTGCAGACATCTTCACCAAAGCACTTGGAAAGGAAAAGCTTGAACGATTCAAAATGATGCTTGGACTCACCAACGTCCCTTCAGATTAAGGGGGGGAATGTTGACACCTAATCTTCATGATTGGGGGAATTTGTAAATAAATAAATTAGGAATGTGAACAGTCATCGGGAGATGAACTGAACAACCACTCCTATTGTATATAACAATAACCTACCTATGGAATAATAGACGAATCAGTTTTACTGCCTTTGGAGAGTTACTGCCTGACCTGACACAAAGGAGCGAGGCTTCCACAAACTTGCATTGGACCCAAGGTAGGCCTAAAACACTTGTTTGCCTTTGTTTATAAGTGCATATTTAGAGAAAGATAGTTTTTGATTGGCTTGCTTGTCACTAGGTCTCATTAGATTCTAGGAAGGTCTATCTTGTCCGCAAGATCGACTCATTCCGTGTGACAGATACTGCAAGCAGGCTACTACTGGCCCACTCTTCATCACTATGTGAGGAGATATACCAGCCAGTGTGATCAGTGCCAGAGGATGGGGAAACCTTCTCCAAAGGATGAGATGCACATGCAACCTCAAGTGACCTTTGAGCCATTTGAGAAGTGAGGCATGGACTTTGTGGGTCCTATCATCCCTCCTTCAAAGCAGAAGTAATATATCATTATGTGCACCGACTACTTGACAAAGTGGGCAGAGACAAAAGAAATCAAAGCAGCGACTGATCCGGATCTTGGGGGGAGGCCCCCAAGATCTAAAATATTGAAATGGATCTTGGGGGGAGATACCCCCAAGATCTGAAAAATTGAAATTGCCAGAAGAAAAATAGGAGAATGCCCAATAAACAAAAACCACAAAGAGACTTTTTATTAAAACCCAAGTGGAAATAAACTAGCTAAGGCAATGGTAGCTTATCTCTGAGAAGGGATGTGTGGCTACATGCCTCTGAACTGTAAAGGCTACATTGTGGCGGACAATCTTTCCTTTTACAAAATGTGACTTGTTACTTATAGTATTTTTCAGTTACAATACCACGGGTCAATTCCATGGGTGAATGAATACCATGGGTGGATTTTACAATACCACGGGCAGATGCCATTTACAATACCATGGGTAAATTCCATGGGTGGATTTTACAATACCACGGGCGGATGCCATTTACAATACCATGGGTAAATTCCATGGGTTGATGAATAATATGGGTGGATGAGTACCATGGGTTGATGCAATTTTCCATTCGGATCATTCCTCCCTCCTTAAGAAGCAATGGTCCCCATTGCGTAAAGTTCCCTCTTGCAAAGCCTTTGTTGAATATGAAGAGCCACTGAAGATAAGGGTTTTACGTGGTTAACCCAAAACCCTGATAAATGAAGATTCGAGGATAGAGATACCCTGTAATGCTTGTGACCAACTGTGATTCTGACAGTGTGTGGCCTAGCAAATGGACTTCGATGAACTGTGGGTTTGTGGATGACCCATAACCATGAAGAACGAAGATCCGAGGATAGAGATACCCTGTAATGCTTGTGACCAACTATGATACTAACAGTGTACGACCTAGCAAATGGACTTCGATGAAGTGTGGGTTTGTGGATGACCCACAACCGTGATGTTGGTTGCTGATGAAGTAGCAGGTGCCTACATAGCCTGGGGTGGGAGGGCACATCTCCAAATAACCCAAGCCGATTGCTGCTATGTTGAAACTGATGAATGTGAAGCAGGTGCCTACTAAAGTGGGGTGGGAGGGCACGTCTCCAATAGAAACCCACTCCGAATGCTGCTCCAGAATTAAAATGGACATAACTCGGCCAATATAACTCAGAATATTTATTATAACCTGTTTTTGGAAGCAGAAGGACCATTTTGCATCTTCCCATGTGATGGAAATCCTTATCTGGGCACTCTAAGATCCCAGATTTGTGCTGCAACAGTTCCGCCGTCACAAAAATTCTGATAAAATAGCTGATTTTAAATCAGCAATATCTCCCACATCCGGACTCCGATTTGACCCATTTTTTTTTTGAAATTGGGTGATTTTTCGAGAGGAATCCAGATATGGTATTTGATTTTGTAAATTTTGTACCAAATGTTTCAGATCTGATCTGCAAAGTCGCCGCCCAAAAAAAAATCCTGCAAAAAAATGAAAAAAGAAAAATTCTTCCTGCTTGACCCAAGAAAGTGCTCTGTGGAGGTTGTAGCACATGCCTGAAGTTTGTTGAATATTGCTGCAAAATTTGAAACTGAAACATGCATCAAACCCTCATTCCCATGGAATCATAACCTGCTCTGATACCACTGATCCGGATCTTGGGGGGAGGCCCCCAAGATCTAAAATATTGAAATGGATCTTGGGGGGAGAGACCCCCAAGATCTGAAAAATTGAAATTGCCAGAAGAAAAATAGGAGAATTCCCAATAAACAAAAACCACAAAGAGACTTTTTATTAAAACCCAAGTGGAAATAAACTAGCTAGGGCAATGGTAGCTTATCTCTGAGAAGAGATGTGTGGCTACATGCCTCTGAACTGTAAAGGCTACGTTGTGGCGGACAATATTTCCTTTTACAAAATGTGACTTGTTACTTATAGTATTTTTCAGTTACAATACCACGGGTCAATTCCATGGGTGAATGAATACCATGGGTGGATTTTACAATACCACGGGCAGATGCCATTTACAATACCATGGGTAAATTCCATGGGTGAATACCATGGGTGGATTTTACAATACCACGGGTGGATGCCATTTACAATACCATGGGTAAATTCCATGGGTCGATGAATAATATGGGTGGATGAGTACCATGGGTTGATGCAATTTTCCATTCGGATCAGCGACAAAGGAAAAAGTAGCTGAATTTTTGAGAGAGAACATATTCTACAAGTTTGGTTATTCAAGAGAATTGGTCACAGATCAAGGTAGTCAGTTTACTTCCAATCTGATTGAAGACCTGCGCACACATCATAGAATCAAGCATATGACTTCAACCCCTTACCATCCACAAGCCAATGGGCAGGCGAAGGTCACTAACATAGCATTGGAAGGGATCCTGACAAAGGTAGTGAGTAGGAGCAGAAAAGATTGGGCGGACAGTTTAGTTGAGGCCACTTGGGCCTACAATAAAACATGGAATACCACTATAGGGTTGACACCCTATGAGTTGGTCTATGGGAAGAAGGCTTTGCTGTCAATAGAATTTGAATTCAATATCCTGAGGATGGCAGCTCAGCTAGACCTAAACCTCAGCCATGCACAGAAAGAAAGATTACTCTAGCTCAATGGATTGGATGAACATAGAATGCAGGGCCTTCTCCATACAGAGGTAGTTCAGCTTCAGAGAAAGATATGGCATGAAAAAAACATCAAGGAGAAGCAATTCCAGGAGGGAGATTGGGCACTACTCTATGATTCAAGATACAAAGATTTCAAGGGCAAGCTAAGGACAAGATGGCTGGGACCCTACACTGTGGAGAAATGCAATGACAATGGTTTAGTTCTAATCAAAACCATTGATGATGAAGCCATCCCCATGCTTGTCAATGGACATCGGTTGAAAGTATAAAAGAAACCCCTCTCTAAGCAAGAGTTCACTAAAAATTTGAATAAAACAGTGATGGTAGTGGAGCATGTCTTGGCCTCCACTTCATCCACTCACTGAAAAAAAATAAAAAATAAAAAAATAAGGACCCAAGTGAAAAGCTCCATGAGGCGCTTGAGTCCCGTCATTGGGTTAAAAACCTCTTCCGAGGTGGCCCAGTGATGTCAAAAAAGAAAAGAGAAGAATAAGATCCCTAGGTGAAAACCTCCCTTGGAGGCGCCCAGGGTAGGCAATTAGGGTGAAAACCTCCCTGAGGCGCCCTAGTTGTTTTCAAAAAAAAAAAAGAGAAAAAGAGAAAAACGAGGAAAAGAAAAATGAATTTCCAGTTGCATTGCAGGTTTGCAGGAGGACTACAGGAAGCAACAGAAGGTGCCAAGGGAGCCCTAAAACAAATACCAGCACCTATCCTACCTTCCCACACCTTTATCCATCATTCTTGGCATTCTTTTCACCTCACTATGCTTCTTTTTCAAAAACTGTGTTTTCTACAGGAGGCTCCTGTAGGAATTACGGAGAGTCAGAAATGGATATAAAAGGTAGTTTGAGGGACAGGGAAGCTTCAAAAAAGATCTATAAATCCTCTTGCAGTCTTCAAACCCCCTTACCATCATCTCCAAGCCTGCATCACATCCCAAGCATCATTCTTCTTCCTGCACAGGAAAAACACAGAAAAAACAGTTTTTTAGGGAAAAGAAAAAAAACAAAAATAAGAAAGGAAACAACACCATCCACCTCACTTGAAGCCTACCTATTACCTCTATATCTCTATCTACATCTCTAGCATCATCCTCACAACTCCAAGCACAGAAAGAAGCTGAAGTTTCAAAGGGAGAAGTAGCTACAGGAGCTCCTGTAGGAATTCCTGTAGCAGTTGATCCCATTAAAATTTAGCATCAACAACAAGAGGGTGCAAATATAAAGGTTGAAAAAGACACCTGTCGATCAAATCCAGCCATAGAGGAACTTGCACAAAGCACAACCACACATCAACAAATAGATAACATGCATCAAAGGAAACAAAGGCATGCAACAGAGAGAAAGAGCCACAACCTGCACAACAAATACATTCGGATCTCAGGTAAGTAACTAACTCGCTCCTCTGTTTGCATTTGTATAATTAGAAAGCATGCAACAACAACGAGATGGTTGATGTTGAACGAGGGAAAGGTGGCTAGTTAACTTGGCCACCTTCAACTAGTTGACTCCACTGATCCGAAGATGTCACACACATGTGCGCACAGTCAACTCAGGAAAGATGTCAAGGACAAGTAGTGGAGGAAGTGTGAACTCCGATGAAATCATGTGCGATGATTACGAGGAAAGGGCCTCGATGACAAGGCAAGTGGGGACCAACGGTCCGAATATGGCCAGCGTACACTTGGCCAGATCACCCTCCATCACCGGAAATATCCATAAACAACAATAAGTACTCCTCCCCGAGCACTCTCACCACCTTTTCCTTCATTCTCTCCTCGAAACTCTGCTCTTGCAATCTCCACGTGCCCCCACAGCCTTGTAACCATCGTTCTCCATTTATCTCTCCCATATTCCTGCTGTCGGTGTTGTCTACAGGAGCATTTATAGGTTCTACAGGAGAACCTACAAGAATTCTACAAGAGGGACAACAATGTTCTACAGGAGGGCCAGTGAGTGGTTTCGAAGGGAGAAAACATGGGTTTTAGCTCAATTCTTTGGTTGAGGAGGTAGGTTCTATGCATACCCCCATTGAATATCAAAATATGCAAGCAGTGGTTAAATTTTGAAGAGGAAATAAAGCCTTTAGGTGGAGGAAATACATAACAGAATTTTTTCTTATTTCTTGAAAAAACACAGTCTCTCTGTTTCTCTGTTTTTCTTCAAAAATTGTTGTCTCCTTCTCCTCATTTGGTTTCCCAAAGAAGAATAAACAAAATGACAAGAGGTTTTATGAGGAAGGAGCCCACCAGCTCCTCTAGGCTCCATGCACATCCCCAAGTAGTGGACATATTCACAAGAGAAAATTGGATGAACTTTTTTGAGAAATTCCGAGGGTTTGATGAGGAAATTGCTCAAGAATTTGCCCACTCTTTGGTCCCTCACACCAGAACACATGCCACTGTCACCTTTAGAGGCCTTTCCATGGAGGTAACCCCTGAATTTATCAATAGTGTCACTACCCTTCCTCTTGGATTGCCTTGGAGCAAGGATGAGAAGCCAATTGGCCAAGCTGCTAAGAAAAACTTCTTCCAAAACAATGAAACCCATATAGAAGATAAAAATGGCATAAGAAGGGCTAGCATACCATATCCTTGGGATGAGGTTAGCTACCAAATAATCAAGTATATTTCCTGTGAGGGGAGGTACAACATTGTCTATGGGTACCACTTTAGAATCCTTCATGAATTAAGGTATGGCATGGACACTCCAACCCCTCAAAAGCTCAGCGTCCCCTAATTCCTCTTGTAGTCCCTCATTGACTCTAGTAATAAAGTAAAAGCAGGAAATCGAGAGAATCTAGCTCACCATGGGTTAATCAAAATTCTAGTGGAAGAAGCCCTCCATACATTTACACTCCCTATAGCATGGGAAATCTTTAGAAACATGACAGCTGAAGATGACATAAAGACCCTAACCTATGATATTAGTCCTACTAGCAGTGAGGAGGAAGAGTAGTAAGGGGGAGAAGGTGAAGAAACTAGTGAGTTAGAAGAACAAGAAGGGAAGAAGGAAGAAACCAAGATAGAGGAGGAAAAAGCTGAAGAAACAGAGTAGGAGGAACCAGAGCAAACAAAGACAGAAAAAGAGGCAGAAAAGACAGAAGTATCCCCTGAGACTCTAGAAAGAGAGGCAACAGCTGCCCTCACTGCCCTCAGCACACCAATTAAGCCAAAACAGAAGAGGAAGAGGCAGACCTCAATGTATTTCAAGGCTAGGAAGAGCACAAGAATCAAATTAGGGAAACCCTAGCCTTCTTCAAAAGTGCCAATTGTTATTGAAGATTCACCCTCTGCCCAAGGAAAAGAATCCCCTTCCAAGGCACCTATCACATATGAAAGGGGAACTCCTATATCGCCCACATGGAAAGAAAATGTAGAACTACATGACCAAAAAATAGTCCTACAGGAGGCATTGACAGTTCTATAAGAGACCCTGTCAAAACTACAGGAGACCCAAGAGCTTGAGAAAAGGGTAGAAGGACAACCACAGGGACAGAGGGAAGAAACAGAGCTACAAGAACCTGATCACCAGCCAAGTCTTGGCTCCTACTACAATCTTCTTGAGGGGGGAAGAATAATTCCAAAAAAATTTGCAATCCCTCTATTCTTTGAATTATAGAAGGAAAGGATAATGACCCATAGATGGATGCAAATAGCCAAATCCAAAGGCGTTGAGGATATTGGCCATTTGGAGAACAAACTCAGAGAAATGGGCAGAGAGTTAAGTGTTGCCAGACACAAAGAAGAAATCATAAGGAGCCACCTTGAAACTGAAAATAAATTGCTAAGAAGACAACTGCAAGAGAAAGAGACCCAACTGGCATGCATGGCTAGTTGGTCCATGGAGGCATTGCAATGTAGGCAACCAACAAAATCCTATGGCCTGTATCTCAAGGACCAATGGTTGCAATTTTAGATAAAGACTTTGGCACAAAGAGGCACCATGCCTTTCTAAGATTATAGGAAGTTTATGGACCTGTGTGACCAAAGCACATAAGAAGATAAGGCAAAGATGGAAAAATTCTACCTGAATAAAATGGCCCTGACATACATGAATGTGTGGGACCCCAATGCTAGGCTAGGGGACCTGCAACTAATGGCCATGGCCTCATGGATGAACCATGAAGAGTTAAGGGCAGCAGAAATAAGAAGGTTGATGATAAAGGAGTAGAATGAGCCATTAATGATTAGAGCTGAGCCATCAGACCCAATGGAACTCATTAGCACACATAACCTACTTGCCCATAATCCTCAGATTGCCCCTAGATATATGAGTGATCAAGCACAAGCCATTGCACATTTTGAGGATATGGAAAGGTTACTTAGGCATGAATGTGTACATGCCTGTATGAGGAGATGGAATACCTTACTACACAGTCTGCAGATCAGGGAATATCATTTCCTAATGAGGATGAGGGAGGCATTAAGGAGAGTGCTCATGTATAAGCGCTCCATGTAGAGGTTGAAGGTCAATTGGATTGGCCTCAAATTGAGTCCCCCATTACTGTTAGGTATGCTAGAAGGCAGAAGAGAAGAAGAAGAATAGGAGCAGTGGGAAGAAATAGACAGGAAGGCAGGATTCTATGACAAGGAAGAGGAGACCACATCAGAACCATGGGATGATAGGGAGGCCACTAGGGCCATAAAAGATGAGGAGATGGACTAGGTTTCTCAGAGGATGAGAAACACTTTCAGTAGGGGGTGATGATGAGCCTCATAAATGGGTAATTATATGGGCTCGTTTTACCTCCTAACCTAGTCAAATCAACCATTCTCTTAGCTTATTATATGATTTTTGAACTATATTTATGCTTATAGAGTGAGTTGAGTTATTTATGATGCCATGTGGTCTAATATGTGTTTAATGCAAATTATTGATGAATTTTGTGGTCAAAGTCAAGGATCCAGTGGAAAAATGGCAACAATAACTCCAAGTGGACAAAGGAGAGGACTTATAGGAGGAAGTATCCCTCATTTATTACTCCTCACTTCGATTTATCCTTCATTCAACTCGAAGCACAAGCATCTAAGTCATGTATTAGTAGGCAACCGAGCAAGTGGAGGATGACTGATGACTATCTCGAGTTTTGGGAGCCAAACCTCCCTGATTTTAAGGAAGTTGTTGGTAGCTTCAATTGTATAAGTAGAGAGGCCTAGGACCTCACTAGGGTCAGATTTTTGTTGTACTTTTTCTTATGTAAACTCTGCTCAACTTCGAGCTTATTATTTTGATAGTTTCATGTAATCTTGTTATTATTTTGGAAATAAAGATGGAATCCTTTTTGAGTTAGCACTGAGTTACCTCAGAGGGCTGAAGCTCTTGGGTTAGGGCCCAATATAAGCAGCCAAGCTCCTCTTACTTGTATTTTTATGTTTTATTTTAGTTGTAGATTAGATTGTTGTTAGATGTATTTCTTTCATGGTTAAGAATAGGTTGCTTTTGATGATTCAGTAGTTTGCTTCCATTTGTGCTTTCTATAGCAGGTTAAGCAGTGGTAAAGAAAATATTTAAAAGGCTAGCAACAGTGCCTTGGCCTCTTTTCCTCCCTTTGGGACCATGATTTGAGGCAAAGACCCTCTTGCTGCCCCAAAAACACAGATTTTCCTCATTCATAGGACTTCTAGTGTTTACAACTTTCTAGTTGGTTAATAGTTTAGTTTGCTTTGCTTCAGAACTTCTCCATCATGTTCACTTCTTCATTTACCATAGTATTCTTCCATGCTTTCCTTTCTTGCAGTAGTTATCAGCATTTCCTTTCATAGATCACAGTTTAGATTAGTTTGATGCAAAAATCTGTTTTTCTAGATGCACTTATTTCATCGCTTGCTTCATCTCATTGGTTGACTATCAGTTGTCTATGCAGCAGATATCTTCCCACAACAGATCAACTTAGTAGCCATCCCATCCTCTATCTGATCCATGCCCTACAGGTTGCCCAAGTCTCCCCTCAATTCTGCCTTCGTTTCCTGCATTTTCCATAGAATTCCTTCCTCTCTCCTTTAGCAAATCCAATCATCTTTCTCTCTCCTAATGATTCTTGGTAGACCCTAGGTGCCCTAAAACCTCATTCCAGCCTTAATCCACCTTTTCCACCCACTCTCACACCTTCAAAACAGTTAAAACTGCTCTCCTCTTGTAGGCCTCCTGTAGAACGCTGTTTTTCCTCCTGTAGATTTCCTGTGTCCTCCTGTAGATTTTCCTATAGAATTTATTTTGAAGGACGAGTGTGATAAAATCCTTTAGAAGGCCACTTGAGTCATCTGAGGACCCAACCACACCATCCAACATCCTCTCAAGCCCCAAAACCACCTTTCAACACCGCCTATTCACTGCTACATTCACAAACAATAAATCACATACATGTCAAATTCACATAAAAATACATAATTTTTTTTCTCAGTTACTTCCAAAAATAGCTTAGTTAGATGTTGTTTACTTCTTTGAATAGATAGATGGCATTCTTTTCATGGTTTTCATAGTGCTTTCTGCAAAAGTAGGATTAACTGGTTAAGTAGGATTTGCTTGGTTTGCTTTACATTTCAGTCTTTCTCTACAATTAGAATAGCATCTATCTTTCTTTCCTTTCATCACATTTGGAGCTTCTTCTGGAATCCATAGAAGTTGGATTGAGCTCCTAGTGATCTTGCACAGGCTAACCAAGTGACAACCTACAGTAAGAACTAGTACTTGTGCATACAACACCGTCGCTTCCAACTTGCCCGAAACCAATGAAGCTGCTACAACTCACGATTGCCTTGAATTTGCATTGCTGCAACTCCCATTGCTACAAATCTGACATATTATGCCAACTCGTCGATTAATGTTGTAGATGTACACCCAACATGAGTCTCTCATGATGGAAGGAGATGGAGGCAAGTGGGTGACCAATTAAGAAGGACAACACAACCTCTGATGGCACCCAACTTATTCAAGTCATCTTTTGCTCGAATTGTGCCAATTTCTGAATATGTTGTTGTAACAGGACGAGCCACTTGATTCTCTCAAGTTGGTTGTCCAATTGTTCACTTAATTTAGATAATCGATATATTGTATAAATACTTGGCTTATTTCAAAGCCGAGGAGAGGATAAATAAAGGAAGGAATTACTATTGGTTGTTGTATAATTTTCTCTTTGTTGTAACAAAAAGACTCCCTTGTTCCAATTTCTCAGTGCCAATCTTGCGATCATGTGACTGAAGATTTCACAGTACCTCGTATAAGGAGGTAAGTTCCCCTCCTTAGCATGCTACAACTAAGTAGAACTAGTAGGTAGATGAGTATTTACAATTCAATTAAATTACAATTAGTTTATATTGCCGCAATTCCATTAATTTACTTTTTGCTGTGGTTTTGTTAATTTCCTTTTGTTGCAACTATGATTAATTTCCTTCCTCTACAATTCTAACATTTACTTATGTTGCAGTCACATTAATCACTTGTTGTAACTATAGGCTACATAATTCAAGGCACTGATTACTGGGTTAATGATTGGCTAACAAATTTGTGTGTTTTTGGGTATTTTGGCTATTGTTGCAACTTGCATGTAGCTTACTTTTACTTTGCTTCAATAACAATTTACAATTGAGTTGTGTGATGTTTGCGTACTGTTTCTGGGTTATTTGGTTGTTAGTCATTGCATATTAGGCATGTATCTTTACATCTTTGTTATAACAAACCAATAATATCGTTATACTTGAACATGTCACTTTTAGTGGTTGGTGTGTTTATTTTTCCGCAAGTTTGTTTACCTAAATTGTGATTTACTTTTCCCTACAATTTACTTTCTTGTAAAAGTGCATTAACTCTTGTAAGTTTGGTGTGTTTAGTCTGATCAATGACCTGTGAAAGCATGTTTATCTTGCACCGTGACAACCATCATATTACGACAACTTCATGACACATCATATTGTGCATGACAATTCACAAGTTCCAAACAAACCTCACATTGACAATTTAAAAGTACTGTTGGATACCTATAGTAATAGGTTTCATATTTCATGATTGATTATTGAAAATCCAAATATGCTCTGCTTTGTTACTACAAAGATCCCATATTTCCAGGAAATCAGAGGTGTGTGAAATACTTCAAATATTGAGGACCTTATTACAAAATTTTTGGATGATTCAACAGTCTAATCTGGATCATGCCATGTTTCAATTTTGAGTTGTAGAATAGAGAAAGAAGTCTGTCCAAACAGCTTAATCTTGGCAGACAAATAGTTCAGGTAGAGAAACAAAGGATCCCAACAGCTTAATCTGGGACCTTGAAAGAGATAAGGGTAGAAGTAGATAGAAAAAGCAAAAGAAAAAGCCAAGGAAAAGAAAAGGCAAGTAAGGGTCTGCAAGTCCAAATGCACCCTCCAAGAAGAAATAAAATGCTAGGCAAGTAGCTGGGTAGGTAGCAGGGGTTGCAGAAAGGTATCCCTATCATTGCAAGGTTGATGATGGTGGGCAGCAAGGCAAAAGATTACAGCTGGAAGCATGACTAATTTCCCTCACTCCCCTCCAATTTCATTTCTAACATTCCCTCACTAGCCTGAGATTCATGGAAAAGACTAAGCTTTCATAGTGGTTCTTGATCTTTAAAAGCCACATTTCTTATCTAAAGTTCTTTTCATTTTGATCTACTCTTGGAACCAAGCTTGTTTCATATAAACTCAATGATTTCCACATCCACTTACCTCCTCCTCCACAACTAACACTAACCCTATTGTACAAATCCCTTATATCGCCTTTCTCCCTAATATTACTAACACCAAGGTGTATAAATCCCAGCATTATCTACATATTCTCCTTTTGGCATTATAGCCAAGTAAATGGTCCAAGGAGACTTCAGTCCACCTGGGACTGTGGTCAACCTTGTCTTGGATGTGCTCTGACCCCTGGTTATGAGCAGAAATCCTGTCCCTCAAGCCCTTACCGTCTCTCTGCTGAAAGCGCACAGAAACCCCCCTTTTCCTATGAAAACCCCTGAAAAGGCCCAAAAAACCCAAAGCTGCGAAAAAACCCACTTGCCTATAGTCCTCCGCCCAAAAATTAAACTGAATATTTTATTGCGCTGGCGGGACCCCTCCCTAACATGCTCGACCAGTCGGAAGGCCCGCCAGCCGTCAGATCTCCAGCGCCCAGATCTAAGGGTGGGCGGTCAATTTCAGATTTCGATGTGCCGACAATTAGCGTCCGGGGAAAGCGGTTTTACCTATCCCGTACAATGGACGCGTGGCGGACGGTAAGGTTGTTCGGAGCCCTCCTCCCACTTACCGCCTTTGCCCAAAGGTGGTGCGGGGAACCCACTTACCGCCACCCCGTATACCGCTACCCCACACGTCATGCCTACACGTCATGTCCACGCCGCTCTGACGTCACCCCGCCTTTGCGCCCGCCCGCCACCGTGTCCTGCCGACCTGGCTAACACCTCAGCATCCACGTCACCCCTCACCTGGGCCCCGCCATGACGTCATGCTGACGTCATCGGCGGAAAAGCGCCAAATTCATACTTTTGCCAAATTTACCGTTTTAAACGGCTAAACGCATATTTTTCGCTTATTTTGCATGCGAAGCTGAACTAGCCGTTGTCAAGCCTGCTGCCGCGAAATCTTGCATTCAGCCATCAAATTCGACAAGTAAACCGTTCAAAGTTCGAGGCTTGACTGCATTAAGCCTTTGCAACCCAGCCCGCAAGCTTCCAGGTCGATTTGCCAGGTATTTTGCCGTTTTCTCCCATTCTGCCCGTGAATTCCAATTTTCTGCAAAATCACCATTAAAGTCTGCCAAAAACTCTAAATTTAGCTCTACCTAAGCACCCAAATCAGACATAAGCAACCTGTGCCATCCATTAAGCCCCAATTTAGCTCTGTACAAACCAGCTCGCGGGTTAAAACTGCAGAAATCGCCCTGAAGTATCCGGCATTGTTCCTTTTTGCCAAGTACTGGTTACCTACACTCTTCCTGTACAAATACTAATACCTCAGTAAACATTCCCTTAGACAATCCACATTCCTGAAAATCATCAGTACTTTGCTAGCTTCAGAACAACTTCACACCCGAAGAAGACATCACACCAATTGCACCTACCTGCTGCTCAAAAGTCTTCAAGAGATTCATCAAAGCTCTGCATCCTGCTGCACACTTTCAGACTGTATCATGGCAGCATCTGCATCCTCCTCCCTCAGTGTCACTCCACTGAGTCAAACCAATAAGGAACTGGAAGCTATGCCATTAGTTGACAAAGACTGTCTCATAAATGATTTTGAGGGAAACAGAAACTTTTTGAAGACCTTCACCACATTAAGGGAAGACTATAAGGCAGGACTTGGTACAGATGGGATATGGGAGTCAAACCTGCCCTATTACTGCCTCCCAGCTGTGAATGTTTTCCCTGAAATCATTCACTTATGTGCTCAAAATTATGATCAGGAGCACAGAGCTGTCAACACTCAACTAGGGAGGATTTTGTTCTATATAAACGCTGACACCATCAACAAAATGCTGCACTTTGAACAGACAGAGTTATTAGTCCCTTTCTCCATGAGATCTTTAATAGAAGCAGGTGAGAAGATGACCAGTGAAGAGCTGCAGAAGGTCACCAGGAACTACATGTGGCCTGACAACCAGCCTACAGGGCCACCTCCTTATCCACATGAGCACTTCAATGACTCAGGCAGGCTGCTCCTGGACATGATAGCCTACGTGCTAGGCTACCAGAACAGCAAGCATGTGGATCTAGCCATGCTCGTAATGCTATCTGCCTACAGCCCACGACAACCCCCTGCCCGAAAGTACAACTTTGCCAAGTTCATAGCCAATAGGATCCATGATCAATTGTGCAAATTGGACAGACAAGGAGTCTTTAGATATTCAGCATACATCTACCACCTGTTCATGTATCATCACTCTGAAGCTTTCCCATGCTACATCAGAAGGCTGGACAACAAAGGGGAGAAAAGATCAGTCATATTCTGGACCTCAGTCTATCATGAAATCACAAGTTCACCCTACAGCTATTGTGAATTTGTAGATCAGTTTGTATACCCAGTCTCCAACATACTTATGAAATCCCCTCCACCTAGAATATCAAATGAGATCAAGAAAGCTTTACAGCTTTCTAAGAAGTACAAAATAGGTGATTGGTACCTATATGAACACCACACTGTGTTCAGAGTGTATGGGTGTGAGCTCTGTCCATTCAGACTACCCAAGTATGTTCCCATGAGATTATTTGCCTTGGAATATTACAGGCAATTAATCCAGTCAGACCTCACTCACTTCCACAGCTCAAAGAAAAAAGCACACCTTAACTACAAAAATGAGCTGGGCCCTTTTATCATGAATAAGAAGGAAGGATGGGAGGCTGCAGATTCGATCCTAAAAGACAAATATAAGTTGTCTTACAGTTTCCGGTGGGTCCCATATGACCCTCAAGGTTTCATCACTGCCAGGAGAACAAAGTACAGACTCCTAGCCATCAAACACTGCCACTATCCACATCTAGAACAGTATGCAAACTTACAAGAGTGGCAGTTGGATACCCTTATTGAGAGCTTGTCTGAAGAGGAAAAAATAGTTAAAAATATGAAAGAACTTGAAAAAACTATTGACCTGGACTATGTGACCCAGGTACCGTTCAGGCTGCCTCAAACATCAGGAGGAGGAACCTCAGTTACCAGGACAGCGCCGCCAACAACAGCACCAGGCTTGGATAAGGGAAAGGGAAAAATGGACGCCGAAGATGAAGCAAAAAAGCAGCAGTCAGAGCAGGGAAAGCAACAACCAGAGCAAGAAACAGGACAGCAAGAAGAACAAACCGGTCTGCCACAAACTGGGCTGCCAGAAACCACCTTATTGCAGACACCACCCCCTCAAGTGGAGCCCCTAACCACTTCAATTTTACAGACCCCGGCACATGAAGAAAGGGGGACCAAAAGACAAAGAGAAGAGTCCACTCCCCTCAGTGGATCCTCCCAACAACCAAAAGCTAAAAGGCAGAGGGCAGACTCCCCAGAAGTAGAAGACATTACTGAAGATGTCTTCAATGATACAGCCAAGGATAGGGAGGGCAGCCAACACACAGGGACTAGCTCCTTTCAGCAGGAGCAGAATTTACAACTTGGCTTGGAGGTATCATCTTCTTCTCAACAAAGCCAGAAGCTCAAAGGTGCTAAGGCCACCTTCAAAGAAATCAAGGCAGCAAATGAACTATTGAGGGCTGAGGTTTACAAGCAATTTATAGATGCCACTCCAGCCCAACAAGAAAGATTGATGTCGGTCTACGACTTCAAAGAGGAGAAGATGATATTCAGCCATTTCAAACCTAAGGGTCCCAACCCAATGTCCACTGCTGATTTCATCAAAACAAGGGTGGAGGTCTTGGCCAAAGACATACATCCTATGGACCAAATTGAGCTCCATAAGCAGACTGGAGAAATGGTCTATGCCACCTTGGTGGATAAGGCCACACTAGCTCATGAGCTGAAAGAATCCTTGAAGCACACAAATACTCAACTGGATTTTGAGAGATTGTCTTCCAGGGCCAAGGATAACAGGATAAAATCTCTTGAAGAGATTATTGTTGATCTAGGGCATAACCCTAGTGACCCAACCGGGGTAAAAGCCCTCCTGAAGAAAAAAGAGGATGATCTCAATGCCATGAAGAGGAGATTGAAGCTGTCACCTACAGAACATCCTCAGACAGCTGAACTGCAAAAAGAAAAACAAGTTGATCAACAACTTGATCTACTATTGCAGCAGGATCAAAGGATCCAAGAGCTAGAGAAGGAGCTGGAGAAGTCATTTCAGGGCAAACAGGGAGAATCCACACTACCAACTCCCCCAACAGATTCTACAGCAGCAACAGGCTCTGAGGCAGCAGTGGCCCCTACAACAGCAAATACAGTTGACCAGCCCAGCATAGAAGAACTAACTAAGGCTGTTAAGCAAATGGAGCTACAAGCAGATGAGATAAGGAAGGCAAAAGAAAAACTGGCAGAGATAGATGCCAAGTATGACCAGTCTAAAATGACAGTGGCAGAACAGGGCAGACAGATCAAGACCCAAAAGGACAGAATCAAAGCCCTGGAGAAAGAGCTTGATCTCAAAAACACCATGGCTGAGATCAAGAGGATCTTATGGAATAAAATCACCCAAAGCATGATTAAACAGTGGAAGTCACTCAAAACAATCCATGAACATATGGATTTAATTGTGCAAGCTCAGATAGATATCCAGAGGGCTAAGACAGCACTAGGAAATAGACCTGAACAAGCCAGCCAACTGATAGACTTTCTGAACAGGCAAGACAAAGATGAGCTGGCAGCAGTTGGAATCACCAACAGAACGGAAGCCATCCTTATGACCAAAAAGGTGCTAACACTCAGAGGATATGTGCAGACAGCAGAAAGGAGGAGCTATGAGATACAGACTGAAGTTGAAGACTTCAAGCTCAGAATGGGGATGCTACAGGCAAGAGGAATGCCTAGCCTATTGAGCGGTACAGGGAAATTGATCAACAGAGATCAATTTACAAATAGGATGGCCGCGTACATAGAAAATCAAATCACTGCATCCAGCAGTGCTTCTGAAGAAACTATTCCTCCTACAGGACAGAGTTTGTACACTCAGCTTGAAGGGTCATTTTTTATTGAAAATGAAGTTAATCATCTATTTGAAACTCCTCCAAGTTTTTTCAAATACACAGAGCTTGATGAGACATTGATTAAAATGCGAAGGCATCAAATGCCCAAGGAGGACTGGTGGCAAGCCATGCTCCAGATTCTGCCACAGTAGTTTCAAAACTCCAGGTCAAAAGCCAGCTCAGGTCACCGCAAGACAAGTATAAAGTGGTCAGTGACTGGAAAATATCTAAAAGGTGATTCATCACTAACAGTGACAGCTAGCCACATTTTGAAACACACGCCTTCAGCCGACTACAACTGCTACAAATTCAACAGCATCTGACAGATTTTGACAGCTAAAGGACTAAGAGCTACTACTGCATTTACTTCTTCATTTACTTCTTTGGCTACTGCTCACTAGCAGTTGGCAGCATATTTATGAGGCATTTACTCTTCTTTCAGATATTTTTCCAAATGTAAATCCGTATATATACCCCCCTTAGTAACGCATAAGGGGTTGCTGGAATTTTCTCTTGGATAACTTCCATCTGCTGTAATATTTTCAGAGAATTAATAAAAAGGAGGAATGGAACTTCCAGAAGTTTGGTGTATTTGATGTCTTGTGGTGAAGGATGCATGTTACAGGATTCCATGGGTGTTGCATAAAACTATAAGTATTCTCAAATCTCTTGTCGTGTATGTTTTGAGTCTTTTGTTCTCTTTGTCGTTCTAATGTTTTACACTTGATAGCAAGGTGAAAGGATAGTACCAGGATTTAACCATGTTTACCCTGGACTCAAACTGAGCTATTATATATGTTTTCCTCATATACAGTAACCGAATTGTAATTCTTAATTGCTGCAATTCAAAACTGTGTTTTTATTGTAACAGTCATTCTCAGGGATTCAACTTTTGCCCCTAAGACCTCTGTTTTCTCTTCTTAAAGCTATCTGTTGGGAACATATAGATAAATAGTGAAAATTCTTAAATGCTTTCACTGTTCGTGCTACCTGTTACCAGTCTTTTAATCAAAAATCTGTTCTATTAAACACCCAAATGGCCCTGTAAGTTCCATCTTTCATCTCACAGATTCAAACACATTAAGCCACAAACTCCATTGCCCAATGATATTCAACATATCTTAAAATTACATCACTGAAGTCTAAGGGAATTTCATCAACCGAAACACAAACATAACCTGTACTCAATACCTAGCCTAAAACACCATCACTGTAGATATAAATCATAAAGAGAGAGCCCTCTCTGATCACTGTTTGGCTAGAAACAGTGATTAAAAGATTGGTTAGTGGTTACCCCGGCCGTATTCCCTTGGGAGTCATAGGGAACAACCTGGGTGTTAACAAGTACAACTCATCAATTGCTCACTAAGATAATTAGAAGTAGTTGAAAATCCTGTTAGAAATCGTAAGGGAATAGACAATAAATTCCAATCAACCATGTGTTTAGAAAGATCATAAATTAATTAACCCCCAACACCCATCATTTCCTAAAGTAAAATTACATCTAGTTTCTCGACCTCAATTAAGAACCATAGGGCCAATTGTTTGTCTTTTTCCCCCAACCCATGGACATTGACATAGAGGAGCTTCATTGAAAATTCCCTACAAGGGCATGACTAGCTCAAAGGGTCCCCATTTTAGAGTTTTATTTTCCTTCATTTACTTCCATGACAACATCATTGTTCTTGTGAATGTCTTAAAGCATACCTCTAGTTAGCTAAGGATCCTCCTGAATCAAGGACCAAATGCACTCCTAAATGTCCAAAAGGTCTCAACAACACCAATGACCTTTTCTTGGTCTAAAATTATACTGCCCCCTTTGGAAGACTACTTAAACAGGTAGTAGAGTGCATAAATGAATCCATGATGTGAATATCTCAATAAGGTTTAGACGATTATTCTAGACCACTGCAAACCAAGTAGTTTTCCACTCTACTAACTACGGGAGAAATGCATATTCCCCACCCTTAGTAGTCTTAACATGAACAATAGAAAGTACAAGAGAATCCTTATCTACTTGTAACTTTACAGAGACAATAGGAGGAGAGGGCACTTGAGACTTACCAGAATTGTCACATATGTAGTCCATTGAAAGAGAAGTCAACAATCCCTTTGCCAAGAGGGAGAAATTATAGTGTGGATAAGAGGGAGAAGGTAGCCATGGAAGAGTATGTACACCTGCATTTGACACAATAGAATCCTAACGAGCATCCTCAATCTAGGGAATGGAAATATGACCCAACATAAAGTCTTTACATTCTCCAAGGATCTTCTCAAAACCCTCGTTATTAATATGTTATAGTAGGGGGAGTATGTACTTTGACACACAATGGGAAGAAGGACTGCCTTTGGAATTTTTATGCCAAATACCTCTTTTGAAACCCTTGAAATAGTTAATAATGATATGGTTGTACACATGGCATCTTATGCAATGAAAAGGAACGTGGATACAATCCAGTATCTAGGTATAATGATGCTCTCCCAAGGCTAGTTCAATTCACTCAAACAAACCCTTAGTGACGTCCATCTACCACTAAAACTATGACTACAAAATAAGACCCATTTCCTATGAAACTTTCATCTACACGGATAGTTTTTATAAGGAGATTTCTAATGGCTTTGATCATTGGGATCGACCAAAATTCCATTGGTAGTTTGGGGATCTTGACCCAGATTGGAGTGTGCTCCATAGATTTAGTGGAAGCATCAAACAAAGTATGCCATAACTTCAACTACAAAGGTAAGGAATCTAAGAACCAAGTCTCTTTAAAGATTTTGATCACATCAACCTTATAGTAAAAAAGAAAACTACACCAACCATTTGCTAAAATTTGAAAGATAGAGTTATACCGTAATTGAGGACCCTAGATCTTGCTAAACCAATTCCTTAAAATATCCATAGAAACACATCCTCCTACAAATTTACTAACCAACACCTTTTTCGATAAGTCCAAGATCTTATCTAGACCCACATCCTTACCGACCACCAGGCAAAGACCTCCCTCACGATATTTCTCCTTTCTTTTTTTAACCTTTTGCTCGACATTGATAATTAGTTGGTGGATACAATTCTCTGGCAAAACACTCCATGTCAATCAAATCTTTAACCTTTTAAAGATCAAGTATCGGAACATCAACGAAAAGCTTACTGCTACTATGTGTAACCTTTGGGGAATGATTTAAAGTCCTTGATGTGGCACTAGAAAAGGAAACCACATCTTCTTTTTTAAGAAGCTTCCCTGTCTTACCAACACCACAAGGGATATCCAAGACCACACCAATTTTTGAGATTAAGTATCGTTTAAAATCTCTGTTAGTTGACCTCACTTTGCTTGAAGCCAATCCATGCATAATGTCATAAAAAAATACAATTAATTAGTGTAACAATACCCAAAAACAATGACAAAAATTTAAGATCATCCTCAATATAATTTGCAAATAACTCATAAAATTCTATATTAAAAACAAAAACAACTGCAACATCATCCCAAATGGTAACATCTGGAACCCATCATCTTTAATCCAATATGAGAGAGGGGGGTGGGTTAAACCTACTCACCAATACATCTACACATATATATGTTTGGTATAATAAGCTTTAGCAAGTATCACGTATGTGCGTTTTATGTACATACACAAACACGTTCCCCTATAAGACATGGTCCGGTCGAGGATATAGTCACGCAAACTGCAATAAGTCGTGTTTGAGTGTGCGATATCTCTATCAAGCTGCTTGCGAAACGTGTAGATTCAAATAGGTTTTAAGGTGACGTCGCTATACAATGACGACAGAGGCTTAACAGGGACAGCAGAGCGTAATCAGGTCATACGTGATGCGGGCATTAGGGATGGTGAGTATTCTAATCAGTGTTGAAAATATCGGTATCGGCAAAATATCGGCAAGGGTCCAGAAAATATCTTATCGGCAATATCGGCAAAAATATCGGTAAAATATCGGCAAATATCGGCAAGCATAAAAAAATAAATTTTTCAAATTTTTAAATATAGCCGATATTTTGCCGATATTTTCCGATATTTGCCGATATTTTGAAAATATCGCGATATTTTCAAAACAGAAAATATCGCGATATTTTCTCGGCGATATATCGTTTTGCCGAAAATATCGCGATATTTTCGAATATCGCCGATATATCGCCGATATTATCAACAGTGATTCTAATGACGGGTCTCCGTTTTATAGGAAAATAATGGTTTTTTATATATATAAGTGACGGTTGAATGTGTCGGGAGGGCGACAGAGAAGGTTGCCAACTCGTTGAGATTTGAGATTGGAGTGGTTTATCGAGGTGGAGGAATTGTCTGGACAGTCAACAGTGATTGGAATTTGGGTAAAAAAAATTCAAAAAATCTTGTAGAGGCATTGTTTGAATTGTGTTTTTGATGGTGGAAATGGATTCAGCACCATCAAAAATATCTAGGACACCTAAAATTTTGAAATTTAACTATCATAACTTGGATTTACAAAAATACTTGCCGGATTTTCTCTAAATATGACCAGAATTTCCATAACTTTCTGGACAATTCCTCTGGCTAATTAGACTACCGCTTTAAGATTCTTTTCAGCTAGTAATGACAGTTGCTTCCAAGTTTCAACGACGGCCCTGCCGTGAGGACAACAACATGAACCAAGCTGGCCTGATGCAGAATCCAACCTGCTACCTTGCCTAGGTCAAAAATTATGCATCCTACAAAACTATAAAAAACTATGATTATGGAAAGACTATGATTATTGGCCACCAAAATAAGCATTCAATAAAATATTTACTCTTTCATGAGTGTATAGGAGTCTGGAGAACTTGAATTACAACCCAAAAAAAATGAAAGCAAATGGAGCAACATAAATGTGGCAACATGTGAGATGCATGAATCTAGTGCCTTGCGGCTGCAGACAAATTGCCCACCATACCATGTAAACAAAAATAATTTTGAATAGGGAACATTTGCTTTTGAATGGGGAATATTTGCTTTTCAATGGCATATTTAGATGTTAAATAGATTTGGGTTTTCTATTTTAGGTTGGTGAGAGTTTTAAGGTTATATAGAAAAATGATTTATTTGCGCACTGAGAATTAAACTACAAATAAACTAATTTATTTCTTCTTTATAAATTTATTAAAACTTAAATTTGACTCATGCATTTATATATTAAATATTAAATTATATCTTGTTTATCCTATACAATTTAGAAGATGTATATCTATAAATTTGGAAAAAACGTCATTCAACATATTACAATCAGTGATCAAATTTGAAGGGCACGTCTTAATTTCATTTAGAAGGGCACATATTCAAGTCGCACTTCTATAATGAAAAGCATAAAAAAAAGAGCAATTCAATTGACAACAGTAAATTATTTTCAAATTTCTTTTTATTTTTTCATAGGAGAATGGTGGAACAACAACCCCATGGATGTTGTGTATTAGGCAGGTCTGATATGAGCCGCAACTAATATATCAGATGCATTTACCATTAATGGATAAACAGGAGACCTATATTCCTGCTCTAGTTCAGATAAGGATTAATTTTGTAGGAAATTTTTGTGACCAGAACGTTCAAGCCAATATACAAGTAGCTCAATCAAATTTAAGTTTATTGCGTGAATGAAAAAATTCAGTATATTCTAAACAGGTTTAGGATTCAACAAAAGAGTGTACAAAGGTGTATATGTTTTTGGTATCTCCTTTTTTAATATGAAAACATACCAGGAATTGGGAATCCGCAAACAAATCAAATCCAGTATGTTAGGAACCATGTTGAATGCGCTCCTCTCCAAGCATAAATCGTGCTTGAACCTTGCTTGACAGGCGTTTGCTAAATGATGAATCTATGCTCCTCTCCAGCTTAAATCGTCGTCAAACCTTGCTTTGGGCAGCGTTCAGGCACAACCCAATGAAATTACAGACCTAATACATGGCCCATATTGACATCTAGTCGCTCTCAATTGAAACTACCAAATGTAATGGTATCAAAGGGTAATTGTGACATAATAATTAATAAGAACTTCCATCATATGCACAATTAGAAAAACAACTCAAAAAGACACTGTTGTTTTTGAAATGGGAGCAACTCAGAAACTGCCAAATGTAATGGTATCAAAAGGTAATTGTGACATAATAATTAATAAGAACTTGCATCATATGCACAATTAGAAAAAACAACTCAAAAGGAAATTGTTGTTTTTGAAATGGGAGTTTCTGAAATGGGATTTAAGTTTTAACATGAAAAGAAATTTACAAATTCAACATTCCTAAAATTCTAATTTCAGAAAAAATGAAATTTGAAAAAAAGGTTGACAATTTGAGAGAACTTCTTAAAATTTTTTAAGGTATTATTCCAATTTTTTGTTTAAATGACAAAAATCAATTTTTAAATTTTTTTTGACTGGTAAAATTTTCTCCCTACTTCTCTGACGTGCCAGAGACCCTTTGAAGGGCTCTGATGTGTTCAATTTTGATCCCTGATTACAATAAACCATAAATGAAAGGACTATAGGCAGAAAAAACACCATTTCATAAACAATTTCTTAAAACAACTTATTTTGAATTCACTATATTTTGTGTAAAAAACAATAAAAAAACATGTTATTGTATGTTCTAATACATGATATTTTATATTTTAAAAAAGTTGTAGGATATGGTAATCATTTATGTTATGTTTTTTAATAAATACAATATTTTATGGTTTTCGTCATAAACTTAAGAGTCTTTTGTGAAATGTTCTATTTTGTTATTTGTGAGTGTGCATCATTGCTTTGTCTCCAACACGATGCTTTGATCAAACCATGTTTACTGTAACTAGATTATGGCTCACAATTCTAGGTGTGCTCTTTGAATAATCATAAGCCAAGCCCTATTTGACTTAGTCTTTCGAGTTAAATTCACAAAGCATAAGTCCAACCATAGCCACACCTTCCTAGCAATACTTAGTTAATATTATACTTAAGAAATATAACATAAACATACGTTGAAGGATGCATTCAACAACGACACATCTTATATGGTCGAACAACACCGAGAAGGTGCCTAACACCTTTTATTCAATATAGAATAATGTTACAAGATACAATTTTACAATGCTACAAGAGGAGAGCTCAGCCACTGCCTGAAACTCATTATAATGTACAAAGACTTCAAGACGAGTCACCTTCCAAACTACTTCCTTCTTCATACGAACCAACCTTTTGCTACATCCTCAGGCTTGCCTTCTGCCAAACCTCCTGCCAGTCTTGTCCACGAAGTTTAGTCACTTAGCTAAATTGCAACCTACAATGTCAATCCCTAGTCCAAGATAGTTACAAACCACCAATAAACTTACGATTTTGTCTTCGTTCATCTGTGCCTTAATAAATCCAAATCCTTCATAGTTATACACGAAGTGACTTGAGCCAACTTGTTTGTATCATCTATGTTAGTCCACTCTGTTCATCTAGGCACGACTGAGAATTCAATTTGTTTGTAGTAAAACTCACACTTGACATGGTAGCACACCTTCTACCATTCATAGCGGAGGTATTTAAATTGTTGAAATCATAATTCCATTGATTAAACTGTAGACACAAATGTTTATTAAATTCCAATATCTAGATGCAAATGTTAAATAAATTGCAATGTTAGCCAATAGGAAATAACAAATTTTGCATAATATAGAATTAATTCTATGTAGATAATTTGAATAAGACAAACATACATAAGTTCATAACTCTTAAATGTATTAGAGAATCTTTTTTTTTTTCTTTGTGGTTTTTGGACCATGTAGATAAGGGACTACTATGTCCATGGAATATTTGTACCAGGAAAATCCACCCAAAAGTTCACTCCCTGTCGCCTCAACCATGGAGCCTAACCTTGAGAGTGTCGATAGAATTGAACTTGTGACCTCTCTATAGTAAAGGTGCTTTAATGACAAGGACTAGACCAATTAAGCTAACCCATATGAGAGAGTCTTACATTAACCTACATGTAATAAATATATTATGAAAATAGATAATGGTTTAGGAGTGCAATGCCCCTACCTGATCCTATTATCTTATATTATTTTATTAGCCTAACTGTTAAGTGCTTGACTTTTGTGCTTGATTTAAATAAGTATTATTAATATACATACGAGGTATTCATACGCTAGCTACATGCCCACACCTCGCATGATATGCTAGTATTCTAAGGCTTAATATGTTCGATGATTAAATAATGGTTAAGCTTGATTAACGATCAAACGTACAATTAGCCTTAAGCTTGCTTAATAGTTAAACTTGATTAATGCTACTTAACCCTTAATCTTGACTTATAACTATTAAGTTATATTTAAATATGATTAATCTTGAATTATAACTATTAAATTATATTTAAATATGATTATTAATATTAAATTGATTCGATTCTTGTGAATTCATAAGATTTATTGACATGATTAAATATTATTATTTTATTATTTATTACTCCTTAGAGGATAAGGCATGGGGGAGAAGAGTTATGACACAGGTGAAGTAGGTAACAATTAAGAGGGGGTGGTTGGCATTCATTTCGAGGGGAGGCATAAGTTGAGAGAAGGAGAATGGAGGAGGGGTAATTTCTTTTTTTTTTGGAATATGAAGTGGGGAAAGAGAGGATGAGAGAACCAAGAGAATGAGAGGAGGGATAACTCAAAATTATTGGTTTGTGGCTGGAGAGCATTGAATATATTTTGGACACCTTACAACTGTGGTTGGACTTGGGCTCAGAAGGATAGGGAACCTGTGGAGGTTCCCTGGGCTAGGAACCTAAATAGACTTTCCTAGTTGGTAGTGTGGCATATTCAGTCAGGTGGTTCCAGTAGGAGCACTGCAACCAAGCCACCATATAAGGTATTCTTCTTCTTATTGTTTTATTTATGTAACTTGCTACAAATCAAATTCCTTACATGTTTTAATATGCTGTAAATCAATTTTTTTTTTTTATATGCTATTGTCAAATAATTGTTGTGTTATAAGCATGTTACTTTTCCTTCCTGCAAATTATGTGATAAATTTAGTTTTGGTTAGAGGACCTTGGTTGGGTCCTCACACATGGTATTAGATCCCAGCTTCAAATCTGGACCCTAAAACCCACCCACACAACTGTTCCAACCTTGTGTACCTATAAGACATCCACCCTGAACACCAAAAAAAAAACACTATCAAATTAGAGCACAATCTTCAAAACAATATACATATAAAAATTTCACAAATAAATATTGACAAAAATTATCATTTAAAAAAAATTAGATGTGAAGCAAGGGATATGGATTTGGCCCTTTTACTTTTAGTTTTGATTAACAAGTAGGTGCAACTAACAAGTTTTGATTCACCTTAAGCACGTAACACAAAGCTACCAGATAATTTTGTTTTGAGTTATGGAATAAGACAAAGGAAGCTATCTAATAAGAAGTCTCTATAGGTATGATTAGTAGTGGAGCCGGAGAGCAAGAAGATAAAAGGGATATTTCAATAATGTTTACTAATCTCACTTCTTTCTTCTTAAATATATTTAAAATATGTTTCTTTATATTATTCAATATTATATTTTCCTTATTTTTGAATGCAAAATATCTAGGTTGAGGTGAACAAACATATTTGGATGTATTATTTTATGCATGCATTTATTGTTATTTAATCAATTATTTTCATGTATCATGTTAACAAACTTGTACTATAAGTCCTAAAATTTAATCACATAGATTGATAAGATAGTTCCCATTATAGAATTTTCTATGGTTGACAACAACATGTGTTCCATTTCCTAAAAAACAAAGCATTGTTGTTTACATTTGAATTATCTTAGCAAGAAGATAAAATGAGATCTTTAACCTTCTAAAATTCAAGATATATCTCAATTATTGAATATTCCTATATCCATGTTTTCTCCTTTTACAAGCCCTAATGAGACTATCTTAGCTTAGCTATCCTCAGTGCTAACAAACTCACTAAGAATAAGAATAGGACCTGCCTATTCTAATTATAACTTTTGTCCCTAATTATGATTTTACACACTCCTATAGTTAGAACATGTTGCTTCTTGTTATTCTATAATTTTCATTCTATAGATTTGATCATATTAAAGGCCCCAATGCCTTGCCTCTATAGGTATTTAACATTATTTTCCTTTGGATTTCCCAATGCCTTGCCTCTATAGGTATTTAATGTTATTTTCCTTTGGATTTCCCAATGTCTTGCATCTATAGGTATTTAACGTTATTTTCCTTTGGAAGTAAATCCATATCCAAATTGAAGCCTCAAACCATCCAAATCAGGGTTTTTATTAACTCTATAAAATGGATGAAATATATTCGTAAAACACTTACAGGGATAATAAATCCACCATGGTATCCACCACCATAGTGATTCGTCGAAAGAGATATTATGGAATTATAATGCTGACACCGCAAAAATGTAAATGCACAAAATAGTGCAAGAAGACACAAACATGAAGAATAAACAATAATTTCGCTATCTGATGCATAGTCCCCACCCAAGGGCAATGATGGTAAAACCTTTCAACATAGTTATTACAAATTGAGCAGTGAGAGCAACGTGTGGGGGGATACAAGTATCACAATACTTGTCTATTTTGTTGGCTCCCCGTTAATGGTGGTGTAGAAGGTCAACGCTCCCCGTGTGTTTCATGGCATGTGCTTAAATCTAGCGATGTGTCTGTTTACTAACACCTGCGGGTTTTGGTGTAATGGCAATTGTGTCTCCAACAAGTGGTATTAGAGCCAAAGGTCTCGAGTTCGAAACACACTGGGCTCGTGTTGGGGGGGGGGGGAGATTGTTGGCTCCCCGTTAATGGTGGTGTAGAAGGTCAATGCTCCCTGTGTGTTTCATGGCATGTGCTTAAATCTAGCGATGTGTCCGTTTACTAACACCTACGGGTTTTGGTGTAACGGCAATCGTGTCTCCAACATAACTGTCACTCCATTAAGAATAACATCCTTTGTGGGTGGTAATCTTAATCCTTTGTGTGTTGTGTCTGTCCACCTGCCCATTCATTAGGTGAATTTGCAAAATCAAAATTATCTAAAGGATTTGCGTGGATGCGGAGCACGTGGATAAAGCAAGAGCAACACCAACAATAAACAATATACACATTTGTCACCACAAGAATTGCATAACCACTATTGTACCCTGTAAAATTGTGCTAAGTTTCCTAGCAAGAAAGACGCAAGATATTGTAACGAGAATAACAATAAGGAACATCGTAACAACCAAATACCGAACATATGAGTCTTCCATAAAGATTTTTTTTTGATACGATGAGACAACAAAGTTTTTTGAAACCTAGACACTGTCATTGTCTCTGGCACAATCTCTTCTTTGATAAGTAAATGTGGGATTCAATCCCTTGGGATCGATGCTAGAATCACCATGCATGAGAGGGGATTGGAAAAGTGTGCTAATTTTAGTGACGTACATGAGCTTCCATGCCTCTGAGCTTATGTTGATCGCTGATTCCCCGAATACTTGGGAATGGACGGACATGGGCGTGGTCAAGTTCCATAAATAGGTATGATTTTAAATTTAGAGGTATCGAGGCATGAGGAAGAGGAAGTTAAATGGTAGATGGTATTATTTTTTGGATTGATGGTATATTTATAGAATTAATTAAATAAAAGGTGGCTAATTTATTTCTTTATTAATTATTTATCTGGTCTTGATGATGAACCACACGTTGGTTCGAAACACGTGAGCCAAAAATTTCTCGTATGTGATTTCTACCGAAAGACTTTGCTTAATAAATTATTTACTTTTAAATTAATTGATTAATTAAGTGTAACTGATTATGGTTAAAGTTAAATGATTAACATTAAGGTTAATATTTTGATTAATTAATTAAGGTTTCAAGATGAAATAATTTGATGCTAAGAAGGTGAGTAGGGTAGTTGAATCATAGGGCATTATAGTGCTTGCTTAGCTAGTGATGGGAGAGGATTTAGTGGATATACAAGGATCTGCTCACTGTCAGTAATGCGTGCTTACGCGCATAGTAAAAGGAAAATATTACACTTATCATTTTGTAAGAATGTGTGAACCGAGCTAACAAAGTCCTAAGTTGTGCTAATATGTCTTGCGTGTCTTGTAAATATTTGAATAGTACATAATGGTGAGGATGAAAGAAAATTGAGGTTGAGGAGGGTTGACACAAGGACCACCTCCTCCAGAAAACCCATTACCATCATTGGAGCTGGCTCTCATCTTATGCCCAGTAGAGAAAATTAATGAGATATTAAGAGGGTGCAAAACAACTGAGGTGGAAGTAGAGAAACCTCCATTATGGGTAGGCAACTCCGAGTGATCGGGGGACTCTGATAGAGGACTTCCAAATGAGGACATTATTTGAGAGCTCTAGAAGATTAAGCTCCCAAAATTTGTTGGAGGTGGTGCCAATGAACGAGTAGAATCCTAGTTGGAGGGAATGACAAGTTGTTTCACACTAAGAGAGGATACTTCTAATTCAAAGGCTAAGATAGTGATATTTCAACTTAGAGATAATGCCATGAATTGGTGGGGTAAACTGAAGTGACAACTAAACCTCACTCCTAACATAGTTACCTGGGATTTATTTGAGGAAAGATTTAGGAAGAAGTACTTGCCAACATATTACAAAGAACAACAAGTAGGAGCCTTCCATGCTTTGGTGTAGGGAAATCACATTGTAGAAGAATATGGAATAGATTCATGGAATTAGTTAAGCATTTCTCCTACATGGTTACTAAATTTCAACACTAGACATGTCACTTCATTTATGATTAAGCCCTAAGATTAGGGAAATGGTTTGGATGTGGAAACCATCCGTAGTTGCAGAGGCTGTTGAAAATGCTTGCTATGTAGAAGAGAACTTGGACTTGAAAGGGAGAAAAATAGCCGTTTTTCCACAACAACCAAGGTTTATGGGAAAGGCCCATCAAATCTTATCCAAGGGAGGAAGTTCGAGCCCACAGCTATATGGAAATGAGTTGTACCCTATACAATGACAATAGGGGTTTCAATGGCTACTAGAGCATCTTCATTAGCTTAAGGGATTTTTGCAAGTCGAGGTGTTGATAGTGCTGGACCCACAAACATTCAGGGGATCTCCTCGATATGAAGTCCCAACTAGACCTCACACCATTTGGTGTAGGAGTCCCATCCGGTACGATGGCCCAGTTGCCATTATCTTAAATATATGCCTTAGCTCTTGCTTGTCAGCACATGAGAGTGGTCTGCTTTGTCTTCGAACACCGAGGTTCACATGCCTGGTGAGTGCTTGGTGTTACTTGTGTCAAAGTTCTTTCACTGCAGAGGGAGAGGGTGGAAATGAGTCTCAAGTTTAAAGGGAATAATCCTAGCTCTATTAGACACACAACACAACATGACATGTGCAACTTCCGGCGGAGTAGTCCACGCGGATGCGGCAATCACAAACACAAGGTGAACATATAGCAAGTACAACACCCAATGGAATAGTCCACATGGGTGTGACGGGCGTTATAACAAGTTTACATAAATGAATCTGTCGAGTGTTCGATGGGATAGCCCACACGATCGAGACAACGTTAGAAACTGATACAACACATTTCCAACAACATATCTACTAAAACACCCAAAATAGTTCAACTGTCTTAATACATGTTAAAGCAACATGCATTACAAGCGTCCAAAGAATAGTCTTACAAACGAATAAAATACGTGTGAAAACGTGCTGGCCTGTTAACGGGCTTCTGAATTAAGTGAAAGTTCCAAGACACATCTGTACACCATTACATCACTAACCCCGATAGCGGGGCATTGGAGCCACTGCTTGCTCCTCAAAGAAAAGATTACAGACTCTCAAGGCTATGTGGGGGGAGCTAAGGTGAAAAGTCCTTTACATGTAAAAATGAAGTGTATTTATAGCCAAGGGTAAAGCTAGCCCTTGTGATTGTTTGACTTCCCTCATGACTGTTTGACTTACATGACTCTTCAACTTTACACGACACTTCAGATTTACATGTGGGTCTCTTGGATTTCCACGTTACATTACATTGATTACAATAGTGTGGCCCACAACAGTGATGTGGCCGAGATGACTCATGACATGAATCGACATGACAGAGCTAGTATGTTCATGTTGCTAGTGGCATGCATGTCGAGCTGCAGTGATGCTAAGTGATGGATGTGCTCTTGGTGTCCCATAGCTTCACCTCCGCATGGAAAGGTGTGTAGAGTCTTCGATGGTCTTGGTGTTCGGTTGATGTTGCATGTGCATGTCGCTCTTTTGCTTGTACTTTGGCATGCTTTAAGCGTTCATATGTTCACGAACAAATCTCATCGCATGCATTCCTCGCTCGTTCGTTCGTGAAAAAATATGCTCGCATGCATTCCTCATTCGTTCGTTTGCGACACAATCTCCTCACATGCATTCCTCGTTCGTCCGTGTTAGCTCTGCTACAAGATTCAGCATTGGAAGGTCAGATTCAGGTCTAATGGTCAGTTTGTGCTCAGATTGATAGATCGCAACAATATTCTCTTCCTTTTTCCTTCATGCCCATTATACTCTTAATAATCCTGCTATTTCCGTTTTCTTCCCTTTGCGGTGCTATTTGATCGCTATCGCACATTTTCTCGCTGCCTCCTATCGCCCCTTGTCTTCCGCCCCTGCGATATTGTGATGCGATGTAGTGTTGCGATGCGATGCGATATGATCGCTATCGCATATCGCAACCATCTGTGTCTTAAAGTTTCATTGTGTATTCTGTCGATTGCAATTTTGCGATGCGATCTGATCGCCAATCGCAAATCGCCCAATCCGACAGTTGTATCAATGCTTCCCCCTTATGTCTTCCGCCGATGCGATACTAGGTGCCGGACCCGATTTGACTCACCACTTCTTTGTATAAAATCTCATGTCCACTCGTTCGCCTCCGATAGTATATTTGCCATATTTCATAGCTTTCACCGCAAGACAATCTTCGCCGTCCATCTTCACCATCCAATGATTAATAGCTATGACCGGCCCATCGCCCATTTTCAATGCCATATTTGTATTTTAACAGCCCTGTGCACCCGAAAAAGGAAGGCGTATGTGATCCAAATACTCTCTGCAGTTAATACTTCACCTACCACATTCAAGAACATAATGGCCCAAGGAAAGAAGGACGACCTTGAGCAGTGAAAAGCATTTATCAGGCATGAAATTTCATCCATGTTTTACTTGATCTGCCCGAGCAGGATTGCAGAGTGCCAGAAAGAGTAGATTTTGTCCATAAAAACAGTCAGAATGTATCAAAGCCCATAACATTTTGTAAATGTGGTTGGTGATCCATTAAGACACCTCCACGCATACCCTAGCAGAGATTTTTTGTAAACAAACTCTATATATACTGAGAAAAACAATGTAATCAGTTTGATGAGTGTTAGCTGAGTGCGAGTTCGCTGTGAGTTTCAACTTCTGGAGACTGTAACTGCTATGTGACCTGCATCGTATGGTCTTCATTTCCAACCAATACAAGCTTCTTTTGCTTTTACTTTCTCACTTTTCACTTCTTCTATGTTCTAGGCTATGCCTACTTTGCATGTATTTCATGGTCTGCGAATGTTTAGCATCAGAGGGGCTATCATCCCACCTCTGTGTTAGAATTTAGTTGTATCATTGAAATTGCTTGCAGGTGTCTGTTGTTTTAATACCAGAGAGCTGTCATCCTGTCTGTGTATTAGATAATAGATTTACAGACTTCCTAACTGGTTGTAGTCGGCCATCACAGGGTCCTGTGCATCCGCTGGTGTGGTCAGTCTTCTCCATTATCACCTTATCCTTAAGCTGTGAGTAATTGGTGGTTAAAAGCCTTGTAATTTGGGGGTGTTCACCCATGTCTCGGGTAAATCGTAGTAGGAGTGGTTATCTGGCTTGAATGTGCAACATTTATTTCATTCATCCATCATTTTATCCAACAAAAAATTGTTGAGTTTGTAATGTTCCCGAGCATCACTGATATACAACCTAGGTGAGTTTCTTGGGGCGATAACATTAATTGGCGCCGTTGCCAGGGAGAGGAGAATCGAAGCTTAGCTTCCTTGGGAGAACGACACAGCTTCAAGTTTTGATGACAAACAAGGTTTGAACGCAGATTTTGGTTGTAATTGTTAGGATATTCCGACACATAGGATATAGTTAAGTTCAACTTGGTCTAGTGTAGAGTTAGGTAAAGTATGTTTCTTTACCGTTGTACATTTTGTAACTTACAATCCGACGGTCACGATATGTAGTGATCCGACGGTTCATTCTCTCCTCGGTATTACCAACACTTGATCCGTGGCTTGACACCCGATTGGTCCATGAATTCTATTTAAAGCGCATGGAGGGTCATTTGTAGGGTAATCCGTGCATGAGAGAAGCTTATGTAAATTTTCATTCTTTGATTAATAAATTGCCTGAAGTGGCCGCGTTGGCTCAGGCCGTGGACTGTTTCCCTCTTTGAGGGTTTTAACCACGTCAAAAATACTGGTGTATTGATCTGTGATCTGGTTGTGAGCGGTGTCCTTTTGGTGTTCTTTCTGAGGAACTTACCCTATAAATTCCTACATGGTATCAGAGCTATTTGAGGGCCGCGTCCGTTGGTGATCCAAATCTGAAGCCGGTAGAACTGCATCCGACTGCCGTTTCCTAGATCTGCTGTTTCTGACTGCTTTCGGGCCGAGAGGACTGCTCTGTTGTGTTCGGAGCATCTGTTCCAGTGAGGAACCCCTTTCGCTTCACGCGAAAAGGTTTCCGGTAGCCCTAGCTACGTCATTTTTAAGATCTGGAGGTATACAGTGTTTATTTGTAGTTTACTGTTATTTTCTCTCTGCTTATTTCAGTTTCGGTTTATTTAGCTTTTTTTTACCGGATCTATACCTTTCATTTCTGCGTATGCTCTTTGCCCTGCGACTCTGTGCGATCTGGGCAAATCAGAAACAGAAAGGAAGGATTTTTCTCATGCGTATGCTCTTTTCCCTGCACCTTAGTGTGATCTCGGAAAATCAGAAACATTGAGAAAAATATTTAGTTTTTTCGGCTAAAGCTAACTTTGTGCCGCAAGGTTCAATTTTTGAAAATATTTAGTTTTTTGGGTAAAGCTAACTTCGAGCCGCAAGGTTTGTTTTCTTTGCATGTCCGTGTTGGGTTTTGTGTTTTTTGTTTTGTAGGGAAAAAGAGCTTTCTCAAAGCAAGCTCGCAACCCAAAGCCCCCCCCCCCCCCTTCTCTCTCTCTCTCTCTCACAAATTTTTTGTATAGATCAATTGGTTCAAAGCTATTTTAAGAGAGTAGAGGCCTTGGGTTCAAGTCTCCATTTTTTGGGGGTGGACTTTTTCATTTGCGCACATTCCTGCACTTCGTCGGCAACTTCAACAACTTTTTTTCAAAAAGCCATAACTTCTTCATCCAGAAACCTTTTTCAGAGCTCTTTTTTTTAAACCAGCCTAATTTTTCGAGATCTATCCATTGGAACACTTACTTTCAGCATATTTAGCTTCAGTTTCTGTTGAAATGGAAAGTCAATACCAAGTTACCCTTGACAGCACCAACTACTTCCAATGGTTGTCCTACATGGAGGATTTACTTAGAAGTAAAGGTCTCTACCGAATAGCCACAGGCCAAGAAAAGAAACACACTTTACCTAACTCTATACCTAACTCTACACTAGACCAAGTTGAACTTAACTATATCCTATGTGTCGGAATATCCTAACATCCCCCCTTAAGAACAACTTGGGATAGGATTGAAGGATTTACAAATATGACACAATAGGAGAAGGAAGGAGGCACTAGAGAGGAGAATCGAAGCTCAGCTTCCCTGGGAGAACGACACAGCTTCAAGTTTTGATGACAAACAAGGTTTGAACGCAGATTTTGGTTGTAATCATCTGTCTGGCGACTCCATTGGTGGAAGACCATCCTTTGGCGACTCCACATTGAAGTTCTGGCTTAGTTTATGAGACACACTCGAAGAAATCCTTAGAAATCTCTGGCTGAACCAGTACCTGAACCTGAAAGGACTGCTAAATCGAAGAAAGCTTCACACAAAGGGGCATCAGGATCAGGTAAGCCTAAGAAATCTAATTCATCTCTGAAAGATAGAATTGTAGCTGAAGAATTACAACTTGAAGACTTGCAAGTCAGCACTGTTAATAAGCAAGTTCCTTCAGAGGTTAGTTCAGCCCCTTGTTTAGTTAGTTAACCTTTGAATCTCAGTCCAAAGAAAGCTCCCCATTCAATCCAAAACATCCCGTATTCATTTCCATCCATCACGTTGCTTCCTACTCCTCCATCTGTTAGCATTCTTCCAAATACTCCAATCATGGCAGGACAACAAGCACCTACGAGAATAGAAAGAATTGTAGCTGCTAGATACAGACTGTTGGTGTTGCCTGTGCCTTTAAATCCTATGCCTATGGGAGAATATCAGAAGTATATGCACAAATTCACTGGAACGGAGGGAGTAATAGCAGAAGAACACCTTGAAGCTTTTTACAGTTATGCTGATAATTTAGATGTAAGTGAAACTGATGTGTGGATGAGAGTTTTTGTCCAAAGCCTTGATGGAGAGGCTAGGAAATGGTTTAGAGAATTACCCTAGAGATCAATAATAGATATTGAAGCATTAGATGATGCATTTTTGAAGCAATGGGGAGATAAAAAAGACTTGCTTTATTATCATACTGAGTTTGGGAATCTGAAGAGGGAAAATGGGGAGTCAATACCTGATTTTAATAAAAGATTCAATCGTTTGTATAGTAGGATACCAGCTGAGGTAAAACCTACCCCCACTACTGCCAAACTCACTTATGCCAATGCTTTTGATCCTGACTTCTGCCTGTTATTGAGAGAAAGAAGATGTGCTACCCTGGCAGACATGCAAGATGCAGCATTAGAAGTAGAATCTAATATCATGGCTGCAGAGAAGTTAAAGAGTCTAGCTGACAGGAGAAGGCAAAGAAATCAGGCTTCTACTTCTACTGCATCCCCTTCAGAGCCTAAATTAGATAAAATGACTAAGATGATAGAGTCATTAGGCACTAAAATTTCTAAGCTAAAGGTTGAGCAAAATTCTGGAAAAACAAGGCAACAAAACACATTTGCTCCAAGAAATCCAAATCCATTCAGAAGAGTAAATGATCAGTTACAAATAATGCAAAGGGGTGAAGAGTCAAAAGAAGATCAGAAAGTTAAGGCTCCTTTCCAGAATGTAGTCATGGAGGAGGAACAATTTGAAGAGGATGAAGATGAAATTCACTGCATGGAAGATAAAGGCAGCGCTGCATTTTTGACATTGGTTGAATATGAAGAGTCATTGCTGCAAGAACAAAACAGTCAGATGTGGGACAGGGGTGCTGTTATGCAATCTGGTGAACAACAGCAGAGATATAACCTGAGATCTAATGTAAAAAATGCCAAGGAGGATCCTGCACAAAGTGCTACCGTCCAAGCAGAACCGCAGAAGATCAAGCAAAGAAGACCAACAACTGATCCTGTCACCCTCAAAGCTCCAGTTCAAGAGGTAAAAATTGCTGATAAATCATTTTCTTCTTTCAGCTTTGAGTCAGAGGTCCAAAAATTGAAGATATCTGTGCCTTTGGTTGAGTTGGTGAAGAGTAAATTATTTAGAAAGCCTATCCTTGAAGCCCTTGAGCTAGAGACCAAACAAACCTCCATTGACTCAGTCAATTTGCAAGATGACAAGCCTGTTGTTGTGCTTAGCCCCATGATTCAACCTGCTGATAATAATTCTCCATCTTTCTATGTTTCATTAACTATCCATGATAAAATCCTCCACAATTGCCTGCTAGACACAGGGGCCAGCCACAATCTAATGCCTAAAGCTGTCATGGAAGAGTTAGGCCTTGATATAACTAGGCCCTATCATGATTTGTTTTCTTTTGATTCAAGGAAGGTGAAGTGTCTTGGATTGATTAAGGATTTGGCCATTACCTTAACTCAGCTGCCTATGAAGAGTATGATGATGGATATTGTGGTGGCTGATGTCCCTCCTAAATTTGGTATGCTGTTGTCTAGAGGGTGGATTAAGACACTATGTGGGACATTACGGAATGATCTATCCTATGCTACTGTCCCAGTGTTTGGAGGAGAAAGCAGGAGGTTATATAGAGAAGCACAGCTGGCATATATTATCAGTGATGAAAAGAATCCTACAAATCATCCCATATGTAGTGGACACTGATTTTGGAGCATGTATTCTCCAAATAGAAGAATCTCAGAAAGCCAAAATGCAGATCAGAAAATCAACAGTTTAGGCTGAGAAAGAGCAAGGAAGTCAGGTTTGGGAGATGTTCTTTGATGGAGCATGTTCCAAGGAAACTGCAGGAGCAAGGGTGGTGTTAGTGTCTCTAGAGAAAGAAAGCATTCAACTGTCTTTTAAGCTGGTTTTCAAAGTGACGAACAATATAGCAGAATATGAAGCACTGCTATTGGGCCTCAACGCAACAAAAGACAGATGAATCAAGAACCTGAAGGTGTTTGGAGATGTTGATTTGATAATCTAGCAAGTAAATAGAACATTTCAAGCAAAGCACCCAAGGCTAAGAGCATACAGAGATGAGGTATGGAGTATGAGAGATTCTTTCAATTTTTTCTGTATCTCATATATTCCTAGAAGCCAAAATCAGCTTGCTGATTCCCTTGCTGTTTCTGCTAGTCTATTCATCCCTCCATTGCCTCCCAAACTAGTTTATGAAGTGCAAATGAAATATAGACCTTCCTTGCCTGATAACGTCCACCATTGGAAAGTTTTTGATGATGATGGTGAGATTAATAGATTTCTTCAAGTCATTGATCAGTTTTCTGAGATGCAAATTGACCAAGAAAATAATGCCTTGTTAGAAAATCCCCAGTCCCAGCTTAGAAGTAAGATTGGCAAAAGCAACATTGTCCAACTTCCTACTAACCATATTCCTAAAGGTTTAATTCCTCTTGAGAGACTGTTTGACCAAAATGATGTGCCTTACAAAGCTGCCCAAAAAGAAGATCAATCTGCAGTTTGTAAGCATGATATAGGAAGCCCAGGTCAGCCCAGGTATGTGAATTTGTCCACTCGTTTGTCAGCTGACCAAAGTTCTAAATACTGCAAATTAATGAGGCAATTTGTTGATGTGTTTGCTTGGGAATATAGTGATCTGAAAACATATGACGAGAACATAATCCAACACAAAATCCCTCTTGAGAAAGATTCAGTTCCTTTTAAACAGAAGCTGAGGCCAATAAACCCAATGCTTCTTCCATTAATTGAAAAAGAAATTAAAAAATTTCTGGCTGCCAAGATCATAGTGCCTCTCAAGTATTCTAAATGGGTAGCTAATTTGGTGGTGGTAAGGAAGAATAATGGAGAAATTAGACTGTGCGTTGATTTTAGAAATTTGAACAAATGCTCAAAAAAAGACCATTATCCTTTGCCAAAGATGGAGTTTGCTGCAAAAGGTCTCAGGAGCTAAAGTCATGTCTTTCATAGATGGATTTTCAGGCTTTAATCAAATTGTTGTGCACCTAGATGATCAAGAAAAGACTGCATTTACCACTCCTTGGGGTACTTTTATGTATGCCAAAATGCCATTCGGATTGATGAATGCTGGAGCCACTTTTCAGAGGGCTATGGATATATCGTTTGTGGGAGAGAAGGACAAATTTGTCCTCATATAACTTGATGACATAATCGTTTATTCCAGTAGCCATCAAAGTCATTTGCAACATTTACAAAAGGTGTTCTTGAAGTGCAGGGAGTTTGGGATTTCAATCAATCCGAAGAAATCATAATTTGCCTTGCATGAAGGCAAGCTGTTAGGACATATTGTGTTTGCTGCAGGTGTTCAAATTGACCCAGAAAGAGTCAAGGCAATTCAAGCTTTGGCTATACCCAGATCAAAGAAAGATATTCAATCTTTTCTGGGCAAAATTAACTTTGTAAGGAGGTTCATTCCTAATTTTATTGAGCTGGTAAAGCATGTTACCTCCATGTTGAGAAAAGGAGCATAGGTAAAATGGACTGGAACAGCAAGAAAATCTTTTGAGTCCATCAAGAAGGATATTATGGAAGCTCCCACATTAATAAGTCCTGACTATAGTAAGGAGTTTCACCTGTTTTCATTTGCCTCTGAGGATACCATTGCAGCCATTCTGTTGCAGCAAGATGAAGAAGGTTCAGAGCATCCAATGGCATTTTTCAGCAAGAATTTGAGGGATGCTGAACTAAGGTATGAAATTATAGAGAAACATGCATATGCTCTTATTAAATCCTTAAAAGCTTTCAGATTTTATATCTTGCATTCAAAGATAATTGCATATGTGCCTTCAGCTGCAATTAAAGATGTCCTAACGCAACCTGATGCTGATGGAAGAAGGGCTAAGTGGATTGCAAAAATGATTGAGTTTAACATAGACTTGAGGCCCACCAAGCTAGTAAGAGGTCAGGGGCTTGCCAAGTTGTTGGCTGAAGAAAATTGCAGACATTTAGACATTGATCTCCTGGGCACGATTGCAGAAGATGGTCAAGTACAAGAAGAGGAAAGCGTAGCTGAAACAAAGAAAAAACAGTCGGTGGCCGAGAATCTAGCTTCATGTAATTGGTATGCTGCAATAATTAGTTTTTTGTTGAAGCTAGAAATCCCTTTCGGCTTAAGCACAAGTCAAGCTAGAATGTTAAAACTCAGGGTAGCAAAATATTGCATCAATAATACCCTGCTCTATTGGAGGGATCCATCCGGGATATTTCTAAGGTGTCTGGACAAAGAGCAGTCAAGAGAAGTCATGCAGCAGTTTCATTCCAGCGAGTGTGGAGGGCATCATTATTGGAAAACTACAGCTCACAAAATTCTTAGAGCTGGGTACTATTGGCCCACGTTATTTTCTGATGTATTGGTTTTTGTTAAAGCTTGCGACAGGTGCCAAAGATTTGAAGGAAAGCAGCAGCTGAAATCCCTGCCCCTAAAGCCAATAATTGCAAAAGGACCTTTTCAGCAGTGGGGCTTGGATTTCATTGGTGAAATCAATCCGCATTCCAGTGGCCAGCACAGGTGGATATTAGTTGCCACTGATTATTTCACAAAATGGATTGAAGCAGTCCCTACAAGGAAGACTGATCATAATGTGGTCATGAAGATTTTAACAGATAATATCTTTAGAAGATTTGGTTGTCCACACAAATTAGTCACAGATAATGCATCAGCCTTCAGAGCAAAGGAGTTGGTGGAAATGTGTGATGAAATGGGCATTAAACTTGTTCATTCCACCTCTTATTATCCACAGGGAAATGGTCTAGCAGAATCCTCTAATAAAAGCCTGATCAGGATAATTAAAAAACTGTTAGAGGATAATAAAAGGAATTGGGATTCAAAGCTCAAGTATGCACTATGGGCTGATAGAGTGACCATTAAGAGATCCACTAGCAGTTCTCCATTCAAGCTGGTGTATGGCATAGAGGCAATATTTCCAATTCAACTTACTCTCCCTGTGGCAAAGTTTCTTCAAAAAGAACAGAATGATGAAGATGATATGGAAAACATAATAACTGATTTGACAGAGTTGCATGAGATTAGAGAACAGCTGGTAGAGAAAGCTGCAGCACATCAAAGAAAGATCAAAGAAGCCTTTGATAAAAAGGCAAAAAGAAATAATTTTCAGATTGGTGACTTGGTGCTGAAATGGGATGCATTGAAGGAAAAGAAAGGCAATCATGGGAAATTTGATGCTTTCTGGACAGGGTCTTTCATCATTTCACAGGTTCAAGGGAACAACACCTTCATGCTGAAAAGTATGGGAGGTGAAACAGTTTTTGATGGCCCAGTTAATGGGCGGTTTTTGAAAGATTATGTTGTTTAAGGTCTTTGGCCTTAAAGGCTGTAAATATTTTGTTTTTATTTAGTTTTCTGTTGTATGCTTAGTTGAATCCATGCCCAATGGACACTAGGCAAGTGTTTTTAAGTTCGTTTTGTACGAAGGCATTGGTCTGCAGGTTCTTGAGACCTCACAGGGAGGATCTCATCCCCAGAAGGAGCCAGTGTTAGCTCTGCTACAAGATTCAGCATTGGAAGGTCAAATTCAGGTCTAATGGTCGGTTTGTGCTCAGAAAGACAGATTGCATCAGTCTTCTCTTCCTTTTTCCTTCATGCCCATTATACTCTTAATAATCCCGCTATTTCTGTTTTCTTCCCTTTGTAGTGCTATTTGATCGCTATCGCACATTTTCTCGCTGCCTCCTATCGCCCCTTGTCTTCTGCCCCTGCGATATTGCGATGCGATGTAGCGTTGCAATGCGATGCGATATGATCGCTATCGCAAATCGCAGCCATATGTGTCTTAAAGTTTCACCGTGTCTTCTGCCGATTGCGATTTTGCGATGTGATCTGATTGCAAATCGCAAATCGCCCAATCCGACAGTTGTATCAAGGCTTCCCCCTTATGTCTTCCGCCAATGTGATACCAGGTGCCGGACTCGATGTGACTAACCACTTCTTTGTGTAAAATCTCATGTCCACTCATCCGCCTCCGATAGTATATTTGCCATATTTCATAGCTTTCACCACAAGACAATCTCCGCCGTCCATCTTCGCCATCCAACGATTAATAGCTATGACCGGCCCATCGCCCATTTTCAATGCCATATTTATATTTTAACAACCTTGTGCACCCGAAAAAGGAAGGCGTCTGTGATCCAAATACTCTCTGCAGTTAATACTTCACCTACCACATTCAAGAACATAATGGCCCAAGGACAGAAAGACGACCTCGAGCAGTGAAAAGCATTTATCAGGCATGAACTTTCATCCATGTTTTACTTGATCTGCCCGAGCAGGACTGCAGAGTTCCAGAAAGAGTAGATTTTTTCCATAAAAACAGTCAGAATGTATCAAAGCCCATAACATTTTGTAAATGTGGTTGGTGATCCATTAAGACACCTCCACGCATACCCTAGCAAAGATTTTTTGTAAACAAACTCTATATATACTGAGAAAAACAATGTAATCATTTTGATGAGTGTTAGCTGAGTGCGAGTTCGCTGTGAGTTTCAACTTTTGGAGACTGTAACTGCTATGTGACCTGCATCGTCTGGTCTTCATTTCCAACCAATACAAGCTTCTTTTGCTGTTACTTGCTCACTTTTCACTTCTTCTATGTTCTAGGTTGTGCCTGCTTTGCATGTATTTCATGGTTTGCGAATGTTTAGCATCAGAGGGGCTGTCATCCCACCTCTGTGTTAGAGTTTAGTTGTATCATTGAAATTGCTTGCATGTGTCTGTTGTTTTAATACCAGAGAGCTGTCATCCTGTCTGTGTATTAGATAATAGATTTACAGACCTCCTAACTTGTTGCAACCGGCCATCATAGGGTCCTGAGCATCTGCTGGTGTGGTCAGTCTTCTCCATTATCACCTTATCCTTAAGCTGTGAGTAATTGGTGGTTAAAATATTTGTAATTTGGGGGTGTTCACCCATGTCTGGGGTAAATCATAGTAGGAGTGGTTATCTGGCTTGAATGTGCAGCATTTCTTTCATTCATCCATCATTTTATCCAACAAAAAATTGTTGAGTTTGTAATGTTCCCGAGCATCACTGATATACAACCTAGGTGAGTTTCTTGGGGTGATAACAGTCCGTTTGTGAATGAATTTCCTCACATGCTCTCCTTGTTCATCCCATTTGTTTTCGCGTCATGTCTCATCCATGTACTTGTATATGCAAACACTCATGACGAGACGACATCAAATCCAGAAATCTCCTAGTCTACCATGATGCATTGTTGTTCTCTTTTGGATGCAGGTGACCGGGAGAGAGGACAAGGTTCTGAAACTTTGCAAGGGAGATTTCAAGGTGGGATGCGGGCTCCGGGCACTGCAGGTGAAAATTGCGCAGAGGTCACTAGGAGGCTGAGATGGACAATCCGGATCAGTAATGACTTTTTGTGGGATCTGGCTTAGCTAGAGGGAAAATCTGCACAATTTTTTCAGGGAGGAAGTGCATGCAACAAAGGGGAACTAGCAGCAAATACTGCACAATTTGTCCAGGGAGCTGGCAATGGGCTATAGGAGTGTTGCTGAAAAAAATTGCACAATTTTTCTTGGGAGCTGGCATCGGGCTGTGGGAGTGCTGCTGGAAAAAACTATGCAATGCTCGGAGGCTAGCTTGCTAGACATCCTTGCATAGTTTCTGAGCTGAGCGAGATGCTGGGAAACTGCTCATGAAAATTCCGCAGTTTTCTGGGCGAGCAACAAGCTGACTGATTAGGTGACTGGTTGGAAAAACTGCACAATTTTTTTAGGGAGATAGTGATAGACACGGGATGTCTTTCCGGCATGTCTACACAGTTTCTTCAATCAGCAGAGCGGGCATGCTTTGTAGCTTTTGCGCAATCTTTTGGGGGAGTGAGTCCTGGGGTCACTGCCCAGTCAAACTCTCTGGTTGACCAAATGGAGGCTCGATTGATGTGCTTGCAGGAAGCACATATTGAAATGGTTTGCTGGGAATATTTTGCACTATTCTAGGTGATAGTTAGTTGAGTCGATTCCAGGGTTGTGTAGTGCACACTGCCTAGGAGGCAGCCTCAAGCTCTATGCAATTCTAGGCAGCAGTACATAATCACTGGGAGCTGAAGCTGTGCAATGTAGCTTAGTGGATGTCCAACTATTGGAGGATGGTCCGGTCAACAAAGCTTCAACAAAATGAACAAGTGTGTGAACGAGTGACATCGTACATGCATGACCTTGCGAACACACACTCAACATGACTTGACGACTAGACACCTCGAATCAACAAGACAACATATACTCATCATGACTGGCCGATGGTGTGAGCGACAAGCGTGACACTTGTGATAGATCGTTGAACGACTGCGATGACACTTACATGACAATGCATACAACTTTGTATGTGAGTGCGACGAATGTTTACATAGAAGATACAACTTGTACACACCAAGGTGGACCTTGTGGATGGCCCGAACATGACTGCAAGAATGACATTGTGACCAACATGCAAAAGGCTGTCTGTTGAGTGGTCAAGAGAGGAGGGTCAAAAGACTCAACACGAGCTCACGGGATGAGCCCGAGTGCTTGTAAACATCAAGGAAAAAACCCAAGGAAGGCTCCTAAATTGGGTGTAGGCCAAAATTTTGTAGGGTTTGCAGCCACTGCAACACTTGGTGACACACTAGTTGAACTCAAGTTTCTCTGTTTTTGGTCCATTGACAACAAAGAGCCTTGGAATTTTAGGGAGTATTGAATCATTGTGTGGGTTACTTCTGCTTCCCCACTTACCTCGTGGACAAACATGGTTCACCTTTTTCCAAATCAGTCAAACACAACAACAAGTTTCAGCGTGATCACAGTGTTTCAAAATCGGGAACGGTAGTTTGGTTCACCAGTTAAAAATTTTCAGAGTATGAGTTTTCATCTCTGGTGTTGCTCTACTGCCAGTAGGCCTAGACAGTACCCCGATAGAGTCATAGAGGAATACACACATTTCTCCATTGCCAGCAAGCTTGGTCACTACCCCGTAGGAGTTGCATGCTTCACCTCTCTGCACAGGAAGCCTTTCTCTTCTTTCTCCTTTGTATTTTTTAAGAGGACTGCGCATAGGAACTTATTTATTTTTCAGGTGGAAGAGAGATCTCGACTTATTGAGAGCAGAAGAGGTTGTTCCCTTAGAGAAGCATGTAAGACCTCTGACATAGTTTTTCTTGTTTAGATTTCCCCCTTCTTCGTTTCTAGTAGTTGGATGAGCTTGAACACACAGGGAAGAAGGTTGAGTACATGCATGGGGTTTCCCATTGTGGACATAGGTTCATGGTTGGACCCAAGCTTCCCTTGCAGCCGGCTCATATTTTCCGTCAAGACTTCATCAATCGAAGGTTATAACCAAGCACAAAGAAGATAGACATAGAACTGGCCAAGTGTTGTAGTGTCACAAGACTCTTTGTATCTCATCCACATACTCATTCAAAAGCCATAACTCAGTAGAGGGTAGGACTTATTTACAAATCTAAAAATAGCATGATACTAAGCAACCAAAACAAAACAAAACAAAAATAATAAGAAAAGTAAAAAAAACAACAAGAAAGCAAATAAAGAAAGCAAATAAACCAAACCAAGTCAGCGAGCAAACAAACATGAAAACCAAAAAGCAAAGACAAGAAAGAAAACCAACACTACTCCTACTCCTATGCTAAACAGTGCATGGGCATACTCACATGAAGTGATATTTCCAATGCATCCACCGGCGCATTGGATGGCCCATGTTGGTGAAGGGATGGTTCGCGAGAAGCATAGTCAAGCAAACCAGCAAACCTAAAAGATATAACAATGAAGACCAACACACTTCGAGTTTACATACGTCCACACAAAAGAAAAGAGTGAAAGTGCAAGACAAACACTCTGTGGACTTACCATGGTGCTGTGACACACTACGTATAGATGATAAGCATATGCACTCTCTTGACTTTGGCATACAAGCAAACATGCGAAAAAGAGAAAACTTAGGCCTTGCAAGTGTGCTTGCTGTGAATGATTCCTCTAGTGTGCAAGTGATGGGATTAAGTGATTTTGGCAGAGGAAGCAAAATTTATGTGTTGGATTAATCTTTAGTGCATACAGATGAGTGATGAGGAGCCTTGGGTGTTTCACAAAATTTTTGATCGGAAGTGGAACTAACCTTAGGAAAACAAGGGCCTAACTGTTATAGACATTTTTGTGCCTTGCATCACTGAGCATGAAATGTCAATAATCAAGGGATCCAAAGTCCCTAAACATGTTGTTCCTACCTCTAGAGGAACAAGGCCAAGTAACCACAGCAATTCACAAAAGTTCTCCACCTGAAAACACTCAAAAACAAGGCAATTCTGGATCATGTCAACTGCTCCACTGAGCATCTGCGCTGAATGTCAACTGCTCCACTGTCTACCTGCGTTGAATGTCAACTGCAAAGAAGGCTACCTGCGCTGAGCGAGTTTGGACAAGTGGCAGAGTCATTCCTCAAGGTGTCAATGCCCAGGAAGCTTCCAAAATGACACTTGGATCAGCGAATTCGACTGGTGATGAGTAAGAGGTTCCAAATCTCCAAGTGGAAGCAAGGACCTCCAAGTGGGCTCAAGAACTGAAGTGGGAGAGGACACTAGTCAGCTTCACACCAGCCTCAAGCTGACTCATCCTCTCTCCAAAACTCCTATATATAGATCTCTCTCATGAGGTCTGAGGGAGGCTGGAATTTAGTATTTGCAAAGAATTGCTGTTGGTTTGTGGCTAGAAATATTGGGTGTGTTATGCTTTGAAAGGAGCTGAAGAAGGAATTCCATTCTGCTGGGAAGGAGATGCTGGGTTGGAGCCCTATGGGTTGTATCTCTTCCTGAACCCTGTTACTTTCAATAAAGCTATCTTGATTCTTTCCTATATGCTGGTGTATTTTGTGTAATTGCATTAGTATATTTGATTTACTTCTAATCCTGAATCATTTATGAATATGTATATTTGCCTTTGTATTGTGTTCTTCTCTTGTTGCAAGTAGCTGTCCTCTTGTCACAGGTAGCTGTTCTCTTGTGATCTCGTGGGATTCAAGTAGCTGTTCTCTTGATCAAGCGAAGAAGCAAGTAGCTGTGGACACACAAAGAGAAGAGGATATAGTTCGAGGGACAACCGAAAGATAACGGTAAGTCTGCCGATCTCCTCTCTTTCATATTTCATAAAGGAAGAAATCATGATAGCTGTATTCGTTTGTTGCTGAGGCGCTGTCACACCTTAGGTGGATAGGATCATCCTAAATAGGCATTTTTCCCCACAACACTAACATAACCATCATCTCAGGTTGAAGTGCCTCAACAACATGCGGGGTTTCCACTCCGTCAATAGATAGATCATTGGAGACTAGTGGCTTAGACAAATTAACACTGAGTGAATCAATATCGTGGTCAAATGAATAAGTAAAAAGATCACGACAACTATGATCAGAAAATTCAGGATTTTTGTCGGCATCCTCATGATTTGATGAATCATACAGAGGGGTAGATGAGAAGAAATAATCTTCATCCTCTGCACTTCCGAAAAAGGTAGATGAAACGTCAAGTTTGTTCTTAATGAAAGATTTGTCCTCTCCATTATGAAATGATGTACTGACATCCAATGTGTTCTGCGAATGATCAGAAGTAGATGCATCCATGGATGTATTAACATAAGGACAATCAAACATAACAAAATCACCAACAATGTTAAGAAAAAGCGGAGGAGGCTTGGATAGGAGGGGGCCATCCTTCACTGTAGGTTCATGCTCAGATGCTCGGTCATACTCTTCATGAATGACGATGCAGGTTGGTTGTGCAACATCAACTCCATCGATGGCTTGATCCTAGTTCACAACAGGTGTAGAGTCTAGAACAGAAGAACATAAGACAGTGAAATCTGGAGGATCAACATAACGCAAAGACAGAGGTTGAGGTAACAAGTGTGTATGAAAACCCATGGGCTTCCCAACCAAATCTACATAAAAATTGAGAGTAGTGAGCGTGGGAGGATGTGATAGTTAAACAATTGTGTGTGCATGTTATCCCACATCACTCTGCAGGGGTGGAGCTGCCCGATGAGGGGAAGGCGGACAATCACTTGTGATAGTGACAATGTCCGCTTGTGATTGCAATACTCTATCACGAAAATATGCTGAGCGGGGTTTGAACTTTAGCTTCATCTTAGGACAGAGTGATTTGGTGAGGCAATATTCAAATATATCCATGAGATATTTGATTTTCATTTAAATGTTTGGAGCTTCAAACATGAATAGATGGAAACACTGTGAAAAATCCATAAGAAATTCATGCGGGGCATTCCATTGTTTTAACAATTTTTTATCAAGTGCTTCAGGATCAAAATGGTGAAAAACAGATTCAATTAAATCACTGAACTGCTTGAATGAGTGCACGGAGTTATGAGGTAGTATGCTACACCATCACAATGGGTAGTCGCGAAGTGTGTGTGTGAGCAACGAACATATCTATGTTTCATTAAAACATTCCATGTTCTCCATGAGCGCATGGAAGTCATCTAAATACTTAGGCCAAGCCACTTCACCTTCACCATCATACGTGATTTGTGATAAGTAATCCCATAACTCCCTCTCGACGTGAAATATATGTCCTTTGGACATACATTTCAAAGGGTCAACTATAACAAACTCCATGATAAATGTGCGAAGATTCAAAACAGATTGTGAGGACTTAGCTTGTCATCTGGTCCTCCTTCTAGTGCCAGAAATGTTGATGGTGCTGGACTCGCCAACATTCAAGCGATCTCCCCAATATGAAGTCCCAACTAGACCTCACACTGTTTGGTGTAGGAGTCCCATTTGGTACAATGGCCCGATTGCCATTATCTTAAAGATATGCCTTAGCTCTTGCTTGTTAGCATGTGGGAGTGGTCTACTTCGTCTTCAAACAACGAAGTTCGCGTGCCTGGTGAGTTCTTAGTGTTATTTGTGTCAAAGTTCTTTCACTGCAGAGGGAGAGGGTGGAAGTGAGACTCAGGTTGAAAGGGAATAGTCCCAACTCTACTAGAGACACACAACACAACATGACATGTGCAACTTTCGGCGGAGTAGTCCACACGGATGAGGCAGTCACAAACACAAGGTGAATAGATAACACGTACAACACCCAGCGGAGTAGTCCACATGGGTGTGACGGGCGTTATAACAAGTTTACACAAATGAATCTATTGAGTGTCCGATGGGATATCCCACAGGGTCGAGACAACGTTAGCAACTGATACAACACATTTCCAACAACATATGTACTAAAACACCCGAAATATTTCAATTGTCTTAATACAAGTTAAAGCAACATGCATTACAAGCGTCCAAAGAATAGTCTTACAAAAGAATACAATACATGTGTGAAAACATGCTGGCCTGTTAACAGGATTATGAATTAAGTGAAAGTTCCAAGACACATCTATACACCATTATATCACTAATCCTGATAGCAGGGCATTGGAGAGACTGCTTGATCCTCAAAGAAAAGATTACAGACTCTCAAGGATCAAGGCTCGCGAGGTAACCATGCTCAATTGCAACATGATGATAAGGTTGCTGCATTGCGTGACAACAGAGGTAAGAGATTTGCCTATGTATGACAGATTGACTGAGGTGGATGATTTCCTAAACCAATTTGAAAGAGAAGTACCAGAACAATAACGTTTTGATGCTCTGAAGTGGGTACTGCGCGCTACGCTCGCAAGATGGTGGGGTGCACATCAAAGAAGTTTTGAGGATTGGTGCGAATGCAAAAGAATGATGCACATGCGATTTGGAAAGCCTCAGATGCCGATGAAAGCCAGATATGACAAATGAAACAACTTGCGCGTCCACCTGTCTAGTTGGGTACAGGCATATGGTGCACAACTTTCACGAAGGCACACCGTCTGCATGGAAGGAAACATGATCAAAGAGCAGGAACAGGAAATTCATTGGCGCAACCAATGACCAGGAAGTATGGTAAGACCAAGCACAAAGAAGCATATCCACACCGAAGCTTTTAACAAAGCATGTGAAGCATTGAACATGGTCCACCATGTGAAGTGAATTGACTGGGACCTGTGCGTACCAGTGGTTCTATGGGCTTATAGGACCATGCGCAAAACCATGACCGCGTGGGCACTTCTGAAGCTAAAGTATGAAGCGAATGCTGTAATCCCTATAGAGCCTGCAAAGCCTAGTCCATGCATAGTAGCACCAGTAGATATGATGGTTGGAAAAGCCCAGAAAGAAGGTATCACATAGCCGCAAGAAGCAGAATGCATGGGACTTGAGGAAGAAATCCAACAGGGAAACCTTAGACTCCACAAACATGAAGAGGAAATGATATGGTTAAGGAAGAAAAGCACTTTGATGGACGCGGAAGTCAAGAAGATGGAGGACGAAATAAAGAAATATTTTTTCGGAAAAAAGACCAGAGTGGTAAGGCAGGAGGCATGTGATCACGATTACAGGGTTAAGGCCTATTGCTGTGAATTGATCAGTCTAATGCCTTGGCTGATAACCCTTTTCTTTGCCTGAATTCCGCCCCAATTTTTGTACAAAAATATTGTGAATGATTTTATGTGTTTGTGGCGTCATTTACAGCCTTCCTTTGCATGAGTAAAGTAGTCTTTCTGTAGCCTTTGATTCAGATCTGATTGAGAGTGATCTTAGAAGAGAGTTCATTGGCTGTTTGTTCAGATTGATTATAGTTTTACTTTTGCTTATTGGTTTGAATTTGTTCTTTTCAAAGTATCAAAACGAGTCTTTATTTCGAAAATTGCAAAGTGATTGTAATCTCTTCTACCCTTGTTGATTTCGAAGAAAGTGAACTTGTTTATTTTGATCATTGTAAAAGCAAATTCAAAGTTGTGCAAAAAGCTTTCTTTGTAAGCATTTATACTAAGAAAGTGAAAACAAACACCTGCATTGTGCATTTTGCATTTGATAAGTTTGCATGTTGGATTTAGGGGAAGCGCATTAGAGTGTGCTGATTGCTCTTTGAGAAAAGATAGTCGCTCTCTTTTCCCTTAGTAGCTAGGATTTTCAAAGTTGAAAGATTGTAAAGCTTGCTTATCATCTTAGACTGCATTTAGGAATTTGTATCATACATCTCGTGGTGAACCTTGAAAGGCAAACTTTAAAAAGATCAACCTAAAATAAACTGAATGAACCTAACAACGCTTTGTAACATAACGCACAACATAGAGGTCTAGGCTAGAGACGTGTTTCGGCGTCGTTAAACATAGTGACTGTCGATCTCGAAGAAGGTGGGTGATTCCTCCTGAGAGACGGTAGCGCTAATACGGATTTGTGCTCCCACGTACCGTCACGTATATATTGGGAGACCCCTATAGGCATATATCCTTTATCCTTAGGAAGCCGTGTCGGCCGCCCTACTGATCGCAATGCAGTGAACACAGCATTCACGAAGATCGACCACCCGTGCCGTAAAAAGTATTCTGTGGTTTTGCGAAAGGTTTGGCACACCCTCTGCCTAGACCTCCATAGCAGTTTCTTTTGGCCTTTTTCAGACTCTATAACAGAAAAAGTCCATGCGAGCATTTGTCACTTCGGGCTCGTTAAAACATCGAAGGAGACTAGAGTCATCTTTAGCTTTTTCTCGACTCTTTAAAACTGAAAAAGCAAGTTGTGTCTGTTAGTGTCAGTCTTTACAGCCTTCCTCCAGTGATCAAATGTGCTCTTACATAGTGATTTTGAAGTGTCAAGGTCAAATTTTGTCATTTCAGTGAGTCTTCAAGCAAAATTTGGTCACTAGGCATTAGGTCTAGGGTTTGCCTAAATGTCAGTCTGTTAACACCCAGGTTGTTCCCTATGACTCCCAAGGGAATACGGCCGGGGTAACCACTAACCAATCTTTGGATCACTGTTTCTAGCCAAACTGTGATCAGAGAGGGCTCTCTCTTTATGATTTGTAACTGTTTATGATAGGGTTTTAGGCTAGCTATTATGCACAGGTTTTGTTTATGTTTTGGTTGAAGAATATCCTTGAGATCTCTTGTGATGTGATTTTCAGAGAGTCAAGTACCATTGGGCAATGGAGTCTGTGGCTGTAGGTGTCTAGAAACTTTGAGATGAACTGGTGAAACTTACAGGGCCATTTGGATGTTTTATAGAACAAATTTTGATTAATAACAGGAAACAGGTAAGACAAATAATGAAAGCATTCAAGAATTTTCACTCGTTGTTAACTGTTTCCACCAAACTGGTTACGAGAAAAGACAGATGTCACAGGGGCAAACTTGAATCCCTGGGAATGTCTATCATAGTGAAAGATATAGATTCAAAGTGCAGCAACTAATAATTACTCTTCTGTTACTATATCTGAGGAAAACATAGATAATAGCTCAGTTTGAGTTCAGGGTAATCATGGATTAAGTCCTGAACTATTCTTCTACATTGCTATTAAGTGTAAAATATCTGAACGATAAAAGAGAACAAAAGACTTGAAAACATGTAATACAGAGATTTGAGAAGACTTATTGTTTTATGAAACAACTGGAATCCTGCAACATTCACCATTCACCACAACGCACCAAATACACCATGCTTTGGAAATTCCATTCTCCTTTCTATTATTTCTCTCTGGGAATTTTTACAACGAGCGAGAGCTCTTCCAAGGAAAATTACAACAACCCCCTCCTCTATCATGCGCCGGGGTTTATATAGAAATAAGCATACAAAATATCTCAGGCATTAAGTCATCTGAGAAGGAGAAAATATCTTCGGTAGTGTTCAGAAAGTACGCAGGGAGTTATTGCAACATTAAATGTGGAGTAAATGCCCATTATGTCTGTCAGATGACTGTTTTTCACTTTAAGGAGTCACTGAGTCGGTTACATTTACTATGTACCGATCTGTAGGTACGCATTTACTTTTGCCTGCGCAATGAATTTCTCGGCTTTGCCAGCTGCGTTAGTCTTTTGCCTGCTTTGTTGGCTGCTCCATCTGCTGAGTTGGCTCAGCTTTGACTTTATGATGCCTGCTGATTTTGCTGACTGTTCTTTCCATCAGAATTTATAGAAAAAACAGAAATTAATGGATGGCTTAATGTTTACAAAATTCTCTGGATGGCATCTGTCCACCATTCTTGTGTAGGGAGCTGATGCTTGAGGATGGCCTGCATTGTTTCTTCAGCTTCTGTATATTTGAAAAAATTGGGGGCTACATCAAATAGGTGATTCATTTCATTCATTATAAAAAGTAGATGTTCTATCTTACCATAGAAAATCTGTCCTGTGATAGGCCCTATATCTTCTGAGGTGCTGGCTTTCTCATTTACCTGTGATGAGGCAAAAACATTCACTCTCTTGGCATATTCTTCATGGGTGAATAATCTGCCTCCATTGTTCAGCAAGCTAGGGAGTCCTTTGCTTTCCAATACCCGAAACTTCTCAAAGAATCTGTTTACCTCAGTTTGCATATCCTGGGTTCTTCTGTCTAAGGTCTGCATCAGACTCCTAAGAGTAGTAACCCTCTTGATCATTTGGATAGTATCAGTTCTGTTTGCTATTCCCATGGTTGTCAACTGAGAACTGGTCTTATGATTGAGCACATTGATCAATTTTGTTGCAATTTCAGGCATGTTTCCCAACAAGGCCCTTGCTGTTCTGATTTCCCTCTGTGCTTTAGGAATGAGCTCCAGTTGCTCATGGATTGTCTCAATGTATGACCACTGGTTATTGATGGACTTACCAATATTGGACCATATCATTGCTCTGATTTCGGCTATGATTTTATCTAGCTGTAGCTCTTTCTCAAGCTCCTTGATTTTGTCTTTAAGAGCTTTGATTTCTTGGGCCTTCTCTCCTACTTCTCTTTTTGTTTTGTCATGCCTTTCATTCACCTTGGCCAGCTGCTCCTTAGTTTCATTCAGCTGCATCATTTGTGCTTCTAAAGCTTGTATTTCGCTTTTTAGCTTTTGCATGTCTAAGCTCTGATCTGTGCTGGTGGGTGCTGCTGAAATAGATGTGACTGGTTGTTCAACGTGCTGAGGTGGAGGTGCAGTAGTAGGAGCAGTCTCCTCAAGATTAATGACCTGTGGAGGGGGCTGAGATGTTTGCCCCTCTTGTGCTTGTGTTGATGATCCTTTCAGAGGTGCTTGTGAGGCCTCATATTGCCCCAATTTTTCTTGTGCTTGCAAAAGTTCTTTGTAAACAGAAATTAATAGAGCAGTGGAATCCTGCTCATACCTTTGTTTTGCCACTTCATCGGTCTGTGGATGGATAGTGGCTGGAAGTTTAATCTTCTTCCTTAGTGCAGCCATATCAGCATCTCTGATTTTTAAGATCTCTTGTATCCCTTTAATATCATTGGGATTGTGCCCAATCTCTATGATGATTTCTTCCAGGGTTTTGATCCTGTTATCTTTGGCCTGAGAAGAGGCTCTCTCTAGCTCCAGCTGGGAAGCCGTGGCATTCAGACTGCTTGTTAACTTGTAGTTGTCCAAGGTCTTATCGGCCAATGAAGCATACACCATTTCCCCTGTTTGTTTATGCAACTCAATTTTGTCCATGGGGTGTATGTCTTTGGCAAGGACCTCTAAATTGGTCCTGAGATAATCAGCAGAAGACTGTGGCTTGAGTGCTGTAGGCATAAAATGACTCAAGGTCAGTTTGCCCTCACCTACATCGAAAGCAGACATGAGTCTCTGCTGATTGGAAGGAGCCATGTTAAGTAGGTGATTGTATAATTGAACTTTGATTGGGTCACTCCTTCTCTTAATGTCTATGAACTGCTGCTTTATGCTCACTCTTTCTTCTTTCTGCTGGCTGGAGGAGGTGACTTCCCCTCCCATTGTCCTGTCTGGTTCCTGCTGGGAGGAACTTGCTGAAATATCTTGACTTGGTGGGCCCATGCCTGATGCTTCTCGGATGGCTATATCCTCTTCTGGAAAATCGTTGAGTCTTTGCCTTTTCTCTCCTTGATTGATAGAGGATGTCAAGGGAGTTTCTCTTTCCCTTTTCCTCAGGATAAATGTGTCCTCCTTTTGAGGGGTTTGTAGGACCGAGGCATCGAATGTAGAGTCTTGCCTTGTAGGCATGACTTGTTCAGTGGTCTGAGGAGTATCCACTGTTTCCTTTTGCTGGGCAGGTGGCTCCTGCCCTTGTTTTTCTTGCTGCTGTTCCTCTTGCTCTTCTGTGTCTTCCTGCTGCTTTTCCTGCTGTTTTTCCTGCTGTTGCTCTTGCTCTGCCTCCATTTCCTTTTCCTTTCCTTTTTCTGAGACTTTTCCAGCAACCTTTGTAGTTTGCTGTGGAGTAGTTGAAGAGGAGGCTGCTGCTCCAATTTGTGTGCTTGGCAGTGAGGGGACCTGTGCATAAAACTCAAGGTCAGCCATCTTCTTTTGATTGTTCAGAGCTCTTTGATCAAGCTCTTTTTGAGTTATATCTTCTTCTAGAGTTCCCCTTTTCCACTTGTTCTGATTGGCATATTTTTCAATTTTGGGGAGGCTATGATGACCATAAGCAGACAGTTTATATTTGAGTCTCCTCATTGTGATGAAGTTGTTGGGGTCATAGGGTTTCCATGTAAAACTGTGCTTCAAACCAAAACCCCCCAGTATTCTATCTGCCTCCTTCCACTCTTCATCCCTTTCATTGTAGACTAAATGGCCAAGTTGGCTCTTGATTTTCAGCTGTGCTTTCTTGCCTCTGCCTGAGAAGTGGAACATATCCACATAGCCAAACTGCCTGAAGTATTCTAAGGCAAATAGCCTCATGGGCACAAATTTGGGTAGTCTAAATGGGGGTAACTCACACCCATATATTCTGATAACGGTGTGGTGTTGGTAAAGATACCAGTCCCCAATACTGTATACTTTTGACAAATGTAGGCACCTTTTCATGTCCTCTGTCAGTCTAGGAGGAGGTGAACCAATCAGTAGAGTCAAGGCTAGATGGATGAAGAGATCAATAAACTCACAGTAGGTATATGGAGAGTAGCATGATACATGGAAAACAGAAGTCCAATATACTACTGATCTGAGATTGCCCTGTGCATCTAGTCTCTTTATTGGGAAAGAGAATTTATTATGCTGGAAGTATATGAGCAGATGATATAGGTAGGAGGTGTACCTAAACACTCTTTCTCTTGGCAAATTCATCAACTGTTCATGCATTTTGTCTGATATGTATGTTGCATAATCATAGTGGATTGGTTTCCTTCCTGGGGAGAACATAAGCATCATTTGTATAACTGTTTCATCAATATATTCTATTGAATCATATCCCAGGATGGGACTGATCATGTCAACCAGGTCTTGGCCCAATTGATTGAGGTAAACACAGTTGATGGGAGGAATCTGCAAAGTGTCAGCTTTGATGAAGAGCTGGTTGACCTTAGTGATTTGGGCCTCTGTGGTTCTGGCTCCCTGTATTATCAAATCAGCTAGTGTCAGAGGGACCAACTTATGCTCTGTGTGGAATTGCAACATCTCCCTGATGGCTTCAGGGGTAATGAGGAACAAGATTGAACCTTCAGCATCTAGCACTGCTCTCTGGGATGCATCATAGTGTTCAGCAACTATGTGCACAAGCTCAGGGAATTGATTAACCTGAGGAAGTTTGAATATTGGGAGGAATGATTCCCAAATTCCCAGGATGTCTGTCCCCCTCTCATGTTTGATCTTTATTTCATTTAATATCAGCAGATGGAACCTGCTTCTGCTCCTTGTTTCCTCTGTTATCTTGTAGTCCAGGTCTGCCAATGCTCTGGTGTCAAATGTTCTGTTAGGGACATTCAGGGGAGCCACATTGAGGGCTATGGGAGCTACAGGGGGGTCCATGCTTTTCCTTTGCAAATTTTACTCTTACTCAGGGACTGTGTTACTATGCAGAGTAACAACAGCAAAGTTTCTTTGTAGAGGGATGGAAATGCGAGTTGGAGGTAAAGCAGGGTGCGCAGTAGTTGAAATGCTGTTTTTTGTAGTTAAGAGCGGAGCTTTAGCCCCTTTGGCACCTTTCAATGTTAAAAAATTGGTTTCAAATGCGCCTGCCACGATTGCGCAGACAGGGCCTGGTTTCTTAGCAAAATGCAACTGGGAAGGCTCAGCTGGTGTTCTTTAGAAGTTATAATTGGAACTCTGAGGCTTTGCTGAGGAATTGAGTGGTGAATTTTGATTTTCGGCTTTCATTAAGCTCTCTAAGGCGTTAAACAGATAATTGCAGGCGCACAGAGGATGAATGATGAGGAATACCTGGTAAAACAATGCGCAAAGGTCGAGACCGCAGGTGAACTGGTGCGCTGGAGGCCTTCTGGTCAATTTAGCAAGCTGGTAGACAATTTGGACGTTGTTTGCATGCAGAGCAGAGTAACGACGAATACGCGAAATGACCAAAAAACATGAAATTTTGGGTAAAATAGACCTTTTTATGCTTTTGGCGCGAATATGTGCTGACGTCAGCATGACGTCATAGGGTGGGGTCAAGGTCAGATGACGTCATGCTGACGTCATCGGGTGACGTGGCGCTGTATGGTTGGTACACGGTGGCGGTGACATGGCAGGACAGGTGGACCAATGGCGGGATGAGGGAACCCGGAAACCAGCAGTGGTTTCATATCGCACCGCCTTCTGTACGGGGCGGTATCGGACAGTAGTACCTCCGACGTAAGGTGGTGAGGGCACGTGGCAGAGGCATGACGTCCTCCAAATACGGACGTCGGGAGATATCTATCGGTCATCGGATGGGCTCCGACGTCACGATGATCGTTAGATCTACGGACTTTGATCGGACGGCGGACGCGAGGCAGATGTGACGGGAGGTTAGTACGGATATCGTTCAGACGTCGGAAGGAGTCCAACGCGATCAGGGCCGTCGGATCTGTAGGCCCTTGATCTAATGGTGGTCGGGGAGATGACATATGCGGAGTATACGGATGAGGGCGGAAGCAAATAAACCTGTTTTGTGCGCTTTTCCAATGTATTTTGATAAAAAGAGTTATATGCGCCAACCTTGGCTAACGGGCGGAAAGTGGGTTTTATGCTGCTTTGGCCCCTTTTAAGCGGGTAAGATGGGGTTTAGGGCCCATTTCAAAGGTTTGATGTGCAAAAAAGGGGGTAGAGGTAGAAGAAGTGGCTTATGAGGAGAAGGGGTATTTGGCATAGGTTTATCAACATGACCTGATGTCATTTGATCCCTGACTTGCAACTTTATTGGCTATAATGCCAAGGGGGTGGGTATTTATAAGGGCTTGGGATTTATACACCTTGGTGTTAGTAATATTAGGGGAATGGGAAAAATAGGGGAGCTATATAGTAAAATTAGAGGTTAATATGAATGAAGGGGGCAAATGAAAGGGATTTTACTGAGTTTATCTGAAATTGACTTGGTTTTGAGAGTAGATCAAAATGAAAAGATCTTAGACAAGAAATGTGGATTCTGAATGAACTAGAACCACCATAAAACCATGATCTCTCTTCATAAATCTCAGCTGAAAGAAAGGGAGTGTTAGTAATGGAATAAAGGGGAAGAGGGAAGTTAGTCATGCTCCTGCTGTAGTCTTTTACTTTGCTGCCCATCATCACCATTTCTGCAATGATAGGACTCACTTTCTGCGACCCCAACTACCTACCCAGCTGCTTACCTAGCATTTTTTGTTTCTCCTTGGAGGGTGCACTTGAACTTGCAAACCCTTTTTGCCTTTTCTTTTCTTTGGCTTTTTTCTTTATTCTTTTCTCTATCTATTTCTACCCTTATCTCTTCCAAGGTCCCAGATTAAACTGTTGGGAACCTTTGCTTCTCTACCTAAACTATTTGTCTGCCAAGATTAGGCTGTTTGGACAGACTTCTTTCTCTATTCTAAAACTCAAAATTGAACACATGGCATGATCCAGATTAGACTGTTGAATCATCCACAAAATTGAAATAAGGTCCTCAATACTTGAAACACTTTACCCAGCTCTTGCTTTCTAGGAAATATGGGATCTTTGGGATACCAGAGCAGAGCATATTTGGCTTTTCTCTTGCCAATCATGAAATATGAAACCTATTAGTATAGGTATCCAACAGTGGCTCCACATGGGGATGGTTTTTCTTTTGAAAGACCAAGAACAGCAGGTCAGATTGCCTTGTTCCTTGACTGCCCATCTTTGTCTTTGAAATCTGCTGCATGAATGTGTCAAAATAGTGTGCTTCTTTCTTGGAAGACCTCTGATTCTATCAGCCTCTTGCTACTTGGTGAATTACTTGGGAAAACTGCTCTTTACAATTTAAAACAGAAAAGAATATGTACAACTGCATATATACAAAGAATCTTTAGGTTCCACTCATGGGGAATAATCAAAGTAGTGCTTCAGCATCCTGCCATTAACAGGACCTTCATCCGAGTCAGTTTCAGTAAGACTTTTGAGGAAATAAGTGTTGTTACCTTGTACTGCTTGGACAGCAAATGGTCCTTTCCATAAAGAGTCAAACTTTCCATGTTTCCCTTTCTCTTCTCTTCTTGCATCCCACTTTAGAACTTTGTCCCCTACATTGAAATCCTCTGCTTTGGTTCTTCTATCAAAGGCCTTTTTCAGTTTCTCTTGTAGTATCTGCACTCTGCTGAAAACTTGTTCTCTGGTCTGCTGTAAACAAATTATCTGGTTAATCCTTCTTTGCATGTCATTTGGCTCTGCTTGGCTTTCTTGTAGAAGTTTCATAACCGGCACTCCTAGTGATGAAGGAAATCTGGCCTCTAGTCCATAGACTAACTCATATGGGCTGGTCCCAATTGATCTTTTAGTCGTTAGTCTGTCTGCCCATAAGGCATTTACTAGTTTCTTATGCCAGTTCTTTTTGTTCTCTTCCAGCACTTTCTTTATGATATTTATCAAACTTTTATTTGAGGATTCAGCAAGGCCATTTCCTTGAGGATAGTAAGCTGTAGAATGGCCCAAAGTAATGTGAAATTTATGGCAGAAGTTCACCATCTTCTTGGATCTGAAGGCAGCAGCATTGTCTGTTATTATCTTGTCTGGGCAGCCAAATCTAGCCAGTATATTGTTCTCCAAAAATTGAATGATTACTGAATCATTTGCTTGTCTGCATGGGGCAGCTTCAATCCACTTGGTGAAGTAGTCTGTTGCTGTTAGAATCCATCTGTGTTGTCCTGAAGATGAGGGGTGAATTTCCCCAATGAAATCCAAACCCCATTGTTGGAAAGGTCTCTCTGTTGCAATGGGCTTCAAAGGAAGTGGCAGTAGCTGTCTTTTGCCTTCGAACAGTTGGCATTTGTGGCATGAGGCTGTAAATTTCTTAACATCAGAGAACATAGTAGGCCAGTAATAACCAGCCCTCAATATCTTGTCCACAGTGGACTTCCAGTACAAGTGTCCACCACAATCTCCAGCATGGAAGTCTTGCATGATTTTGTTAGTTTCATTCTCTATCAGACAGTGCAGCAAAATACCTTCATGGTTTTTCCACAGTAGATTTTCATCCATCACACAAAATCTAGATGTTTTCATTTTTAGGAACCTACACTTAGTTCTGGGCAGTCCTGGGGGAGCACACAGGTTTTGTAACACATAACAGATATCAGAGTACCAAGGAGATTGTTCAAAGGCTACATTGATCTTTGGAGTCGCCAGCTCTGTTTCACTGTCCAGTTGGTTGATGTCTAAGGCTTGGAAATTTGCTTCTGTCATTAATTTGGCCAAACCTTGCCCTTTTATCAGCTTTGTAGGCTTTATTTCAATGTCAAATTCTAGTATATTGGCAATCCATTTTCCTCTCCTACCTTCTAAGTTTTCTTGGGTGAGAATGTCTTTGACAATGGGACTTGGTACATAAGCCACAACATGGGAGTAAAGGATGTAAATCCTAAAGTCTTTAATAGCTTTGATCAAGGCATAGGCTTGTTTTTCCATTATTTGGTACTTTAGGGGGGCATCTCTAAGAGCTCTGCTGAAAAAAGCAATGGGCTTTTCATTCCCTTGGTCATCTTTCTGTAATAAAACAGCAGCAATAGTATGTTGGGAAGCAAAGGAGAAAATGATGAAGTCTCTGTCAAACTGAGGGTTAGTTAACACTGGGGTTTGAGTCAAGGCCAATTTTATACTTTCAAAAGCTTGTTTTGCTTCAACAGTCCATTTGACCTTTGAATCTTTCTTTAGCATATTGTTTAGTAATCTGATTAACTCTGCTTAATTTGGGATAAACCTTCTCAAAAAGTTGATTTTTCCTAAGAATCCTTGCAGCTCCTTGACATTCCTTGGGTGAGGCATTTGTAGGATAGCTTGTATCCTATCTGGATCAATTCTTATGCCATTTTTCGAAATGATATGCCCTAGAAGTTTCCCTTCTTCCAAGCCAAATAATGACTTCTTGGGGTTTAAGGAAATACCATATTTCCTGCATGTTATGAAGATTTGTCTCAAATGTTTCAAGTGTTCTTGGTCAGATTTTGAAAAGGGTGTTAGATCATCTAAGTAAATGACCAAGAAGTCGTGAATCTCTTTTGCAAAAGCAATGTCCATTGCTCTCTGAAATGTTGCCCCTGCGTTTTTCAATCCAAAGGGCATTTTCACATACTTGAAAGTGCCCCATGGGGTAGTAAATGCAGTCTTGTCTTGATCATCAGGGTGTACCAGGATTTGATTGAAACCTGAGAAACCATCCAACAATGATATTCTTGAGGCTCCTACTACTCTTTGAAGAATGTGGTCCATTTTGGGTAAGGGGTAGTTGTCTTTGAGTGACACTAGGTTCAAATTCCTTAAGTCTACACAAAGTCTAATCTCACCAGTTTTCTTTCTTGTAGGGACCAAATTTGAAATCCACTCAGAAAACCTGATTGGTGCTATGATACCAGCTTTGAACATTTTTTGTAATTCCTTTTCAATGGAAGGAAGGAGCACAGGATTGATTCTTCTCAACTTCTGTTTGAATGGTTTTTGATTAGGCTTGAGGGGAATGGTGTGCTGGATAACAGAGGTATCATAAGACTTCAAGTCCTCATAACCCCAAGCAAAGACATCTTGGAACTCTTTAAAGAGATCAATATATTTGGGTTTTTGATCAGGGGGCAAAGCAGCAGATAGCTTTATTATTTTAGGCTTGTCAGTGGTACCAATGTTACATTCTTCAATTGTTGCATCTAATGGCTGCATCTTTGGTTTCCTGGGGACATCATTTGAGTCAAAAATGTCCTCTAGTGGGGTAAGGCCTGCTGGAAGAAGATTGTCTTTGAGTTGTATGATTTCATCTTCAGCGTTGCTCAGCTCTTCACAGTCAATTTGGTGAATTTGCTGAATGTTTTCTTTGTTGAAAATGGTTGCACTGAGTAATTGTTTGGCTGTTCTAGGTGACATTGGGTGGGCTGACTGTTGAAACTGTAATTGTGATTGACTTGCTCCATCAAATATTTGTGATTGACTTGCTGTCTCAAGGTCAATATTTAATCCTGTAAACTCTTGTTGCAAGGTTAAAAAGTTGTTTATTTGCATGTCATTCTCAAATACTTGCCACTCTTTGACATTGTTTGGAATAGAAGGCCTATATTTGACCTCTGCCGTGAAACAATTGTTGGGTTGTAGTGGGAATTTGAAGGTGCTGGCAAATGTTGCCAAGCTGTGTGCATGGAGATTGTGGCCCCTTGGAATCTTTGTGATAACAAACTCGGAGAAATTCTCTAGTATTTCAATTACAGCAGACCTATAGGACCTCAATCTTTTGTCATTGGTAACAAAATTTCCTTTCACTTGTTGAATTATTAGATCAGAGTCTCCCATGATGGAGAGTTTAGGAGCTTGTAGTGATTTTGCTAGCTTTAGACCCAATAGCAGCGCTTCATATTCTGCTACGTTGTTAGTGCATCTATACTTTAATCTGTAAGCCCTGCCTTCTGCATAGCCTTTCTCTTTGTTGTGTATCCATACTCCAGCTCCTGCCCCTAACTTGTTAAGTGAGCCATCAAACTCTAGAACCCACAGACTATCTTGCTGAATAGGAGATTTAACATTCTTTTCATGGGATGGCAATGTGAGCATGAGTAGAGGTTTCTTTTCCCATTTGTTTCCTAGGATAATTTCATCATTTGTTTGACAATCTTTGACAACTAGAGGAGGGTTGATGTGTATTGTTGGGCTAATTGAAATTTGGCAGGTGCTACTTGTTTGATCAATGTTTTGTTCTTGTATGAGTGTTTCGGTCTTAATGTCATTGTTTGAGAAGCTTGCGCTGTCATTGAAGAGGATGAAGGAGTCTATGTCCGAATGGACAGCATATATTGGAAAATTTTGAGGCTTTTCTTCACTGCTGACCATATACTTCATGAGTGTTTCCCTATAAAGTCTTTTTGGTTGCCCAAATACAGAAATGGTTGCATATGACATATCTAATTGCAGGGAGCCTTGGAGTTTGGCTCCCCATGATCTTGATAAGAGCATCCCATATTTGGGTGGGATATCAGCAACTACAACATCCATTAGTATGGTTTTGTTGGGGAATTGGACCAGGGACACACATAAATCTTTTATTAGGCCCAAACATTTGACTTGACTGGAATCAAAAGAAAACAGGTCTTTGTATGGTCTTGTTATATCCAAGTTTAATCTTTCCATGACAGCTTTTGGCATAAGGTTGTGAGAGGCACCTGAGTCAAACATTGCATTATGCAGTATTTTATCATGAACATGCAAGCTGACATAAAAAGGTAAAACCCCTGTGACTACTGTTTTTCCATCTACCTCTGGGCCAAACAGTAATTCTGGAGTGTCATCTAGCACATTTACATCATCTTTGCTATTGGTGAACTGTAGGGATTTCTTTATCTGTTGCTTATATATGTCATGCTTGGCTAGCTCTGAAAGGGGAATTGCTATCTTTAACTTGCCAATCTCTGCTCCTAGGTCAAAGGGTTTGTCAACCTGAATTTTAGAGTTACGGATAGCAGTCCTTTCTCTGTTCATTAAATCTTCTTGTTGGATTTCATCTTGATTTTGGAACCTGCCCCTCATGCCCATGTCTTGAGGGGTAATGTTCGGATTTGGGTGGGAGGATGAGGTTGCCGTGGGCTGTTGTGGTGTGGACAGTAATTCAGTGACTTCCTCAACCACTACTTCTTTTGTAGGCAAGTTTGTTTTGTCATTAGGTTCAGTGACTAAGGTTTCTTTAGATTGCTGTTTCTCCTTTACCTTCTCAGGCTGATTTACATTTACAGTCCGACTTCTTAGTTTGTATTGTTTATGGACTTCATAGACAGCAGTATCATACCCTTGTTTAAAGTCAAAAGATTCTCCTGATTGTGTTTGGAATGCTTTGCTTTCATTCTCCTCATGGTCTTCTTGTGTTAAGAAAACATGGCTTTTGCCATCCAGACCCATTAAGTTGATTTCAGGATCTTCATTGAGCTGATTAGCTGAGGAAGTTTCTGCATAATTTTCTTGAAAAGGGGGTCTGATATCTTGGTCTGCACTTGTTTTTCCTATATTTGGGTTCTGTGTTCTCCTAAAATTTGGGTTTCTAGGAGGATTGTTTTGTGGTGCCTCCCATGATGACTTTCTTTCAACTGATTCCACTCTTTCACCCAGTCTTTTCATGCTGTTTAGTATTGCATCCAACTTTTGATCAAAGCCTGAGGGCTCATCTCTGAAACCAGCCTTCTTTTCCAGCTTTGCCCTGTTTCTCTTGGCAATTAGGTTGGCCTCTACAGTGACTGCAACTCTTTGAGCTTCTGCAAGGGTTGGAGGATCTCTTTCTTTCAGCTGATAGGCCATATCAGAGTCAAAACCATCAGGGAAGTTATACAGGGCCAAATCAGGAGGGGGCCTTAAGTTCTGGGGGATAGCATTATATACATTGTTAAACCTAGCACAGTATTCCAAAACTGTTTCTTGGGGACCTCTTTTGATAGTGTTATATTCACCGAGTATGTGTAGAGGATCTTTCTTCTTCTCCCATCTGTTGGTAAACTCTTGGTACAGGAACTCAGGGGTTGCAATGGAATTTGCATTCAGGGATCTAAACCAAGTTCTGACATCCCCGGTTAAGCTTTGAACAAAAATTCTCATCCTGACACTGTCATCATCTATTTCAAAGGTCTCAAAGTGATCTTGCATCTTCTTAGCATGCTGGACAGCTGTCAAAGGGCCATTGGAGTCAAAAAATGAGATTTTGGTTTGGTAGTCTTGAGGTAGAGCCGGTGCATTGGCTGGTATCTGCAGAGGAGCATATCTGTTAGCCATGTTTATGGGGTTTATAGGGTTAATAAGAACAAATGGGACAACTGGGATTACAGGTGTAACAGGGTTAATAGGATGGGTAACAAGCGGGAAACTGGTTGAAAGAGTGTGTGCAGATGGTGAAGATGGGAGAGGAGGGCTTTGAGGGGTTGATGATGAACTGGGGGAATTAGGTGTGGAACGGAAAAGGACTTTACAAGGAGTTGGAATGAGGATAGGTTGGTCTGAACCTATATCTGAATCAGCAGGCTTCTCCTGCTTTTGCTGTCTCCTTATGTTCTTTGGAATGAGATTTGGGTTATCAACAATGATGGGTTGATCAGGGTCAGGGTTTGCCCTAGTGTGCCTTGGGTTTCTTTTGGGAGCCAGCTTCTACGTATTCTTTTAGAAGTTTATACAGGAGGATTTATATGTACAAGGACTAGGTAAGAATTCTGGAATGACTATATATTTTCCAAAGCTAGGATGAAGATTCCCTAGTTAGCTCTTCCCTAAAGCTGTCCCTGTGTTTACAGAAACAGTCCTAAGGCCTCTTGGCTGGTTTCAGGCTTGATGGTAGCTTTTGAAAATAGATAGTAATTGAAAAAATCTTAACTCCCCAGTGGAGTCGCCAATTATGTTAACACCCAGGTTGTTCCCTATGACTCCCAAGGGAATACGGCCGGGGTAACCACTAACCAATCTTTGGATCACTGTTTCTAGCCAAACTGTGATCAGAGAGGGCTCTCTCTTTATGATTTGTAACTGTTTATGATAGGGTTTTAGGCTAGCTATTATGCACAGGTTTTGTTTATGTTTTGGTTGAAGAATATCCTTGAGATCTCTTGTGATGTGATTTTCAGAGAGTCAAGTACCATTGGGCAATGGAGTCTGTGGCTGTAGGTGTCTAGAAACTTTGAGATGAACTGGTGAAACTTACAGGGCCATTTGGATGTTTTATAGAACAAATTTTGATTAATAACAGGAAACAGGTAAGACAAATAATGAAAGCATTCAAGAATTTTCACTCGTTGTTAACTGTTTCCACCAAACTGGTTACGAGAAAAGACAGATGTCACAGGGGCAAACTTGAATCCCTGGGAATGTCTATCACAGTGAAAGATATAGATTCAAAGTGCAGCAACTAAGAATTACTCTTCTGTTACTATATCTGAGGAAAACATAGATAATAGCTCAGTTTGAGTTCAGGGTAATCATGGATTAAGTCCTGAACTATTCTTCTACATTGCTATTAAGTGTAAAATATCTGAACGATAAAAGAGAACAAAAGACTTGAAAACATGTAATACAGAGATTTGAGAAGACTTATTGTTTTATGAAACAACTGGAATCCTGCAACATTCACCATTCACCACAACGCACCAAATACACCATGCTTTGGAAATTCCATTCTCCTTTCTATTATTTCTCTCTGGGAATTTTTACAACGAGCGAGAGCTCTTCCAAGGAAAATTACAACAACCCCCTCCTCTATCATGCGCCGGGGTTTATATAGAAATAAGCATACAAAATATCTCAGGCATTGAGTCATCTGAGAAGGAGAAAATATCTTCGGTAGTGTTCAGAAAGTACGCAGGGAGTTATTGCAACATTAAATGTGGAGTAAATGCCCATTATGTCTGTCAGATGACTGTTTTTGACTTTAAGGAGTCACTGAGTCGGTTACATTTACTATGTACCGATCTGTAGGTACGCATTTACTTTTGCCTGCGCAATGAATTTCTCGGCTTTGCCAGCTGCGTTAGTCTTTTGCCTGCTTTGTTGGCTGCTCCATCTGCTGAGTTGGCTCAGCTTTGACTTTATGATGCCTGCTGATTTTGCTGACTGTTCTTTCCATCAGAATTTATAGAAAAAACAGAAATTAATGGATGGCTTAATGTTTACAAAATTCTCTGGATGGCATCTGTCCACCATTCTTGTGTAGGGAGCTGATGCTTGAGGATGGCCTGCATTGTTTCTTCAGCTTCTGTATATTTGAAAAAATTGGGGGCTACATCAAATAGGTGATTCATTTCATTCATTATAAAAAGTAGATGTTCTATCTTACCATAGAAAATCTGTCCTGTGATAGGCCCTGTATCTTCTGAGGTGCTGGCTTTCTCATTTACCTGTGATGAGGCAAAAACATTCACTCTCTTGGCATATTCTTCATGGGTGAATAATCTGCCTCCATTGTTCAGCAAGCTAGGGAGTCCTTTGCTTTCCAATACCCGAAACTTCTCAAAGAATCTGTTTACCTCAGTTTGCATATCCTGGGTTCTTCTGTCTAAGGTCTGCATCAGACTCCTAAGAGTAGTAACCCTCTTGATCATTTGGATAGTATCAGTTCTGTTTGCTATTCCCATGGTTGTCAACTGAGAACTGGTCTTATGATTGAGCACATTGATCAATTTTGTTGCAATTTCAGGCATGTTTCCCAACAAGGCCCTTGCTGTTCTGATTTCCCTCTGTGCTTTAGGAATGAGCTCCAGTTGCTCATGGATTGTCTCAATGTATGACCACTGGTTATTGATGGACTTACCAATATTGGACCATATCATTGCTCTGATTTCGGCTATGATTTTATCTAGCTGTAGCTCTTTCTCAAGCTCCTTGATTTTGTCTTTAAGAGCTTTGATTTCTTGGGCCTTCTCTCCTACTTCTCTTTTTGTTTTGTCATGCCTTTCATTCACCTTGGCCAGCTGCTCCTTAGTTTCATTCAGCTGCATCATTTGTGCTTCTAAAGCTTGTATTTCGCTTTTTAGCTTTTGCATGTCTAAGCTCTGATCTGTGCTGGTGGGTGCTGCTGAAATAGATGTGACTGGTTGTTCAACGTGCTGAGGTGGAGGTGCAGTAGTAGGAGCAGTCTCCTCAAGATTAATGACCTGTGGAGGGGGCTGAGATGTTTGCCCCTCTTGTGCTTGTGTTGATGATCTTTTCAGAGGTGCTTGTGAGGCCTCATATTGCCCCAATTTTTCTTGTGCTTGCAAAAGTTCTTTGTAAACAGAAATTAATAGAGCAGTGGAATCCTGCTCATACCTTTGTTTTGCCACTTCATCGGTCTGTGGATGGATAGTGGCTGGAAGTTTAATCTTCTTCCTTAGTGCAGCCATATCAGCATCTCTGATTTTTAAGATCTCTTGTATCCCTTTAATATCATTGGGATTGTGCCCAATCTCTATGATGATTTCTTCCAGGGTTTTGATCCTGTTATCTTTGGCCTGAGAAGAGGCTCTCTCTAGCTCCAGCTGGGAAGCCGTGGCATTCAGACTGCTTGTTAACTTGTAGTTGTCCAAGGTCTTATCGGCCAATGAAGCATACACCATTTCCCCTGTTTGTTTATGCAACTCAATTTTGTCCATGGGGTGTATGTCTTTGGCAAGGACCTCTAAATTGGTCCTGAGATAATCAGCAGAAGACTGTGGCTTGAGTGCTGTAGGCATAAAATGACTCAAGGTCAGTTTGCCCTCACCTACATCGAAAGCAGACATGAGTCTCTGCTGATTGGAAGGAGCCATGTTAAGTAGGTGATTGTATAATTGAACTTTGATTGGGTCACTCCTTCTCTTAATGTCTATGAACTGCTGCTTTATGCTCACTCTTTCTTCTTTCTGCTGGCTGGAGGAGGTGACTTCCCCTCCCATTGTCCTGTCTGGTTCCTGTTGGGAGGAACTTGCTGAAATATCTTGACTTGGTGGGCCCATGCCTGATGCTTCTCGGATGGCTATATCCTCTTCTGGAAAATCGTTGAGTCTTTGCCTTTTCTCTCCTTGATTGATAGAGGATGTCAAGGGAGTTTCTCTTTCCCTTTTCCTCAGGATAAATGTGTCCTCCTTTTGAGGGGTTTGTAGGACCGAGGCATCGAATGTAGAGTCTTGCCTTGTAGGCATGACTTGTTCAGTGGTCTGAGGAGTATCCACTGTTTCCTTTTGCTGGGCAGGTGGCTCCTGCCCTTGTTTTTCTTGCTGCTGTTCCTCTTGCTCTTCTGTGTCTTCCTGCTGCTTTTCCTGCTGTTTTTCCTGCTGTTGCTCTTGCTCTGCCTCCATTTCCTTTTCCTTTCCTTTTTCTGAGACTTTTCCAGCAACCTTTGTAGTTTGCTGTGGAGTAGTTGAAGAGGAGGCTGCTGCTCCAATTTGTGTGCTTGGCAGTGAGGGGACCTGTGCATAAAACTCAAGGTCAGCCATCTTCTTTTGATTGTTCAGAGCTCTTTGATCAAGCTCTTTTTGAGTTATATCTTCTTCTAGAGTTCCCCTTTTCCACTTGTTCTGATTGGCATATTTTTCAATTTTGGGGAGGCTATGATGACCATAAGCAGACAGTTTATATTTGAGTCTCCTCATTGTGATGAAGTTGTTGGGGTCATAGGGTTTCCATGTAAAACTGTGCTTCAAACCAAAACCCCCCAGTATTCTATCTGCCTCCTTCCACCCTTCATCCCTTTCATTGTAGACTAAATGGCCAAGTTGGCTCTTGATTTTCAGCTGTGCTTTCTTGCCTCTGCCTGAGAAGTGGAACATATCCACATAGCCAAACTGCCTGAAGTATTCTAAGGCAAATAGCCTCATGGGCACAAATTTGGGTAGTCTAAATGGGGGTAACTCACACCCATATATTCTGATAACGGTGTGGTGTTGGTAAAGATACCAGTCCCCAATACTGTATACTTTTGACAAATGTAGGCACCTTTTCATGTCCTCTGTCAGTCTAGGAGGAGGTGAACCAATCAGTAGAGTCAAGGCTGGATGGATGAAGAGATCAATAAACTCACAGTAGGTATATGGAGAGTAGCATGATACATGGAAAACAGAAGTCCAATATACTACTGATCTGAGATTGCCCTGTGCATCTAGTCTCTTTATTGGGAAAGAGAATTTATTATGCTGGAAGTATATGAGCAGATGATATAGGTAGGAGGTGTACCTAAACACTCTTTCTCTTGGCAAATTCATCAACTGTTCATGCATTTTGTCTGATATGTATGTTGCATAATCATAGTGGATTGGTTTCCTTCCTGGGGAGAACATAAGCATCATTTGTATAACTGTTTCATCAATATATTCTATTGAATCATATCCCAGGATGGGACTGATCATGTCAACCAGGTCTTGGCCCAATTGATTGAGGTAAACACAGTTGATGGGAGGAATCTGCAAAGTGTCAGCTTTGATGAAGAGCTGGTTGACCTTAGTGATTTGGGCCTCTGTGGTTCTGGCTCCCTGTATTATCAAATCAGCTAGTGTCAGAGGGACCAACTTATGCTCTGTGTGGAATTGCAACATCTCCCTGATGGCTTCAGGGGTAATGAGGAACAAGATTGAACCTTCAGCATCTAGCACTGCTCTCTGGGATGCATCATAGTGTTCAGCAACTATGTGCACAAGCTCAGGGAATTGATTAACCTGAGGAAGTTTGAATATTGGGAGGAATGATTCCCAAATTCCCAGGATGTCTGTCCCCCTCTCATGTTTGATCTTTATTTCATTTAATATCAGCAGATGGAACCTGCTTCTGCTCCTTGTTTCCTCTGTTATCTTGTAGTCCAGGTCTGCCAATGCTCTGGTGTCAAATGTTCTGTTAGGGACATTCAGGGGAGCCACATTGAGGGCTATGGGAGCTACAGGGGGGTCCATGCTTTTCCTTTGCAAATTTTACTCTTACTCAGGGACTGTGTTACTATGCAGAGTAACAACAGCAAAGTTTCTTTGTAGAGGGATGGAAATGCGAGTTGGAGGTAAAGCAGGGTGCGCAGCAGTTGAAATGCTGTTTTTTGTAGTTAAGAGCGGAGCTTTAGCCCCTTTGGCACCTTTCAATGTTAAAAAATTGGTTTCAAATGCGCCTGCCACGATTGCGCAGACAGGGCCTGGTTTCTTAGCAAAATGCAACTGGGAAGGCTCAGCTGGTGTTCTTTAGAAGTTATAATTGGAACTCTGAGGCTTTGCTGAGGAATTGAGTGGTGAATTTTGATTTTCGGCTTTCATTAAGCTCTCTAAGGCGTTAAACAGATAATTGCAGGCGCACAGAGGATGAATGATGAGGAATACCTGGTAAAACAATGCGCAAAGGTCGAGACCGCAGGTGAACTGGTGCGCTGGAGGCCTTCTGGTCAATTTAGCAAGCTGGTAGACAATTTGGACGTTGTTTGCATGCAGAGCAGATTAACGACGAATACGCGAAATGACCAAAAAACATGAAATTTTGGGTAAAATAGACCTTTTTATGCTTTTGGCGCGAATATGTGCTGACGTCAGCATGACGTCATAGGGTGGGGTCAAGGTCGGATGACGTCATGCTGACGTCATCGGGTGACGTGGCGCTGTATGGTTGGTACACGGTGGCGGTGACATGGCAGGACAGGTGGACCAATGGCGGGATGAGGGAATCCGGAAACCAGCAGTGGTTTCATATCGCACCGCCTTCTGTACGGGGCGGTATCGGACAGTAGTACCTCCGACGTAAGGTGGTGAGGGCACGTGGCAGAGGCATGACGTCCTCCAAATACGGACGTCGGGAGATATCTATCGGTCATCGGATGGGCTCCGACGTCACGATGATCGTTAGATCTACGGACTTTGATCGGACGGCGGACGCGAGGCAGATGTGACGGGAGGTTAGTACGGATATCGTTCAGACGTCGGAAGGAGTCCAACGCGATCAGGGCCGTCGGATCTGTAGGCCCTTGATCTAATGGTGGTCGGGGAGATGACATATGCGGAGTATACGGATGAGGGCGGAAGCAAATAAACCTGTTTTGTGCGCTTTTCCAATGTATTTTGATAAAAAGAGTTATATGCGCCAACCTTGGCTAACGGGCGGAAAGTGGGTTTTATGCTGCTTTGGCCCCTTTTAAGCGGGTAAGATGGGGTTTAGGGCCCATTTCAAAGGTTTGATGTGCAAAAAAGGGGGTAGAGGTAGAAGAAGTGGCTTATGAGGAGAAGGGGTATTTGGCATAGGTTTATCAACATGACCTGATGTCATTTGATCCCTGACTTGCAACTTTATTGGCTATAATGCCAAGGGGGTGGGTATTTATAAGGGCTTGGGATTTATACACCTTGGTGTTAGTAATATTAGGGGAATGGGAAAAATAGGGGAGCTATATAGTAAAATTAGAGGTTAATATGAATGAAGGGGGCAAATGAAAGGGATTTTACTGAGTTTATCTGAAATTGACTTGGTTTTGAGAGTAGATCAAAATGAAAAGATCTTAGACAAGAAATGTGGATTCTGAATGAACTAGAACCACCATAAAACCATGATCTCTCTTCATAAATCTCAGCTGAAAGAAAGGGAGTGTTAGTAATGGAATAAAGGGGAAGAGGGAAGTTAGTCATGCTCCTGCTGTAGTCTTTTACTTTGCTGCCCATCATCACCATTTCTGCAATGATAGGACTCACTTTCTGCGACCCCAACTACCTACCCAGCTGCTTACCTAGCATTTTTTGTTTCTCCTTGGAGGGTGCACTTGAACTTGCAAACCCTTTTTGCCTTTTCTTTTCTTTGGCTTTTTTCTTTATTCTTTTCTCTATCTATTTCTACCCTTATCTCTTCCAAGGTCCCAGATTAAACTGTTGGGAACCTTTGCTTCTCTACCTAAACTATTTGTCTGCCAAGATTAGGCTGTTTGGACAGACTTCTTTCTCTATTCTAAAACTCAAAATTGAACACATGGCATGATCCAGATTAGACTGTTGAATCATCCACAAAATTGAAATAAGGTCCTCAATACTTGAAACACTTTACCCAGCTCTTGCTTTCTAGGAAATATGGGATCTTTGGGATACCAGAGCAGAGCATATTTGGCTTTTCTCTTGCCAATCATGAAATATGAAACCTATTAGTATAGGTATCCAACACAGTCCATGTCACTATTCAGCTGAGTCTATCATCATTCAGAGGGTTGTCATTATCATGTCAGTGTCTAATGAGTCATTTGACACCTTGTTCATGCTTCATGTTGTGCCCAGGCAAGGTCATTTCCCTCTCCTAGGGTTTTGAAGGCAATTTTTCTTGGATGGTCAAATCACCGGCAAAACTTGTTTCCTGATGTTCATACACCTTCCCCTATCCTTAAACTACCTTATCAAACACTTCCCATCCCTTAGATCCGCCAAATTCGTCATTTTTGCACAAACCCTAGTTTCTAGCTACAATCTGGCAATTTTCTAGGTTTGACCTGTGTTTTGTCCTTTTCGACCCCTTCCCCTCACTCAATCTCTGAGATTCCACTTTCCCCTGCTTCCTAACATCCCTCCCCACTCCCAAAAATTTCCCCAAGAATTTAGAAGCCCTCTATCCCCTTCATTTCGCTCCATTTCGACAAAATCCCTTGTTTCACACATCGGGACAAGTTGCACTCAAAAGCTGTTTCTGAGCAATCAAAGATGAATTTTTCAAAACTGAGAGAGGTTTTTGTCCACAACATTCCAAGGAAGAAAAACCTCCTTCACTTTTTACACAGGTGTCATGGTTTGAGAGAAATGTCAAAAATACCGGCGAGAACGAAGGTGCTCCAAGGACGGTTGGCTAAAGCACAAAAAACGAAGGAAAACGCCCGATCCACTCCAAACTTTGGCCAAAGCCTCTTTGATTGAGCATGGTACTTGATTGGGGACTCCCAGCCCAAATTTCAAGAAATTTGGAGAAAATTTTGTCATTTGTGAATTTTTTGTGCAATTTACAGGTTTTTCCCAAGAACTGGTCTGTTCGGAATTTTGAAAACTTGGCATTTTTGGAAAGGGAATTCAAAAAGAAAAATTACCAATACTTGGGAGAAGCCTGATTTTGAGTTTTGAGCCTCCAAAAGCTCAAAATACACCTAAAAAATGACTTTCTGCCCACTTTTTGAGTTGCAGAAAGTGACCTTGGGAGAAATGGTTTTTGAGGGGTCAAATCAACACTAAATTCAGAAATTCCACTTGGGATGGAAAGTAGACAGGCCAAGCTTTCCAATGAGCCATCTTGCACCTGATTTGGACCAGTGGAACCCACTCAAAAACAGCTGTGAAGGGGCGCGACCAGAACTTCCAGGGGCGCGACCAGAACTTCCAGATTTGCCAGAATTCACATTTTTGGTCAAAAAACACTGTTTTGACTATGGTTGACTATTATTACTTGTAGATTATGGATGAATGTAATATTTTCTTGGCACTTTGATAGGCTTTATCTTTCTTTACTCTTCTAGAAGCTTCTTTGATGTAAATAGTTAATATTTAATGCATGGATAGGCTTCCTAACTTTTAGAGGCAAGTTGTTGTGCTGGCCTATTATCTAGTGACTGATTTAGAATTAGTTGTAATAGCTCCTAGGAAGCTGAGCTCGACCCCTAGAGGTGGGGGAAGAGGTTTGACCTTCTATATTATGCCTTCTCTTTCTCATTTTGATGGTTGGACTCTTGTGGAAGAAAGCTTTCATTGTATATTGTACATCTATCTCTGCAATTTAAGGAAAAGGAAGGCCAGGGTTTTGCAGACATCATTGTGGATTCTTGTGGATTGTTGTGTTGATGGTGTGTTCTCTACATGTTCTTGTAAGTTTTGTTTATGTATTCCACATCTCTCTTTTGCTTCTAATTGGACAGATGAAGTGGTAAAGTTTGAATTCATGCTTTGACATGCTCAGCTTTTTAGTTTGTTCAATATTTATGTTTTCTACTGTCTAGAGAGGATTCAAATTGGTTGTTTGCCCTCTTTAGCTCCTCCTCTATCATTCCTGATCATCCACCTCAGATTAAGGCATCAGCACTCACTCCTACCTTGCCCCTAAGATCACCCTGCAAAAACTGTGCTCATTCCCCGCACCCTGAATTGCACTTCCACCAATTACCACCAAAAACCCCAAAAAATCATTAAATCAACCCCCCTTATCAATTTACTAGCCTAAAATCTTTATTATTAATTGGTCAGCCTAATCATATTGAAAGATCTATCGAATCTGACCCGAGAGAGCCTTCTCATACCTCGTAGGGCTAGCTACGAGGTGAAATGGTTTGATGTAGCCTTGAGAGTTTGTCTATCTCAGCCTAGGTGAATTCCAAGCGCTAACAGTGTCTAAAAGCGTCTAATAAAATTCATTCAGTTCGGAAACACAATTTTCCCATTTTAATATTTTGGTTGATCGAGTAATCCGCAATCGTGGAAGAAAGTCAATTGAAACCCCGTCGTTCGCGGAGGCTTACGAGTCAACCATCTTTGTCTCCGGAATCCAAAACAGTACGGACAAAGCGAACTCGTTTAACCGGTTCAAAATCTCCTATAAAAGTTAGAACTAGTGTTCCAACTACATCTGAGATTCCGGTTACTCCAAACATTTCTGGAAACCCTGCCTCTATAGAAGAAGTTCAACAGCCACAGAGGGACAGTAATACTGATCCCAGTCTGGGGGCAAATACTTGTGTAACTGAACCAGTTCCATCTGTAACCGGTCCAGAGAGTTTTGTTCCTCAAACAACTGTCATTGTCGAAACAACCCCTTCTTCGGCACCAGAAATATTTTACGGACTTGACGGTCTTCCTCTTCCACCTGGTTTGATTGCGATAGAGGAAATTGCAGAGGATCCGCAAGCAAGTACTCCAACCCATTTTGGAGTCGGGGTCACTCTATTTCCTTCATCAGAAGTTAATCCACCACAAGCGGAGGTTCCTGTAGAATCGCTAGGCAATCTATTGGATAGACTTAAAATGTCTGAACAACCGTCATCATCTAGGACTGTGTCAAACGACACAGCAACAGCAGAAGCCCCTGCCATCACTCCAACAATGTTTGCCGGCATACCATTTGTCCCAACTAGCTCACAACCGCTAGAAGGAGTCCACCAAGGGACTATTTCGACAGTGTGGTCTGTTCCAGTTTGTTCATCCGGAGTAATATCCGGAAACTCTTATGTTGAGACTCGCCAAATTGATCCATTTGGAGGTCAATTTGGGCAATCCAGTCCCCAAGGAAAATCAATTCCCTTGAGTTCCAGATTGCTACCGTATGGGGGGCAGTATGCCCTTTCATTACCCCCTCCGGGAGGGTACCCATACGGGAGTTCGCAACAGTATTCAGGTTATACTGGAATTACATCAAGTGGTTGGGTACCTATGCTACCTCAACAACCAAGGGTTGTATATTCTATGCAATAGTGTGTACCTATGACGAACATCCCAACCACATCGGCTATTGTAACAGTGTCACAAGTTCAAGCGATGCCTGTTGCATGTCAACCTCAGATTTCTCAGGTTGTAATGCAACAACCCCTTGACCATGGTTCACAACCACAATCACCAACTGGTGGGGCGACACAGGTCCAAACGGGTACAATTACCCCACACCTCGGTCCAACAGTTAGCATAGCACAATAGAACATGGCTTCACAACCATGGCTGGTGCAATACCAACAACCACAATTCCAGGAAGTGTACCAAAGTTCTGAGCAGCAGATCTTTGCGAACAGTGGACAACCGTATATCCAAAATGGTCAAAACCAACCACTTTACAGTGGTTAAGTCCACCAACCGTATCAGCCATACCAACATCAATTACATTATGCTGGTATGCAAAGGCCCACTGCTCAAGCGATTCCATCGTACCCTGGTTATGCTTCACCTAACCTAAATCAACAGTTACCATTCGTGGCGACTTTAGAGTAACCCGATTTACACCGGTTAACCAACGATCCGATTGCTTATGCCCCTTGGTGGCCAGCGATTCCTCACAAACTTCTATCTGACATTCCTAAATTCAATGGAAATCCAGGTGAAGACCCATCAAATCACGTGATGACTTTTCATCTGTGGTGTTCATCCAACACCCTGAACGACGATTCGATAAGACTTCGCCTTTTTCAGAGGACATTGACAGGTCCAGCGGCTAAATGGTATATTGAATTACCTAGAGCCTCGTTCGACAATTTTAGTTCCCTAGCCACGACTTTCTTAACCCATTTTCAATTACCGATAAGGTATGAAACGGGAACAGAAATATTAACCAACTTCAAGCAGACAACTGCCACTCATATATCTGATCATATACATGAGTGGCGTCGTCGTCGTAGGATGGTGAAAACATACGTTCCCGATCAGCTGTTAGCTGAATGGTTTATAAAGTCGTTACTTCCTGCTATAATGGAAGATGTGGCGAAAGGGGGAGTCGTAACTGAGGAGCAAGTTATTGCTCGTGCACAATATCTAGACTTAGTTTATACTCAGTCTGGCACGCTCTACGACAAAATACCTGACGCCCCTAGACCGGAATTTTCAATTCCTCCTCCTCCAAAATCCAATAGTGACTCTCACGCCGGTGATGGCGTGATTGGCACGGCAAACGCGAAATCGATAAAGGCTTCGTCTAAGAAAGCCCGTAAGAATTCGGATCAAAATGCAAAAGAATAAATTCTTGCTTCGGAAGTAAATGCCGTATCAGCAGATAAAGGCAAAGAAACCAATCAACCAGGAAGCAAGAAAAAGCAAAACAAAGGGAAGAAGAAGAAACAAGGTGAATCATCTCCTGGAAAAAATTCTTCAAACCCTCCTGGGAAAGAGAAACTAAATTATCCATGTCAAATATGTGATGATGAGGATCATTACACAAGGAATTGTCCATTTAAAGCTGAGTTGAAGAGGTTCTTGAAAAGTTCCCAAACCTCAGCTGTGTTAACTGATCCATTTCCCAACCCAGGTCAAAATATGGTTGATAGTGGAAATGCTTCCCCATCGCAAGTGCTTATGTTGTCGGTTTCAAAACAGCAGAATGATGCTTTGATTTCGACAAGGAACAAAGATTACGGGAATCCTCAGCTATCGAACGATAAAGGTAAAGATCAACCAAGTAGTTCGACAACAACTTCAACAGAAGTTGTACCGCCCATCATTCCTGAATTAACAATAAAACCGCCAAAGGGAGTAGTACACAAGTTGACATTTAATCCTCGCGCCAGAGCGGCGCAGCATTATAACATAGTGGAAGATTTGGCCCAATTGCCATCTGCTATGTCGACTCTTGAGGTATTACAAAATTGCCCATCCCAAAGGCAGGCTTTGTTATCGGCTATTGGTGGGGTTGATCCTAAGGATTCCAATCTTGTATCCTTTGATCACAAAGGATACGATCCTCAGTTACCAGCTCAACTAGCTTTCCTTATTCAAGTGAAAGCCCTCAACAAAACTGTTCACAGAACAATTATTGATGAGGGAGCATCTACATGTATTATGTCGATCAGTTGCTGGAAAACTTTAGGATCTCCAACCTTGTCGCGATCTTCGACGACATTGAAAGCTTTCGACGGAAGGACTTATACCCCGTACGGTATCCTTAACAACTTGAAAGTTGAACTGGGAGGAAAAACAATGGAAATTGATGTTGAGGTCATCGATGGAAATCTTGACTACAACATCCTACTGGGTAGACCATGGATCTATGCCATGGCAGCTGTTGTGTCGACTTATTTTAGGAAGATCGCATTCCCGTTTGAAGGAGGGATTACGGTCGTCGACCAACAGAACTTCCTCCCTAATGGTTCACAAGTTACAGGAAGCATTCCCATGATCCATGAGAGCAACCATTCGCTTCAAGATATCGGAGTAGGATTATTGAAAGACCCCACAATGATGGGAACTTTCGCGCTACCACCTCCTATTTACATAGGAAATATACCGTTTGTAGCAACCTGCAACATGATATCTTCCAAGAAGGTCGCAAAAGACAGTGTCGACATGGATCATGCAATTGTTTTGCCCCCAAGCCCTTTAGAAATATTGTAGCAATCAATGTTTCAAGCATGGGAGGCGAACCCAAATCAACGCTCGTCAAGCGTTTGGGTAGATAGGTCTAGAGAATATGGTACACCATTAGATCCTTGGTCGAAAGTACATGGGACTGACGAAGGAATCTTACAATCAATGTTAATTGAGGGGGCACCATGGAATGATCACCACCATCGTTCCCTTCTTCCAGAATATGAAGAAGATACTCGACACGACCTTTATCACCCTTCAGTTTTTGAATTCCTAACAAATACTGTAAATACGGTGGATTCCGAGCGAAACTTATCCAATATTGAAGAGACTATAGCCATAAATATCTCGACTAAAACAAATGTTGTAGAGAATATCTATGTCGGCAAAGGTTGTTCCCCTTCAGAACTGGAAATATATAACGCTCTTTTTCGCGAATTCAGAGATGTCTTTGCTTGGTCATATGATGAAATGCCAGGCATTGACTCGAGTATCGTTGAACATGAAATTAAAATGTATCCTGATGTCAAACCAGTTAGACAACGGCTTCGGCAGGTGCACCCCAAGAAAGCCGTTGCCATTAAGGCGGAAGTTGAAAAACTTCTCCATGCTGGATTCATCTACCCGGTTCCTCTAACCGATTGGGTATCGAATATTGTCCCTGTTATGAAGAAACAAGGGACAATCAGAGTGTGTGTCGATTATAGGGATGTAAACCAAGCTTGTCCAAAAGACAACTACCCTACACCCTTCATCGACCAGATAATTGATGAATGCGCCGGATGTGAAATCTTCTCATTTATGGATGGATTTTCCGGGTATAATCAAATAAATATCCGCCTGCAGGACCAGTCAAAGACTGCATTTATTTGTCCGTGGGGCACATTCGCTTATCAAAAATTACCCTTTGGTTTAAAGAACACAGGGGCGACGTTTCAGAGGGCAATGAATTATGCCTTCCATGACATCAATAACATCGTTCAACCTTATCTCGACGATCTTCCAGCTCATTCGCGAAAGCGGACCGATCATCCGCAGCATTTAAGAGCGATATTTCTACGTTGCCGACACTACAAGATAAGACTAAATCCGCACAAATGTGTGTTTTGCGTCAGTTCTGGTCGTTTACTTGGCTTCGTAGTCTCTAAAGATGGGATTCGTCTCGACCCTTGCAAGGTTCAGGCAATCATCAATTTGCCTCCACCTTCAAATTTGCTTCAGATTCAGAAACTCCAAGGGAAAGCAAACTTTCTGAGGAGGTTCATTCCAAATTACGCAGAACTTGCTAAAGGTTATACTCGTCTTTTGAAAAAGGATGTACCTTTTGTCTGGGACCAGGTGGCGCAAGCTTCCTTTGATGCTCTGAAAGATTGTCTAGTAAAAGCATCATTAATGTACGCCTCGGAATATCAAAGAGATTTTAACCTGTATCTGGCTGCAGCGGATACGACCATTGCGATGGTTTTAGTTCAAGAAATCGATGGAATTGAACATCCTATATATTATTTAAGTAAAAACTTAAATGATACATAAAGTAAATATTCTTATGTTGAAAAACTAGCGCTTGCAGCTGTTCAAGCGATTCAAAGGTTTCGACATTATGTCCTCTTTCGGAAAACTACCATTTTGTCAGATTGCAACCCCATGACTTACATACTGTCGCGACAGTTGCTGGGGGGCAAATATTCAAAATGGATAGCGATCCTTCAAGAGTTTGATATGGAATTTGTAAAATCCAAATCAAAGAAAGCTCTAGTTTTCGCAGAATTATTATGCGATCTCCCATCGTCGTCCAATGATGGAACATCAGAAGAGTCAATCGTGGACGAAAGTTTATTTCTGATATCTACAAGCGATGAGTGGTATGGAGATATCATAGTTTATCTCCAAACCCAAAAATTCAGGCCTAACATATCTCACTCAGAACAAAAACGTATACGATACCAAGCTAAAGACTACATGATCGTCGGTGATACACTTTACCATCGTGGTATCAATACAGTCCTGAGGAGGTGCCTTACCCATGAGGAGGCTGAAAAAGCCCTGAATGAGTGTCATTCAGGCGCTTGTGGGGGGCATCAATCTGGATATGTGACAGCACAAAAGATCTTACGAGCAGGATACTTCTGGCCAACCATGTTCAAAGATTGCATAACCGCAGTTTGCCATGCTTGTCAAATTTTTGATAGCAAAACCAGAAGACCGCCCGCACCTTTACAGCCAATAGTTGTTGTTGGGCCTTTCGCCAAATGGGGCATCGATTTCATGCAATATAACCCCACCTCGACCGGGGGGCATAGGTATATTATAGTCGTTGTTGACTATTTTACCAAATGGGCCGAGGCGATGCCTACATTGGATAACACTGGTGAACAGCTGCCCTTTTCTTTTTCAATCATGTAGTCGCCAGGTTCGGCGTACCACAGGCTATAGTTACAGATCATGGATCGCATTTTCACAATCACATGATGGTTGAATTAGCTGCCAAGCTAGGGCTATCTCACGACAGCTCTACCCCGTATTATCCGCAAGCCAATGGACAGGTTAAAGCAATCAACAAGGTCCTGAAGCGTATGTTGGAAAGGATGATCGGGGTTCATAAAAGAAGGTGGCACCTAATCCTGTACTCAGCCTTGTGGGCTTACCGAACATCGGTAAAGAACGCAACCGGGTTCACACCTTTTCAACTGGTGTATGGCCTGGAAGCAGTCTTGCCAATCCAGTGCGAAATTTCGTCGCTCAAACTCGCAATTGATCTCCTCCCCGGAACTTCAGAAGAAGAGGCTCATTTCTTGGAATTAATCCAATTGGATGAAACCCGTCGTGATGCCGCTTTGGCTAACGAAGCCCATAAGAAACGAGTCAAAGCTCAGTTCGACAAAAATGTCAAACCCCGTGTCTTCTCAGAAGGTGACTTGGTCTTGCTTTATGACCAAGAATCCGATAAATTGGGAGCAGGTAAATTTAATTCCTTATGGATGGGCCCCTACATTGTTAAAAGGGTGTTAGCAAAAGGAGCTTATGAGTTAATGGATTATGACGGAATTCCACTGGCACAACCCCGCAACGGGTTGTACCTCAAGCGTTACTATGCTTAATAGTAACCTGTATGCTTTTGTTGTATTTTGTTTTCACCAAAGTATTTGTCCTGGTCAAGTGATCCACCTTTTTCATTTGTTGCAGATGTCAAACCTTCTGGAGACATGTGTTGGATATGCCGACGGAGCGAGTCGTAGTACGCGGAACCTATCCTCCGCAGCCTGGGCCATTTTTGATCCAAGCGGCGAGTTAGTAAGTTTCAGAGGTGTGTGTATTGGGCAATCAATGAATAACATCGCTGAGTATAGCACGTTGATAGAACTACTCTCTGATGCCATCACACGTGGCATACGCCGACTAATTGTCAGGCTAGACTCACAGCTCGTAATACTACAGCTCAACGGTATATATTCCGTTCGCAATCCAGCTATTTATCGCATGTTCCTAAGGGTTAAGATTTTGGAAAGACAGTTTGATTCAATTCAATACCAGCATATTTCCAGAAACTTAAACACATTAACCGACTCATTAGAAAATTATGTGTTAGATAGACATTTGCGACATTTGTAAAAAGGGATACATCATCAATGATTGTACATATGGATCATATAACTCAACCAGAATAAAACTCGAAAATCAAAATATATATAAGCTGTTTATCGTTCATACATAATGTTCTGTAACCAAGACAAAATCGGTCATATGACCGAAAAACTCAAAAGTGCTAGGGGGCACCCTAGCCTAGTGGTGCTCATGATAGCACGTCACGGCTTGTGCAATCATGCGCAAGAGACGAGTCCATCGTCTAGGCACACCAGTAGTATGCCGCTGCAACTGTAAAGGTAACTCATCGATCCGTACATCCGGAATATCGAGAGTAAGGCTCTCAACCTGCTCCTGCACAGCTGTAAGGGTCTCAGTGTCGTCAAGGTCGCGAAGAATAACTCTCCCAACAGGCTCCACTGCCGGAGCATCAACTGGCGGTCTCGGATGAACTACTGGACGAACAGGACCAACATCTGCATGCACCCAAGAGTTTGATTAAAAGTCTTGATAGAATAAAGCACAGCAACATTATGAATAAAAATAGTAAACAATGATATGGTCAAAGATTTTACCAATAGCGCCCCACTGTTCGCCATCCGGTAACACCAAATCTGGATCACCTCGGAAATCCATACCCACATATGGATACTCGGAAAAGACCATCTCCTGGCGCTCAAACCACCTGAAGAAGGCATCAGTGAAAGTAATATGAGGTTGACCAGCATGCCTAGACATGTGATCAACCCACCTCTGCATGCGTGGCTCGGTCGGAGAAGGCAAGTTGAGTACAATATACTGAGGCTGCATCAGTGGGATTTTCTCCAAGGCGAAGGCAGTCAGAATAGAACCAAATCCAAAGTTCTTCAGCTTCCCATCCTTTACCTTGGTCAACTGACTTTTCATCTGAACAAGTACTGCATCACACCAGTTGAATACTTTCGGTTGGAGACACTCCAAGGCGTGCTGCACATAAGATCTGTTGGCAACATGTAGAGCTGCGCTACCGGCCATCCTACCAATGGTATACAGAATGGACCTGAGAGACCTGTCAGTAATCTCACGGATGACAACCTTGCCGTCTCTGCTCGGCTGGGAACCTTCCCTGCAGTACTGGCGGACATAATCTCTCACGGAGTCAGTCCCCCGGGCCGAACCTGACAAAGAAATGGGGGCACCTCGCCTTGACAATCCAGTCAAGAAGTAAATGTCCTCTATGGTCAAGGGGATGGATTTTCCCCTAATCTGGAATACTTGGTTAATGGGATCCCAAGCATCAAGCATATACTGCAGTAGAGAGATCTGTGCTCTCATGCTAGAGATACGGAAAAACTTCAGCAGGCCACAGTTCCGCAACGCGTTCACCGTGACAGGGTCATGGAGGGCAATCATGTCCTCCTCTTCATGTTATCGTTCTCGCCATGTAAGGGACATTTTGTTCAAAGATCCCTGCAAAACAAACAAGAGAAGGAGTAAGTTCCTGAGTTTGATGAGAAACTGGCGAAAATTCATTAAAAAAATGTGCTAAAAACTCAGTTTTCTGAGCCCAACGCAGGCAGAGAGTGTCCTACCTGCGTTGAAGGTCAGGCTGCCTTAAGGCAGCTTGACATTCAACGCAGGTTTCGAATGGGCAACCTGCGCTGAAGTTAGGGCGCCCTAGCAAAACCCCTGAGGCTCAGAAAGACTGGAAAACAGGCACAGAATGAAGAAAGGAAACCATGAAAAGAAAGAGCTAAGGTTTAGCTCCTACCTGGTCCAGACGGCGCCGAGAATCGTCCACAGAATCTCCCGAAATCAGCTGGTGAAAATCAAGGGGGAAGAGGCACCTCCAAAGCTCCAACAAACCAAATGCAAATGAAATGGTAAAATGAGAGGTAAAAACACTTTTTAATAGCTTTTTACGTAGTTCAAAGCAAAATAATAGGGTTTTCATCTCATGATTATGTATTTCTAACTAAGTTTGATGCAGCAATTGAAAATACAGTACTATTCTTGGAAAGAGAAAAGCTAGTAATGGTAAAAAATCAAAATTTGACCATATAATCGAGCAGTTTTAGTATAAAGTTCATGCTCGTTAAAAAATAAACGCAAGATCTGAGCAGTTTTAACGCGGTCTTCATGCTCGTTAAAAAATAAATATAAGCAGTGAGCAATGTTTCCTCCAGAGTTTAAGCTCATTTTTAACTAAAAAATGAACCTATCCCGGTATATAACCGCTGTGATCGTAAATTTATCAGCCATAAAAGCCTTGGTCGTGTTTGCACCTGCCACCTCCACTGTCATTTGGCCGATCGTTCACCTCCATATGATTGTTTACCCATTTTGAGGAACAGCTGCGAAGAGTGATTTCACCTATCCATCCTTGTGACACTGCCGTGATTGGAAAATTCCAACCTGTACCTGGAATCAGTTGCTATCCCTGTTTATCACTCGTTCCTCAAAAGAAGAGTCTTCTTTAAGCTCTTTTCAGCTGACTCGTAAAATATGAAAAGATTGCCGAGTTTTGGCCTTCCAGCTCGTTAAAGGACAGGAAGAGCTATCCCTCCTCTAGATTTTAATCTTTTTGGACCTGAGGGATTATTGCACAAAAAGGTCGAGCGCTTGTTTTATTCGGCTCGTTAAAGTTATCGAAAACTCATCCCTTCTGTATTGTTTTATACTTTTTCAGACTTAAGGGATTAGATGACGAAAAAGGAATTTTGGAGTTAACTTTATGTACCTTTTCAGACTCTCTAAAAATGAAAAGGACCGAGTTATCCTTGTCGTTAGACTCGTTAAAATTATTAAATAGCGACAAACTTGTCTTTAGACGAGAACGAGTTTCACTATCGCTAAGCTCGTTAAAACATAGCGATAGGCTTGCCCAAAGGGCAGGTTATACAACAAGCATATGTTATCCTCCTCAAGATTGACAAAAATAAAGAGGTACTGGTCAGCAATGACTGGGGAAAAATTGGGAAAAATCAAGAAAACTTTGATGGTAGCAGGTCACTCTTGAACATGACACTTTTCCTCCGTATCACATTCGGGTTGGGTTGTTTCATTCACCGGTCACATCACCATGGTCTTGCCATACCATCCATATTTGGGGTAATGCTACCGATCCATCACATCAGTGTCGCCATATGTTCAAGAGAAGTCGTTCAGAAAGAGTCAGCCGGGTCCCATCCACTGCCATACATTATCCGTCATCCATTCATGACCGCCACCCTGAATCATATGTCACAGATTGTTTTCACCTCCATTAAAATCATTAGCTCCGTTCCGTGTCACTGATGTGGGATTCATTAAGGCCCTCCTTTGACAGATCGCTCCTTGTCGACATCAGCTCATTATCCAAAGAGTTGATCTAGGAACAACCCCTTCAGTGCTTTGAAGCTTGCATGCCTCAATGGCAAGTTTCTCACTTCCGGCGATAGGTATACATCAATGACCTTCGACCAGAAGATTTTGCGTGGTGTTCGACGCCAAGTCCTTTATTCACACCACGTGAATTGTACTGCAGTACCTTGAGGGTCATTATCATTATCGGTGATTCCTCTCGCGCTTGTTAACGGTTTACATTATTGACCGGTAATCAAGCGATGTCTTTCCATGTTCGACTTCAGCGCAATTCTCACATGGATCGACTTGTACTTAGAGTGAAGATCGAACGAGTTTGAAGACCCCAGATCTAGTTTCATCCATCCGGGCTGCGATATATATTCAGGAAAAATAAAGACATTTGACATGTACATCATTGCAGCAGATGATCATCCTACTCAAAGGATGATAATTTCACTAAAATTATCAGTCTACCATCAGACGATCGTCTGTTCTATGTACAAAAATGAATTTATAAAGCTGAGCATGGGAATGCCCGCCTCAACTAGATCATGAAAGCAGTATGAATCATAATGTATTGTATTGTATTTTATTACAGGTCTCCTCCCAGCAGATGGATGAACTTCGGACCCTCCTGGATAAAGCATTTCACCCGATAAACGGCCTCATACTTTAGGGGGCAACTGTTATAGACATTTTTGTGCCTTGCATCACTGAGCATGAAATGTCAATAATCAAGGGATCCAAAGTCCCTAAACATGTTGTTCCTACCCCTAGAGGAACAAGGCCAAGTAACCACAGCAATTCACAAAAGTTCTCCACCTGAAAACACTCAAAAACAAGGCAATTCTGGATCGTGTCAACTGCTCCACTGAGCATCTGCGCTGAATGTCAACTGCTCCACTGTCTACCTGCATTGAATGTCAACTGCAAAGAAGGCTACCTGCGCTGAGCGAGTTTGGACAAGTGGCAGAGTCATTCCTCAAGGTGTCAATGCCCAGGAAGCTTCCAAAATGACACTTGGATCAGCGAATTCGACTGGTGATGAGTAAGAGGTTCCAAATCTCCAAGTGTAAGCAAGGACCTCCAAGTGGGCTCAAGAACTGAAGTGGGAGAGGACACTAGTCAGCTTCACACCAGCCTCAAGCTGACTCATCCTCTCTCCAAAACTCCTATATATAGATCTCTCTCATGAGGTCTGAGGGAGGCTGGAATTTAGTATTTGCAAAGAATTGCTGTTGGTTTGTGGCTAGAAATATTGGGTGTGTTATGCTTTGAAAGGAGCTGAAGAAGGAATTCCATTCTGCTGGGAAGGAGATGCTGGGTTGGAGCCCTATGGGTTGTATCTCTTCCTGAACCCTGTTACTTTCAATAAAGCTATCTTGATTCTTTCCTATATGCTGGTGTATTTTGTGTAATTGCATTAGTATATTTGATTTACTTCTAATCCTGAATCATTTATGAATATGTATATTTGCCTTTGTATTGTGTTCTTCTCTTGTTGCAAGTAGCTGTCCTCTTGTCACAGGTAGCTGTTCTCTTGTGATCTCGTGGGATTCAAGTAGCTGTTCTCTTGATCAAGCGAAGAAGCAAGTAGCTGTGGACACACAAAGAGAAGAGGATATAGTTCGAGGGACAACCGAAAGATAACGGTAAGTCTGCCGATCTCCTCTCTTTCATATTTCATAAAGGAAGAAATCATGATAGCTGTATTCGTTTGTTGCTGAGGCGCTGTCACACCTTAGGTGGATAGGATCATCCTAAATAGGCATTTTTCCCCACAACACTAACATAACCATCATCTCAGGTTGAAGTGCCTCAACAACATGCGGGGTTTCCACTCCGTCAATAGATAGATCATTGGAGACTAGTGGCTTAGACAAATTAACACTGAGTGAATCAATATTGTGATCAAATGAATAAGTACAAAGATCACGACAACTATGATCAGAAAATTCAGGATTTTTGTCGACATCCTCATGATTTGATGAATATACAGAGGGGTAGATGAGAAGAAATAATCTTCATCCTCTGCACTTCCGAAAAAGGTAGATGAAACGTCAAGTGGGTTCTTAATGAAAGATTTGTCCTCTCCATTATGAAATGATGTACTGACATCCAATGTGTTCTGCGAATGATCAGAAGTAGATGCATCCATGGATGTATTAACATAAGGACAATCAAACATAACAAAATCACCAACAATGTTAAGAAAAAGCGGAGGAGGCTTGGATAGGAGGGGGCCATCCTTCACTGTAGGTTCATGCTCAGATGCTCGGTCATACTCTTCGTGAATGACGATGTAGGTTGGTTGTGCAACATCAACTCCGTCGATGGCTTGATCCTAGTTCACAGCAGGTGTAGAGTCTAGAATAGAAGAACATAAGACAGTGAAATCTGGAGGATCAACATAACGCAAAGACAGAGGTTGAGGTAACAAGTGTGTATGAAAACCCATGGGCTTCCCAACCAAATCTACATAGAAATTGAGAGTAGTGAGCGTGGGAGGATGTGATAGTTAAACAATTGTGTGTGCATGTTATCCCACATCACTCTGCAGGGGTGGAGCTGTCTGATGAGGGGAAGGCGGACAATCACTTGTGATAGTGACAATGTCCGCTTGTGATTGCAATACTCTATCACGAAAATATGCTGAGCGGGGTTTGAACTTTAGCTTCATCTTAGGACAGAGTGATTTGGTGAGGCAATATTCAAATATATCCATGAGATATTTGATTTTCATTTAAATTTTTGGAGCTTCAAACATGAATAGATGGAAACACTGTGAAAAATCCATAAGAAATTCATGCGGGGCATTCCATTGTTTTAACAATTTTTTATCAAGTGCTTCAGGATCAAAATGGTGAAAAACAGATTCAATTAAATCACTGAACTGCTTGAATGAGTGCACGGAGTTATGAGGTAGTATGCTACACCATCACAATGGGTAGTCGCGAAGTGTGTGTGTGAGCAACGAACATATCTATGTTTCATTAAAACCTTCCATGTTCTCCATGAGCGCATGGAAGTCATCTAAATACTTAGGCTAGGCCACTTCACCTTCACCATCATACGTGATTTGTGATAAGTAATCCCATAACTCCCTCTCGACGTGAAATATATGTCCATTGGACATACATTTCAAAGGGTCAACTATAACAAACTCCATGATAAATGTGCGAAGATTCAAAACAGATTGTGAGGACTTAGCTTGTCATCTGGTCCTCCTTCTAGTGCTAGAAATGTTGATGGTGCTGGACTCGCCAACATTCAAGCGATCTTCCCAATATGAAGTCCCAACTAGACCTCACACTGTTTGGTGTAGGAGTCCCATTTGGTACGATGGCCTGATTGCCATTATCTTAAAGATATGCCTTAGCTCTTGCTTGTTAGCATGTGGGAGTGGTCTACTTCGTCTTCAAACAACGAAGTTCGCGTGCCTGGTGAGTGCTTAGTGTTATTTGTGTCAAAGTTCTTTCACTGCAGAGGGAGAGGGTGGAAGTGAGACTCAGGTTGAAAGGGAATAGTCCCAACTCTACTAGAGACACACAACACAACATGACATGTGCAACTTTCGGCGGAGTAGTCCACACGGATGAGGCATTCACAAACACAAGGTGAATAGATAACACGTACAACACCCAGCGGAGTAGTCCACATGGGTGTGGCGAGCGTTATAACAAGTTTACACAAATGAATCTATTGAGTGTCCGACGGGATATCCCACACGGTCGAGACAACGTTAGCAACTGATACAACACATTTCCAACAACATATGTACTAAAACACCCGAAATATTTCAATTGTCTTAATACAAGTTAAAGCAACATGCATTACAAGCGTCCAAAGAATAGTCTTACAAAAGAATACAATACATGTGTGAAAACATGCTGGCCTGTTAACAGGATTATGAATTAAGTGAAAGTTCCAAGACACATCTATACACCATTATATCACTAATCCTGAAAGCAGGGCATTGGAGAGACTGCTCGATCCTCAAAGAAAAGATTACAGACTCTCAAGGATCAAGGCTCGCGAGGTAACCATGCTCAATTGCAACATGATGATAAGGTTGCTGCATTGCGTGACAACATAGGTAAGAGATTTGCCTATGTATGACAGATTGACTGAGGTGGATGATTTCCTAAACCAATTTGAAAGAGAAGTACCAGAACAACAACGTTTGATGCTCTGAAGTGGGTACTGCGCGCTACGCTCGCAAGATGGTGGGGTGCACATCAAAGAAGTTTTGAGGATTGGTGCGAATGCAAAAGAATGATGCACATGCGATTTGGAAAGCCTCAGATGCTGATGGAAGCCAGATATGACAAATGAAACAACTTGCGCGTCCACCTGTCTAGTTGGGTACATGCATATGGTGCACAACTTTCACGAAGGCACACCGTCTGCATGGAAGGAAACATGATCGAAGAGCAGGAACAGGAAATTCACTGGCGCAACCAATGACCAGGAAGTATGGTAAGACCAAGCACGAAGAAGCATATCCACGCCGAAGCTTTTAACAAAGCATGTGAAGCATTGAACGTGGTCCACCATGTGAAGTGAATTGACTGGGACCTGTGCGTACCAGTGGTTCTATGGGCTTATAGGACCATGCGCAAAACCATGACCGCGTGGGCACTTCTGAAGCTAAAGTATGAAGCGAATGCTGTAATCCCTATAGAGCCTGCAAAGCCTAGTCCATGCATAGTAGCACCAGTAGATATGATGGTTCGCAAAGCCCAGAAAGAAGGTATCACATAGCCGCAAGAAGCAGAATGCATGGGACTTGAGGAAGAAATCCAACAGGGAAACCTTAGACTCCACAAACTTGAAGAGGAAAGGATATGGTTAAGGAAGAAAAGCACTTTGATGGACGCGGAAGTCAAGAAGATGGAGGACGAAATAAAGAAATTTTTTTTCAGAAAAAAGACCAGAGTGGTAAGGCAGGAGGCATGCGATCACGATTACAGGGTTAAGGCCTATTGCTATGAATTGATCAGTCTAATGCCTTGGCTTGGACTGCATATTGTTAAGCATAGTGACTAGCGTAGCGCGTTGCAAATGGTGACGTGCGCGAGGCGACCATAACATTAAAAGGTGGGGATTCTCCAGGAACCATGACAGAGGATATGATGGAACTCCACAAGGGTGGTGCGGCCACCTAACTAGCCAAGGGAAGGATAGTCTTAGCGCTCTAGGCAGTTGGAAGGAAGCGTGGGAATATAAACTATTATGCCCGGGAGCTGCGTGATATTGGAGATGCACACAGAAGCAAAGAGTCACAATGTCCGTGACCGTGCATGGGGGGTTGCACTGCTGTGTGGGTTGGCCAGAAAGTGACCATTGAAGTTGCTATTCATGATGGGATGCTCGACATGAGGCCAAATGGAGCGGGCGATAGGCATTTAAGACGCGTTTTATGGGCAAGATTTGGGAAAATCTACCGCCAAGAAAGCATTAACGAACCAGAATTGGGGGGAGCGGTCGAATTCGAATTCAAAAAGCATTATAAAATACAAAGGGCTCCCCAACAAACAACAATTGGTCATTTGCAAATTACGTGATTGAGCAGGGCCTTGAGTATTGTGAGCCGAGCGTTGATTAAGTCTATGAATTCGCGAGTGATAGATTGCTGCAAAGTTGCAATGACAACAACTAAGGATGGTATGGGGATAGAAGAAGTGACTGCCAGCAAGGCCGCGTAGGCCCTAACTATGGAGGATGTTCCAGAAGGTGCTGGGATTGTGGCAAAAATCCTGAAATCACCGCACACTCCAAAACCTAAGAAGGATAAACAAGCAATGGCTCCCGTACACGTGTCCCCACGGAACCCGCTGTGCACCAAACTGTTGATGGAGGAGAAAGGGAAAGCTGTCACTATAGAAACAAATGAAGAAGATGAAGATCTGCAGGCCCTTATCATTGCAGAGGAAGAAGATGAAGGCATGGAGGTGGATACTCAACCTATGCTCTCTGCGACAAAACTGCCTGCCTATGTCCCCCTGCGAAAAGGGAAGGCCAAGGTGCCTAAGGACCTGGATGAGACCAAGAGTTCGCTCTAGACCCCGCTCCTCCTAGATGGCATTATGTTTGAAGGCATGCACTTGGGCCGTGTGTCGAACATGAAATTTGAAGATTGGGACCTCGCTGACCGCGAAAAGTTCCCTCACCTTGAGACCGGAAACCTCATGAAGCAGAACACCATGGGGGTGGTGACAACATTAGAGCCGCGGAAGTGGTTGCGCGGTGTGGAAAAGGCCGGGCTGCTAAACCTACTATGGGTGCCGCATTTCCACCACGCCCCAATAACCATTTTCGTCATCAGGCAGCTGCTCTGCCTGGTGCATGATGGGTATTTATGGCTGGAGGAGCCCATCCCCATCACGACAGACCTAATTCATTGCATTTCTCGGCTTCCATACAAAGGAAAGGACCCTGCGACCATATCGGAAGGGAAGGGCAGTGATTTGGCCCTCACGGAGCCCATGAAGACGAAGTACAAACTTGAAAAGAAGAAGAGGGGCTACACCATCTCCAGCATCAAGGACAAAGCAGTACGTGTAGCAACCCAAATCCGGCAGGCAAAGTTATGCGGAAGTGCCGCGCAAACAAGGTACCTGTGCCAGTGATCATACTGGCCAAGTAGTGCGCGGAGGGGGTCAAGTTTAACTGGTCCGAATTCCTCTGCACTAAATTTTTATAGAATTTCCATGAAGCCCAGGAGTAGGGTAAAACCTTCCACTATGCATGGCTGTTGTTGTCCATAGTGCTTGTAGCAGGGGAATTACCAGAGGATAGTCAATTCCCCATAATTGACAGAGATTTACCAGAGGCCGCGAAGTACGCTTCACTCTGGGCCACGAAGGATGCTACAAGGATACGTGATAGCAAGATCTTCTAGGTACTCATGGAGATGACCATTCGAATGTGGATCAACCGTAAGCCGTGGTTGTCAACCACGGTTTACAACAGTCTGCAGAATTTTGCAAAATTTAAGGCAGACATGCATAACGTATATATTATGATGCGCAAGGACCCGACAAAGGAGTGGAAAAAGCTACCCTTTTTAGCCACCGACGACGCCATTTTCAATGTCTTCGAGGCATGGTCTCTAGAATGGCGCACCCCTGACATTACAAAAATTGAGAAGTTGGCAGCACAAAAGAAAAAAGATGATGCCAAGCTGCGCATCACACAGTTGGCCGAAAAACACAAGAAGGAAACAACAACAGCAGAAGTGCGGGCAACGCGTGACACAACATAGAAAGTAGCTAAACAGGAATAGGCTGCAACAGTAGCAACAGCACAGGCAGCAACTGCGAAGGCGACCGAAGGCCAAACAATGCTTTTGCAGGGGTAGGAAGCAGAGGGAGCAGAAACAGAAGAAGGAGGCACAGACCCACAAACTACGTCAACACAACTGAAGCGCCAGCACCCAGCAGAGCGAGGAGGATCATGGAAGAAGGTCAAGGCCTCGAAGTTTTCCATTGACCTTATCACCCTAATCGAGGGTGATATGCATGACATTGACGAGATGGTGCGCGATGTCACAAATGAGGCTCTCCAAGATTTCATGCAGGAGAACTAGATTGTGTTGGGGGCCCTCAGAGCAGTTGCAGGAATTACAGGCATGCCCCCCTCAGGTTGGTATCCTTTCAACAAACCTCATAGTCAGATCCATGGCAGTAGAGCAGATGTTGTGCGCACGGATGGCAGACACAATAGTGTTTCCGGAAGGAGCTCTAGTGACCTCAAATGAGGTCGACAGGTTTTTAGTTAGCACGATGAAAGGACTAGGTGTTAATCTAGTTGTCCTTCAGTGTGAGACACTATATCTATTACAGGATGGGATAACAGCAGAGCTGCGCGTTCCAAGTCCTCAGCGAGTAGAAGATAAATATGGAACAACTCAGCTTGCAGCGTGACAAATTGGTGTCACAAAATCAATAGTTGGTGCAAGTGATAGGCGACGCTTGCCAAAGCATCTCGGAGTTGGCCATCCCAACAGATCTACCAGCAGAGGTGCAGATACACAGGTTAGTAGCAGGAGTCCGTGAGGCCAAGGAGGAAACGACAAAGGTTCAGCTGGAGCTGAATCTTCAGATCGTTGAGTTGCGGTTAAAGGCATAGCCATCCACTCCCCCGGATGTCAGAGAACAGCGCGCTAGCGCTATTAGAGCAGGATTGAAGGAAATTAGAGGTGCAGTGCGAGACTACACCAACATGTTGGAAGAATCACTTGAGGTCCTCACAAATTTGCAGGAGGACCCCAACATCCAATGCTTAGAGAGAGAGGCGCGAAGAACTCCAACAACAGTATGATAGTGTTCGAGGAACTACACAGACAGTGGTCCTCACCCAGTGCCTTGCGAGGATGCAATAGGCTAAAGCACTGAAGGAGCAGGTGGATGTGGCACGACACAAGGAGGCAGTCCTAAAAGCACGTGTCCAGCCTTGGATTGACGAGGCCTTCACCATCACGACAGATATCGAAGGCAAGCTCGTGCACATACAAGGGGATGCACACATTAATGTAGAGAAGCAGTCCAAACATAGAGGTCTGGGAACAGTGGATGCAGCATATCCAGCAAGCAACAACTCAATGCGCTGCTGACTTTAGTGCAGTTCGAGAACACTTGGAGGGACTTCGCGCAAAGATCGCCGCGGTGATAGAGTGACTCGAAGGCGAGTCATGATGTTTGTGTTGGGGGCCTGTTGGCCATGGAATCCCCCCAAGGCATGTTTTGGGGCTCAAAGCCCAAGTTTTGACCGAATTTTGTTGTAAAGCTCCGCGAATTGTGGGAGCGAAGTGTGAAAGTATGATAGAGTCACAAGGTTGTCCACCCTAGTTTTATAATGTTATGTTAGCTAAAGAGACCTACCCATGGTCAGCAGACCATGGGATTGTATAAATAGAATGAGGCTCTAAGCGTAGATAGGAGATAGAGAAGAGAAGAAGAGCATGAGAGGTCTAAGTGATTAAATCACAGTGCGAAGTGTGTCTTTGGGTCGTAGAGTAGGACAAGGCTCTGCAGCTGAGTGCACAGAGGCCTAGTAGTCCGTAGTTGAGTGCATGAACCCTTGTAGCTGAGTGCGCAGGGCAGAGTCGAGTCTGTAACCAAGGAAGGAATTAATAAAGAGAAGTTTTATCATAATTCTGTGTATCTGTTCTTGGGTTAATGCATGTTTGATATAATTTGCAAATGTATTGTTTATTTACTACGCGCACCTGAATGAATGGTTTATGTTGTTAAGTATAACTTAAAGCTAAGATAATCACTAAAATTGGAATACCAGTAAAGTCTTGCGTAATAATGCAGAAGCACAGTGTTCAGCCCCTGAGTAGGGATGCGCGTAGGCAGTATATCAGGCCGCGAGGTACGGAAAAGTGCACGAAGCAGCCTGCGCACAGGGTCAAACCACGAACCACTTCAACTCATAAGACATCTCCAGGGTGCAGAAACCTAGTTCTAGCACCCTTCCATAATACTTCGGGTGAGACCTCAGTCCACGCTCCGTGGACTATTGCTGAAAGGGCCGGTAGTACCGGGATTTGTTTGGCTAAATCAACTCTGAACCTGGGTTAGGCCCCTCTAATCCAACACAAGGCTTTGTGGGAGGAGCCAAGGTGAAAAGTCCTTTGCATGTACAAATGAGGGGTATTTATAGCCAAGGGTAACACTGGCCCTTGTGACCGTTCAACTTCTCTCATGACTGTTTGACTTACATGACTCTTCAGATTTACATGTGGGTCTCTTGGACTTCCAAATTACATTACATTGATTACAATAGTGTGGCCCAGAGTAGTGATGTGGCCAAGATAACTCATGACATGACTCGACAGGACAGAACTGGTATGTTCATGTTGCTGGTGGCATGCATTTCGAGCTGTAGTGATGCTGAGTGATGGATGTGCTCTTGGTGTCTCATAGCTTCACCTCCGCATGGCAAGGTGTGTGGAGTCTTCGATGGTCTTGGTGTTTTCTTGATGTTGGATGTGCACGTCACTCCTTTTCTTATACTTTGGCATGCTTCATGTGTTCGTTCGTTCGCAAACAAATCTCCTCGCATGCATTCCTCGCTTGTCCGTTTATGAAACAATATTCTCACATGCATTCCTCGTTCATTCGTTCGTGACACAAACTCCTCACATGAATTCCTCATTAATCCATTCATGGACGAATCCCTCACATGCTCTCCTTGTTCATCCCGTTCGTTGTCGCGTCATGTCTCATCCATGTACATGTATCTGCAATCACTCATGACGAGACGACATCAAATCCAGAAACCGCCTAGTCTACCATGATGCATTGTTGTTCACTTTCAGATTCATGTGACAGGGAGAGAGGACAAGGCTCTAAAATTGCGCAAGGCAAATTTCAAGCTGGGATGCGGGCTCCGGGCGCTGCTGGTGAAAATTGCACAGAGGTCTCTGGGAGGCTGAGATGGACAATCCAGATTAGTAGTGACTGTCCGCGGGATATGGCTCAGTTGGAGGGTAGATATGTGCAATATTTTCAAGGAGGCAGTGAAGGTAGCAGAGGGGGACTGGCAACAAAAATTGTGCAATTTGTCCGGGGAGCTGGCAGTAGGCTACATGAGTGCTACTGACAAAACTACGCAATTTTTCTGGGGAGTTGGCACCGAGCTGTAGGAGTGCTACTGGAAAAAACTACGCAATGCTGGGAGACTGGTCTGCTAAACATCCTTGCGCATTTTCTAAGCTGAGCAAGATACTAAGAAGCTGGGAAACTACTCCTTAAAACTACGCAGTTTTCTGGGCGGGTAGCAGGTCGGCTGACTGGATGTAGAAACTACGTAATTTTTTGAGGGAGATAGTGACGGACACAGGGTATTTGTCCGGCATGTCTGTGCAGTTTCTTCAGTTAGTGGAGTAGGCATGCTTTTTAGCTTTTGCACAATTGTTTGGTGGAGTGAGTCCCGAGGTCACTACCTGGTCAAACTCTGTGGTTGACCAGTTGGAGGCTCGGTTGATGTGCTTATGGGCAGCGTAGATTGAAATGGCTTGCTGGGAAACTTCTGTGTTGTTCTGGGTGACAGTTAGTCGAGTTTATTCCAAGGTTGTGCAGTGCAGACTGCCTTGGAGGCAACCTCAAGCTCTGCTCAATTATGGGCAGCAGTACATAATCACTAAGAGTTGAAACTCCGCAATGCAGCTCAACGGATGTCTGACTATTGGAGGATGGTATAGTCGACAAAGCTTCAAAAAAATTACCAAGTGTGTGAACGAGTGACTTCGTACATGCATGACCTCATGAACACACACTTGTAGAAATTCTGCAAATTCTCTACAAATATTGCTCTAAGACCATGTAGAAAATCCGACTGTAGATTAACTTGATAATGCAATATAACCAAGGCAAAATACTATAATCTACTTCTACTATCAATTTTGCGGAAGCTTAAAGATTTTGCAAGATCGAGCTGAACACATATAATCAGAAGAAGAAGAATCAATACACAAAACACATGAAAATACTTTGGGGAAAGCCTCAGCTAAAAACCCCACTATCTGTATTATCATACAAGGTGGAAAAACATAGGAATTATACAAAGCCTTAGCTCTCACAACTAGCGAGCTCTCAGTACAATCTCCTTGGATGCTCACCGGAAAACTTGGCTTCTCACAAGCCTTCCTCTTTTCCCTCTAAGCTCCTATTTCCTTGCGCTGTTCCTAGTGGATGATTCTCACCTCACCAAGTGGAACACTGATCTAACACACTGTCAGAACTGCGCAATCCTCAAGGAACCTTCCCTTGACTGCATGCATGAGTTTCCTTTATAGGAAAACACATGCAACTGATAGTACACTTTCCTTAACATTAATCTCAACTGGGTCTTTCTCAGAATAGACATGCATGAGTTTCTGATGAGGGAATCTTTAGTTATCTGGAGTACACTAGTTGAGTGCATGCATGCATCAACTGACTGATAACTCACAATTAGTTCCTCAAACAGTTTGGAACTAATTTAACTGGACTTAACTCAGTAAACTGAGTTAACTAATTACAACTCAAATATAACTCAATCTTATCTCCTTAATTTAAGGCTTATCTCCTTAATTTAAGGGATAACTGTTGCATGACTTCAGAAAGACTTCTAACTTGAATTTCTCCAACTAATTAATCCATAATGAATTAATTAATTATTTCCAAGCAGCTGGTGAGACTAAATTCGATTTTAATTCACAATTTTAATTCAAGGACAAATTAAAATTGGAATATTCTTGATTCTATTTTTATCATTTCTTGTTGCTATTTTCAACACTCCCTCTCAACAAGAAAGGAATTCAACTCGACCCTGATCGTGAACCTTTGGAATGTTATGCAAGAAACACTTCTCTCTAGTGTCGTTGCTCCAACAAATCCAGAAACAAAAAAAATATCCAACCTGAATCAATATGATGCATCTGTCATCAAAGTCTTTGACTGTTATTGCCTCTGTCAACTGAAAACTTTGCGCTTCTGCTGACTCTGCCTTTCTGCACTATTGTCAATCCTTCTCTATGCTCTTCAGTATTTGACTGCTCTAGCCTCTGTCACTTTGATCTCTGACTGCATCAATCCCACTGATTCCTCCCGCTACTATGTACTTTGGGCTCTCGTAGCAAGGTACGATCCATGAGATAAAACCTCTCAATGGACCCTGCCCAATTTCAGCCTTCATGGGACTATCACTTCGCATCACCCCACCTCACACTTGTAGGTATGGCTGCATGTGATCCCTCTACCCACTTTTATTGAAATTCCCCCCTAATGGAGGTATCTGCATGAGTGGATCTCTTCACTTGGTATTCTCTCTGCTTCTCCAATTGTGGCTCCTCCATAATTGTCTAAGACTTCTTTTGGGACTGCATGTTGAGAGGTAATTTACTCTCCCTCTCAACCACCAAGTCTCTAACATTTTCCTTGATCCTCAAGGCTTTGCATGCATTTTGAACCTCAAGAGCATATAGGCTCTTAACTCGTGAACTGATCTGTTTCACCTGTCTCGTGGTGATGTGTCTAAGGAAAACCTTTCCCTTACTAAAGACAACATTGTAGCCTTTGTCCTCCAACATCGCGACTGATACCAAGTTCTTCTTCAGTCCAGGCACATATTTCACATCTGTCCAGGTGATAGGAGCTCCATGCTCCCTCTGAAAAGAAATCGTGCCCACTCTTGAAACACTAAACCTTCCGTCGTCACCCATATCTATGTGCATCTTGAGGTCTTTCTCCTCCAAGGTACTGAATAAAATTTTATCACTGGTCATGTGGAATGAGGCTCCATTGTCAAGATACTAGACACAACCTATCATCGATGACACCATGCATGCAATGAGGGTAAAGTCCATTTCGAACTGAGAGGTGAATGCCTCACCTTCCGATCCTTCTGAGGATCCCTTCTTGGACTTCTTCAATGGGAAATTAGTCACATAATGTCCCATCTCAATTGAAAATATGATATGAATTCGATTTGCACCTGCAACCCCGAACTTCAAACTTCAAATTCTCTTCTCTGTATACTGTTCGAAGCTCCAATACCATGTAGAAATTTCTACACACTTGGCTCTGATACCAAGTAGAAATTCTGCAAATTCTCTACAAATCTCGCTCTAAGACCATGTAGAAAATCTGACTGTAGATTAACCTGATAATGCAATATAACCAAAGAAAAATACTATAATCTACTTCTACTATCAATTTTGCAGAAGCTTAAAGATTGAGCAATATCGAACTGAACACCTATAATTAGAAGAAGAAGAATCAATGCACAATACACATGAAAATACTTTGGGGAAAGCCTTAGCTAAAAACCCCACTATCTGTATTACCATACAAGGTGGAAATGCATAGGAATTATACAAATCCTTAGCTCTCACAGCTAGCCAGCTCTCAGTACAATCCTCCTGGATGCTCACAGGCAAACTTGGCTTCTCACAAGCCTTCCTCTCTTCCCTCCAAGCTCCTTTTTCCTTGCATTATTCCTAGTGGATGATTCTCACCTCACCAAGTGGAACACTGATCTAACGCACTGCCAGAACTGCGCAATCCTCAAGGAATCTTCCCTTGACTGCATACATGAGTTTCCTTTATGGGAAAACACATGCAACTGATAGTACACTGTCCTTAACATTAATCTCAACTGGGTCTTTCTCATAATAGACATGCATGAATTTTGGATGAGGGAATCTTCAGTTATCTGGGGTACACTAGTTGAGTGCATGCATGCATCAACTGACTGATAACTCACAATTAGTTCCTCAAATAGTTTGGAACTAATTTAGCTGGACTTAACTCAGTAAACTAAGTTAACTAATTACAACTCAAATATAACTCAATCTTATCTCCTTAATTTAAGGGATAACTGTTGCATGACTTCAAAAAGACTTCTAACTTGAATTTCTCCAACTAATTAATCCATAATGAATTAATTAATTATTTCCAAGCAGCTGGTGAGACTAAATTCGATTTTAATTCACAATTTTAATTCAAGGACAAATTAAAATTGGAATATTCTTGATTCTATTTTTATCATTTCTTATTTCTATTTTCAACAACACTAAACATGACTTGATGACTAGACACCTCAAACCAACAAGACAACATACACTCAGTGTGACTGACCGACGGTGTGAGTGACAAATGCGACACTTGTGATAGATCGTTGAATGACCGTGATGACACTTGCTTGACAGTGCATACACCTTCGTGTGTGAGTGTGACGGATGTCTACATAGTGGACACAACTTGTACACATGAAGGCAGACCTTGTGCATGGCCTGAACATGACTATAAGCATGACATTGTGACCAACATGCAAAATGGTGTCCGTTGAATGGTCAAGCGAGGATGGTGAAAAGCCTCAACACGAGCTCACGGGATGAGCCTGAGAGCTTGAAAACATCAAGGAAAAAACCCAAGGAAGGCTCCAAAATTGGGTGGAAGCCAAAATTTTGGAGGGTGTTGTAGTAGCTACAACACGAGGTTAGATGCATGGAGCAACAAGTAGGGGTAGGGGTCACAGGGGAGGGAGTTATTTTTAGAGAGACTCACAACATTATATTCGGTCTATCATGCATCACATGTTGGGGATGTGAGGGACCTCATTACCTACGTGATTGCCTTGAGTTAGAAACTGGTGACAACTGTAGAGAAGGAAAAGTAATGATGGGAGGAGTAGACAACCACCATCAGATCTATGTAGCAATTGATAACCACCAAGATGAACACCAATCCACCGTGGTAGAAACCTGAAGTATGCTAAACCATGTCAAAGTTAAAATTTTATTTGATTGTGCTGCTACAAATAGTTTTATTTGACTAGTTACATTAAAAAAATGTGGGTTGGCAGCCTATGAGCACATTGACTTTAAACAAGTCGAAATGGATTCTAAGGTAAAACAAGTAGCAGGACCTAGTGTTGAATAATGTTGGGTAAACCTCAGGATGTGTAGAACTAAGTTGAAGGTATACATCATGACACTGGGAACATATGATGTAATCATTAGGATGGACTAACTAGAAGCTCATTGATCTTTGATAGATTGTTTAAAAAAGAAGGTGATATGTTTAGATGATGAAGGTAGGTTAATAGAGATATATGGTATCTAGAGAGGAGTGTCCTTGAGATTCATCTCCATGATCAAGGTAAAGCATTGTCTCAGAAAGGGTTGTAGATTATATGTGGTTGAGACTATAAGTGACAAGAAGGTACCCTCCCTGGATCAACACCAAATTTAGTTAGAGTTTGATGATGTTTTCCCCAAAGAATTGCCAAGATTACCCCCTAAAACCTGGTGCAGAGCCAATATCCACGACACCCTATAGGATGGAGATTCCAAAACTTTGTGCGTTGCAAATGTAGTTATAAGAGCTATTATATTTGGGATTTATTAGACCTAGTATTTCACCTTGGGGTGTGTTGGTGGTTTTTGTCAAGAAAAATGATGGTTCCCTAAGATTGTGCATAGATTATAAGGACTTGAATTGAGCTACAATAAAGAATACATACTCGATACCCATAATAAATGACCTCTTTGACCAAATGAAGGGAGCCACATTTTTTTCAAAATTTTTCTATGATCCAGATAACACCAATTTAGGATTAAGAAAGGTGACATCCCAAAAACTATCTTTCGAGCTCGGTTTGGGCACTATGTGTTCATAGTAGTGCTGTTTGGTTTAACTAATTCACCACCAATGTTCATGAATCTCATGAATGATGTGTTCTGAAAGTAGATGGAATACCTTGTGCAAGTCTGTCTAGATGATATTCTCCTGTGCTCTAAGGATGAAAAGTAGCACGAAGGGCACCTAAGGGTTGTGTTGACATGATTAAGGGAAAATCAATTGTAAGGGAAACAATCATATTTTTCTTTCTTTCAGAAGAAAATTCATTACCTCAGACACATCATCTTCGGAGAAGGTATTTTAGTTACCCCAAAAAGATGAAGGCCATAATGGATTGGCTGGTGCCTAAAACTGCTCATGAGGTGCATAGCTTCATGGGGCTAGCAGGTTATTATCGAAGATTCATGGAAGGGTTTTCGAATATTGCGAAACCCATCACGACATTACAACAAAAGGGTGTTAGGTATTAATGGACAATTGAATGTGTTATAAACATGTTATTTTTCTTCCTGTGAAATTATATGATGCATTTAATTTGAGATAGAGGATCTTGGTTGGGTCCTCACAAAGAGAGTGTTTGATAGTGTTTTATTGTCTCATTTAATTTATTACAAGTAGTGTTATCAAGCTAAATTTATGATGTAATTTTGGCTTAAGTGAGTGATGGGTAGAGTTTTATTGTCTCTTTTCATTTATTAATAGAAGCTATATGTAATAATGTCATCATCATTGTAATCAATATTTCAGCATAAATGTAGTTGATAAAGCAAATAACCATGTAGTTGATAAGGCCAACAACATGGTGATTGATAAGGACAACATTACTATTTGTATAATAGTAAGATAATTTAATCAAGAAACATGAAACAAACAAATGCATACCTAAAAATAAAAGATAATTTCTTAAAGATAAGGTGATAAAGCAAGGCCTAAGAAGAACTATGTTCATTGTTTTCCCAAATTAAGAATATACTGATATATTTAAATAATTATTTAGCATAGTTCTATTTTGTCATCATGGCGGGAGCCAAAACTAATAATGTTGGCATCACTATAGTCAATAACACAATAATTACTATTTATCTAGGAATAACAAATATATTTAAGATAGAAACATGAAGTTGGATGTTGTAGCAGTGAATTAAAATGAAACTATTTCAAAAGTGATTTAAGAGCATAATGATTCATTTTAGTACTTTTAGAGAATGTTTCATTTTAATTTATTAGTATGATTACTTACTTTATATTTATCTATTAAATGATTCGATTATTTCCCTATTTTATGAATGTAAAGATAAACATCAAGCATATGAAAGAACACCAAAAGATAAAAGAAAACCAAAGGCATAAACAAAACTATGTTTATTTCTCAAAATTAAGCACATTCTATTAGAGTTAAAAGGAATAACACTACAACATAACTTTTATATTCAAGTAATACTCATGGAAGAGACTTTTATCGTCATTGATATAACTGTATAAGTACCAACATAATAGTGAATCATAACATCATAATACTGTAATGAGTCATGTAAGAGAGGAAACATTCTAAAAACAATGCATTGTTAAAATAGTGTATTAAGGGCCATCACATAATCATTGTCAAAATTGCATCACATAGTATTAGAATGTTGCAAAAGAATCATTATGGGAAACATACTCACCTGAACAATAAATGAAATGATGACAAATCCATAATTTTATAGAATTCGGGGGAGCATGGACAACAATTAAATAATTATGCTTTTTAACATCATTAATTCTCCCCCCTAGAATTGATTTTGCATTTGTTTTTCTTCTTCAAGGTGTTGGTTTACCTATTAGGAAATTTCAAAAAGAGAGTTGTGATGCTTGAGTACTTAAGCACCTATGGTTATTCATATCCTTGTACCATTTCTGTCACTCACTGCTACTCTCCTCTTGCACATTCTTGAGGTTGATGTGTGTCCTAAAAAAATCTCTTTCATTTATGTAGTGGTAGGTTGTGCTAATAATGCACAACTTTTTTTTAGGTCTTCATCAACATTATGTGAAATGCGATCTCTCTCTCTCTCTCTCTCTCTCTCTCTCTCTCTCTCTCTATATATATATATAGATATACATCATTACCATTTCGATCTCTTTCCTAATATTTCTTAGCTTTGTTTGAACAACACCATTGCTAATGATTAACTCATCATTGATTTCTTGTTCAATAAAGAGAGTGTTAGATAGACACGATGAAACATGCTATACAATAAACACCATTAATACTAACTTGGATAATGAAATTCAAAGTAAATTGGAGAATAAAATCACCATCTCCAAATTTATCCTTTGGTCATCATTGACAAAAATGCTAATGTGGTCTTCTTTCTGGAGAGGAAGTGTAGCATTCGTTTCATACAATAGGTATGCCATCACAAACTAATAGTGTTAGCTTTATAATGTAGGACTTAAAGTTGACATTACAAAAAATGTTAACATTTGCGCAAATGTAATAATGTGAGCTTGACAAGAGGAACTCCATAATACCTACATGACATGAACCTTGATAATACACATTTTGGGGATCAAACTTGCCAAGTCATCCACTCTCTTTTCAATATCCCTTCTAGTAGGCACATTAAATAATTTTTTGGAACCATGCTTAACATAGATAACATAAAATTTATAACATCAACATGAGAAGATAATGTCAATTGGAAATAAGGCCAAAACAACAAAAAAGGGGTATCAAAAGCCTTTGAAAACTTGTTAAGAGGTCCAATTTGACATCTAGATGGATATTTTCATTTCCATCATCATAATTGACAAATGAATTGGATTGTTTAGATTACAATTTATTAGCAACAATCCTCACCATGAACCAAATTATCAAATTACCATTTCTTCTTTTTAACATTCCCACAACCAAATCAACACATCACTGTTTAATAATTAAAGAGAAAATTATATCATGGAGTGACTCTTATAAATAGTTTTTCATACTCTCAACCTAAAAGGTAATTTTGTAACACTGGTTGCATAGTATATGAAATATAATTTTATTTGTTGTAACCATTGCTTCATTTTAACAATGCCGATCTCAAATTAATAGGGTTTGTAACACTCCCCTCCCCAAATTTATCTTATTTTACAATCCCTCCTAGTAAATTTGAAGCAAAGTGCTACTATGACATGACCCAACCTCCTAGTTCCAGTTAAGGAAGTGAGGCCTAAAACTAAGACTTACCGACCTTCCTCAGGAACCACAAATCACTCAGAGGTTGAACAACCACTCCAAGTGACCAATCCCTGAGTTGGAATCCTTTTTCTATGACCTAAACCTATAACCGCACCCTTGACACTGCTTGCATGTGGTTTTTAGGCTCCAAATGCACTCACAAGCCTTGCTCCATGCGATTATGACTTCAGATCTCCAGTTTTATGTCTACAGTCCTGAGATCTGAGCCACTTTTCTAGGCTAGTCTCCAGACCATTGCCTAGAACTTCCTGTAACTTTCCAGAATCACATTTCTCATAACAACAATGCTAATAATTCGAGCTTGAAGCTAGAACTTTACCTAGACAACTTAAAACACACTAGACATTTTGTCAAACATATGGTAAACATGTGAGTTATAGTTAATGAATGCATATCTAATCATAAATCTCTAAACTTTATTTGAAAATCATCGAGAAGGTCTAATTCCATCTCAATTAGTTGCAACAACACTTTTTAACCCATGCATTCATCAACCATTCAAATACTTATCAAATCATGAACAAGGGACATAACTAGATCACATCAAAGAACCATGCTTATAACCAACATAAAACCATAGCATTAACCATGATATAACAACCATCAAAGCATCATAATAATAAGTACAAGTTCTCATAAATACAATAGGAAAATAACTCTTATTAACATATGCAAAACCCAACCAAGTTAGGGACTTGCACGTACCGCTTGACCATAGATTAAGATGAACCAAATCTTTCTTTCAGCTAATCATCCCCATGCCATATTCCAAGCATGAATGTGGGATCTCATGAGATAAAATAAGACAAAAAAACCAAGGGAATTTAGAGGTTAAGCCACCTCCATCGTCAAACTACCATGAACTCACCTAAACCCTTCCCAAGATCACAAAACCAAACCAAGCTTAGATGCCTCAGAATTATTTCACCATACCTTGAGGAATTTGTCTATCTCCACCCACCTATCGAGGGATTCCCGAAGAAAACCATATCCACCACCAACCCTTGGTAATTTTCTTGAGACCACCTCACTTGGTTCCAAAATCTTCTGGAAATTCAAAGCTCAACCAAGAAACAAATCCCATCACACCATGGCTATCTAGGAAATGGCAAGGCAAGGCTGAAAACATTGTAAAACCTGGAAAACCCATGCCAATGGAAACAAATGAACCAAATAAACACATGCATGTATCATGCATTCACACCTCAACTAGGAAATCAAACATGCAACCTGTTACGTGAAAGATCTTCCCATTAAAGTTGCGGATCCAACCTTCTCCTTGATTTCCTTTGCTCTCCTTTGCTTTCATTTTCCTTCCTTTTCTTGCTTGCTTTCTCCTCTTGGAAGTCTCTCTCTCTTTCTCACTTGACCCAAGATGAAAAACTGACAAAATTTCAACCAAATAGTTTGAAAGTGTGAACTGGTTATTTGATTACTTTTTATTATTGATGTATCTACTTTCTTCATTTTCCTATGCTTTTCTTAGCATGCAAATATGTGTTTATTCACCTCCCTTTTCTCATATTTTCCTTTATTTTCATAAATAAATGTCCATTATTTCCTCTTCGCCTTTTCCAATTTCCATAGCCATAAATAATCCAAAAGTGATGCCCACTATAGTGTTTTTTCCAACATTCAACTTGGAATACTTGTCCCATGACCTTGGTCTTATTTTGCCTTTATTAATATTTATTACATGAACTTTAATCTGGGGATGTTACAAACCCTCCCCCTTAGGGAAACATTGTCCTTGGTGTTCTATGACACCTATAACCATCAAACCGCTAAAAACAAAACATGTTTCCTATGGAGCTTTATAATATAGCTCAATAAAATATTTACAATGACATCCTGTTGAAACAAAAAAACATACCGCTTATTGGAGCATTATAACCCAACTCATTATGGTATTTACAACCACACACACACAAAAACACACACACACACACACACATATATATATCAAAACTCATTTTATTGAACCAACAAATAATTAAGGATATAAAACCCACATCTGGTCAGTCATCTCTGATGTAGCATCATCAGGCCCAAGTGCTTCCACTACACTTTAACTTGCTTTATTTCCCTATCCCAGAGCATAATCCATTTCTGCTGCAATATGCATTGTGGTTCTGGCTGGAATTCTCCCTCTGGTTCCACCTGCAATACAAACTTGTCAATCACATGATGAACATCCTGCACATATCTCTAAAGTAACGAAACATGGAAAAGATCATGGAATTTCACTGTTGGTGGTAGTGCAAGTCTATAGGCCATTAGTCTAATCCTCTCAAGGACCTTAAAAGGCCTGCAATACCAAGGTTCTAACTTGACACATGATCCAATCCTCGAGGAGCTCTTCCATTGAATGCTCTACGCTGATATGCATAACTCTTCTCCCTGTCATGTGTTGCCTTCAAATTCCTCTTAATAACCTCAATCTCCTATTCCATCTCCGCCAACATATCTAATCTGATTAACACCCTGTTCACTGGATCACTCCAGCTAATAGGAGTATTACAACTCCACCCATAAAGAACCTAAAACCTATTCATCCTCAAGGATTCATGATACCCATTATTATATGAAAAATCCATTAGTGGAAGATACTCTTCCCAATTCCTCTGCTGATGCATGAAATAAATTCTCAACATGTCCTCAAGAATCTTGTTGACCCTCTTTGTTTGTCCATTTGTCTAAGGATGATAAGATGTACCGAAATCTATCTTAGTCTGCAAACCTGTAGGCAACTCCTTCCAAAACCTAGAAGTGAACTTGGCATCTCCATCTAGTATGATCTTCTTGGGAACACCATGCAATCTCACTATATCCCTAATAAATATTTGAGCCACCTTGGTAGCTGAATTCATAGACTTTACTGCAATGAAGTGAGCTACCTTACTTAACCTATCAACCACAACCATGGTGGAATCATTTTTCTTTGATGTCCTTGTAAAATTTGTAATGAAGTCCATGGAAATGACCTCCCATTTCCAATCTGGAATCATAATCGGCTATAATAAACCACCTTGATGCTTACATTTTGTTTTTATCTGTTCACAATCCAAATATATCATAACAAACTCAACCACCTCTTTCTTCAAGTTCGACCAATGATAATATTTATTAATTGCTATTAATGTATTCTGATATCCTGGGTGACTTAAATATGACTTGACATGAAACTCTCTCAAGATAAACTTCTTGAGCTCACTATCATCCGACACATAAATATTTTTCTTGAATCTGTCCAAGCCATCTGTTGTGAGATAATACTCCTCATCCCTATTACCTTCACCCTGCTGCTGTAACCTATGCCTCAAATACTGATATCTATCATCATGTTGTTGTACCTACAAGATCCGCTCCTACAAAGCTGTCGCATAATAACTCATTGCTGCAATGTGATTCACCTGCACTCTTCTACTGAGAGCATTTGCAAGCTTATTCTCATTTCCTTTGATGTACATGAACTTGAAATCAAACTCAATGAGAACATCCAACCATCTAGCTCGCCCAACATTCATATTAGGTTGGTCAAACAAGTACCTCAGTCCACTATGATCACTCATCAGAATAAACCACTCGCTAAGAAGATAATTCCTCCACATATTCAACGCATGAATGATAGCTGCCAACTCGCGATCATGAGTCACATAGTTCTTCTTGTGCTCATTCAACTTCCTTGACTCATAGCATACCACTTTTTCTTCCCACATTAGAATGCCACAAATTGTGTGGCGCAACCCAACTTGGCCTAGATTTTTATGAACACTTCGCATTTTGGGGAAGCGGAGTGCGAAGTAAAGGATGCAACGGAGTGTGGAGTGGACCGTGCAGTAGAACAACGGAGTGCCAAAATGGACTGCACAATAGATATTTTTGTAAAAGAATATTGTTTTGTAAATGATGAAGGGTTTTTGGACCATACTAGCTTGTATTAGGGGAGTCCATAATATATGGACCATGGTATTGTGATGATATATCCCTCGATGTAACAATATATATAGGGATGAATAATAAATAAGGATATACTCTTAATGAAACACATCATGTATTGTATGTTGTATCTTTGTGAGTTATGGTTTGGGCAAGAAGGTGATGCTCTACAGCTAAGTGCGTAGAGGCCTAACTCCACAGCTGAGTGCGTGAACTTCCTATAGTTGAGTGCGCAGGCCAAGGATTGTTTGTTGTACAAACTCTCTATTATAAGCAATAGTTCTTGTGGACGTAGTCCCACATTGGGATGAAACATTGTAAAATCTATGTCTTCATGTGTTTATTTTCTTATTATATGTTGTAGCATAGAAGTTGCACTTTTATTTCAGTACGATGAAGTTTTATGGATGTATATGATATGTTTTAAGTGATGAATGTAGTGTGGCAAAGTAATGTATGAATGTGAAATAACTTATGAATGTTAAGTATAAAAAAAAACAAAAATACCACATCACATCATCCCTCAAGGTTGTAGAAACCTAGTTCTGCATCCTCCCATAGTCACTTAGGGTGAGATTGTGATCTGCTTGCAGGTTGTTGCCGAAAGGGCCAGTGATTTAGGGTTTTGTTGGCATGCAGTAAAGGATCGAACCTGGGTCAACCCAACCTAAATCCAACACATGGTCTCGTTGCTGGGATTGGGATCTGTTTATGTGGCATCTGTCAAAGAAAGAAATTCAAGATTGAGGAGAACAAAAGGAACAAGAATTTTCAGATCAAGAGAATAGAATCCCTCGCCAGTCATCTGAAAGGTGGTTACATAACTATATTTTCGAAGATCAATACAAAATTTTCTTTTGTTCGTTTCATGTTGAGTTGTACGAGTGGATATCAAGGTTGAACAAAAGAAAAGTCTGTTTTAAAGGAGATGAACCTAAGGAGTGGACCCCTGAACTGATACAACGACTCAAGAACATCGATAATATGATTTCAAGAGCTGTTTATTTATGGATTGATAGCATCTTGGGAGGATTCATTACTGAGTTTGCAGTAGAGTTGACTGTGTCCTACAACAAAGTAAAACGATTTTTTTTAAAAGGACCGTGAGCTAAGTACCTGAGATCTCTGAAACTTTGGATTAATATGCTTTTGTGTGAAAAGGGAGTTTTACGAATGCAGTCAGATTATTAGTTTACTTATGTTTGGGAGAAGACCCGAAGAAGGGACTAGAACAATGCAAAGTGGAGAAAGATATAGAGTAGACGCTAGAAAGAGATATCATGGCCAGGATCTGAAGATTGTCATAGAAACTGACTATAACCCTCTTTTGAGTGAATGTGAAAGTGAAGAAAGCCTCCCTAAAAACCTCGAAGTAACTCTGCAGTATTCACCCTTCTAGCCTGAAATTTCGCCAAAGCTAGAATCTAGTAATAGGCAGGGTAATTTTAGTTTTCCCCATCCCCCTACCCCCCTCTCCTTACGAATCCCCCTCCCTCTCCCCCCCCGAGAAAAAATATGGCCGATGATATTAAGCTACCTGTTTTTAAAGGAACTGCATTGAAATATCCGAAACAATTATGGTTTTTATGCAAAGCAGTGTGGACAACGAAACAGGTCCATGATGAAAACATAAAGAAGGTGCAACTTGTCACAACATTCCGAGATATAGTGTTGACATGGTACATGAAGTATTTGAGAAATTAGATCAGATAATTCATAGAAATTAAAACAACATTGGTAAAAGAATTTAAGAAATCGAAGTCTGAATCACAATGCATCATCAAGTTAAAGGAGATCAAACAGAGGCCTGCTGAGTCTGTTTGGGAATTGGACTAGAGATTCAAGGTATTATTGGATCATATGAGCTTTGAAATAGATCCACAGAAACATAAGGAATGGTTCATAGCTGCGTTGCTTCCACATATTAGATTGCCTTTGACACAACAGAAGATAGAAACTCAAGCTGAAACTTTAGAGTTGGCGATGAAATTAGAAGCTTCACCTATAGGAGATACCAATGTAGGTTTGAAACATAATCAGAGTTAGTTGGAAAATTTGACTCTGCAGTTACAAGATATGAAGAAAAGTAAAGAGGTTAGAGAAGTGTGGTGTACAAAGTGAAAATCAGAAGGCCACTCTAAAGAACAATGCTCTCTCTTCAGAAATTAGATGATCAGTGGAGCACCGAATCCTTTGAATGTCAGATCCAACATATGGTGCGAGATATGAAAAAATAGAGATGAAGATCAATTAAAAGATTGTTATTTTTTTCAAAAATATGCACAAACTCCCAAGAACTTGTATTACAAGTTCTGTAAATCATTAGGACATGATGAGAACCATTGTCGAGCTTATGATCTAATGATGGAGCGCAATGCTGACACGTATAGAATGCAAGAAAAAGAACATGGACATGAGGATAATGGACATCACAATATTCGAGGTGGTTATCAAGGACGAGGTCGAGGTGGTGGACGTGGTCAAGGACATGGAAAGATTATTTTCTATAACTGTGGTCAACCAGGACACTTTGTGAGAGATTGTCAGACTCCCACTACGACATGTAAGTATTGTAAAGCCTTTGATAATGTAATTGAAGAACATCTGGTACTTCTGGAAAAAATGCAAGAAAATAGAAACCAACATCCGATACAGAATATCCAAATGATGACGGTCGAAAGAAGAAATGATGACCCCTAAATCACTATTGTTACTAGAAGTGGAGTTGTGACTGATATGACAAAGTAAATGAAAAGAAGGAATCTGAAACTGTATAGGTTAGAAAGACTGCTAAAAAGATCCTGTCTTTGATATTCAGAAGGAAAAATAAGTGTTTATGGAAGCCAAAAGACACTTTATGGATGCTAGAGCTTCGACATCTAGTGCACAACCGAAACAAAAAAATAAATGCGACATAGCATCAGCTTTGACACAAAAACAAACTTTGACACAAGATCATGAGTCAATGAACCAAGAAGGTATTTTAAAGTCTTTCTGCAAACCTGTATGAAGTTATTAAGAGATCAAAATGCTGTAGATGGACTCCTAGAATCGATCGATTCATGTGCATATAAAGAAATACGTGAAGTGAGTTGTGCGTAGATAACAATTTGCATCAACAGAAGAGAACATGAAGAGAAATGAGGTTGAGTTCGCAGATAGGAGACTATAAGATGGATCACACTATTTTAGATCTGGGATTTGAGGCTAATGTTATGATGAAGTAGACATGGGAGTTATTGGGTAAGTTGAAGTTACAGTGGTCACCTATTTAGCTAAGGATGGAAGATAAGCAAAAGGTATTCCCCTTAGGAAGACTATCAGGTGTAACAATATACATTGAAGGAGTTCACACTACGACTGACTTTGAAGTAATAGAAATTGTGGATGAAAATAACCCCTATCCTGCATTGCTTGGACTTGATTGGGCATTTGATAACATGGCTATAATTAATCTAAAGAAGAGACAAATGATATTTGAATGGAATAATATGAGGGTAATTGTTCCCTTGGATCCATCAGAAGGAGCGAGGTATACAGAGCCAGTTAGAGAAGAATACTGCACAACTAATATAGATAATATCTATCAATTGACAATAAAGCAACATGATTTTGTTAACCCTACTGCAGAGGGCAAGTTAACTTGGGAACATGATAGTTCTTGTGCGTAAGACTCAGAAGAAGAATTGGAGCAGTGGCATAACAAGCTACATGAAGTATCTACAAGGCATTGTACAAGAGTTACTAAATCAGTTCGTTGCATGAAATCTAAGGTAAGTAACCTACCTTCTTATGATGACTTGGGTGATGTGAATGTTTTTCTTGATGATTATGAGGAACAGGTTCCATAAAGTAAAATATTGTTAGCTTTGGATATAGCCCTAAAAGCTACTCTTGATAGATGGTGGTGTACACATAAAAAGAATATAGGAGGTTGGCAGGAATGTCAAAGGTTGATGGGGATACGCTTTGGTCAGATAAACACAGAAATGGAGTTGAAATATTATGGTGAAACTAGTCCCAGGGAGCATATCCGGTTATGTACTACAACATGGAAGGATATTCCACAACAAGAATGGGTACATGGGTTCATTTATACATTGGAGACAATTCCTCAGAATTGGTACTTAGAAACAGAGCTTTGACATAGTACTGCGAGATGGGCGGATATTATTGATGGGTTTATATTGAAATTTATCTTTGAAGATGATTGTCCATATATAGATTCATCCCTTTAGACTATTAATAACAAGATCTTTGAGAATTCATCCCCAAGGAAATGGCAACAACTTGATTGGGCTGCACAGATAGAACATGCACTAGAATATTATAACCTTATTACAGAGGAAGAAGAAGATCCTTGCAACATTGAAATAGTAGAATCAAAAGGACACCACAAAGTAAATGGACCTGAGCCAGATATACCAGATATAACAAAGCCAGTAAAGACAAAGAAGGTAAATATATGATCAGAAGAGGAACCAAAGTTTGCAACTATAGGAGATTATTGGGATGAAGAAATAGTCAACAAAGTGATAGAATTGCTTCATGAATATCAGGAGTTGTTTCCCACTAAGTTTTTAGAAATGAAGGGTATAGTAGGAGATTTAGGAGTTATGAAGATCCCCCTTAAGCCTGATGCGAAGCCAGTCAAGAAAATACCTTACATATTGAATCCAAAGTATAAGGAGAAAGTAAAAGTTGAATTGGATAAGATGATAGCAGCAGGAGTCATGGAACTTGTAGAAGATAATGGGTAAGTCCTATGGTGGTACAAGAAAAGAAAACTCAAGGAGAAATCAGGATCTGTGTTGATTTGAGGAAGTTAAATGATGCATGCTTACATGATCCTTTCCCTACCCCTTTCACAGATGAAGTGTTAGACAATGTAGGAGGTCAAGAAGTTTATTCATTTACAGATGGATTTTCAGGATATCATCAAATTAGAATTGCACCTGGAGATTGACATATGACCACCTTTTCTACAGAATGGGGTTCATACCAATAGACAGTGATGTCTTTTGGATTGAAGAATTCCCCTGCTATATTTTCAAGAGTGGTGGTCCCAGCTTTCAAAGAATATATCCACAAATTTCTAGAAGCATATTTTGATGATTAGAAAATATTTGGGTTGCTAAGCAAGCATACTGGAAGCTTAAGAATTATGATTGATACATGTAGACAATATTAGATCTTCTTGAACTTGAAGAAGTGCATATTTTGTGTACCTTTTGGTATATTGTTGGGAGATATTGTTTGCAAGCAAGGATTAGTGGTGGATCTTGCGAAAATTGTTATCATTGTGAATTTTCCTCGACTGAAGACAGTAAGACATCTTCACACTACATTGGGACATACATGATATTGCAGGAAGTTTATCAAAGGATATGCTCAAGTTACTGCGTCTATGGAAAAATTGTTGAAGAAAGATGTCACTTTTAAATGGGATGAAGAATGTCAAAAGAGCCTCGAAATATTGAAGGAAAATATGGTAGTTGTTCCTATACTAGTATTCCATTATTGGAATAAGGAATTTCATGTACATGTGTGTTGGCTTAGTGGGGCCTGACCCAGGTTTAGATGTGATTTAGCCAAGAAAATCCTGGTACTACTAGCCCTTTCGGCAATAGTTCATAGAGTGTGGATTGAGGTGTCACTCGAAGTAGTATAGGAGGGTGCTAGAACCAAGTTTCCGCACCCTAGGGATGTCTGATGGGCTTCTGGAGGTCCGCGGTCTAGCCTGTCACTGCGCGCACTTGTGATCCCTTTGAAACCTGCGGTGTGGCTTCCGTGCAGCCCTACTTAAGGTGCAAACCGTATAATACCCAAGTTCCTTACTATTTAAATGATTACTTAACTAGTGTGTGTGAGATTTATGGTTATTACAACATATATTGGTGCGCGCAATACATAAACAATTATAAACATAAAGAAGATAATGCACAACAATTACACAGAATTAGGATTAACTTCTCTTTATTAGCTTCTATTCCCGATTACAGACTTGATTCCTCCCTGCGCACTCATCTGCAAGGGCCCGCGCACTCAGTTGTGGACTCTACTAGACCTCTGTGCACTCAGCTGCAGAGCCTCTTCCTACTACTACAACCCAAGACACTTAGAATTCTACTCTAAGCTCGAACCATTCCTTCACTATTCTCTCTACTATCGACTATCAACTATATTTACAACTTAGAGCCTCATTCTATTTATACAATTCCATGGTCCGCGGACCATGGGTAGACTTTACACTAATTTACAATACAATGTTTAGGGCAGACAACCCTATGACTCAATTGTACAATTCGTGCTCTGCACCTGCAATTCGCGGAGTTTTAAAACATTGCTGACCAAAACTTGGGCTTTGAGCCCCAAAACCTGTTGTGGGGGGATTCCATGCCCAACAGGCCCCCAACACAATCATCGTGACTCATCTCGAGTCACTCTACTGGTGCACCGATCTTGGCACGGAGCCCCTCCAACTGTTCCTTTTCTTCTCGGAGGTTCACGACGCACTAATCTATAGTTTGCTGGATCTGCTACATTTCTACTTTTGAATCATCCGCGTCTGACTCGTGTCTCTTCCTTGGTACCGGCTTCTAGTGCTTGTGTTTATAGTCTTGCACCCTTGTTAGCTCCTCGGGCCACGAAGACTGTGCTTCGGCCAGTTAGTCAGAGAGTTTGCCCACCCGTGTAGGGTTTCAAGCGGCTGCCATTGACTTTTCCTGGGAAGGGTTCTCCATTGAGCTTGACTAACTGGACCGCGCCTCCGTCGGTGACTTCTTTTACCACATATGGTCCCAGCTAGTGCATTCTGAATTTTCTGGAAAATTTTCAAACTTGCTTTCATACAGTAGCATTAAGTCATTTACCTTGAAGGTGCGCAACTTGATATGGCGGTCATGCCAGGATTTTTCACACTGCTTTTCTACTTGTTGGTGAAATCCGGCCAAAAATAATTCTTCCTCAAGCTCTTCTAATTGCGCGAGCCTTTCTTCCAGAGCTTCGCAGTTTGTCATGCCTGTGAGGGCTATTATTTGTAGACTAGGGACGATGTATTCCATCGGCATGACTACTTCCGTACCATAGACCAACCGGAATGGTGTCTGTCACGTCAATTTTTTGGATGTTGTCTTGTATGCCCATAACACAACGGGTACGCGCAAGTCCCAGTCATCTCACTGTGCATTACATACTTTAGTCAACACAGTCTCTAGTAGTTTATTGAATGCTTCTACTGTTCCATTGGCCTGTGGGTGGTACAGTTTACTTTTCTGGTGATAAACCTGGAACTCTTTCGTGAGTGTGCAGATGGTTTCATTCAAGAAATGTGTTCAGCGATCGCTCATTAAGATTTTTGGATAGCCAAATCGTGTTAACACATTTTTGAACAAAAACTTTGTAGTTGTAGCGGTCGTGCAGTCCTTGACCAGTTGTGTTTCCACCCATCGTGTCAGGTACTCTGTCACGGTGATGATGTAGCGTGCACCCATCTTTCCCTGAGGTTTGATTGGGCCCACAAAGTCGATTGCCCATTTCTTAAATGGTTGCAGTGTGATTTGGGGATTTAGTGGCATCTCATCCCTTCGTGATGGTTTTCCCATCCTTTGACATATATGGCAAGCCTTACAGTGCGCTTTTGAATCTTGGTGCAGGGTCAGCCACCATAGCCCTGCGTGAAGAATCTTTTGTGCGGTTGCGCGTCCTGCATAGTGTCCTCCTGCAATGCCCTCATGTTCTTCCATGAGGAGCTGACGTCGTTCAAATTTAGGTACATATCTTTGTAATATCTCATCATTTCCCATCTTGTAGAGGTGCCCCGCGATGACAGAAAAGTCAAACCACCAATTCGTTCTTCTTTTAGATTTAGTACTCCTTCGGTGCCATTCCTGTTGTTAGAAAATGGATTATATCTTCGAAGTGTCCATCCGCGACACGTACTACAAAGAGCTATGTATCTTGTAGCCCTTCCTCCAAATTTTTTGGTTCCTCGCCCGTCTCAATTCGTGACAAGTGGTCTGGTCCTGCATTGAAACATCCTAGCTTGACTATGACCTTAAAATCATATTCTTGAAATAGTAAAATCCATCTACATATGTGCCCCCCCAACACAGGCTTGATGACCAGGTATTTCAATGTGGAATGGACAGTATACATCTTGAAATGTCCTCCCAGTAAATAGTGTCAGTATTTTTGGAGTACGTACACCATTGCCAACCCCTCTCGTTCAGTGGTAGAGTAGTTATTTTCTGCTTTGGACAATATTCGACTCGCAAATGTGATTGGGTGATCCACACCCTCCACGCCTTCCTGTGTGAGTACGGCTCCCAACGCGATACACAACGCATCAACATGTACATGAAATTCCACATCCCATTTTGGGAAGACCAAGATTGGCGCGAAGGCCAGTTTCCCCTTTAGGACATCCAAACTCTTCATGCACTCGTCATTCCAGCAATATGTAACATATTTTTTCAATAGATTTTCCATCGGCATGATTATTTGAGCATAACTTTTGATGAACTTCCTATAGTATCCAGTGTGCCCCAAGGTAGCACGTAATTGTTTAACACTTCGTGGTGCTTCCAAATTGAGGATAAAAACAATCTTTGTAGGGTCCACCATTAGTCCTTGTTTGCAAACCACATGTCCCAGCAGGTTTCTAAAGGGAACGAGGAATGTGCACTTCTTTAGGTTCAGTGCCCATTCAGGTTGTGGCTCTTACCCATAGGCCTTGGTCCATTTCGTGAGGTGCGTGCGTGGATCATCTCGTCTGTCATATTTGTCTACTAGTCGTACTTGGGGTTTTCCAAACTGTAGGAGCATCATCCTTCTGCACCTGCACCAGTCTTAAAAAAGTGCCTTGATGCATACCCCACCATCATGCGGGTGTTGCGTAGTGCCCACTTCAGTGCATCGAACCGCTGTTGCTCCGGTACTGCACTTTCAAATTTCTTAGAAATTCATCCAACGTTGACAATCCATCATATGTCGGAAGCTCCCTTGCCTCTATTTTTACACAATGCAATGACCTAATCATCATGTTGTAGTTCAACATTGTTACTTCGTGCAGCCGATTCTGCCATCGCTCTATCTCTTCGTCTGAAACCGAAGAGCAGGAGCTTTTGCGCTCCCACAAAATCCTTCCATCTACAGTCGGGTTCACCCAATCCTCGCCTTGTGCAGTTATCTTATAGATATAGTCGAGATCATCATCACTATCGTCGTCGCACACTGGTTCAGTGTATTGCACTCCTTTGGCTGGGTCTAGTGGTACTACTACGCGTAGTGACTTTTTCTCAAAGGTCATTTTGTGCTTCTTTAGATTTATGACTTCGTTCATATCAGTAGCCCAATTTATTCCTAGTAGCGCGGGATAGGGATTGTTGTCATAGACAATCTCTATCACTTCGAAATCTGCCTGTGTGCTTGTGCCTTCAATATCAACTGTCACTCCTTGCAATCTTCCCATGGGCAAAATCTTTTGTTGGTTCACCATTCATAATTGAATAGGGGACCATTGCAACGCGGGTCTGCCCATGCATTCCCATGTTTGCTTTAGTAGTACATTTGCATCTGAACCCAGATCCAGGATTACCTGATCCATTTCATACTCACCTATTTGCACAATCGACCTCATCTCCCTTCCTGTGTGCAACGCATCTTTCCCAGTTTTCGGATCACGCACGGTTCTCCTGACCCCGCGCACCTGGTGATAAGTTCCTGCAGCCCTTTGACTTCCTTACTGTCGCGCAACAGCTTCATGCATGTCTCCAGAAAGGTAGTGAGCATGGAAGGATCCATCCTTGGTTCTAGTTGATCCTTACTACGTGAGGTGGAGGCCTCCATGAAGCTCTTCTTAGCTTCCATGAATGTCTCCTTCGCGCATTCCAAATCAAATTCGAGTTCCTTTGTAGGAGCCTTGTGAACCCACACACTTTATTCTGGTTGCTTCCCTTTATCATCTCCCGTTGTCATACCACTCTTGAGCATCATGTTTACATTTGGGTCTTCTTTGTGCGGTTTAGACCTCATCATTTGTAAATTCTGGGTTGGAAGGGGTTGGAGCACCCCCTTTTCGCGCATCTTCGTGATCAGTGAAGGGCAATCTTTTGCCTCATGATCAAACTGATTACAATACCAACATGATATCTTAGTCGGGTTCATACAATCGCGTGCATAATGTCCTAGCTCCCCGCAATTGTAACATATTATTTGTCTGCAACCCCTTCCTGGTCCCATTCTACCTCGACCCCGACCATGCCCTTGAAACCCAGCACGTGCCATCCCTGTATTTGGGTCGAGGGCTCGTGTTTTGGCCTGCACCCTGTAGGTAGGAGTCCAATCCATCATTAGTTCATAGCTTTGGCAGGTGTGTTCGTCATGGCCTACCGACGTGTAGAAATTACAAAAAAACTGCTAGGACATTTGCGTATACTTCTGTAACAGATGACAATTATCCGTGGTATGTTTTCCTCCTATTCTGCAGATCGCGCACCATAATGCAGACGCCGCGCTCAGTCCCACCTGTGCCTCTGGTCTTAATGGCATTGGCCCTCCTCTTACCAAGTAGTTTACGAACATTGGACAATGATATTTGTCGTGGCCCTGGCCTTTGCATTTTATGCACCATAATTCCTCGCATGCCTTTGGATGAGGTGCCCTATCCTGTTTCAAATTTTGCATTTCCAAACACAGATTCTGTAGCTACCCGTGGATCTGTTGGACTCCCAATCCAGGGTCTTGTATAGGGGTCTCATGCAACCTCATTTACATCTCCAACGCTTCGGCCTGGGCAGAAAGTTTTTGCTGTGACAGTGTCATCCTTAAGTGTGGCGTAAGTGAGGCCACAAACCATGCACAATGCTGTGTGTCTGTTAATGTCATATTGGCTTCACGGATCGTACTCTTTAGCCTTTGTTCTAGATCCCAGGGGGTCTCACCTAGGAGCATCGTGATCTCTTTAAACCCGATGATTGACTGCATATTTGATTTTGGCCTGCTAAATTGCTTGTTCAACGCATTATAGATCTCTGCAGTTCCTGCGTTCGGGTGGTTATTAGAATGCTTGATATACCACGTTAATGCGCTATCCTGCATTGCGCTCACCAGCATAGCATTTTTCATATTATCATCCACGATGCCCTGTGCTTCCCATACTGCCCTTACTACGAACCAGAATTGGTCTGGATCTTCATTCCCTACTCCTCTGAATAATGGTAGTTTGATCGTGCTTGCCATATTGAACTATGGAGGTGGCGGAGGTGGAGTGGGTGGAGATGGAGGTGAGGGGGGTGAAGTGGGTGGTGGTGTGGGTAGAGGTAGTAAATGCAGAATTCGCTGCCTTATCAAACTGACTGCGCTTCTTAGAGAAACCTTCGCTAGCTCATGCTTGCTCTCCCGTGAGGGTGTAATTAAGGGACTATTTTCTAACTCTTTATTGCTTCTGCTTCTGTAGATCTTTTCGCTCTGTGTAGTCCAAAACATTAATTTATTCACATAACCCGCTTTTCACACAATAGCATCTTAATCCAAGTGTTCAAAGATTTAACATACTTACCTCGTGGTCCCTTGAGAAAACATCGCTCTACCTCACTGTAGCTAATGGTCGTGTCTACCACGAACTCAGTGATAAATCCTCCTATTATTCAGTCGAGCCAGTGGTCCATAGCTCATGCTATCTTCTCTTCCGAGGCTTCTAGTTTGCACACTAGTTCCAGAGTCCACACTATTGGTTTGTCGAGCCTACACCTTCCCTGGCTGTCTGCTAACTTTGCGATCCACTCATATAGCTCAGATGGAAAAGATGCAAAGAAAATTTCATGGATTTCAGTGTACAAGTAGCGATCCAACCACTGCTCCTTAGATACTCACATATTTCTGTTTTCCTGTGCCATGAACTCGCGAATATTCTTGTCCAACCACTCTTCAATTTCTTTCTTTGTAGGGTTCTGGTGGCACAACATCATACATCCTTTATGAAAATCCCGGTCCCGGAAATGGAACCATTTGTTGGCTTAGTGGGGCCTGACCCAGGTTCAGAGGTGATTTAGCCAAGCAAATCTAAGTACTATTGTCCCTTTCGGCAACAGTTTGCAGAGCGCGGACTAAGGTCTCACCTGAAGTAGTATGGGAGGGTGCTAGAACCAGGTTTCCGCACCCTAGGGATGTCTGATGGGATTTTGGAGGTCTGTGGTCTGGCCTGTCACTACATGCACTTGCGATCCCTTTGCGACCTGCGGTGCGGCTTTCGTGCAGCCCTACTCGGGGCATGACCTGCATAATACCCAATTTCCTTGCAATTTAAATGATTACTTAACTGGTGTGTGTGATATTTATGATTATTACAATGTATATCAGTGCGCGTAATACATAAACAATTATAAACATAAAGAAGATAATGCACAAAAATTACACAGAATTAGGATAAACTTCTCTTTATTAGCTTGTTCCTGATTACAGACTCAACTCTGCCTTGTGCACTCAGCTGTAGGGGTCCACACACTCAGTTGCAGACTCTACTAGCCCTCTGCGCACTTAGGTGCAGAGCCTCTTCCTACTACTACAACCTAAGACACTTAAAATTCTACTCTAAGCTTGAACCATTCCTTCACCATTCTCTCTACTATCGACTATTAACTATCTTTACAACTTAGGGCCTCGCTTGATTTAGACAATCCCATGGTCCGGAGACCATGGGTAGGCTGACTTTACACTAATTTACAATACAATGTTTAGGGTGGACAACCCTATGACTCAATTGTACGCTTTGTGCTTCGCGCCCACAATTCGCAGAGTTTTACAGCATTGTTGACCAAAACTTGGGCTTTGAGCCCCAAAACCTGCTGTGGGGGGATTCCATGCCCAACAAGGTGGATGCTTCTTGTATAGCTTTGGGAGTGGTACTAGCACAACCTAGTGTAGGAGAAATTGATCATCCTATAGCTTAAATTGATCATCATATAGCTTTTGCAAGTAGGAAACTATCTAAAGCTGAGAAGAATTACACAACCACATAAAGGGAAGGATTGACAATGGTATATGCCTTGCAGAAGTTTAGACATTATTTTCTAGGATCACATTTCAAGATGTTTACAGATAATTTTGCATTAAAGTATTTGGTTAATAAGCCTGTTTTAGGAGGGAATATTTGCATATGGTTATTGTTATTTCAGGAATATGATTTTGAAATCATTGTTAAGCTAGGGAGACTAAATGAAGGACTTGATCATTTGTCAAGATTGGAAATAGGTGAAGAACCAACCAATATAGAAGATAATCTTCCCGATGCACATTTATTTGCAATCAGAGTTGTAGATGATCAATTTTGTAAGCATTATTCAGTTTTTGAACACAGGAATGGCTCCTTCAGAATATACTGCGAAGCAAAAGAAAGAATTAGTGGTGAAGGTAGATGATTTTTCATTGATAGTAGGACACTTATATAAGATGAGACTAGTGAAACAAAGTCTGGAATTTGAATACCAGGATCCCCAAGTCGAAATCGCGATCCGAATTTTCAGCTGCTATCCGTTACCATAAAAAAAAAGAAAGAAAAAGAAGAGAAAAATGTATTTAGTCAACAACAACAGATCTTTAGCTGGCAGAATTACAACGAGGAAGCACGTGATAAGCGCTGGTGATATGAAGGACAAAGTATGGTGGATCTCGAATAGATGTGCAATCAAAGAAATGTTGCAGAGCATAGGTAATGTCAAAATATCAAGCGGTATTTGCCCCTTCCGAATGGATTACAAGACTTCACAGGATTTGCTTCAGTACTTGTCAAGGATACGCCATAATCCCAAAGCGATCAACCTGATCTTCTCCCGCCTCCGAAACAATCTCTCTAAATCCGAATTTGCCTATATAAGATCAGCTTGGCCTATTTGTCATTTCAAGTTAAGAAATCCTTTAGAGTTTCAGTCAGCCACAGCTCTCTCTGTTTTTATTCAGTCTTGTGGTAGCGCTCAGAACAGCTACGCCGCTCCCAACGGTCTTCGCCCGAGCTCATTGAAAGCTTGTGTTATTTTGGCAAGAAACAGCAGTCACAATAACCGCTCTGTGCCCATTGAATCTCGTCCGAGCTCTTTAACTCCCGTCTGCATTGCTGAGACAGTAGTAAGGAATACATTTGAAGCAAGTAGGAACCGTTCAGAAGATTTCATATAGAAATAGACTAAGATACAGATTAAGAATGTTCTGCTGTTGCAAATTATGGTCTTTTCAGTATATTAGGATTTATAGCAGTTCAGGTAGTATTACAGGCATAACAATTAGAACAAGGATCAAGGAAGTGATCTATCTTGTAATTCCTATGATCCATGATATCAAAATTTTGTACTCATGGAGCTTTGACTCCTTCTTTTTCAGCAATCAATAGCAACCGACTCTTTTAAAAAAAATATATAAGATGAGACCAGATGAGATACAGCACAGGTATTTTCCTGAACATGAAAAGCAAATCATTCTAATAGAGGATCATGAAGGCACAAATGGTGGACATTATGCAGGAAATACTACTTCGAAGAAGATTTTGAGAGCAGGATTGTGGTGGCCTACACTACATAGAGATGCAAAGGAGTATTGCAAAGCTTGTGATGTGTGCCAAAGAACATGAAAACCTTCAAGAAGAGATGAGATGCCATTGGTACCACAGGTTACATTGCAGGCTTTTGATAAATGGGATATTGATTTTGTTGGACCTATAAATCCACCTGGAAAGAGGACTGGTGTGAGGTACATAATTACTGCAATTGATTATTTGACAAGGTGGAATGAAGCACAACTAGTAAGGGATTGCAGCGCAGAGACTGTTGCGAAGTTTATTTTTGAATACATACTGTCTAGATTTGGGTGTTTAAAGATCTTGATGAGTGATCAAGGTTCACATTTCTTGAATAAGACTATTGAAGCATTGATTGAGGAATTTCAAGTTTATCACCAAAAGAGTACTCCTTATCACCCTCAGGCCAATGGTGCTGTGGAAGGATTCGATAAGATTTTGGAGAATGCACTAACTAAGGTATGCAATGTAAATAGAGATGACTGGGACCTTATAATTCTAGAAATATTATGGGCTTATAGGACCGCATACAAAAAGTTAATAGGTCAGACACCCTTCAGGTTAGTTTATGGGCAAGAAGCTGTGATGCCTATGGAATAAACTGTCCCTAGCCTAAGGATTGCAACTTTTACAAATATGGCAGACCCTGACATAACAGAGGAAAGAATGTCGCAGTTGGTTTCTTTGGAAGAAGACAAATTTATAGTAGGATTCCATCAGCAAGTATAAAAGGCAAGAGAAAATGCCTGGCATGATAGGAATATTAAGAAAAATAAGTTCCAGGTAGGAGACCTTATTCTCCTCTATGACAGTAAGTTTGTGAAGTTCCCAGGAAAATTCAAAATGTAGTGGTTAGGCCCATATGTTATCAAGTATAATATTGATGAAGGTGCAGTTCAGTTAGGAAAGCTAAATGGAGAAGTGATTCAGGGAAAAGTAAATGGTAGTAGATTGAAGTTATACAGGGAAAACCTTCCCCTACAATTTTTCTCTAAAGAAGAAAGGGGAAAAGTCTTAGTGCCACCTGCAGTTCAAAGTGGGCATTGGACTATAAACTATGCTACATAGAGCTTCGACGTAAGAATTTAATTTGATACAGTATAAAGTATGTCGAAGGTCGTAGTAGCCGTGACATAAGACGAGATGTGCATGACAATTTGGAATGCGTCGAAGTTCGTCAGAAGACATAAATATGATGTTAAAAGGGAAAAAATGTGTGGAAAGTTGCATTTATGAGGACATAGTGGAAATATCTAAGGATAGATATATAATTAATGAGTAAATATGAATGCAATCTGGACAATAAAATCTAATGATGGGGTTCAAATTTCATAATTGTTATAAATAGTTGCCTCCCACCCAGATTAAGAACTTTGCTGAATTAAGAGCTCGAGTGTTCATAGTGTGAGGAAAATGCAGAGAATTTCCGCATGAACGTTCTGTCAACTGAAGAATTTGTGCGTATATTCGATGAAAGAGGCATAAAGGGAGTCATGGAAGCAATTGCCGTAGCGACCGCTGGGACACCTACAACATTAGCTCAGATGCTTGCAGTAGCAACACCCGCAATAGCATCAACTACAACACCATCACCACAGAAACAAAGTAGATCCCCAAGAAAGAATTTGACTAAGGAAGTGAGAAGAAAGAAGAAAGAAGATAAGAAACTAGCCAAACCTTAGCAAAATCTTGTGCCAGTCAAAGACATTGACGAAGAAGTGGAGGAGATACAGGTGGAGGAAGGCGGAGCAATATTTCTATCACCCCTACCACCATACATCCCACCGAGGAAACTGAATGCTAAACCTGTAAAAGAATCAAAGGATGCGAAGTATCGCACATTTACACCCTTATTGCCAAAAGCAATACCCTTTAAAGGAGAAGTTTTAGGAAAAATTCCATAGCTCAAATTTGTGGATTATGATTTTAATGAGAGGAAGAAGTACCCTTAGTTCATACTAGAACACTATTTGAAGAAGGTACACTACCAATACAAGAGAGTGATGAGGCTAGAACCACAACAATGGGTGAATGGGTTGGCACAGTCAGGATTGCTAAATATGTTGAATGTGCCACACTTCTGTAGAAGTGCGGGGAGCACAGTGTGTGTGAGGTAGTTTCTCATGATGGTGCATGATGGAAATTTATGCTTGGGGAATAAGATATCCATAGACCCTATGTTGGTATGGGGGATCAAAATATTGCCATACCAAGGACGAAACCCCATGGAGGACCTCATTGGAAAGGATCAGGACCATGCTATAGCAGAAAATACAAAGAAAAAATTTGGGCTGGTTAAAGGAAAGAAGGGTTATGATATAAATTTGATTAGTGACCAAGCAGTTCGCTTTGCAACACACATATTGGTCGAGAAGATTATGAGGAAATGTCATGCGAACAAAGTTCCTGCATCGATGGTGTCATTAGCCATGCAGTGTGCCAACAAAGTTCAATATAATTGGGCCAGATACCTATGCACAGAGTTCCTGGATGACTTCCGCGAGGTCCAAGAGAAAAGTACAACTTTCCACTACACTTGGTTGATCTTGATTATTGTAATGTTGGCGTGGGGAGAACTAGAGGAGTCACAGTTATCTCAAGTGCCTACAAATACCTGTGAAGTTGTGAGGTATGCTTCATTGTGGTTTACCATAAACTCATCGCGCGCACAAGAGAAACAAATATTTTTTGTACTTTATCACATGGATTTACACACGCTAGTGAAAAAACATCCCAGACTCTCACCAAGATTATACGAGAAGTATAACTCTGTGGCGAAGTTCAAAGCAAATTTTCAAAAAGTATAAATACATGTGTGTAGGGATACAAAGAAGAAATGGTATGCCTTGCCATATATGGTGATTGAAGACAATCTTGTGGTGCAGATACAAAATTGGCCCAAAGAATGAATGACTCTGTTGGAGGTAACATGAGATAGTGAGATAGAAGGAGAAGATGTGGAAACTTCGCAGCATGGCGAAGCCAGTGGATAAGACAAGGAGTAGGATGAACATGAGTTAGAGGAGGAAGAGAAGAATGATGAGGGTTAGTAGGATCCTCTTGAGGGAGATGAGTAGACCAAGGAGACAAAAAAGGTAGAAATAGAAAATATTTCCACAGTAAAAAGGAAGGCAGAGGGCGAATCTGCCTCAAAGAAAAAGAAGAAGTAGAAGACCAATAAGAAGAAGGATCTCATGGTACTTACTAAAGGGGACTTAGATGAAATCAGGGATATGTGACATGAAGCAACAACAAAATCCTAGAATAGAGTAGAAGATCACTACGATGCACTTTTGACTAGTGTCATAGAGTGGATCATAGAATTGAAGATACTGGCGTAGATGACCAGATAACTCGTGCAGATAGAGGAAAGGGTTGGAGTAGAAAGGTAGATAGAGCTTACACTTGCAACGAGGCTAACATAGATACCTGTAGGAGCCCTACAGTTCGACTCTACAACAAATATAACAATAGGCTAAAGAATGGAAGTAGGTAAACATGAACATCACAATAGTGCTGCTGCCAAGACTACATAAACTGCACTTATAGATTATAGAGAAACTAAAGCTGAGGGAACAACATACATCGCAGTTGAATATACAGGTAGAAAAAGAGTGTGCTGCGCTTTGGTAGAAGCTCGAGCAAGTGATGCAAGAAAATGATCAAATGGTAGAGGAATGCCAGAAGATCAAGGAGGTGGTGAAAGCCACATGTAAAGAGATGCCAGACCTTGATGTCTGAGAGGAAGAGCCAGTAGAAGAAAAGGTCGCGAATCTTAGCCTTGCAGTAAAGGGGTATAAGGACAAAATTTCCGAAGTGCAATTCAAGTGCGAAATGCAGATTAGTGAGATGAAAATGAAGCTGCAGCCAACAATGCCACAGGAAGTAAAGGATTAGAGGGAGACTAACCTAAAGACTGTAATGGCCAACATTTCCGCAACATTGGCAGACTATGGGAAGTTGTTAGATGAAATTTTACAAATTTGGACTTCACTGTAGGAAGATCCAAATGTACAGAAACTGCAAGAAGAAATGTAGTAGAAGAAACAATAATTAGAAGAGATTCAGGCATCTATAAAGACCTTACCAATCTTGCAGAGGCTCATGAAAATCAATGAGAGTAAGGCCCTCCAGAAGAACATTGAGGAACTAAAGAAGGAGGAGAAAATTTTGATAGAAAGGAATCAGCCTTGCCATGATGAGGTCCTCCAATTATCATAGGTAGTGGATGAGAAGCTTCAAGAGCTTCGACAAAGGGAAACAATGTTGGTGCAGAAGGTTGTAGAACATGTGATAGAGGCATTGTTGGAGGAAGCACACAATGAGGACAAGTCGGTGACAAAAACTCTGTAACAATTCAACTAGGTCTACAATAATATCACAAAAAAAATTAGTGGCAAAGCAACTGAGTGACTTGGGACGAGTCACATGTGAGTGTTGGGGGGCCTATTGGGCACAACCCAACTTGCCCTAGATTTTGATGAATACTCCATATTTTGGGGGAGTAGAGTGTAAAGTAAAGGATGCATCAGAGTGCAAAGTGGATTGTGCAGTAGAACAACGGAGTGCCAAAATGGACCACAAAGTAGATATACCACAGGGTATATGGGCTTCAGTACAGGTTGAAGCCCCTCTCATTTTGTAAAAGAATACTATTTTTCAAATGATGAAGGGGTTTTGGACCATAGTAGCTTGCATTAGGGGAGTCCATAGTATATGGACCATGGTATTGTGATTATATATCCCTTGATGTAATAGTATATGTGGGGATGAATAATAAAGAAGGAGATAGTCTTGAAGAAACACATCATGTATTGAATGGTTGTATCTTTGTGATTTGTGGTTTGGGCAAGAAGGCGAGGCTCTACAGCTGAGTGAGTAGGCCAAGAATTTCTTGTTGCACAAGTTCTCTATTATAAGAAACAGTTCTTGTGGACGTAGTTCACATTGGTGAACCAAAGTAAAATTTTTGTCTTCATGTGTTTATTTTCTTATTATCTTTTGTAGCACAACAATTTCATTTTATTTCAGTACATTGAAGTTTTATGGATGTATATGATATATTTTAAGTGATGAATGTAATTTGGTGAAGTAATGCATGAATGTGAAGTAAATTATGAATGTTAAGTATTACAAAACACAAAAATACAACATAGTATCATCCCTTAAGGTTGCAAAAACTTGGTTCTGCATCCTTCCATAGTCACTTTGGGTGAGACTACGATATGCTTGCAGGTCGTTATCGAAAGGGCCAGTGATTCAAAGTTTTGTTGGTGCACAGTAAAGGATTGAACATGGGTTGGCCCAACCTAAAACCATCACCAATTCCTTTCTTGCAAGCATATGTACATACCATGAACTCTTTATCCAAATCTGCAATCTTCAATACTGGAGAATTTGTAAGAAAATGATTCAATTGCTCAAATCTAGCTACACACTTCTCTATCCATTCAAACTTCTTCCCTTTTCATTGCAATCATGTAATAGGATAGGCAATCCATGAGAAGTTCTTGATGAACCTTCTAGAATAACTTCCTAGTCCCATGAATGGATTGACCTCATCCTCATTCCTAGGAGTTTTCCGGGTCCAATTCCGCACACCTCTCAGAGCGCGCAACTCCCAGGCAGAATAATTTATAGTCCCGCGCTCCCTTTCAACTGCTTGGAGCGCTAAGACTGTCCTTCCTATGGCTAGTCAGGTGGTCGCAACACTTGTGCGGGGCTCCATCCCGTCCTCCAACATAGTTCGCGGAGAATCCTCATCTACCATTATGGTCATCGGCACCGCACACTCTACTATTTTCAATGCACTACCCTGGTTACAGTGTTTGGCGATATGTGGTCCCAACCATGGTAGCAGACTAACCAATTCTCGACGATCATCCTCTGATTCGTCAGTATGATCGTATGCACCTTGCCTTGCCATCCTTGGGTTATCGATGAGAAATGCTTCCCTTATTTCTTTTTCTAGCCTCTTGACCTCTACATCCATTAAAGCACCTTTCTTTCTTAGTTGTACCTGATCTTTTTAAAGTTCTCGAAGTCTAAAGTTTCCTCGTCGAATTTCTTCCTGAAGTCTTCTCTGTTCCACTTCACATAGCCATGTAATTTCTTCATTTCAGGCTTCGCGCACGGTCGAATCTATGGTTTTTGTTACATGCGGACTCGGCTCTCCATGCTCCTCAAAGCTTACAACCCCCGCTTCATACCGCAGCTTTGGAATTTCTCTCGCGGTCAGGGTTTTGCACATGGTCCTATAGGCCCATAAAACTGCTGGTACGTGTAGGTTCCAGTCAGTGCGTTTCACATGGTGGACCCTATTCATCACTTCACACACCTTGTCAAAGGCTTCCCCGATGATAATCTTTGGTGCACTTCGTCTTCGCTACTTCTGCATTTTGTTCCTGTTTTCTATTATGAGAGTGGTGTTCGTTGGTGTGGGCTGTGTACCATACGCCTGTATCCATTTGGAAAGGTGGGAATGCAAGCTGTTTCACCCTTCAAAACTGTCTCTCATCCATAGCTAATGTTTTCCAAATCGTGCAAGCATCACCTGTCTGCAGTCGCGCCACTCCCTAAAACTTTGCTAGTGCGTACTCGACCACCTTACGGGCGTAGCGCGCAGGGCCCATTTCAGAGCATTGAACCACTATTGTTCTGGCACTTTGCTTTTTAAATTTGTTCAGGAATTCTTCTACTGATGTCAATCCATCATACATGGGCAGATCCCTTGCCTCTTGTCATGCGGAAAGAGTCAATTTTGCGGACAAAACCGACCTCCCTAGAAGCTAAGGCTTTCTAGTGACAAACAAGACAATTAAACATTATCTTTCCCTAAATATGCCTTTAGAATACAAGTAATCAGGTGTTCAAAACATACCTTTAGTCCCACGCTGTTTGTAGCAGTCCAGCCTCTCTGATTCGGATGAGCTCCTCCTTCTCTTCGAAACCTGCATTCACTAACAAGAAAACGATTACATAACACCTGAATAACTCATAAAATAAAACATATTCATCATAAAGACCAAGGAGTATATGAAACAAATTATGTAGAACAACTTGTTGAGAAAATTGAGCTTAATTGTATTAAGTGGAAACAAAAGAAACCATTACAACCAGTGCCTTGGTGTTGTGCAGGTCCCTCCCAGGGTCCAGCAAGAGTTCTCCTTTACTTTGATCAGCTCACCCACTTCCAAATGAAGCTAAGAAAGGATGGGAATCTCTCCTCTCAAGCTCTATAAGGGAGTCCTAATTCCAGCAGCATCTACCCTTAGGAATGTTCAGCTTTCAACCTCCCCTCCCTCTGGCCCAATGCCTATATTTATAGTGCTTTAGAGGAAGTTAATCAGGTCCACCATCAATGGGATAAGCCCCTCTTTGAATGGGATGGCTCCCCTCTTGATGGGATAAGTTCCTCTTTCATATGGATACATGAATCATCTGGAGGCGCTCAATACACGTCAAACAATCTTCTAGAATGCTCTAGAATCGACCACAAGTAACTTTTTTGAAGTAAAACTTGCGCCTTTTGACCTTTACAGGAGTACACACCCACCCCTTTACAGACAGAGCATACAAGTACGTAGGTATTGTGAACTTGAGGTGCGTACACGTAGGTAAGGCTAAAAGAATCTGCGTACCCAGAGTTATATATATTTTTAAAGACTTTCTCTCTTTCTTGGAGTTTGACATGAGGAGCAGAGGTATGAGACTTGCCAAGGAGGATAGTATGACAGCTGATGGGGCCATACTAACTGCAAATAGTCATGGTGACAAATTTTAGTGTAACAGATTGCCCCCTAAAGTGCGAACCCTGTAGTAGATTAGGGTTTCATATCATCTAGGAAGGGTGAAGTACTTTATCATTTCAAGGATTATCTTGTGGAGAGCCCAGTCGGAACCTGCAAATATTCAACACAAAATACATATATAAGATCATATCATCGCTGAGGTAGGCATTCCCATACTCAGATTGAAAACTTTAACTAACAAACTACTGCTCTGATATAGGAATGATTTTGCAGTACATCATAATCATAGACTCTTGTAGACACAGTATGGACGCAACCATCTGCTTATGATTAGTCTACTGTATAATGAATACAAAAATCCTCGCAGCCTGGATGCTGGAAACTAGATCCAGGGTCTTCATTTCTATTTCCCGAAATGGTACGATTCTATCCATGCGAATAAATGAGTTGATGTCGAACATGGTAGAAACCACTTGATTACCAGTCGATGATGTAAACTGTTAACAAGTGTGAGAGAGACCACCAGTGATGTCAATGGTTCTCAAAGTACCCAGTACAATCCATGAGATGTGAATGAATGAGTTGATGTCGAACATTTCACGGAATCCTTCGATCGAAAGTCAATGATGTAAACCGTCATCAAAGGCGAGAAACCTACCATTGATGCATGCAGATTTCAAGGTACTGACGATTTCTAGGTCATCTTTCTAGATAATGTGCTGATGTCGATAGAAAACGACCTGTTGCAGGCAAGCCCACAACACGAAATCATAGATTAAGTTGAAGAAATGTAGCTGTAAGGACTGACTCAGGGATGGTCGAGATGGATGACGGGTATTTTGCAGATGAATGGTTTATTTGCAGTGACCTCTTGAACACATAACGACACGACAGATGGCTTGGTGACAATTGACCCAAAGTTAATACCCGGAACCGGTTGAAGATTTTCAATGTGGTTTGACCAACTATTAGGCAAAGGATTTCCCAACCCAGGTGAATGAAAAGTGTCGTGTCCAAGAGTGGTGATAAGGTTTCTTCTGAGACAAATGATAACAAATAGGCTCATTTTTCTCTCTTTTCCCCCACCATTTCTGGCAAGTACCTCTTTATTTTTTACAAGCTTGAGGAGGATAACATATGCTTGATTATAAGCTCATCCTTCGGATGAGTCCAACTTAGTTTAGATTCGAACCCTAAGAAGGAGTGGTCCGTTCCTGTTTGTAATCAAACAGGTCCTTTACTGTGAAATTTTAACGAGTCCAGTATAGGAGAAACTCGGCGTTTTTCAATTTTAGAGAGTCTGAAAAACTTAAGAAGACTCCAGGGTTGACCTTTTTCGTAAATTTGTGTCTCCCAAGCCCGAAAAAGTATAAAATAATACTTGAGAGAACCGCTTGATCTTTTACGACCAAGGAGTACTTTCATAATTAGTGTCTTTGACCTGAAAAGTAAAAAGCAATCAAGGACACGTCGTTTTATTTCCAATATCGAATTTGAAATGACAAAAATCCGGCAATCTTTTCCTGTTTTTACGGTCAGAAAAGGGCTATAAGGGGACCGTCTTTTAATTCCGTTTTAACGAGTGTAAAAGAAACGCTCAGCAATCTTTTCATGTTTTAGGAGTCAGAAAAGGGCTTAAAAGATGACTGTGATGTTTTTGTTTGTGAAAAATGACAATTTTCCCTGAAAATTCTTTATCCTGCACAAAAACCAACACATTACTCATACCTGTTTAAAGATAGATAAAAATACTTTGAAAAATACCTTTTCACGGTGGAAAATAAACAAATTTAACATTTATTTACTCAAAAAACCTATAAAAAGGGATTTTACCATTTCATTTTTACCATTTTACTGTTGAGGAGAGAAAAAGGGCTTTTGGCAAGAAACTTCCCGTGGAAATTGCGGAGAATCCGACCATCGAAATCAAATGGCATCTCATCAGGTATTCTACAACATCCTCCTCTTCATTTCCATCCGTTTAGAATTTGTTTTTAGGCCCTAGTTTCATTTTTTGGAGGCTTTGGGGTTTCAAAGTCTGCTTTTCGGGGTACGCAGGTGCTCCACTGGTGACCCGCGTACCCCGACATTTTCTCAGTTGGGAAAATGCCGGGCGTACGCACCTTGCCTTAAGGGAACCTGCGTATGCATGCCCTTTTCCTAAAGGCGGGGTGCGTACCCCGCAAAACGAATATTTAAACCCCAATTTCTTCAAAATGGACCAATTTTTTTTGATTTCATTGATTCTAACAGATGTTTTTTGGTGTGTAGATTGCCCACCATGCTTGATTGGCGTGAGAGAGAACACGAAGATGTCGATTTGGCTGCCATTAATCATCAACCGTCCATTGATGCTTTGAAGGCATGCGGCCTTTACAAATACTGGGCCATACCTGGCATGAGGGCCCAGGTGCGCTTTCTAGAGTGGCTGGTAGAGAGATGGAACGTCCAGGACCAGTGCTTTTACATTGGAGGGCACCAGCTCGAGATAGAGCTCTCAGATATTTACTTTCTCACTGGTTTGCCCAAGAGGGGCGAACACTTGACTCTATCCGGGACTAGGCCGGGTGGCCAGTCCATCGCTAGTCTCCGACTAGAGTGGTGCAACACGTAGAACCAGGAGAAGGGGATAGAGATCAAAACTATATCCCGCCCTGAACTTATGGTCATTGCTTTTACAGTTACCAGACTTTGCGGGGCTGCCGCGTTGCACATTGCCACTGGATCCCAGATGCGGATGGCGATTGATTGCTATCGGGGCACCATTTTCAACTGGTGTGAAGCTGTGTTGGCTAATGTAAAAAGCCAACTAACTAAAGCCAAAAACGGACAGCTGAAGACCTTTGGTTATGGGGCTTTAGTTGTGAGTTTTGCTTTAGAGAGGGTTCCGATGCTGATCCCACAGCATCTCACTGTTGAGGCTGGGCTTCCCCGAGAGCCCAAATTGATGCGATGGGTTGCGGTTATGGCCCGTCATCCTGACGAGGGCACGGAGGTTGTCCGATTTAGACCGGAGTACTTTCACTGGTTAGAGGACCAGGTCTTTTCGATACAGGATTTTCCTTATGCTGGAGTTGATTTTCGTGGAGATTCGGACATGGTTCTTCCACCGGGAGAACAATGGGATGACACAGGTAATTCATTTTTCACAAGTTTTTAAATTATCTACTTTTTTTTGTTTTTTATATCGTCTCAAAACTGACAGTAATAATTTTCAAAATGTAGATGTAGGCCCACGTCGTCCAGCCAATCTTCGGCCTTTCGAGAGGAGACTACCAGTTGCACCGGCACCGGCCCAACAGGACGAGGCCACAGAGACCTTAGCTGAGTTGGAACAAGACCTAGAGCGTCTTACGGCGGATATACCAGAGACTACCATAGACGATATTCCTATCAGACTTCAGCGCTATGTAGTCGCAGTCCCAGGACCTTTTAGGAGGTTCTTGTGTAGGGTAGCTCGTGTAGTGGTGTCGTATAGAGAGCATCACCAGTGATTGGATGGTTGTTTTTGTAGACACATGCGACATTTTGGTTTTTTGTACTTATCATTTTTGCCGATCATAAGGTGTTTTTCAACCTATGATCGAAGACGATGTATTTTTTGACACACTCCTATCTATATATCATTATTACCGGCTTATCTTATTAAACATGTGTGATGAAATGTTTTTAAATTTTACATGTATGATTATCGCAAATGTCTGTTTAACATTCGAGAAGCAATTGCATCTGCTAATGTATTTAAAGACCTTGGAATATGCTGATATTCAATGTAATCAAATTCACATTCCAAGAGACGCACTCTCAAAAATAACCTTAATAACACTAGATTTCTAATGGCATACACTCTATTAAGCTGTAATACAACGAGTTCAGAATCTAACCTCACTATCAAACTCCGAATCCCAAATGAAATAGATTCAGACAATAATTCAATCACTGCACTGTATTCTGCAATGTTGTTTGTTGTTTGACCGAGGCTCACCCCATGCATAGAAACTAACTCGTCAGAGGGCAAATAGATAACCCAAGCTGCGGAAGAGATATTCCGTGTACTATGACAAGCACCATCAGTAAATCCAATGTATGTTTGGAGAGGCATCGACATCTGCAAACATCAAGGGTAAAACCAAGATAAGCAGAATAACGACGAAAAACACACTTTCTAAGCTAAGCACACTGTCTAAACTAACAAACACACCAGCTAGAAAGAAAAACCTAACCTAACTAAAATCTCCATACCCATCATTTAAGCATAATACCTCTTTAGGTAAAGTCCATTTCTGGGTTTACCCAAAGAGTCCCCGTCAAAGTCTACCAGCTCATAGGCCCCTTTTGCTAGCTTTCGCTTGACAATGTAGGGCCCATGCCACATAGGAACGAATTTTACAGCACCTAATTTATCATTAGCTTGATCATATAATAGCACTAGGTCTCCTTCCGAAAAATTTCGAGGGGTCACATTGCGATCATACTGAGCTTTCATACGTTTTGCGTGAGTCTCGATTGCCAAAGCAGCATCACGTCGAGTCTCATCTAATTGAGCTAAGTATAATAAACACTTCTCCTCTTTGGAAGTAGCTGGAAGTAATTCGACAGCCATTTGAAGTGACGGGATTTCGCATTCAATGGGCAGCACAGCTTCCAAACCATAAACTAGTTGGAAAGGAGTGAACCCTGTTGATGTTTTCACTGAGGTTCGGTACGCCCAAAGCGTGGAAAATAACATGTTGTGCCAATTCGACCGATGAATACCAATGATTCGTCGGATCATGATAACTAAAACTTTGCTGATGGACTCAACCAGACCATTCGCTTGTGGATAATAAGGAGTTGAGCTATCGTGACGCAAACCAAGCTGGCCTGTAAGTTCTATCATCATAACGTTTCGAAAATGGCGCCCATGGTAAGTGATTATCGCTTGTGGGACACCAAACCTAGCAATAATGTGATTGAATACGAAAATTGCAGCTGTCTTGCCGTCTGCCTTGAATGTAGGCATCGCCTCGGCCCACTTAGTAAAATAATCAACCGCAAGGATGATATACGCATGCCCCTTGGCCGAGTGAGGGTTACATGTAATAAAGTCGATACCCCATTTGGCAAAAGGACCAACGACAATTATAGGGTGGAGAGGAGCAGGTGGTGCGCGCATCTTGCGATCAAACACTTGACAGTTGTGGCATTTCCAGACCGCAGTAATATAATCTTTAAACAAGGACGGCCAGAAATAGCCAGCACGCAATATCTTTTGGGCTGGGCATACCCAGACATATGACCGCCACACGCTCCAGAGTGACAGTCATTCAGAACCCTTTCAACTTCGTCGTGAGTTAAGCAACGGCGAAAAACCAAGTCCGCCCCACGGCGATAAAGAGTATCTCCAATAATTTTGTACTGTTGGGACTGGAATCGAATTTTCCGACGCTTCGACTTTGAAACTTCGGGCCGAAAGGATTGGGTCTGGAGATAGACGATTATATCCCCATACCGCGGATCTAAAGTGTTGATGAGAAACAAAGATTCGTCCGCAATGGGTTCCTCTGCCACAATTTCTGTGTCAGCACGCGGGAAATCACACATCAACTCTGCAAAAACTAAAGATTTCTTAGACTTAGATTTTTCAAACTCCAAGTCGAACTCCTGCAGGATAACAATCCATTTGGAGTACTTGCCCCCTAGCAATTGTTTAGTCAGAATGTAGATCATAGGGTTGCAATCCGAAATAACTGTAGTTTTACGGAGTAGAATGTAGTGACGAAAACGTTGGACAGCTTGAACGACTGCCAATGCCAATTTCTCCACATGTGAGTATTTTAGCTCAGTTGGGTTTAACGTCTGACTAAGGTAATATACCACATGTTCCGTTCCGAATTCGTCTTCCTGTACTAAGACCATTCCAATGGTGGAATGGGCGGAGGCGAGGTACAAAAAGTAATCCTGGTTGTAGTTGGGAGGATGTAGCAACGATGCATGGGTCAACGCGTGCTTGAGTGCATCAAAAGATTTCTGAGCTATCTCATCCCAAGTGAATTGAGCGTTCTGTTTCAACAACCGGGTAAAACCCTTTGTAATCTCGGCGTAGTTAGGAATGAATCAGCATAAATAGTTTGCTTTCCCCTGCAAACTTTGGAGTTGGCGAAGACTCGAAGGAGGAGGCAATTTGATGATAGCTTCTACCTTCGAGGGATCGACGCGAATGTCGGCTTTTGAAACTACAAACCCCAGCAATCGTCCCACTTCTATACAGAAGACACATTTGTGTGGGTTCAACTGTATACGATAATTCCTACACCTCATGAAAATTGCTCGTAAATGGACAAGGTGGTCAGCTCGATGTAATGAATGAGCGGGCAAATCATCGAGATACGGTTGCACAATGTGTTTGATGTCATGAAACGCATAAGACATCGCCCTTTGAAAAGTGGCTCCGACATTCTTAAGCCCAAAAGGTAATTTGCAATAAGCAAATGTCCCCCATGGACAAATGAAAGCCGTTTTTGGTTGATCGGCAGGTAGAATATTGATTTGGTTGTAACCGGAAAAATCGTCCATAAAGGAAAATATTTCACTGCTAGCACAATCATCAATTATTTGATCGATATAGGGTGTTGGGTAGTTGTCCTTGGGACAAGCTCGATTGATATCCCTATAGTCGATGCATATTCTTATTGTTCCCTGTTTTTTGTTAACCGGAACAATATTCGATACCCAATCCGTTAATGGGATCGGATAAATGAAACCTGCTTTCAACAGCTTCTCAACTTCTGCTTTAATTGCAGCCGCTTTTCGTGGGTGAATCTGACGCAAACATTGCCGGACGGGTTTAGCGTCCGGGTAAGTCTTAATCTCATGGACAACAATCGCGGGATCAATTCCTGGCATTTCCTCATGGGACCAGGCAAACACGTCGCGAAATTCTTGAAATAGGGCCTTGTATGTCTGAATTTCATCATTTGAACACAAGGCACCTATATGAATGTGCTCAAAAATTCCGGGCTTGACTGAAATGTCAATGGGAATAGTGCGAGAAATGCTTCCCAAATTCAGCTCTGAATCAAGATGTTTCATTGGACTCTGAGCTTCCTTGACATATTCAGCTGTAAATATTGATGAGAAATCGTTTTCAAAACGATCATCCTCAGGTAAAAACGAAGATCTATGATGGAGATCTTCCCATGGTGAATCGTCTACACACAGGACTTCACAAAGTTGTTCGTCAGATGACACAACTTCGGGAAACACTATTAACTCTGAGGTTGACGTGAAAAGTGATTCCTCACGGACCACATTCATTTGGTCGATTTTGGTTGAACGCGGGTCGGTAAAAGACTGCACGGCTTCATAGGCAATTTCATATGGACTCAAAGGCATAACATCACCAAATGAGTCTATCTCAGATTCAGAAGGAAAGATCCAAGGATCGTCATAAACAATGGTGTCTGAAGTAATCATATGAATGGATGCAAATGAAGACAAGGCGTTGATTGGAGGAAAAGGAAAAGTTCCCAGTAAACCGGCATCTTTAACTAATCCTACTCCAACATCCTTATAAGGGATAGTCGTTTTACCGACATGCCGGATACTCTCTGAAGATGCTGGGTCGGATGAAAAGTAAGCCAGCTAGTCTATGGTTACGATCTTGCCATTATGTGGAAACTTTATTACTCTGAAGACCGATGAAACGACCGCTGTCATAGCGTAAGACCAACTTCGACCCAAGAGAAGGTTGTAGTCTAGAGGGGCATCAACCACCTCCACATCTAGACTAACGGTTTTTCCTTCAACCCCTATAGGCAAATCCTGTAGAATGCCAAACGGATGAAACCCACGGCCATCAAAGGCCTTAAGAATTGTCGGGGATTGATTTAGTGAAGGAGAACCAAGCGATCTCCAGCACTGTATCGACATAATACACGTGGAAGCTCCCTCATCAATTACAGTCCGATGAATAGGCCTGTTTTTGACTATCACTGGGATCTGGAAAGCCATTTGATGAGGTAAACGTGGTGTACTATTTTCTAGATCAAAGATTATTAGGTTCGGGTCCTGAACATCAACAGCTCCTATAGCCGACAAAAGTAATTTGCGTTGTGCTGGGCATGATTGCAGCACTTCCAAAGCCGACATTGCTGAGGGTGAAACAGCTAAATCCTCAACAATGTTGTAATTCTGGGCCGCTCTCGCATGTGGATTGAAAGCAGACCTTCGAAGTACACCCTTGGCTGGCGGTTTGATTACTAATTCCAGGTTAGGTTTCTCGATCTGTAGTGGATCGGAACCGGGAGCTGAGGTTGATGGATTAGAATGAGAAGATTCTGCTTCTTTGCCATCAACAGGACTCTTACTACCATAATCTTGCGATTGAGTCGCAATCCTTACATGAGACATCATCAATATGGGTTCTTCACTGGCACTCGAGGAAGAACCTATCATCTTACTCTCCTGCTTTGGAAATGGATCTTTCAAAACAACAGGAGTTGGGGAACCTTTGACGATTTTCACAACCTCGGCCCGATGAGGGAAATCTCTTGTAAAATGATCCTCTTCACAAATAAGACAAGGATATCGAGGTTTGCGCTTTTCGTCATTGGTTTCCAACTTTTCCACTTTCTCCTTTGGAGCTTTGTCTGCTTTATTCTTCTTCTTACCTTTCTTTTTCCCACCGGATTTTGATTTAGCTGTAGATGACTCTACAGCGTGAATATCAGCGGAAACTTCAACAGAAGATTCTCCTGTCGGGGAGTCTGGTAAGATTATAATAGGAGAAGAATTCTTTGAGGATTTCTTCTTGCTTTTAGTATTCACCGTACCAATCATGCCATCAGCGGCATGAGACCCCGAAGGAGAAGCAACGATTTGATTTGACTTAGGAAGATTTGGGATCTTTTCGTGTAACATACCTGACTGAGTGTAAACTAATTCAAGGTACTGCGCTTGAGCAATCACTTGCTCCTCAGTAAATACTCCGGCCTTAGCTACGTCTTTAGTAATCTTTGGTAACAATGATTTAACAAACCATTCAGCTAAGATTTGGTCCGAGATAAAAACTTTCACTAATCGTCTTCGACGTCTCCATTCATGAATATGATCGGAAATATAAGTGGACGTCGATTGTTTTAATGAAGTTAGTAGTTCCGTGCCATTATCATATCTGACCGGCAACTGAAATGAGTTAAGAACGAGGTAGCTAACTGGATAAAATTATAAAAAGAGGCCCGTGGTAACTCAATGTACCACTTGGCCGCGAGACCAATGAGAGTACGCTGGAAAAGACGTAAGCGGATCGAATCATCCGAGATGGAATTAGAGGCACACTAGAGGTGGTAAGTCATCACATGATTTGACGGGTCCTCTCCAGACTTACCTTCGAACTTGGGTATGTCACTGGGCAACTTATTTGGCATTGGGGGCCAAAACGGAAGATAATTTATTGGATCGTTCGTTAGGCGCGACAAGTCTGCTAAATCCAAAGTTGCGATAAACGGTAACTGCAGATTAGGATCCCTAAAACTCTGGGTCACAAGACTAGTCCCAGAAGGAGGATATCCAGGATAACTTGGAATAGGAATCGCGTTCGGGATATTGTATCCTCCCGGAAAACCAGGATTAACCGGACCGTACTGGGGTTGTTGAGGTTGTTGATAAGTGTACCCAGGATACGGTTGATACTGGTAAACTGGCTGTTGGACAGCAGGCCCGTATTGGTACTGTCCCTGGTACGGTTGATAAGCGAATTGTGGTTGACTAGTGACAACCGTACTTAAACCAGGTTGTCCTACAGGCATCTGAACCATAGTTTGAATCGTGGATCCAGACAATGGTAAAGATGTCTGAGGAGTAGTTGCAGAGACAGTAGAAACCGGAGCTGTCGATACTCCAGAATTAAGTGTGGTAGACTGAACAGATGTTGTGGTAGTTGCAACAGTCGTTTGAGATGGAGTACTAGGTGCAATTGGCCCAGACTGAGAAACTATCGAAGGTACAGAAGTTTGAACATTGGACTGGACTGGTTGCTGGGGTGAACCAGAAACTAAAGGTTGTCCAGTTTGAGATGACAACTGTACACTTGGCTGCAATACCTGTTGAACTTGTGATGGATCCCACACTATGTTCATTCCGGGGTATTGACCCATAACAGGTTGAGGATATTGAGATCCATAACCGGATTGAGGGTAGGATTGATAATTGAAAGGTACATTTCTCATACCTTGAACATAAGATTGACCTTGGGGTGGTTGATAACCTTGACTCGAGTACTGACCTTGGGGTAGATACCCTTGAGGTAAGTACTGATACTGGGGTTGACCTTGAGGTATAAATTGATACTGAGGTTGACCTTGGGATACATATTGAGGCTAGGGTTGACCTTGAGGAATGTATTGCACGACGGGTACATATTGTCCTTGAGGTTTCCCCCCAGACGCAATCTGTGTACCTTGAGGTTGTCCCCCAGGCGTTAATTGAGGCTGCCCCCTAGGCGGTAACTGGCCACCTTGAGGTTGAGAACTCGGAATTGAACCTGACATCATGTAAATGTCTCCTACGCCCAACGGTTTATTACCATTGTTTCCAGTTAATAACCCATGTTCAATGGGTTGAGGAGATGCTCCCACAAAAGTACCAGAAAGTGACTGATACCCAGAGGGAACAGAAGGACCGCCGTACAAAAAATATTCAGGTGATTGAGTAAACATAGACGACTGACCAGACATATTTACAGGAGTATAAATACCTCCAGGTGGATAAGGAGTACGAGGTGGAGAAAAACTTGACCCTGAGTTGTCCAAATAATTAGTTAATGAAAGATACCAAGTAGTACTTCTAGGAGGACTGTAAAAAATGGATTCACGCTCCCTTAGATCAATAGTAGGTTGATCTTCAGGGATAGGGACGCCTATTTCTTCTTCTGGAGCAAGTTCTTCAATAGCTATCAAACTAGAAGGAAGATTTTCGGTAATGACTCTTTCTACCCTAGGTGAATCAGGAGCACTAGAAGTTGGAGTAACAGGTTCAGATATTTCAGGTTCTTCGCCTATATCACTAGTAGATGAAAAACTACCAGCAAGCTCAGACACTGCAATAGCTTCAGGATTATAACCTGTTTCTAGACTTTGGTAATCTGGATGGACTACCAACGGAGACTCTCCTTCTTCAGGTGAACCTAATTTACTGCCACTAGGAGTTACAAGGACTTTCAAACCTTCGTAATGACCCGGGACGTCTTCAGGAGGTTGGCCCCGAAGTCTACGGGACTTCCTCAACAAATCGGCCACGGTTACAATCTCAGAAGACTGGCCCCGAAGTCTACGGGACTGTCTCGGTAATTCAGCCACAGTTAAAAACTTTTAACTACTGCACATGAAAACAAAGTAAAATCTCAAAGAAAACCGCCTAAAGTCTCTAAAGAACCAAACAAATTCGAATCACACACCTAAAGAATCTAGGGCGTCAAACCATACACAAACAGTAGCCTTCCGGACCGAAAACACTAGTTGGTGATGAAGCCCAACATCGCCGAATTCAGTACAGAAGTGGTGGGTGGAACAGTTACCCAGGCAACCTGCTTAATGAATAGACCGGCACAAGTTCCTCCACTTTAACCGTCTCGAGTGAAGTGAACCCCCCGGAAAATCAAAGTGAGTTTAGCCGACGTCTACTCCAGGTACAGTGGGATCTTCCCTCCACCGTCACCTTGGGTAGAATCCTAAAGATAATGGTCACTAAGGTCACCAACAGCAACAAATATACCTGGGGGAACAGTCTACGACCCGATAGCACGCAAGGGCAGAGTAACAAGCTCAATCCCCTTGCCGGCTCCTTGACAATAATCCAAGGTTTACCGACAAGTGACCCCAGGCTCCTCGACAATAATCCGAGGTTTACCGTTTGTAGTACGTGCGTATCTGGCGTCTTTCCCAATGAAGGAGGATTGATCCCCTCACTGGTTCGGACACGGTCTCGTGCTTCTCCTTTAAGAGGAGCTTTCCCAGAGCATAAATGTAACAGCTGGATTTATCCTACCACAAGATGAGCTACTTTTTTGGTTTTGCTGTCTTGGAGAGTTAATTAATCTCCTACTCCAAGACACTAGCCTGATCTATATTGGTGTTTCAGAGCCCTAGTAAATAAAAAGTTACTAAGTTAATTTTACTTTAAGCGTTAATTTTATGGCTTTTCTTTAGGACAAAAGGTAGTGGAGATGAAACTGATGGTGTGTAGACTCGACTCAAATCCACTAAAAAGATGCACCTAGGATGATTTATACTAATTTTCTTTTTTCAATGAATTCCCTAGCTAAGAGAGTTGGAGAATGCAAAATTGATATAAAGACAACTTTCTTGGCAATGAAAATCAAAGAAGCAATCTCTTTATCTTTTCCAAAGTATACAACACATGACCACTAATTATTTCACGAAAATTCCTTTCTCTTTTCAAAGACTTCAAATGCTACTAAAACAAACTTTTCTTCAAAAGAGATTTTTGTATTTTTTCTATTAACAAAGCATATAAAACTACCTAACAAAAATCAATTTAAAAAATCTATGACAATCAAATCAATTTTACCTAAAAGAAAATCTAATGAGAAATTTACCTAAAAGCAAACCTAACGAGGCAAAAGCCTACAAAGTATAATTCCAGGATGTTTTACTCAGTTACAATTCAACCAAGGACTAGTTCATGCAGAATCATAAACCAGTCAAAAACGAAAATCAAAATCTTTTGTTCTTTTTCTTAAGAATGAAATTCACAGCTTAAACAAACAAGCTTTGTCGAAATTCCGCAAAGAGACAACACAAAGGTAGGTTTCTCACACAGGTGGATTTTATGAAAGGTCTGACTCCTAAGAAGACTGAAAAGACCAGGGATATCCAAGGTTTTACAACTTCTAAAGCCAAAGTCACTACAGGACCAATGCAAAAATCAAACCCTAGGGCTAGAACTTCTATGAATTTCACTAAAACCCTTGATACTAATGAAACAAGCTTAGATGAATACTTCTGACAGGTAATTAGTGGGTCTGGGCAGCAAAAACAAATTATAAACAAAATCTAAGAGGCAAAAAGGAAAAAATTGAAATTTTCTCAACTTTTGACAGGGTACGCAGGCAACCTGTTTGCACAGGTGCGTGTACGCTCTGTGTACAAAGCTGCAGTGCGTACAAGTACGCACTCTGCTTCACTCAGAGGGTGCGTACTGCTAGCAAAACCAAGAAAAATAAAAACTAACTTAACCCTAAGCTATTCCACCCAAATTCACAGTCAATCAGCCAAAAAACCAGAAAGAAATCGACTTTTCTCAAATCAAAGTATCAAACAAAAGAGAAATCAATCAAATCCATGGATCCCCAGTGGAGTCGCCATTTTGTCATGCGGAAAGAGTCAATTTTGCGGACAAAACCGACCTCCCTAGAAGCTAAGGCTTTCTAGTGACAAACAAGACAATTAAACACTATCTTTCCCTAAATATGCATTTAGAATACAAGTAATCAGGTGCTCAAAACATACCTTTAGTCCCACGCTGTTTGTAGCAGTCGAGCCTCTCTGATCCGGATGAGCTCCTCCTTCTCTTCGAAACCTGCATTCACTAACAAGCAAACGATTACATAACACCTGAATAACTCATAAAATAAAACATATTCATCATAAAGACCAAGGAGTATATGAAACAAATTATGTAGAACAACTTGTTGAGAAAAATGAGCTTAATTGTATTAAGTGGAAACAAAAGAAACCATTACAACTAGTGCCTTGGTGTTGTGTAGGTCCCTCCCAGGGTCTAGCAAGAGTTCTCCTTTACTTTGATCAGCTCACCCACTTCCAAATGAAGCTAAGAAAGGATGGGAATCTCTCCTCTCAAGCTCTATAAGGGAGTCCTAATTCCAGCAGCATCTACCCTTAGGAATGTTCAGCTTTCAACCTCCCCTCCCTCTGGCCCAATGCCTGTATTTATAGTGCTTTAGAGGAAGTTAATCAGGTCCACCATCAATGGGATAAGCCCCTCTTTGAATGGGATGGCTCCCCTCTTGATGGGATAAGTTCCTCTTTCATAGGGATACATGAACCATCTGGAGGCTCTCAATACACGTCAAACAATCTTCTAGAATGCTCTAGAATCGACCACAAGTAACTTTTTTGAAGTAAAACTTGCGCCTTTTGACCTTTACAGGAGTACGCACCCACCCCTTTACAGACAGAGCGTACAAGTACGCAGGTATTGTGAACTTGAGGTGCATACACGCAGGTAAGGCTAAGAGAATCTGCATACCCAGAGTTATATAGATTTTTAAAGACTTTCTCTCTTTCTTGGAGTTTGACATGAGGAGCAGAGGTATGAGACTTGCCAAGGAGGATAGTATGACAGTTGATGGGGCCATACTAACTGCAAATAGTCATGGTGACAAATTTTAGTGTAACACCTCTGTTGCTACATAGTGTAATGACCTTATCATCATATTGCAATTTAACGTGGTTACCTCGTGTAACCGATTCTGCCATCGTTCTACTTCCTTGTCTGAATCCAAAGTGCAAGAGCTGTCACGCTGCCACGAAATCCTACCATCTATTGTTAGATTCACCCAATCCTGCTCTTGCGTGGTTATCTTGTAGATACAATTGAGATTGTCATCACTATCATCGTCATGCACCGGTTCTGTATATCGTGCTCCTTCGGAAGGATCTAGCGGTACTACTACGCGTAGTGACATTTTCTCAAAAATCATTTTGCGCTTCTTCAGGTTTATGACTCTGTTCATATCAGTGGCCCAGTCTATGCCCAGTAGTGTGAGATAGGGATTGCTATCATTGACAATCTCTATCACTTCGAAATCCGCCAGTGCACTCGCACTTTCAATATCCACTGTTACTCCTTGCAGTCTCCCCATTGGTAATATCTTTTGTTGGTTCACCATTCGCAATTGAATAGGAGACCACTGTAGCATGGGCCTGACCATGCATTCCCATATCTACTTTGGCAGTACATTCGCATCCGATCCTAGATCTAGAATTACTTGATCTATTCCATACTCACCGATTTGCACAGTCAATCTCATTTCCCTTCCTGTTCGCGATGTATGTTTCCCGAGCTTTCATACTACGCACGGCTCTCCTGACCCAATGCACCTAGTGATAAATTCCTGCAATCCTTTCACAACCCTGCTATTCCGTAGCAGCTTCATACATGTCTCCAGAAAGGTAGTAAGCGTTGAAGGATCCATCTCTGGTTCTAGTTGATCCTTACTACGTGAAGTGTATGCCTCCATGAAGCTCTTCTTAGCTTCCATGAATGTCTCCTTCGCGCGCTCCAAATCAAATTTAGGTTCCTTTGTAGGAGCCTTGCGAACCCACAAACTTTCTTCAAGCTGCTTACCTTTGTCATCTCCTGTTGTGATACCGCTTCGAAGCACAATGTTCACATTCAGATCCTCTTTGCACAGCTCAATCCTCATCATTTGTAGATTTTGAGTTGGGGGAGGCTGTATTATTCCCTTATCGCGTAGCCTCGCTATCAGGGTAGGGAAATCCTCCATCTCATGGTCGAACTAAGTACATATAAACATGATGCTCTTTTTAGATTTGTACAATCACGGGCATAGTGTTTAGGCCCTTTGCAATTGTAACAAATCAGTTGTTCGCGAACTCTTCCCAGGCCCATTCCACCTCGACCTTGCACCCCTAAAATCCAGTGCGTGCCAATCCTGCGTTTTGATCGAGGGATCATGTTTTAGTCTGCACCCTGTAGGTAGGGGTTTGATCCATCATTAGCTCATAAATTCTGTAGGTGCATTCATCATGACCTACCGACCTGCAAAAATTACATAACAATTGTTGGGACGTCTGCGTATACTTCTGAAATAGGTGACAATTGTCCGTAGCATTTTTTCCTCCTATCTGATAGATCACACACCATAATGCAGGCACCATGCTCAGAATTTCTTGTTCCTCCCATCTCAATGGCATCGGCCCTCCTGCCGCAAAATAATTCACGAAGATTGGATAGTGATCCTTGTCATGTCCCTGTCCCTTGCATTTGATGCACCATATCTCCTCGCGCACCTCTAGGCGAGTTGTGTTGTTCTATTTTAAACTCTACATTTCCAGACATAAATTTTTTAGTTGCACGTGGATTTGTTGAACACCCAGGCCAGATCTTGTATATGGGTCTTATGCAGTCTCATTGCAATCTCCAATGCTTTCAGCATGGGTGGATAACTTCTGCTGCGACAGTGCTGTCCTCAAATGCGGCATTAGGGAGCTACAAACCATGCACGGTGATGTGCATATGTCAAGGTAAGGTTGGCTTCACGAATCATTCCCTTCATCCCCTGACCTAGTTCCCATGGGTTTTTTCCTACAAGCATCACGATCTCCATAACTCGATAATCTATTGCATCTCCAATTTTGGCCTGCTAAACTCCCTGTTCAATGCATCTTGGATTTCTGCGATCCCAATGTTTGGATTGTCATTAGAGTTCTTAATGTACCATGTGAGTGCACAATCTTGCAATGCACTTACCAGTGTTGCCTTCTTTATGTTGTCATCTGTAACCCCTTATGCTTCCCATACTGCTTTTACCACGAACCAAAATTGGTCCGGATCTTCATTCCCTACTCCTTTGAATACCGACAATTTTACTGTTCTCGCCGTACTGAACTGTGTTGGTGGCGGAGGTGGTGTGGACGAAGGTGGAGGTGATGATGGTGAAACTAGTGGCAATGTAGGTGGGGGTGGTATGCACAGAATCCACTGCCTTATCACACTGATCACGCTCCTCGGAGAAACTTTTGTGAGCTCCTCCTCGCTTCCCATGAGGGTGAAATCAAGGGACTAGTATCTAACTCTTCGCTACTTCTGTTTTTGTAGATCTTCCCACTTTGCGTAGTCCCAAACATTAATTTATTCGCATAACCCACTTTTCACACAGTAGCATTTTAATCCAGGTATTCAAAGATTTAATGTACTTACCTCGCGGTCCTTTGAGGAAGTGTCATTCTGCCTCGCTGTAGCTGACTGATGTGTCCACTGTGAACTTGGTGATGAACCCTCCTATAATTCGATCGAGCTAATGGTCCACAACGCATGCAATATTATCTTATGATGCTCCTAGTTTGCTCACCAATTACAGAGTTCACATGATTGGTTTGTCGAGCCTACACCTCCCTTGATTGTCTGCTAGCTTCACGATCCACTCATACAACTCAGAGGGGAAGGATGCAAAGAAAATCTCGTGGATTTCCATATACACGAAGCGCTCTAACCACTGTTCCTTTGATACTTGCGGATTCCTATTTTCCTGCACCGCGAACTCGTGAATATTTCTATGTAGCCATTTTTTAATTTCTTTCTTTGTCAAATTCCAGTGACACAACATCGGACATCCCTTATGCAGATCCCGGTCCCGACAACATAACCATTTGTTGGCTTAGTGGGGCCTGACCCAAGTTCAATGATGATTTAGCTAAAAAAATCCCAGTACTACTGGCCCTTTCGGCAACAGTCCGTGGAGCACAGACTAAGGTCTCACCTGAAGTAGTATGGGAGGGTGTTAGAACCAGGTTTCCGCACCCTGAAGATGTCTGATGATTTCGAGATGGTCCGTGGTTCGACTTGACGCGCATGTCGCTACGCGCACTTACCTGCACCTCGTAGTCTCAGATGCTGCCTTCGCGCAGCCCTATTTGGAGGCCAAACAATGTTATTACCCAATTCCTTACTAGTAGCCCGATATTAGTTGATTACCTTAGCTTATTTGTCCGTTTTCAGTTATACTTAACAATATTCCCAATTCACACAAGTGCGTGCAGTAAAGAAACAATATAATTTCTAGTAATATCAAACATGCAATAATTCAGAAAAGATACACAAAATTGGAACCAAAACTTCACTTTATTATTTTCTTCTCCAGTTATAGACTCGACACTACCCTGTGCACTCAACTGTAGGGGTTTGCACACTCAGCTGCCGACTCTACTAGGCCTTTGCGCACTCAGCTGCAAACTCTACTAGGCCTTTGTGCACTTAGCTACAGAGCGTCTTCCTACTACTACGACCCAAGACACTTGGACTCTTACTCTATACTCCGCTAACCATCAGATTCCATCGATTCATTCCTTTTCTTTCTTGACTACTTTACAACTTAAAGCCTCGCTCTATTTATACAATCCCATGGTCCGCGGACCATGGGTAGGCTGACACTATATTCAACACTTAGGGCAGACGACCCTATGACTCTAACATACAATTCACGCTCCGTGTCCACAATTCATGGAGCTTTACAATAATATTACTCAAAATTTGGGTTTTGAGCCCCAAAACATGCTATGGGGGGATTCCATGCCCAACATACTTACATTTTGTACTTTACTTTATGTAATTATTGTTTACTTTTTTGTTGCACAGTAAAATATAAGATCAAAATTAATATATGAATGTTGTTACAGTTAATTATAGTTAAGGTCCATTGATTTATGCACAATAGATAAAGTTTTAGATCTGCGAAGTAGTCTTTTTGTATGAATAGATCAGATTCGGTATAATATTAAGTAAGATCACATAGCACAGTAATAGATCTATAGGTGAGTCAAACTAAGTCAAGATCCACACTCCATAATCCTTCTGCATGCGGAAACCTGGTTCCAACATCCCCCAATATTTCCTTGGGTGAGAATGGGGTCTACGCGAGCAGATCGTTGCCGAAAGGGCCAGTGATAAAAGGTTTTTTTGGTTAGCGCAACTAACTTTGAACCTCGGTCTAAGCCCCTCAAGCCAAAAAAATGGTTCCATTGCACACAAAACTAGAAAAATTTGAGTATCAATCTTGCGACGCTCCCCAGTCAGAACTTGCATGAGTTACATCAGGGAGTCACTGATGAACTAAAGGTGCAGGAGTAGCACACTCTGTTGGTAATTAAAGAAATTAAAAATGACCATCGACAAATGTTAGAGGACAAGAATTTGGACATCAAGGATTTTGATGAGGCAGCTATGCATAAGAAACAACTAGAAGAGGCCATCACCAAAGCTTGCAGTAAGATACTAGAGCTCTATATATAGACAAAGGCATCACCAGAAGAGAAGCTTTAGAAGCTTACGGTAACAGTAAAAGAATAAAAGGAACAAGTCAAACAAGTAAAATTTGAGCTGGAAATGCAGATCGTGGAGTTGCATATGAGGATGCAGTCGGCAACTCCACCAGAGATTTGTGAGCAGCAGAAAGTGGATATCAAGGCTTCTATGGAGAATATAGCTACTACAGTCTAGGACTATAGCCATATCTTCGAAGACACTATGGAGATATGGGCCTCCTTGTAGGAGAACCCACATGTACAAAATATAGAGGCAGAGATATGTGACAAGTGACAATACTTTGATGAAATCAAAGTGACAACGTGGACCCTTGCACCTATGCAACGTTCGCCCGTCTCTAGGAGGGAAAGTTTTTGCAAGGACAGATTGATGAGCTGTGGAAAAAGGAGGATATCATTTCAACACAGACGTATCCATGGGTCGATGAAGCCATTCAAATTTCACAAATAGTGGAGGGCAAGATGAAGATCATAAGGTAGATGCAAAGAACCATCAGTCTAACGAGAGTAGGGCTGACGATAGAGAAACTGGTAGAGGAAGTACGACAGGCTGCCACGCAGTGCGCAAAGAGACTTAAACCTTTGAAGGTTGCATATAATGGTCTCAAAGTGAAGATTTAGGACATGCATGAGTCACATCTTTGTGTTGGTGGCCTGTTGGGTAGGGTCCCCCTAGGTCAAAATTTTGTCAAGTTTTGGAAAGAGCCTGCATTTTGAGGAGCGGAGCGCACTTCATGTAGTGTTTTAGGAGTCATAGGGGCTTTAGGGCAGGTCAAGGCACATTATTTTGTAAAATTATGGGATCAATTTGTATGTTTTGAGCTCCTCCCATGGTTTACGGACCATGGTATTGTAAGAGAAAAAGATATATCAAGGGTTGTCTTAGTAAGTCAAAGGCATGTATATGTATTGATGTTTTTGAGTCTGTAATTGTCATATTTTTTTTGTGTTAGAGCGAAGGGGAAGGCTCCTACAGTTATGTGCGTGGAGACCTTGGTAAGTTTGCAGTTGTGTGCGCAGGCCCCTGCAGCTATGTGCATAGGGTAAGAAGGATTGTAATTATGAAGATCTGAAGATAATGAAGAAGATTTTGAAGGCAGACCTATGTACTTACATTTTGTACTTTACTTTATGAAAGTACTAAAAGGAAGCATTAAGACAAGAGTGCTCCCTTATTATGAGAAAGGCCAAGGTTCCCAGAAGTAATTTGAGTAAGACAGAACAAAAGGCCTTCAATTCCCTGCGAAACAATGAAGAAATTGTGGTTCTCAAGGCAGATAAAGGAGGAGCAGCAGTGATCCTAGATAAAGAAGATTATATATGCAAAATGAATGAACACCTCAATTGTGGCAGTTACAAGAAGCTGAACAAGAACCCGATCCCCAAGATTATGAAAGAGGTGAAAAAGGCAGTTTTGGAATCCAACCTTGATGAAAAATTAAAAAAGAGATTAATTCCCTCTAGTGAATGCATCCCTAGAATTTATGGGCTACCCAAGATCCATAAGGAAGGAGTCCCTCTGAGACCAATTGTCAATACAATTGGTTCCCCAACCTATGAGCTCGCTAAATACGTTGCAAAAATCCTGAGACCCCTTGTGGGAAACACTGATTCTTTCATCAAGGACTCCCATGACTTTGTGAAGCTCATTAAGAATGAGAAATTGGATCGTGAGGACATCCTTGTCAGCTTTGACGTTGTGTCCCTATTTACCAAGATCCCTCTTGAAGAAGCCATTCAGGTTATAAAAGAGGTTACTGATCCAGGGACTGCAAGATTGGCCGAAATCTGCTTGCGATCAACAGTTTTCACCTTCCAAGGAACATACTATGAGCAAACTTCTGGAGTGGCAATGGGATCCCCCCTTTCACCGATCGTGGCCAACCTATACATGGAATATTTTGAGAAGAAGGCCTTGGATTCTTACCCCCTGAAGCCAGCATGGTGGAAGCGATTCGTCGATGATACTAATATAAAATGGACTCATGGTAAAGCAGAGCTTGACAAGTTCTTTATTCACCTAAATTCCATCTCCTCAGAAATAAAATTCACTATGGAGCTTGAAGAAAACATGAGCATTCCTTTTTTAGACATCCTCATCATGAGAAAAGATGATGGATCCATTGGGCACAGAGTCTTCAGAAAGTCTACCCATACAGAGAACTACCTCCACGCTAACTCCCACCATCATCCAGCCCAGAAACTTGGTGTTCTAAACACTCTTGCTATCAGGGCCCTTCGAATTTCTGACACTGATCATTTGGATGAAGAAAAGAAGCATTTAGTCTCAACCTTTAAAGGTTTAGGCTACAAAGAAAATGAGATTAAGAGAGCAATTCAGAAAGCTGAGAAGAGGATGATATCTCATGAACCTAAAGCCCGAGATCAATCTGAAGATGGTAGGGTTTTTCTTCCTTACATTCATGGAGTTACAGATAAGATTGCGAGAGTCCTAAGAAAGAAGAACATAAGCACGCAATTCTCAGCCCCTGGAACAATTAGGCAAAGTATCAGATCGGTTAAGGATAATATTGATAAACAACAACTTAAAGGGGTCTATAAAGTCGATTGCTCATGTGGGAAAAGCTACATTGGTGAAACGGGTCGCTCCTTGCAGACGAGACTTAAGGAACATGGAGCTGATATTAAAAATGAAAGGTCTCGTTCTTCCGCCCTTGCAGAACACTCATCGAAAACTAAGCACCATGTCTTATTGGAAAACGCCTCCATTATCGCTAAAGAAGAGCATCACCATAAACGAAAGATCAGAGAAGCTCTTGAAATCATCAAGCACCCGCAGAATCTAAACAGGGACAGTGGTTTGGAGATCAGTGGAAGCTGGTTTCCCCTGATTAAAGAAAAATTAACCCAATATCAATATAATAATAGTAATAATAATAATAATTATAATATTAATAATAATTAATAATTTTCCATTAAACCCTACAATATTAATTAATTAGATTTTCAATTTAATCCCTTATTAAATTCAAATATCTACTTTATTATAAGATTAATAACTTTCTAATAATTATAAAAGTTATTAATATGTCAATAATAATCATTATAATTAATTATTATATTAATTATTACATTAATATAATTAATTATCATAGTAATAATAATTAATAAATAATCAATCATATTAATTAATAATTAATAATAATTAATATAATAATTATTTACATCATATTTTTAATTACAGTTATAATCATATTAATTAATATAATATTAACTAATAATAATTAATTAATTATATTAAGTAATAATTATCAATTATATTAACTAATAACAATTAATAATAATTAATAAAATTAATAATAATAAATAATCAATTAATTACTATATTTATTATTGGTACATTAATAATAATTAATATAATTATATTAAATAAATAAATAATAAATAAGAATAAACATTTATAATCATTTCAATTATAATCATATTAATTAATATAATAATAAATTATATTAATTTAGTAATTAATTATATTAATTAATAATAATTAATTATATTAAGTAACAATGATCAATCATATTAACTAAACATTACTTAATAATAATTAATAAAATTAATAAAAATAAACAATCAATATAATTATTCACTATATTAATTTTTTTTTTATAGTAATCATCATACTAATATTTATTATAAAATTAATATTATTAATTATTATATTAAATAAATAATAATAAAATAAAAATAAATAAATAAACAATTATAATCATTTCAATTAACTTGAAAAAACTATATTCATTACAATAATAACAGTTGAAGTAATAATAATTTTCACTCAAAATTTATATATTAATAAGAATAAAAATAATTATAATCAATTCAATTCAATTAATTTTAATAATATATATTTAATAGTACTTATTAATAATTATTATTTAGATAATATCTAAATAAAAAATAATAATAATAATAATTAAAATTAATTAATATAAAAATTCAATTTAAAATTAATTAATCATGAAGGAGCCGACTTCTCAAAAATTGAGAGCCGACCTTCCCTTCCCTTATTTTCCCTCCTCATTTCTATTTAAACCCTAATAGTCTACTCTTCTTCTATCAAAGCATTCATGTTGTCCTGATGATGGATCCCGGTTGGGATTCGAAACGTTGGCAGAAAATCGTTCTTACTGTGGATTCTCCGATGACTAAAGAAATAACAAACCACAGAGGTCTTAAATCCAGGACTATTTACTTTTATGCTATGTAGTAAAATATAAGATTAGAATTAATATATGAATGTTGTTACAGTTAATTACAGTTAAGGTCCATTGATTTATGCATAGTAGATAAAGTTTTAGATTTGTGAAGTAGTCTTTTTGTATGAATGGATCAGATTCGGTATAATATTAATTAAGATCGCATAGTGTAGTAATATTTCTATAGGTGAGTCAGAATAATTCAATATCCACACTTCATAATCCTTCTGGATGTGGAAACCTCATTCCATCATCCCCCAATATCGCGTTGGATGAGACTGCGGACTGCATGAGCAAATCGTTGCCGAAAGGGTCGATGATAAAGGGTTTTGTTGGTTAGCGCAACTAACTCTGAATCTAGGTCTAATCCCCTCAAGCCAACAAAGAGGCACTATAATTGACTAAACAATTACGAACATTCTTATTAAAGACCTCAAAGGTCAAGAGAAAAGGTGGGGTATGTGAATTACACCTATCACTATGAGAATTGCATCTAGTTGTTTCGTTTTATTAGAGGAATAATGGGTCTTCAACTTGGTTTTACTTTTGGCAGTCATAATAGTAGTGGGTAGGGGATATTTTGAAGTAGCATGAAAAGCATTTAATAAAATATTTTGTTTTTACTTTAGTTTACTAACTTCATATGCTGAAATTTTAGCTTTGGTCTTCTTCATATCTTCTATAATATTATACTCTATACTATCAAAAATTACAAGAGTTTTAGAAGTAGACTTATCTGAAGTGACACTTTTATCTATAGTGGTAGGAGGCAGAGTGCTAGGAGTTTGAGTGGGATTTTTACTCATTAGATCTGATGAAGAACTTTAGGGAGAAGCATTTGCAGTAGGGATTTCATTAGAATTAGATGTACCTAAAGAAATTTTTCTTCTTGTAGATGCAGGGAGAGGTTCTTCCTTATCATCTGATAAGGTTCCAATGAAATCCCATGTAATATTAGCATCAATTATTTATTCTCCCTCTTCTTCTTCATCTTCCATTTTTTTGTGTATCCTCTTTCTCATATTCCTCTCCATCAACTACTGAAATTTTCCTGGAAGAAGGAGTTTGTTGAGCCCTTCTAAATGGTCTAAAAGGTTTTCTTGAAGATGATTCTTATGTGACTTGTTTCTTGAGGTCAAATACCTCATTTGTTGGTTTTTTTATGACCTTTTTAAGGCCTTCCATATCAAACACATCTTTAGTATTATTTTTCTTCTTGTCATCCTTAAATGTGACATTTTTTGTTGGTTGAGAGGAAGTTTTTTTCTCTTCTTTGGGAGCTTTCTTAGCAAGAGCGAACATTCATTTCTCAAAATATATTGCTTATTTCATATTATCAGTTAGGGTAGTTTTTCCGTTTCCATGTACGAATATAGCCATTAAAGAGGGAAGAGATCCAATATACCAATCAACTTGAACATCTTCACCTGGCTTGGACGTACCTAGTATCTTCTCCAAAATTTTATTAAATTGTGAATTGAAATCTTTGAATCGTTTATCAAGGCCCATATTTATATCGTACAATTAAATTATTAATGAATTTCATGTCTTTTAATCACCAAAATTCTTTAAAAACACATCCTCAAAAGTATCCCAATTGTTTATGGATCTAGTAGGTAGAGTGAAGTACCAGGAAGTGGATTTTCCTTTAAAAATATGAGGAAAAGGTCTACAAACTACATATTCTCCTTAAACATCTTTTAAATTGAAAAATAGCATAAAATTATTGATATGTTCTTAAGGAGGTACGCCATTATCAGAATTAAATTTTGGTAGCCATCATTCAAGATGTTTAGGGAGAGGGTGTTGTTGAACCACAACATTCATATCTCCAAGGGTTTCCCAAGGACTATGCACCATTATCGTAATTATAGGGATTGAACCAGCTATAATAGTAGAGGTAGTTGCAGTGGATGATGATGGGATTGTGGGTGATGAGGGGCCTATTGTATTAGTAATAATAGAATATATTATAGGTTGAATTGAAGAAGGATATGTAGATAAGGATGAGGGAGGAAGAGTTTGAGATTATTTTGCAGTGGTTTGAGTGATGGTAGGTGTAGGAGGAGTTGAAATAGGAGTAATAGTTTCACTAGTTGTTGAATCATAACTTCAGATGGGTTTCTTCTGACGGTGTGTTTCTAGTGGAAACTCAAAGGGATTTACTCCTAATTTATCACTTTGAACTTTTGTCAATATGAAAAAAATATTTAGTGATGATGTAACACTTCCTTTTGAGGCTTCAAATACTTTGGGCTAATATCCTAATATTGATAGTCCTTCGATCTTCTAAATAATGCTTTGAATTTTAGGTGATACAGGTGGAACTTGAGCTAAGGGTGTATTTAATTAAGGTTAACTAGAAGATCTATGAATAATACTATGAAGTGTGTGAGACAGTTCTACAAGTTCATATAATCAAGGAGATCTGGAAGTTATGGGAGAGATCAAGGGTGGAGATGAAATCTTTGAATGGATTATAGTTTTCTGATGTGATCTTCTTTCCATTCATAGTCTAATGGCCCTCCTTCTGGTGCCATAAATGTTAATGGACTAAATTGACCTCATCGACATTTTGGAAACTACCTGGCCAGAGCCCCAAATTAGACACTTTTCCATTTGAGCTGGTGGTTCCAACTGGTTTTTAATTTACCCATATGGAAGTTAGTACACTAGATGGATTCTTGAGAACATGTGAACTAGAGGAGAAATATAGCTAGCGAGATAATAAATCTAAGTAAAGGCTAAAATCAAAATGAATAAACTCTAACTAAACTATATTGTTTGGTATATAATCCATGTGAAATTTCATATGTGAAATAGAAGATAACTCAATAATTAAAGATGTAGATATCTTCATTAGATTGTTTAACTAAAACAAATTATAAATGAAAAAGAATTCAATTAAATAGTTAATTGAATTTTTATATGAACAACATCCCAATATAGTCTCAAATTATTATGTTTACAAATGGCAGATCCAATAAGACTAAAAAGAATTATTAAATCCTTTACTTATAAACATGAATAAGCTCAAATGATTCCAATAAAAAATTAAGCAAGACAAAATCAATAATAGTACCAATTTTTTTTTTCTACTTCTCAGAGACATGGAATCAAAAGTGGTTAACCTTATATTAGAAAATAAACTCAAACAACAATGCAACTAGGCATTTTCTTTAAAATTTTTAGAACACCAGCATTGGGCCTTAGAGTTATTTAAATAGTTTTTCAAACAAGAAAGGAGAATAGTTACATATCCCAAATTTTCTCAACTAAAACAAAACAAACTTGAATAGAATATTAAATTTGTTGCAACTTCTAAAACTGAAATGAAATTTTCAACTCGAAGTAACAACTATTGATGAAGAGCTAGTGGGTGTTTTCCATTTTTGATAGACTTCTAGAAGATAAGTCAGCTCAGGAGGTGAGTGAGGTTTAATTCTCACTTGACAGTTATAAACTTCAGCTTGTAAGGCTAGAAGTAACCGAGTAGCCTATTCATTGATAACAATAGTTAACCTTCGTTAACTGAGCCTATTCAATGAAGGTAACCATGAGGTTTGACAAGGAATTCCTAGGTTAACTAGAAATTTACCTTTAAAAACTATTCAATCCTTCCAAAAAACCCTACTTTGTCATTTTGAAACTTTGTTTCACTATTTATACCTCAAGGAGAGTCTCCTCTAATTCACATGGTAGCATTTTTTATTCTTTTAAAGACAGAGTGATAGATTAGACTATAGAGTTAGACAATATCTCAACATCTTTTACCAATTCCTCGACCAAGCATATATTGGTCTTCCAAACATGAAAAAATTTAGACTTTTGCATTTTATTATTTTTCGGCAGATTTGGAAAGAACCTTTTCAGATCCTCTTTCCATTTCAAAAGTTCATTGAGCTTGTGCTTTGTTTCATCATTACTAGTTTTCAATATCAATTAAATCATCAAGAAAATAATTAACCAACTTTTCCAGAGTCCTTGTTGCGCTTACATTAGGGAAATTTTGAGGTCTAAAATGGGTCTGCTAAGTAAATTATAAAATAATACTGGAAATAATAAAATAAGATTAGATTACTTCATCAAAATTTAGAGGGAAACAAGAAAAAACTATTCTTTCAACTTATCTCCCTATGGGTTTACTCAAATTTCGAGTGGAAACACTCGTTGGATTCAAAATTTGATTCCACATCCAAGGAGTACCCATGTTTCATACTTTCGATGGACCCTACTACATGAAAAATGAGAAATACATGAAAAACGTGATTACAATCACTTTTTTTCATGTACTTCTCATTTTTCGTATAACAGGGTCCATCGAAAGTATAAAACATGTGTACTCTTTGGATGATGAATTAAATTTTGCATCGAACGAGTAGTCCCGCTCGAAATTTGAGTAAAATCGTAGGGAGATAAGTTGAAAATATGAGTTCAAAAAGTATTTTTATTATTTTATTATTTTGTACTTTTTTACTCCAAAAATGGTGAATCATTCCCCATGGTTGACATCATCACTTTGAATCCTATTGGTTATTATAAATTTTATTTTGGTTGTACATTTTTCTTAGGAGCCCCATATTAGACCTCAAAATTCCCCTTATGATTTGTTGTAGAAAAGTTTTTGCTCATGCTGAAGCTGTTGATTTATGTCATAAGCTTCATGCTTAAACTTAGAAAGATCTAAACATTATCCTCAGTTTGCATTATCTTCTCGTGTAATTCATCTATCTTGCCATCGTTCTTCTTAACTTCAGACTCATAATGACTTCTGACCAAGGAAATTTGAGCTTGCATTTTAGCTTAATCCTGTGAAGAGTGTTGCTCCAGCTTATGTATTCTTTCATCTTTCTGCTTGATAAATTCCCTAAACTTTGTTTCTTTGTCCATACTAGGGAAAACATAGGTCCCTACAAATTGGGCCAATTCTTTAAATTTCTCATTAGGTGTTGCTGATGTACCTTCCCAAATTACCTCCAATGGTTTTAAATTGTGAAACTAGGGCCAAATTCCACTTTGGGAAGCTCATTGACCTAAGATGATGTTTGGAAAAAAATCCTCTTTTTGAGAGGACCAAAATCAACCCTGGAAGCACTGAATTCGGATAAGGAGAAATATGTTTTTGATGTTAAGCCCACAAGAGCACATTTGGTCAAAGTCGGCTTGGGGTGAAATTGGACAAATTGATCCCCCTCCAACGTGAATAAATAAAGGAGACCTTCAACATCATTTGGCACATTCATACACACAACATTTCTTCTCTCTCCTTCATTGATTTATTCATACATATCTAAGGCAACCTATTCTTCTTCACACCTGCGAGGGTTTGGAGGCATCTTTAACTTTCTGCATCAAATTTCTATGGAAAGATAGTTTGACTTTAGTTTTACCAAGTTTCTCTCCTTGTTTTAACTCAATTTGACCAACAAAGATCGATATTAGAAGGCTGAGTTGTTTAGCACAAAAATTGAGGAAATATGGGCACCTTGACCAACATTAGCTTCAGGGTTTACTATTGTTTTGACCATAGAAAATTACATTAGACTATTTTTAGGACCATTTTTAGGTTTACTTTAATCTACATTGAAGGATGAATTTGACTGACTTTGATTGAGAAAAAAAGGAGGTGTATTGACCATTGACTGTTGATTGGTTAGAGAATGTTGATTGTTGTTTAGTTTATAGAATTATAAAAATTCATCAAAAGATAAAATTATAATGGTTTGGGTAATTTGCAAAAGTCAAGTCACATTGACTTTTACATTCATCTTTATACTCTATTGAACATTCTCTATCTGTTGAATATTTGATATTTGATAATAATAAGGATTGATTAAGGGTTTTCCCCATCTTGAGGTTTTTCTATGGCTTTAGCCAAATATTGGTGTTCTCTTTTCTTAGCTTCTCTTTTGCATTTATTTTTTATGTTCTCTCTATAGTTACTGTCAATGTGAACTAATGATTTATGTGATTATTATTGGAAATTAAAGTGGAATTGACATTAGGCTAATAAAAGTACATTGAAGTAATTGTTGCAAGAATAGAACATACCATTGTTATCTAAAATTAACATGGTATCAGAGCTAAGGTGAAGATAAGCTCAAGCAAGAGAGCAAGCAATCACGAAGATATTTGTTGACAAGGACTAGTTTCCATGGCTGCTACTTCATATTTCAACACTGAGGATAAGCTCAATTACAAGTCATATTATCATGCCTGGAAGATGACATTTGATTTGACCTTGGAGGAGAATGAAGTCTTGGACTATGTACAAGGGAAAGTGGTGGAGCCTCCTTAAAATGCACCCATTGATGCTAGAAAAAAGTATAGGAAAAGTAAGGTAAAAGCTAATAAAATTTTGATTAACTCCATTCAAAAGAAAATGGTTTCCTATATTTATGATTTGGGAACTTCTAAGGAAATGTATGATAAGTTGGTTGGGATGTTGAAAGTGAACAATGCAAATCAAATCCTCTTTCTCAAGAACAAGTTGAAGGATATCAAGATGGATAAAGGGGAGTCTATCCAATCATATTTTACAAGAATAAGTCAAATCAAGAATGACCTACTATCTATTGGAGAATTTAGTGCTAATAAGGGACTCACTTTCATCGCATTTGGAGGTATTTCAAGACCATGGGATACATTTTTCACCACCATACTCAATAATGACATGATACCTAGTTGTTATAGCATCATTCAACGCTCTTGTAGTTTTTATGCTCTTATATGGCCTTGGGCAACCCTTTCCCATTCAAACTTGAGTACTTATTAATTTTTTTTTTATAAAGTCCATACATGAATCCGCCCTTATAAAAGTGCGTGTACACGCGGGTACCATAATACCAAACCTGCGTACATAATTTAAAATATGAAAAAAATAAAATATTTCCTATTTCTCCAGTGGGGTTTACGGGTTTCACCAAAAGCCCACCTACAGGAGCCCATGGCCTAACTAAAATCAACTGATTTATGTTGGTATTTATACACGTCATGGGAAGGACTAAATCATAGAAAGAGATAAGATATTGACATTATAGTCGCTTTGTCCCCATATCAAGTTTGATTTTCCCTATGCCTCCTGCACTCCCAGTCATAGGAAACCCTTGTTTCCTTATAGAAATGTTCATATTCCATTATATGACATGTTTTTGAACATGGTGAGAGGTGATATTTGAAGCTTGGGCTAGACGGATCTAGAGGAAGCTTTTGTTGGTGCCATGGTCGGATCAGGTTATATTCTTCCACTCCTATTTGCTGATATCAATAAAGAAGGTTTTTCTTATTCTCAAAATGTTATGATCTCATGTTTTTTATAATTCATGTCTAATTTATCATGCTTTATATATCATGTCTAACAAGTTTATTATGCACATTCTTTGAACTACTTTCTATGTATATGCTTCTCTGAATTGTGTTGCAAGTCTTATCTTGTTGGAAGAAGCAGAAGGTTTGGACCCTATGAAATCGACATCAAACATAGGACTTCTGGGTACTCTTCACAAACCCAAATTTAGTAGTTTTCATACTTTTCTTGCTTGAATGTATGCTTCTTGTTGATAGTATACCTTCAATCTGTTGAGGTTGTCAACCATTACCTTAGGGAAGTTTTTCCCACAAATAGAATTGGCGACTCCACTGGGGAATATAGTCTCATATTTCCTAGAAGGGTTGTTTTGTCCTTGATCTGGGATTTTCTATCTTGGTTCTTGATTTTTCTAGTTTTATTGATTCATTTGCAATCTGGGAAGTTAATCTGATCTTTTGAATCAGGCTTGCAATTTTTATTTTTCCTTATTTTTCTGCATATACATGCTTTTCTTTGTGTACAGTCGCGTACACATGTGATTTCTTCCAAAGAAACCAGCACACACACGTGTTTCTTCAAACACATTCACGTGTACATGTAGGAATTTACAAGGTAAGTTCCTTAGACATAACACCAAAGAACACCACTCACAAACAAATCACAGATCAATACACCAGTATTGTTGACGTGGTTAAAACCCTCAAAGAGGGAAATAGTCCACGACCTGAGCCAACGCAGCCACTTCAGGCAATTTATTAATAAAAGAATGAAAATTTACATAAGCTTCTCTCGTGAACGGTTACCCTACAAATGACCCTCCATTCTCTTTAAATAGAGATCATGGACCAATCCGATGTTAAGCCATGGATCAAGTGTCGGTAATATCGAGGAGAGAATGAACCGTCGGATCACTACATATCGTGACTGTCGGATTGTAAGTTACAAAAATACATAGTAAAGAAACACACTTTACCTAACTCTACACTAGACCAAGTTATACTTAACTATTTCCTATGTGTCAGAATATCCTAACATCCCCCCTTAAGAACAACTTGGGATAGGATTGAAGGATGTACAAATATGACACATTAGGAGAAGGAAGGAGGAATTAGAGCCTATCCCCCCTTAGTGACAACTTCTTGAACTCCAACCATAAGCGAAGTTTAGTAAACTTCGCCTCTGTGAGAGCCTTTGTAAAGATGTTTGAAACTTGATCATTTGTTGAACAATATTGCACTTCAAGAACATGGTCGTGAATGAGCTTTATGATGAAGTGCATGTGTAGTTCAATGTGTTTGCTGCGCTGATGTTGGATTGGATCTTTGCATAGTTGAATGGCACTTTGATTATCACACCAAAGTGTAGTCGGATGCTGCTGCGGAAAGCCAAACTCTGACAGGATTTGACGAAGCCACAGGGCTTCCTTACTAGCTTCTACAGCACCACGATACTCTGCTTCTGCTGAAGCAAGAGAAATGGCACGTTGTTTCTTGCAAGCCCATGTTATAGGTCCTAAAGCAAGAGTGAACACATAACCTGTAGTAGACTTCCGCTCATCAGGGTCACCAGCCCAATCCGAATTAGTGAAACCAACCAATAGAGGAGATGCTTTTTCACTGTAATGAATCCCAAACTGAACTGTACCTCAAACATAACGAAGTATTCTTTTAGTTGCTTTCCAATGACTTTCATGTGGGTTTTGCATAAACCGAGCAATAAGGCTAACAAAAAAGGAAAGGTTAGGACGAGTATGGGTCAGATACAAAAGTTTTCCCACAAGTTGATGGTATAAGGTAGCATCAACTTCAGGGGAAGTACAAGTGACTGAAAGTTTGGCTTAGACTGAAAGGGAGAAGGGGCTAGATTATAGTCTTCCATTTCTTATAGAAGCTCACATGCATACTTGGATTGGGAAAGGGAAATACCTTCCTTGGATTGCAAGACTTGAAGACCAAGAAAATAATGAAATTGTCCTAAGTCTATCATTTCAAACTTCTTTTTAAGGATGGATTTCACATGGTTTATAAGGTTGGGATCACTACCAGTAAGGATAAGATCATCAACATAAAGAACATGAATGATAAGAGACTTGCCCACTTTCTTGGTGTAGACAGTATTGTTAGAATGACACCTAGAAAAGCTAGTTTCTAAAAGAAAGCTATCCATTTTGGCATACCAAGCCCAAGGAGCTTGCTTGAGATGATAAAGGGATTTGTTAAGCAGACATACAAGGTTGGTGTTTGTTTGTATAAAACCAGTAGGTTGTTCCATATATATTTCTTCATGCAAGTCCCCATGCAAGAAGGCAGATTTAACATCCATTTGATGGACTTCCCATTTGAAAGAGGTAGCAAGGGAAAGAACAAGGCGGATAGAGTTCATTTAGGCAACATGGGAGAAGGTTTTAGTATTGTGAATGCCTTTAACTTGTGAAAAACCCTTAGCAGCAAGACGAGCTTTATGTTTATCAACTTTTCCATCTGGTCCATACTTGGTTCTATAAGCCCATTTGCATCTAACAAGTTTTCGTCCCTTTGGTAGAGGAACAAGATCCCATGTATCATTTGCCAATAATGAACGATATTCTTCATTCATAGCTGCATCCCAATATGGATGGCCTGAAGCTTCTGCAAAGGTGTTAGGATCATAATTCGTTGAAGCTTGAGCCAGTAAAGAAGAGGCTCTATCGAACTGAGAATGTGCACGTCGCTGATCTGTAGGATCATCGACAAGAGCGCCTATTGCATCCCGAGTAGCACATACCCATTTTGGAAGCTGAGGAGATGAAGGAGGATCTTGAGAAGGTGGGGGAGGATTGTCATCCTTTCTATCACCATCTGAAGAAGAAATATTTTCAGAAGTAGAAGGGATAGAGAGAGGTGGCACATCGGCCGAACTAGGCTCGTAGGCTGATATATTTTCAGCAAACTTTACATCTCTTCTAATGATAACATTTTTGGACTTAAGTGGAATAAGTTTGTATCCTTTGACATCTTCAGAATAGCCAACAAAAATACATTTTTCACTCTTAGGTTCTAAAGCTTTATGTTTCTCATCTGGAACATGGGCCCATGCTTCACTGCCCAAAACACGAAAGTGACTTACATTTGGTTTAATTGAGCTCCGTGCTTCTTCTGGAGTGATAATCTTTAAAACCTTAGTAGGAGTGCAATTTATTATGTAATTTGCACAGTTAATTTCTTCTGCCCAAAAATTAAGACTAAGTCCTTTAGATTGAAACATATAATTAGGCATTTCCTTTAAGCTACGATTCTTCCTTTCAGCTACACCATTTTGTTGTGGAGTATATGGAACAATATGTTGCATTTGAATTCCATTCTCAGTGAAAAAGTTGATGAATTTGTTGTTATCATATTCTCCGCCATTATCAGATCTTAGCTTAAGAATTGGGTGTCTAGGTTGTTTTTCAACAAATGCCTTAAAGGCCAAGAACATGTTAAATACTTCACTCTTGAGTTTTAAGAAGTATACCCAAGTGCGTCTGGAGAAATCATCAATGAAAGTTAAGAAATACTTGTAGCCAGAGAATGAAACAACTGGAAGTGGACCACATAAATCACTATGCACAAGCTGTAAAGGGGCGGAGGCGTGCCAAGAGGCACATTTTTCAAAACTATCTTGATGATGTTTTCCGAGTACACATCCAGAACAAACACCATCTTTGCAAGATACCATTGGAAGACCTGTCACCATATTTTCTTTACATAGATTCTGAAGGGAGTGATAGTTTAAGTGACCAAATCACTCATGCCAAAGTTTGCTCACTTCATCATTATGAGCAACAAATATCGAGGGAATATTTGATGACCCAAAGTTGTTAAACTTATACAACCTTGTAGAATCATCAGCAATGCTAGTAGCTAAAATATGTCTAGGATCTCTTAGGTCCTTAATTACAACATCGTGAGGTGAAAATTCAACGATTTTACCTTCACTTGAATGAGTTATCTGATATACAGATAGAAGGTTGCAGGAAAAGGTTGGAACAAATAATACATCATTAAATTGACCATTATATATATGAATAATTCCAATCCCTACAACACTAAGAGATCTATCATCAACAACATATATATTTTTGGTGTTACAATCATTTAAAGAAGAAAACATGGCTTTGTTTTTGGCCATGTGATAAGAAGCTCCAGAATCAATGAGCCACTCATTAGAATTATAAGAAGAAGATACATTTAGTGCATATCCATACCGAGATGTTTGACAACCACATGCAGAAAGTGCTATTCCTAAAGATGAAGTTGAAGTTGAAGAGTTCTCCAAATGGATGCTATGCTTCTTCTTTGCTGTTTCAAGGCTTCTATCTTCTTAAAGAATTTGGATTCTAATTGGCCATCTCGATTACAAAAGTGGCAATGTCTATCAATCTTCTTCCCTTTGTTTTTATTTGCCTTATCATTTTGTTGAAATGATTCTTCATTTTGAGGCTGAAATTGCTTAGTACCCTTGTTTGGTTTAAGACCATTCTTTTTAGGATATGACTTCTTAGGATTCTTTGAATTTGGTTGCTATTGGGCGGCTAAGGCTTTCTTAGAAGAGTTTCCAAGATTAAGAAGACCAAGGTGTAAGAGTTTTTCTTTTTCTCTTATTAAAGAATCACAAAAGGAATCAAAGGAAGGGGACTTGTAGTCTTGTCCTTGAGAAATGAAGGCTTCTCTTGTAGAATGGAAGGTGGAAAAAAACACAAAGTATGCTGGTCCCAACTTAGTAAGAATGGGATAGATAAGGTTACCATCTTCTTTCTTAACCTTAACACCTTCCAAGAGAAGTCTAAGGGTCTTGAACTTGGATAGAAAATCTTCAATGGAAGAAAAATTATTTGGGTCCAATGTAAGCAACTCATTTTTGAGTTGATGGGATCTAAGTTCATTTTTAATTCCAAAAACTTTAGTGATCTGTCTCATTGCTTCATTAGGAGCATCAAGTTTTGCAATATGGAATCTAAGGTCTGGAGAGATAGACATCCCTATCAACCCACGTGCTTGATCTTGCCTATTTTCCCATTTGGCTGCCTTATCTTCATCTTTCGATTTGGTTTCTTGGCCTGAGGATATTCTGTAAAGACCTTTACTTCTAAGTAAATCCACAATGTAGGACCACCATTGGAAGTAGTTGGTGATGTCAAGAATAACTTGGCATGGAATTTCCATTTTAATAGAAATTGAAGCTATAGATGCTGAAAATAAGTGTTCCAATGGAAAGATCTTGAAAAAATAGGTTGATTAAAAAAAAAACGGCTTCCAGATGAAGAAGTTATGGATTTTTGAAGAAATGTTGTTGAAGATGCCAACGAAGTGCGGGAATGTGTGGAAATGAATGATAATGTTATATTTAAAAAAATTCTACCCCCTTTCCGAAATTAATCTAATTAGCTCAACAAAAAGAAAGACTTGAACTCAAGACCTATATTCTCATAAAGTAGCTTTGGACCAAGTGAGCTAGATTAAAAGGTTAGTAATTTTTGGAAAAGAGGAAGGGGTTTTTTTTTTTAGTCACTCTTTGGGGTGCGTGCTTACTTGAGAAAGCTATTTTTTGCCTACAAAATAGAAAACACAAAACCCAACATGGACATACAAAAAAAAACAAACCTTACGGCTTGAAGTTACCTTTACCCAGAAACTGAATATTTTCCTCAATGTTTCTGATTTTCCGAGATTACACTAAGGTGCGGCGGAAAAGAGCATACACATGAGAAAATTCCTTCCTTTCTGTTTATGATTTGCCCAGATTGCACAGAGTCACAGGGAAAAGAGCATACGTAGAAATGAAAGGTATAGATACGGTAATAAAAACAAAGAGCTAAATAAACCGAAATAAACAGAGAGAAAATAACTAAATACTGCAAATAAACATTGTATACCTCCAGATCTTAAAAATGACGTAGCTAGGGCTACCGGGAACCTTTTTGCGTGAAATGAAAGGGCTTCCTCATTGGAATAGATGCTCCTAACACAATAGAGCAATCCTCTTGGCCCGAAAGTAGTCAGAAACAATAGATCTAGGAAACGAGAGTCAGATGCAGTTCTACCGGCTTCAGATTTGGATCACCAATGGATGCGGCCCTCAACTTGGCTCTGATATGGATTTTCTTATACAAAGTCACATATATATACATGGATTTTCTTATACATAATCACGTATATATGGGAAAGTTTGAAATTTTCAAATTTTTTCCTTCAATTTGGGGAAGTAGCCTGGCTTGCTCACTCTTTTAGAGTCATTTGTAGTCTAGAATGACCTAGTTTCTTGTTGGTGTTGGTTTCTTTGTCTCTTTTTGGAATTTTTTTTTTGTCAACCTAGGGTTTTCAATTTTAAGAAGTTTTGTATTATTGAGTTTGGATTTCAGACCTTTTGGTAAAGTGTCTGACTGTTCTATGCATCTGGAACAAAGAGTTGTTTTTCGACCTGTCTTATGATCCAATCTTTTCTTTGCTTCATTCACATTCTTGAAGTTGCTTCTTTTTTTTTCTTTTTGCATGTTTGAGAAAGGTCTTTGAAATTTTGGTTCAATGAAATATTTTGGTCTTCTAAGATCTTTTGTTTTTTGAATCTTTTATGTGTCTTTTAGATCAAGTTATTCAAGTTTTTTTGACTTCTTAGTCACTTTGGTCTTATCATTTTGGTGATTTTTTATGGCTGGTGAACTTTGGTGGATTTTCACTTGATTTTGATCTTGAGGTCATTGGTTGCTTTACCTTCTTGAATATTTTATTCAAAGTACTTAAAAATAAAAAGTTAAAAAACATTTGTTTTTTGCCTTTCTTTTCTTTGGTTTGATCTTTTTGTTTATCAACAAGTGTGTGAATATTTGTTTGAAGTTGGAATTTGCTTTTCTTGAGAGATCTTTTTCTTGGATATTTGTTTCTCCTTGTCTTGGTCAAATTTTGACTTTAGGATATTAAAAGAGCACATTTATTTGTTTAGAGCATTCCATAGAATCTTTCACTTAGGCATTCTAGTATGCATTAAGTAGTTTTCATTTTAGGCATTTTTGTTTTAGTCTCTTTAGATAGATGATGAATGTGTGAGCGTGTTTAAAAGAGAGAAATAGTTTTTTATTTCATATATTTCTCGTAGAACCCTGTAGAGATCACTTTTAATCGAAGAAAAAGAAGTTGCATTTCGCATGTAGCCTAGCTTTCTATTGATTTAGTTTTGTGTCAAAACATCATAAGTTTCACTTCCTCTACCCCTAACTTAAGTAACAACCAATAAAATTAAGTTCTTAATCTAAAATGAACTAGATTTTTCTTTTTTTCATACATACATCAAGTAGTATAGGGAATTAGGGCCTTGGAATATGTGTGTGGAGAGTAAAATCTCCAAGGCCACTCTAACCTAAAATGTAGAAGTTGATTAAAGAGTGCAAAATCTAGTCTCGTTAAGTTTTCTAGTAAATCTCTTCTAACACATGAGTTAAGCACGTGGATGAGTGAAGACAGGGAAAGAGAGATACCCCCTCTCCTACTTTTTGGATCCTTCTCCCATGACTATTCCGTTTGGCTTCTAATTACGAATTGGTGACCTTACTTTCCTATCCTAGAGACCACACAGGTGATTGTGCAGGGGGCGAATACCCATCATACATGAGGCAAACGTTATATCACTTTCGTAGTACTTTTGGAGGGTGCCCTTGTGAAGCTTGGGTACTTACACCCGAAAAGGCTATTCTCTAGAGGTCAGGGTAACTATTTTTGATACCTTCACTGGTATGTTTAGGCCGTAATTATCCCAAACTATATTCGGAAGGTCCTTATCTTCGCTTTCTTGTATTTTAGTGTCTGACCTTAATCACCCAGGGCGGAAATACCTGGAAGTAGCTTGTTTGGTTGTATCTTTAGGGACATTTTTAGTGAGTTCTATCTACTCCTATATTTCCATAAGTTTTTTTTTTTTTATTCTTTAAAAATTTCTCTTCACATTCAAAAGTGGTTGATTGACAGGTTCGTTGGTCTAGGTGGCTTCGTGGGCTTTCACCTGCAAGTGTCGAGCCTTCATCTATAAGGCATAGGAGTAGTTATGTTAGTGATTTTTAACTAATAGCAGCTGATGCATCAGAGATTAATCGAGATTTAGGGGCTCTTATTTCATAGGGTGAACCTGGTGCAGTTCATAATTTGGACAAAAGCGCTCTGGTCCTTACTAGGGTGCATTTCCAATTGAAAGGTGAGATTGATATTGAAGATGTCCCTGAGTCATCAATGACTCCTTCAACGCCCCTTACTTTGCATCTTCCGTACGTTGTATCATACGTGGGTACCCAGAATCACAAACCGACAAGCCCTGTTCACTCTCCTTCTTTTTGCAGATGGCTAATGCTAGTGGCATAACCATGGCTACAAATACTTCTACTGTGTAGACCCCTACTTTAGTTGCAGGAGGGGGTACTATTTCTATCTCTATTGTTACACCTAGTATAGTGTTGTTGGTTGTACCTCCATTCCAACTCCGATTGGGGGAACCCATCCTTTCGCTTCTTTCATTGGTGCCTATCGTTTCAGGATGCCACCTAGTGGGATTCCCCCAGTTCCTTAAACATTTCCATCTGTTGTTTCCACATCTATGACTTCTATGCCAAGTGGTTCAACATACTTCCAGGGTTTTTCTTTTGGAAGTGGTCATATCCCTCCCAATTCATCATTGAACTTAAGGCAGGCTCAGAATGTTAATCCTTTCCAAGGAGGTCAAGGATGGACAAATCCTTCCATTTGTGGTTTAGGGGTTGGGAATCCATCCCATTTATTTGGTTAGTAAGGGATTATTTCCTTCCCTTCCATCGGGACCTCACAGGTCTTTCCTCCGCTAGTTAGTGCATGGAATCCTTATAAGGGATTATCCCCTTCTTTCAAAGTTCTGGTGAGAGGAAACTATCCTATGTACTCTACGGCAAGGGTTGGATACCCTAAAAATACCTCTGGCCCACAAGGATTTCCTTATGGTTCAACTCCTTCTACGAGTAACCCATGGAAACTTGGTGCCTCTCCAAATACAGGATACTCTTTTCCTCATATTGGAAATTATTCTCTGGGTGGGTGGAATTCTCCTCCTCCTCCGCGCTTACTGTTCCTAACAAATTTACACTTGCTAGATATTTTGAAGTTGATGAATGATCTAATCCGATACAATTTAGCTTGGCCTTCGGTTCCCACCAAACTTCCATCTGATATTCCTAAATTTGAAGGGAAATCTAGGGAGGATATGGTTGATCATATAACCATGTTCCATTTATGGTGCTCATAGAACTCCTTGACCAATGATTCGATCAGGTTGAGATTATTCCAATGCACCCTAACTGGAAACACTACAAAATGGTATATTGAACTAAAATGCGGTACCTTTTCTACGTTATACGAATTGGCTACTATTTTTTAAACCATTTTCAATTGCATGTACAATATGATGCCGAAAATGAGATTCTAGCCAATTTTGAGCAAGACAAAGAAACTCATATTTTTTATCATATCCCAGAGTGGTGCAAAAGGAAGAGGCTCATTAAGGCCTATATCCCTGATGAGTTCCTTCTCGAATGGTTTTTGAAATCTTACAACCAGAAATTTCTAAGGATGTGTCGCTCTCCAGAGTTTTCATTGAAGAACAAGCCATCTTTAGAGCCCAACAATTAGAACTTATATATTCTCAATCTAGAGTCCTCTATAAGATTCCAACTGATGCTCCTCAATTGAAGATCAATCTAGCAAAATCCAAGTCGGGACCCCATGATGACGGAATTGTAGGATTGATCAATAGTAGCATGGCTAACCTTTTGAATCAATTGCAACAATTTTCTTTACAATATGCTTCTCCAACGCAGGCATCATTGTCAGTGCCTATTCCTTCCCAACCTATAACAATTAATTTTGCCCAATCTTTGAACCCCAAAAGAGACCAACAATCTGATGGGAAGAAGCAGGGACGTGGTAAGAAGAAAGATAAGGCTGGGAAAGGGAATGCGAATAAGTCTAGTAATGATACTGGAGAGGGAAATAAGGAATTAAAAAAGAAAGCAAAGTTCCCATGCAAGTTATGCAGTGGGGATCATCTTACCCATATTTTCCCTAAGATTTAGGATGCTCAGCACTTATTATCCCAACAGGGTTCTTCGAGTTCCCCGGTTGTGTTGCCTAACCCTTTTCCCCAAGGGAAACACATTTTTTTGGCACTAATGTTGGTACTAGAACCCCCATAGGGGGTAGCCAGCAAGGGTAATCTACATCAAATGTCTATATGGTAAGGTCCCATGTCGATGTTGCTACAAGATCACATGATTATGGTGAACCAGAACCTTCTAAGGCTAACACTGCTTCTGATTCCAGACCTAATCCATATTGAGAGGCCTGTAGTTGAGCCTATATCTCATATGCCATAAGGCTCTAAAAATGTTCAATTGTTTATCCCAATGCTAGGGCTTCTTAGAAATAATCTATTGTCGAAGATCTAGCTCAAATCCCTTGTGAGATGTCAACGTTAGAGGTACTCCAATCGTGACTTGCACAAAGGAGTGCATTTCTCATTGCGATCAGAGCAGTGGATCTAAACCCTCTTGTTATAACAATTTTTATGTCAAGTGATAAGAAGGGACTCCCTCATCACATGGATTTCCAGGTTAAATCTACATATCGTAAAATGAATATCTTTTGAATTGTAGTTGATGAAGGGTCTTCCACATGTTTCATGTCAATTTCATGTTGGAAGGCTATCAAATCTCTAGAAGTTGTTCCTTCCTCTACTCTCCTTACCGTATTTGATGGTCATTATCATAGGCCTCATGTAATTCTTCTAGCCTTTCTCATTTGTGTTGGGGAAAAGGTTTTCAATGTCGAGGTAGAAATAGTTGATGCTAATCTAAATTATAATCGTTTTTTGGATTAGAATTGGGTTTATGCAATGATGTTATTGTTTCATCATTGTTTCATCATTGTTTCACATCCTATGCTTCCCCCATGAAGGGGGAATTGTTTCTTTTGATCAAATGACCTATTCTCCTAATGATCCCAATGCATCTTCTGATTCTACTATCCCCTTGGTGAAGAATACAAAGTAGCCTCTGGAGAATTTGTGAGTTGGAATGTATTCCTCATTGATGGGTACTTTTGATATTCCTTCTCCTATTGTTCATGTTAATGTCATTTCATCCTCCAAGAGGTTCCTTCATAACTCATTATTTTTTCTGATCCTTGTCCCCTACCCCCCTCTACTGCCACACTAGAGGAAAGGAAAGTGGGTGGAATGGCATACCCTATATCTGCATCGAAAATCATGTACCAATCTATAGTGAATTCTGCGAATTTCAATACCATTCCTCTCCCATCAGAGGATTTCGATGGTGTTGTTGATTTGGTCTGGACTCTTTACTCTACTTCATCTATGTACTACCTTGATATAGTTTTACCACCTGAAGAGGCAATCTTAGAAGCAATGATTGGTGTAGAAATACTGTGGGATGATTTTCATCATTGGTCATATTTTATCCTTGACTTGCATCAATTTGGGTCAAATTTGTATGGTCCTTATTCAACTAGAAGTGTTCACATAATCTTACATCCTTTGGCCCCAACACAGATTTTTAATATGTCCAATATTTCGGAAACTATTTCGGTGAACATCTATAGGAATCCCAATATTATCGAAAATATCTTCATCAAAGCTCCATGTTCCCCTGAAGAAATCAAGATTTATACCGACCTCTTTAAAAAATTTTGAGATGTGTTTGCTTGGTCTTATGAGGAAATTCCTGCAATTGATCCATTGATTGTTTAGCATGAGACCAAGACTTACGAAAATGCTAAGCCTGTAAAAAAAAATATTCAACCAGTAATTCCTATGAAAGAAACAACTATTAAAGTTGAGGTTTAAAATCTTCTTAAGGTGGGTTTCATATACCCCGTTCCATTAATTGAATGGGTATCGAATCCAATCCATGTTAATAAAAGCAAGGAATGATCCAGGTATGCATTGACTTTAGGGATTTGAATAAGTCTTGTCCTAAAGATAATTTCCCCACTCTGTTTATCGATTAGATCATTGATGAGTGTGTTGGAAATGAGGTGTTCTCCTTCATGGATGGTTTTTCAGGATATAATAAAATAACTATCAGTCTTGAAGATCAAAAAAATACAACATTTATTTTCCCTTGGGGTACATTTCATATAAAAAGATGCCTTTTGGCCTTAAAAATGTTGGAGCGACTTTTCAACGGGTCTTGTCTTATGCTTTCCATGACATCAAGAACATTATAGAAGCATATCTGGATGACCTGGCTTCTCATTCTCGAAAGAGAATTGATCTTGCACATCACCTTCGTTTGGTTTTTGAACGTTGTCATTACTATAAGATTCGGTTGAATTATAATAAATGTGTTTTCGCTGTCACATCAGGTCGGTTATTGGGATTCATTGTATATAATGAATGGATTCATGTTGATCCCTCCAAGGTTGAGGCAATACTTTAGTTGCCTCCCCTGTCAATAGTTTGTCAACTTCAGAGTCTCCAAGGTAAAGTCAATTTCTTAAGGAGATTTATCGTAAATTACGATGAGATTATGAAAGGATTTATGTGATTATTGAAGAAGGGAGTCCCATTTGTTTGGGACGATTTTGCTCAACACTCCTTCGATGCTTTGAAAAATGAATTGACCTCTGCTCCTCTTTTGTGTCCACCCGATTATATCATAGATTTCCTCTTATATCTCACTATGACAGAATTGACCATTGGGATGGTTCTGTTTCAGGAAGAAAATGCTCTTAGAGAGCATGTGATTTACTATTAGTTAAGGCTTAGTCGGTCCTGAACTCTGGTATTCTCATATAGAGAAATTAGCTTTGGCAGTAGTTCACGCTGTCCAATGGCTTCGTCATTATATTCTTCTTAGAAAAAAATTTGTGTTGGCTGTTGTCAACCCATTTTAGGTTGTCCTCAGTAGGTGAGTGATTGCGGGAAACTATAATAAATGGATTATCATATTACAGGAATTTGATCTCGAATTCATGTCAGAAAAGTCTAAAAAATCTTTAGTATTTACAAAATTGATCTCGTAGTTGCTTTATGAAGAAGATGTTATTTATGAAGAATCATTTCTTGATGAACATATCTTCCTTGGTATGGAGACATCATAGTATATCTACATATTTCGAAGTTTCCTCTAGCTTTTCCAAAGGATAAACACAGAAAAGTGCATCACCTAGCTAAAAATTATATTATTATCGGTGACACTTTATGTCATCATGGGATTGATTCAATCCTTATACATTGTTTAACCTTAGAAGAAGTTGAGTCTATCCTTAATGACTGCCATAATGGATCTTGTGGATGTCATCTATTTGGGCTTACTACAACCCAAAAAATATTGCATGCAGGATCTTTTGGCCCTCGATTTTTAAAGATTGCATGGAAGCAGTAAAAAAGTGCCATCCTTATCAATTATATACTCGGAAAATGCATGCTCATCCAGCTCTACTTTTTCCCATCATCATTGTTGGTCTGTTCACAAAGTGGGGTATTGATTTTATGACTTGTAGCCCAGCTTCGATGAAGGGTCACAAGTACATTATCGTAGTAGTGGACTACTTTATGAAGTGGGCCGAAGCTATGCCTACTTTCACAAATGATGGTGAGACAAAAAATATTTTCCTTTTCAACCAAATCATTTCTCATTTAGGTATTCCAAAGGAGATTGTCACTGACCATGGCAGTCATTTCCAGAATAAGATGATGTCTGAGTTGGATTTAAAATTGGGATTTCGACAGGAGAATTTGTCTACATACTATCCTCAAGATAATAGTCAAGTTGAAGCCGTGAATAAATCCCTCAAAACTATCCTACAAAGGAAAATCAATAAAGATAGATCCAAATGACACATCATGTTATATCCTGCACTCTGGGCATGCTGGATGTCGGTTAAGACTACCATGGGTTTTACTCCTTTTCAACTAGTTCACGATTTGGAATCAATGTTCCCTATAGAATGTGAGATTCCGTCTATTAAATTAGCATTTGAACTTCTTCTAGACACATTTGGTCTTGAAGAACGCCTTATTCATTTGGAACATCTTGATGATAAGCATCGAGCTACAACCACGATAAGTGAGGATCATAAAAAGAGAGTAAAAACCCAATATGACAAGACTGTGTGTCCTAGGGTTTTCTCTAAAGGTGACCTTGTCCTGGTCTATGACCAAGATAAAGACACCTTGGGGGTAGGCAAGTTCAAACCTATGTGGTACGGTCTGTTCATCATTAAAAAGGTCTTGAAGGAAGGTGCCTATGAGTTGGTTGACTTTGATGTAAATGTGTTGTCGGAGCCCAGAAATGGGCTCTATGCCTAACATTTTCTTTTTTTTCTAAATACCGTATATAGTTGTTTATTTATATCTATGGTTCTCGTGGTGATGGGGGTATTTTGGTCTACTTTGGCAGGTGTCAATGGGTGATCTGGTGTATCCGGGATTTGTCAATGGTGCTAGTAGACATACTTGGAACTTAACTTCCACCGCTTGGGTAATATACCGATCTGATAATGAGATCTTATATAATTATTAAGGTATTACAGACTCATGTGCATGGATTTTCATATGTTACTTTGTGAAATGGATCGATAAGATTGCGAAATACATAAACGCATCAAGGACAATGAAGGAGTTAAAGAACATAATAGACAAACACACATAAACGCATCAAGTTTAACAAGGATTTCACCCAACACTCCTGGGCTACGTCTCCTAGTCCAGCCTTCAGTGGTGAACTCTCTATTATGTCTTCAAAAATAGAGTTTTACAAAAGCATGAGCTCAATTTGAGTCTCAACACACAATAGTTACAACAACAAGAGTTTTTCTTAAACCCCTCAAGCCTCTCTGAGTACAAAGACTCTCTCTATCACTCTCTGTCTCTGTCTTTTCTCTGTCTCAGCACTGCCTGCCCTATTTTCTGTCAATATATGGCTTTAAAGCCAATTGGTTCTATTTGTTCGTTTCACCTTCTCGGGCTCTCTTGCTTCTCGACCTCTGTCTACTCAGATCCACTTCTAAGCGTTAGCAATCATTGCTAAATGCTTTCGAGGATGGTGGCCACCTATTCTATAACGGAATGGGTCATTGGGCCTTTTAAATCCTCGAAAACAGTGTTCTCTGTGTTCACAGAGAAATACACTAAAAACTATGAAAAATCACCAAACTTCCATTTATTAGATTTGAAATTTTATTGATTCTGCCTTATAACTCTTATCAGGTCCGCCTGTATATCGACATCGCATCTCTACCATCGATCTGGGAGATCCAGATCCAACAACTGTGGTTCATTTTGGGTGGCTCTTTCATACAGAGGTTAACCACCCAATAAGGGTGGTTTTCTCTCTCCTTAGCCTGGACACATGGCAACCAATGTATGGGATCGAGCGAAGCCTGGCCCAAACCACTTATCGCCTTTGGCCCGCCCGAAATCCCGCTTGTATCGTGATTTCCATTTTATATTTAAAATACATTAAAATATGAAATCCTGCTCATATCGGACTTGAAATGTTATAATATCGCATCTATAAGTTCCATCAGGTCCGTAATATCGCATCGGGCGCATTTCCTTTGTAATCCATTCATTTGGTGGAAATGCGAAATACAAAGGAAATTGATGCATTCCGGATTTCAAAGTATATATAATATCGTCTATAACTCCATCGAGTCCAGCTGTCGCAAGCCATATGTATATCGGCCCCGCTCCATTGTAATGTGCCGACACGATATTGCGATGCAACTCGGGCCATTAATATGCGCACTTGATCGACAGTCCTCGTTGACTCCACTGATCGCTATCACAAGTTCCATATGGTGTGCTCCAATATCTTCTGCCTGCCACCACCGATTGTGATTTGTCGATCAAATCTGGATTGTTGATTGGCTAGATCCGACGGCTCCTATGCATCACTATCCAAGCCGCTGATAGCTTTGTTTTTGGTCATTTATTCGTGTTTTTGTCTCCCGATAGTGTAATCCGATATTTCTAAAACTTCCTCTTTTGCGATTGTTTTGATTATGAAGACTTACAGGGTTTCTTGGATCCCTTTTGGATCATATACTATCCATCTAGTTAGTTGTTAGTTGCAAGAGGCACATGTATCAGTGTTGCATCCAATAATATGACTGAATATAATGTTTTCATTAATTTACTATCTGAAGCAATATCTTTTGGCATTGACTCATTAGTAGTTTATTTGGATTCAGAGTTGATGGTGTCTCAACTAAATAACATATATCATGTGAGAGATCCTTTATTACATCACCAATTTATGAGAGTGAGATTATTACAAAGATCATTTAATTTTATTACTTTCATTCATATTCCACGATCAGAAAATTCATTTGTTTATTCTATAGCTAATCAAGCATTAGATTGGAATATTAATCATTCATCACATTAAAATAAAAAATACCATGAAATCATCTGTATATATGATCAAACCATTGAGAAACTGTTTGTATATAGATAAGAATAATATGTTCAAAATATTAAAAAATGTGGACAAATGTCCTACAAAATTAGGGCTTAAGCCCGATCATGTCCATAAAAGATCAGTCATCTAAAATCTAAGTCTATGGGCCCTACCCTGGATGAGCATCACAGAAGAAGACGATGGAATTTTCCATCCATCAAAAGAGCCACACCCACTCTCATGATACTCCTACCACCAGCCTCGGGTAGATCCTCTATAGCTACCATTGAAACCTAGCGAGTTAAACTCTCCAAGTTCCTCTACACTGTATGTAAGACTCTCTCGATCTCAACTGCTTCCCTCTCCATGTCTCTCCCATGATGCATCTTCATAGGAAGACCCTTGGGTCTCATTGGTCCAACATCTGCATCATGATCAAATAATCTTGTAAGATTTTTGTTTCAAGAAAAATATTTTTTAACTTCTTAAATATCATATTCAAAATAAAATAAAAAATCAAATAACATAAAATTTGTTGAATTGGGTCCCTTTGAGGCCTATCATCAATACCATTGGTGGTTCGACCTACCTTCTAGCTAAGTTCCTTGCCCTGAAACTTAAGCCCCTGGTTGGCCGCACTGAGTCCTTCGTGAAAGACTCTGCATCATTCATTAAGGAGCTTAAAGATATTAAGCTTGACCCTGAGGACATCCTGGTCAGCTTTGATGTGGTCTCCCTTTATACCTGCATCCCTATAAAGGAGGCGTTGGAAGTGATCTATCACCTAACGGATCCCGATACCGCGCATCTGGTGGAGATCTGTCTCACTTCCACTTTCTTCTGTTTTGAGCGTGAGTTCTTTGAACAGACTTGTGGTGTTGCCATGGGCTCCCCCCTTTCCCCTATTGTTTCCAATCTCTTTATGGAAGATTTCGAAGCCAAAGCTCTAGCCTTGGCTCGTCTCCTTCCTAAGCTTTGGAGGAGGTATGTAGATGACACTAATGTCATCTGGTCCCATGGCCACGAGGAGCTGGATCGCTTCTTCAATCACCTCAACTGTCAGTCCTCTGCCATTATGTTCACCATGGAGAAAGAGGTCAATGGTTGCCTTCCTTTCCTGGATATTCTTATTTCTAAGAATATGGATGGCTCTCTCTCCCACTCAGTATTCCGTAAGAAAACGCATACTGAGCAGTATCTTCATGCCGATTCCCATCATTTCCCTGCTCAAAAGATGGGTGTTCTTAACACCCTTGCTACTCGTGCCCTGAGGATTTCTGATAATAAGAGCTTTGATAAGGAGAGATCCCATCTCCTTAATGTCTTTGTGGAGAATGGCTACAGTAGGTGCCTAGGTCAGAAGGCTTTCCTTAAAGCCTCTAAAAATGCAATGATTAATAAAGAACCGAAGGAGCGCCGACTAGGAGTCCATCTTCCCTATGTTCAAGGAATCACAGACAAAATTGCTCGGATACTTAAGAGGTATGATATCCCCTCTACCTTTAGGCCCCTCAACACCATTCGTAAGTCCCTCCGATCGGTGAAAGATCTTGTTGACCCTTTGGACATGAGGGGTGTCTACTTGATCCCTTGTTCTTGTGGAACCCCCTATATCGGGGAAACACGACGCTCCATCCATCAGAGGATAAGTGAACATGTAGCTAACCTAAGACATGGGAGAACCAAGTCTTCAGCGTTAGCAAAGCATGTGGAAAAGACCAAGCATCAGGTTTGTATTGAGGAGGCCAAGGTTGTTGCTAAGATTGCTCATTTCCATCATCGTAAATTCAGGGAAGCTATTGAGATTGAAAGAAGGCCTAACAATCTCAATAGAGATGACGGCTGGAAAATCAGTAGCTGTTGGATCCCTGCCCTGTCGTCTTAGTTTTCTGTGTTCCCCCTGGAGCCTTCCTTCCTCCTGGGGTTGATTCGTTTTGCTCTGTGGCTGCTTTTGGTCTTTTTCCTGTCCCTCCCCTTTTTTGTCGTTCTCTCTATTTTATTTATTGATTTATATACCCTATATTTACATGTATTTATTATTATTATTATTATTTATTTATTTATTTACTTTTTATTTTATTTTATATTTTTTATTATTTTATTATTTTATTATTATTATTATTATTTATTTATTTATTTTTAGTTAATTAATTAATTATTTTATTTGTTAATTAATTAATTAATTTATTTTTTATTTTTTTTCAACTGTCTTTTACCTAACTTTTATCTAAATAACCGAAGATTATTACTTTAATATCTATATATATATATATAGATATATATATATAAAATTATTAATAAATAATTTAAATAAATAAATTATATTAAAGTTTTTTTTTTAAATAAACTAACCCTTAAAAGTATTTTATTTATCTATATATCTTACCTAATTTAACTTATTTCCATAAATAATAATAATAATAATAATATTTTGACTACTAATATTAATAATATATTAATATCAAAACTATTTTACTAATATAATATTAATTATATTTAATAAATAACCTAATTAAACAAAAAAAAAATTACTTATATTATTAATATATAATAACAAATAATTAAATTAAATTAATTAAATTACCTTTTCTAACTAACCATTTAAATTATTTTATTGATATTTTTAACCTTAACTATATGATTTTAATTGAAATATATATATATATATATATATATAAATTATAATTTATATTAACATTAATTAGTGAATAATTTAAATAAATAAGTGAATTATCTTCTTAAAGTAACCTATTTTGAATCCTAACTTTTTTTTAACACCCTAATATTATAACTTTAATATATATATATATATATATAAATTAATTAATTTTTAAAAAAATATTTTTTGTATTAATATTAAAATAATAATAATATTAAATTAATGAATAGTAATTTGACCTGGGTCCGTAGGTCAAAATTAGCCGTTGGTCGATTTAGCCGTTGGAGTCTCTGCTCAGACTATTTAACATGCTAAGCTGGATCTGTTTCTTCAACTTGTCCTGACGATGAACCACACTGGTTGGTTCGAAACGCGTCGACAAATGATTTATCTTGTGATTTTCGCCGAAGATCTTCTCTTAAACATAAAATTTAAAATTTCTGGCCATCTCACCCCATACAGTACCCTCGGGAAGGGCCAGATTCAAGAGCCTTCATAGGGATAGTCGTCTACATCTATGATTTATTCCTCCCACCAAAGGAAGAACTCATCATCAAATGCTGCTCAGGTGACCTCATCCCTGCCTAGTCATGTGATTAGATCTGACCATCTAGCCATCCTTGAATCTTTAGGACTGTTGATGGTGGTAGACACTCTGGGTTGGAGTGTTGGTACTCTCTCAAAGAATAAGGAACAAAGTATGCTACCATAGCCAAAATTCCTTTTCTTCCCTCGTCTCACTGAAGTTAGTTACTTTTTTATACAAGTGACGAGGACTGTGCACCAATCAAATACTTTTAGATGAAGGCACTCTACTGCCAAGAACATGGCTGGTTGAGAGGCCTGTTGTAGAGTTGTTGAGCCTGCCACTTTGACAATGGTAAAGAGAATGATCTTTATTGGAAATATTCTCACATTCTTGATTGGAATTTGAGATCCGACCTTGTCTATTCCCTCTGTGCAGTAGATGTCTATGTAATCAAAGACATTTAGGCCTCCCCAGGCCCTCTCTTTTAGATCAACTACATCCCCTTTTCGGGAAAGCCCTGTAATGAAGTAAATATCTTCTACATCTATTTCCAAAGGCATTTGATTTATCATAAATACCACTTGCTCTGGGTCCCAATAATAGACAAGCATTTCTAGCAACCATGTTTGGGTTTTCATGTTTGACAACATATAAAATTTGAGCAATCCACAATTTCTTAATGCATCCAATGCTCCTTGATCTCCTAAAAGCTCATTGTCAACTTCACTATGCTCCCTCTGCTTCTGATTTGATTAAGAAAATTAGTTTTTTTGTGCTAAATTTCCTTTTTAGATTATATTAAATATGCTTGAGGATTCATGAGATTGCTTGCAAGTTTAAACATGGGTTTTTGAGTGTTTTTATGTAAATTTTATGTGCCAATTAACACAAACAAATGGTTGAAGAACAACAAATGACAAAAATAAACATCACCATAAACAATATCAAAACAAAACATGATGAAGGAGTTCACCTCTCCTGGGCTACGTCTCATTGGTCCAACTTCCAATGGCTTGAATCTCTCTATTATGCTCAAAAGCATGAATACATTAGTTTGCAATGCTCAGAATGCTCTAAAACTTGTTCCAATCGCTCTAGAATGCCCAAAAATGTCTGTGTAGCCTCTTTCTTCTCTTGATTTGGTAAAAAACTGAAGAATTTATGGCCTTTCCTCATATTCAGCTAATCACATCGCAATTCCCCAAAATCTTGCATCATCCTACAATTTCGGCCCAAAAATGCGTTAACAGAGTGACAATTTCACCGAAAACCAGGCGAAATTGTCAGACAGTTTAAATGTCCACAAATGCATATGTACCAAAAATTTTTGCCACATGAGGGGCCACGTGCCCAGGACTAAGGCCAACAGCCCACCCCTATCGGCCGAGCCCCCACTCCTCCTTCACGGTGGTCATGTGCACAGTTATATAACTAAGGGCTGACCCCATGGGATGGCCCTACCACCAAATAGCACGGCAACATATTTTAAATAGAACCCGAAGTCCATACATGTTAAGAACTTCATTGTGGTGTATTGGTAAACGGATTTGGTGTGTGTCGGGAGGTCACAGGTTCGACCCTTGTTGCCTTTACCCGGATTATGACCAAAATTTTGGTTGCTCCCGGGTTGCCACATGGCACTCTCCGACTGGGCCGCGTGTCAGCTTGTGGTTGGCCACCATTCCAACCAATCAAAATCATGGAATTTCAACCAATGAAAAGAAGCCACTTGTCACATTGTGATTCACCGAGGAGCCCATTGACTAAGTCAACGACCACATACCCTTCCCAGTCAGTGCCACATCAGCAGTACACACTGCTAATTAGGCTATCAATTCATCGCTGACTTGGAACTTGTGATATACACGATGATTGTCATGCCTTGCTTTGTAATTGTCTTTTCTCTTTTCAAGTTGATCTTTCACTGTTTGATGTACCATTTGGAGTCATTCAATGAACTCTTTGGCTTTGTCCAAGTTACTATCGATAGCAACATCCTTCTTACCAAGATGATACAATACATTATGATGCAAATGGTAAACAATTTCTTTTGCTTGATTCCTTTAACTCAAGCTTGAATGTACATCTTGAAAGTATGTATTTTGTTGATCACAACTCTCATGTAAAACAAAAAATAGGCCTAGAAAGTACATCAACAAACTTTTTGCTTATACCTTTCTTATTCCTTTTGACCAAGTGGAATAGTAGAAGAAAACCCATCAAATGAAAGTGTCTTTGTCTCTACAACTTAAACAATACACCATTGAGAATTTATGAATGAAATGAAATGGGCTTACCATATTGCATAAAGACTTTGCCTATGGCATAGTCACATACAACAACCTGAAACTCAAATGATTTTTTCAAGTATAGAATAGCAAGTATAAAGGTTGAATTGATCTTTGTTTTAAAGCATCAAATGCCTCTTGTTGCTTGCCTCCCCACTAGAAGACCTTTTTCACAACTGCCAAAGAATGCAAATGAGCTACAATAGAAGAAAATTTAACAAAATATTTCCTTGAACATTGGGCTGCTCCCAAAAAACCTCTTATCCAAATGACTATCTTGAGCATTGACCAATCCATAATGTAATCAATCTTGGAGAGGTCTAACTTCATCTCACCTTCTCCAATATTATGGCCCACGTACATCAAAGAAGTTTACCCAACACATACTTTGACATCTTCAATAAAAAATGTTCTTGACATATGACATTAAGTATTTTTTTTCTCACACGTGACATTTTCATAATGAAATTTTTTGAAAATGAAAATGTCATCCAAGTAGAGTATCATGTCTAGAAATTGTTTCAATACATAACAAGCCATTCAAACACACCTTTCTTGGTTTTGAATGTCTTCTTCCATATGTCTCCTTTGACAACTCTACTTTTATGAAAGCCACTTCTTGAGTCCCATTCAATGAAATGCTTACCATTTTTCTTGGATGCCAAAACAATAGGTGCACCACATGGTGAAGGATATGGTTGGATGATCCTTTTGTTCAACAATCCTTGAATACGGTTTGTTATTTCTGCACTTTCCCTTCTTGACATCCAGTGCATATCAATGTTAGAAAGAATACACTTTTGCTGCATTGGTATTTCATGTTGGATTCTCCTCTTTGAAGGAAATCCCTTTTCTTTTTGAAACACCTCATCATCATGGTTAACTACATCAACCAAATCAGTTTTCAATTTTTAATTACAACCATCAAACGCTTCATAATCAACATCAACATTGGGTTTGATCATAAGAATCACTAAATTCTTGTTTGAATTCACTAGTATTTTCATTTTCCCTACATTAACAAGTGAAAGATTTAGTTTCTTGCGATGATCTCTCACAATATACTCCACGCCATCCTTAAACAAGTGGTACTTGTTTTCATGATGATAGAAGATTGATTTTCTATCATAGAGGCAAGGACTACCCAACACAATTCCTGATATATCAAGTGGTACAACATCTAATTGAACTTTGTCAATGAAGTTTTCTTTGATTCCAAACCGAAGAATACATTTTCTTGTAACGTGTAAATTTGTGTCCTTGCATATCCAACCTAATGGATATGGCTTAGGATGTAAAATGGTTTCAATATTAAGTTTCTTGAATAAGTCATTAGATATCAAGTTGGCTTGAGACCCACTATCAAAAAGTTTGTTGATTTTTGTATGTTTTGAGATTACCCTCACATGAAATAATTCAATCCTTATTTCTTCATTTGGAGTGCTAGTGTGATAATTTTATATACTAGTGCTAGCAATGTATTCTTTTCCTTTCATACCCATGGCTGTAATTTTAGTTTCATCACCCGAATCAGATCCCAAATCGTCTTGAATAATGACAACTTTCTTTCCTTTTCCTTCGTTGTTGAATTTCTTAGGCTTGATCTCAGGATGAATCTTCCAACAATTAGCTTCATCGTGACTCTTTTTGGAACAATGTTTACATATTGTTTTCTCTCCTTCCTTTTTAATGGATGCATTTTTCTTTCCTTTGAAACCCTTTTCTTTTTCTTTACCCTTAAATGGATTTTTACTACCCTCTTTTGGAGTGTTTTTCCCTCTTGCCTCAAGATGAGTGGCTTGCACACACACCTCATCTAGATTAATGGGATTAAACATAAGGATATTATGCCTAAGATAACTGTGTAAACCCCCTTTGTACTTCAACAATGTGTCTTGTGATTACAAATATACACCTAACATTAGAGACCTTTTTATGAATTCTTGGGTGTAATATTACACATTTTGACCTTTAAGTTGTCTAAAGTTCTACCAATTCATGATGTCTTTCTGCATATAAGCTAGAGGGTAGAATTGTCTTTTAATTGCAACAATGAAATCAGACCAAGAAATTGAGATCTTACCATGTCTTTTTATCTCCTCTTGTGTCTTTGATTCCCACCATACTAATGCTGCACCCTCCATCCTTGAGGAAGCTAATTGAATCTTTATGTCATCCTCTTGAAGGTTTTGAATTTTTCAATATACCTCAAAATTACGAACCCAATTGTCAAGCTTCTCTGCATTCACTTCACCATTATACATGGGCAGTTCAAATTTAACATCATGTTTTAATAAGGGTGATTTACTAGTTCCTTTTGAGGTATGTTAATGAGTATGAGTAAGGGTTGTGTTAGTGGAAGAGGGTGAAGATGCCTGTGACGAAGAAGATGAAGAAGATGGTGGAGGTTTTCCTCCATTTCCATTACCTCCTAGTGAATAAACTTCTCCTTTGGGAGGTTTGGAGGTTTCACCCGAAAATCTGGTATTCCTCTCTTCATAGAGGACCTTCACCATCTCTGTCATATCAAAGAAAGCCTTCCTAAAGACCTTCTCATCCTTTGTCATGTTTTTAGGTTCTCCTTCATGAGACATACTCACTAGAGTCTCAACTACAACTTGAGGAAGAAATGGTGGTGGAGATTGTGGCAACCTTGCCCTCCTTCCCATTCAGATGTTAGGATATTCTGACACATAGGAAATAGTTAAGTATAACTTGGTCTAGTGTAGAGTTAGGTAAAGTGTGTTTCTTTACTATTTACTTTTGTAACTTACAATCTGACGGTCATGATATGTTCTAGACATGAAGGGATCCGACGGTTCATTCTCCCCTCAGTACTACTGACACCTGATCCATGGCTTTGTTGGAAATAATACTGAGAGGGGGGGTGAATCAGTATTATCTAATTCTTTTAATAAATCTTCCTTATTTGTTCTTTGAATTAGTTTTGCATGTCAGTACCATAAAATAATGAGCATGAACAAAGAAAACAGATAGTCACACCAAAGAACACAAGATGTAAGGTGGAAACCCAATGTGGGTGAAAACCACCTGCTGCAATATGTCTCTATCTTCTTTCAAATTAGAAACTCCTTTTACAATGGTTTTGTACTGGTGTAGTCCTTTACCAGTACACAGGCTGCAACCTGCAGAGAGCTACAACTCTCTCTCGTTTTCCAGTCTCTCCTGGAAGGGAGCTACAACCCCCTACTTCTTTTCTTACAAGGACCACTTTTCATAAATTTTCAAACTGGATCCATAAGCATCAAATGATCATCAAGTATAAGAGAATCACCCAATCAACTGTAGTAACCAGATCAACAATAATAGGACCAAACCCAGAACACAACAATGATAAACAAAGATTTTAAGAGAAGTAAGCACCCTGTTCAACTGCTCGCCTGCTTACGTAAGCACCCTGCTCAACTGCTTGCCTGCTTACAGTACGCACCCTGCTCAACTGCTTGCCTGCTTACAGTACGCACCCTGCTCAACTGTTCGCCTGCGTACCTCGCTCTGAGTCCATTGAACTGCCTGCGGACCTCCGCACCTGCAACCCTTCTGTGCCTGCGTACCGGCGCACCTGAAACCCTTCTGTGCCTGCGTACCGGCGCACCTGAAACCCTTCTGTGCCTGCGTACCGGCGCACTTGAAACCCTTCTGTGCCTGCGTACCGGTGCACCTGAAACGCTTCGTTCCTGTGTATGCACGCATTTTTCTTTCACTGTACCTGCGTACCTTCGGGCATAGATGATTTAAAGACTTCAGAAATAACCCAGACAGTCAGATCTACAGATCTGAACATGCGCCGAAAAGATCTCAGTCCATCAATAGATTCGCCTTATTTAGATCTAGACCAGATCTAGCCTTCATAAGATATTCAACCCAAAACATGCTCAAGCCAAATGATCTCCTTTGCTTTATATAGGAAAGCTCTTCCTTAAAACATGGATCAATACCACGAGCCGACACCATAATAACCCAATATCGTCGGCTAAATACCAAGAGTAAAACATAAGAAAACCCCACATGTGAATTTCTTTGCCTTGAAATGTGTGCACTGGGGGTACGCAAATCCTGAACGGGATAACTGCGGGTATCTACGCACTTTATGTAACACTAACCTGCGTGTACGCACCTTATGTAAGGTGTACCTGCGTACCCCTTATTTTCTTCAATATTTGATAGCTGATCATCAATCTCTGCTGCTGACTTGAAGTACTGTGATCTATCACCTAAATGGGTTGCCATCAAGGACAACACTTTAGCCATAATGCCAACAATCTCCCCCTTTGGACTTGATGGCAACCTCAAAACTTCAGCTTCATTCTCCCCCTTTGACATCAAGGGCAAAGGGTTATGCTCCCCCTAAGAACATGCTCCCCCTGAATATGAACCAGATCTGCAACGAAGAACCATAATCCACCATGAAAGAGATAGAGACATATTGCAGCTACTTCCAAGATCTCCTTTTGCACATCCTCCATAATGCCAACAATGCATTATATGCTCCCCCTGAACCTGTACCATCAATCAGAAGAGGTTCAACAATAAGATGATTCATCAACAACCCCCAGCTTTTGCCTGAGGTATTCAAAAGTGTCCCTGGGCAATGGTTTGGTGAGAATATCAGCAACTTGTTCCTTAGAAGGAACATACTCCAACTTGACCTTATGTTCAAGCACTTGTTCCCGGAGAAAATGGTACTTGATTGGTATGTGCTTGGTTTTTGAATGCATAACAGGATTCTTTGAGATGCTGATTGCACTTGTGTTATCACATAAGATGGGGATTGGTGGTGTACAAGTGATTTGAAAATCCTGCAAAGTCTGCATCATCCAAAGGAGTTGGGTGCAACAAGATGCAGCAGCAACATATTCCGCTTCAGCTGTAGACAAGGCAATTGAACTCTGTTTCTTGCTGAACCAAGATACCAGTCTGGAACCCATAAAGAACGCACCACCACTTGTGCTTTTCCTGTCATCCACGCTTCCGGCCCAATCTGCATCTGTATAAGCATGAAGTGTAAGATCTGTATCTCTAGGATACCATAAGCCATAATTTTGAGTCCCTTGAAGATATTTGAAAATTCTCTTCACTGCCTGAAGATGAGTCTCCTTCGGATTTGCCTGAAATCTTCCAACTATTCCAAATGCATGCATGATGTCCGGTCGGGTACCTGTCAAATAAAGTAAACTTCCAATCATAGATCTGTAGGTTGGTTGATGTACTGCTGCAGATTCATCATTTGCACTGAGGCTACATCCTGTGACCATGGGTGTACATACTGGTTTTGCATCTTCCATACCATATTTCTTCAAAATCTGTTTGAGATACTTGGTTTGAGATAAAAAGATTCCTCCTTCTTTTTGTTGGATTTGCAAACCAAGGAAATATGTCAGTTCTCCTAGCAAGGACATTTCAAATTCTTTCTGCATGACCAAGGCAAAACTTTGACTCATAGCTTCTTCATTGCTCCCAAAAATAATGTCATCTACATACACAACAAGTATTAGCAATTTGTCATTTTCAAATTTTATATAAAGATTGCTATCTGCTGATCCTTTTGAAAAGCCTTGTTGATGAAGATATTTGTCCAAATGGTAGTACCAAGCCCTTGGAGCTTGTTTGAGACCATAGAGAGCCTTCTTCAATCTGCATACAAGATTTGGATCATTTCCAAGAATGAACCCATCTGGCTGTTCAATGTACACTTCTTCTTCCAAGTCTCCATTCAAAAAGGCTGATTTCATGTCCATTTGAAATACTTTGAAGTTTTGAAAACTTGAGAGAGCAAGGAACATTCGAATGGCCTCAAGTCTTGCAATAGGAGCAAAGGTTTCTTCAAAGTCTATTCCTTCTTGCTGCGCATACCCTTTACAAACAAGTCTGGCTTTGTTTCTAATTACTTCTCCATTTTCATTCAATTTATTTTTGAAGACCCATTTTGTTCCGATAACATTCTTATCTTTTGGTCTAGGAACCAGCTCCCAAGTGTTGTTCTTTTCGATCTGCTCAAGTTCTTCATCCATTGCTTTCACCCAACATTCATCTTCGCATGCCTCTTTCACATTTTGTGGTTCAGTAGAGGAGAGTAATGCCAAATAGCTTGAAGCTTCTGCAACTGTTCTTCTTGTTTGTACACCTGCTTCTTTCTGCCCCATAATCTGAGATTCTGGATGATTCTTCTGAACATATCTGGATGGAGTATTTTCTTGTATTCTTGTTTGCTCCTCTGGTTCTTCTTGAGGTTCTTCTTGAGGTTCTTCTTCTTCATCATTCTGTCGTTGGGGGTAGCCTTCATCTTCTTCGATGTCCTCATGATGTACTTGCCTAGGAATGTATCCCTTCTCATCAACCACTACATCAATGCTGTCAACAATTCTGCCAAGTCTTTTATTGTAGCATTTGTATGCTTTGCTATGTGGAGAGTAACCAAGAAGAATGCCTTCATCTGCTCTAGGTTCAAGTTTGCCAAGCTGCTCATCAGTATTCTTGATATAGCATTTGCTCCCAAAGATTTTGAAGTGCTTTACCGAAGGAGTCCTACCACTCCAGAGCTCATGAGGAGTTTGAGTGCTGTTCACCCGGACATTTTTTTTGTTGAGAATAACAACCGCAGCATGTGCAGCTTCACCCCAGAAAGTTGCGGGAGTTCCTGACTCATCAAGCATAGCACGAGCCATTTGTTGGACTGTTCTGTTCATTTTTTCCACAACTCCATTTTGCTGAGGGGTTCTTGCTGTAGAGAATTCTCTTCTTATCCCATGTTCTTCACAGAAATCGAAAAATTCATTTGAAGTAAATTTCCCACCTCTGTCGGATCTGAGGCACTTAATTTTGTGACCTGATTCATTTTCAACCAAGGCTTTGAAGGATTTGAATTTTTCGAATGCTTCATCTTTGTGCTTCATAAGTCCTAACCAAACAAACCTGGAGAAATCGTCAATGAATAATATCAAGTATTCTTCTCCTCGAGGTGTTCTTTTCCTGAAAGGACCGCATGTATCTGTATGTACTAGCTCAAGAGGCATGCTAGCTGAACCTTCTTTCTCTGGAAAGTTAGTTCTGGTTTGTTTTCCAAACTGACATGATTTGCATATAGTGTTGTCAGGAATTTTGATATCTGGAAGATCGCGAACTGCCTGATATTTGCATGCTTTCCTTATTTGTGAAAAGCTTAGATGTCCCAACCTCCGATGCCATAACCAGTGCTCATCATCCTTGCTCAGATAGCATTGTTGTTGTCCTTCTTCAAATATGTACAGATTATTTGGAGTTCTTTTGCCTTTGATCACTGTTTTACCTGTATCAAGATCACGAACAAGACATCCATTTGATCTGAATATAACCTCGGTTCTTTGATCACACATCTGGCTGACACTTAGAAGATTATGCTTCAATCCATCAACATACCAAACATTTCCAGCCTTGACCTTTTCTTTTAACTGAGCAATGCCTTTTCCTTTTATAGTTGCAGGAGTATCATTTCCAAAAGAGACTTTCTTTCCTTTTTCTAGAGCAGAATATGACTCAAGCTTTTCTTTATCACCTGTCATATGCTTCGAACATCCACTGTCAATGTACCATAGATTTTCCTGTCCCTCTGCATAAAATGCTATCCCACATCTTTCTGTTTGTGGTTCCTTTATTCTCCATGTTTTGGTGCTTGAGGCTTGTTCCTTTTTCTGCTGAAACCTGCTCCTGCATTCAGAGTCTTCATGACCAAAGTTATTGCAAATAGAACATTCAACTTCATTTTCAAGAACCGAAAAGTTGTTATAGGTCCTTTTTGTAATCCCGGTCATACTTCTTTGTTTTTGAGCTTCCCTAGTCATGATTGTTTTATATGCAACACATTGAGCTGATTTGTGACCAAAGTTATGACAAGAAAAGCATTTTCCATTGAAGAAACTTCTGCGGTTATCGAATTTACCAGCCAATTGATTGTAATTTCTATTGTCATCTATTCTTGAACCAAATTGAGAAGATTTTACCTGTGGTTGGTTGTAGCTTTTGTTCACCCTTAAGATGGATTGCCCCTGATAGTTTCTATTTGTAATTCGTCCTTGCTTTACCTGATGATCTTCATTGTGCTTTTGCTCATTTCTTCTTGCTGCATCAAGATAACTTTTTGAGGTGGATGCTTGAGAAGTTTCTCCATTATAGCCCAGACCTGTCTTGTTTAGTGGAGACCGCTGCACATTGATAATCTCATCCAAAGTTTCAGATCCTTTGATAAACTTGAGATTAATAGCTTTTGTTTTCTCAATCTCTTTTCTAAGACCAACAATTTCACCTTCTAATTTTTCAAGATGTTTTTCCTTTTCATCAATTTGAAATTGTAGAGTATCAATGATCATGTTCTTTTCTTCTATACATCTCTTGAGTCTAGTAATTTCATCATAAAGGTTATCCACATCTATAGCATCCATATAATCATCATCTTCAAATGCCATTAACAACTTATATTCATTACCTTGTTCATCTTCATCACTGTTTGATAGACCATCACTATCTTCATGAGTGTAGTAGCTTTTCTTATTTGCGTTCTGTTTCTTGTTCCATCTAGCAGGTTCCTTTCCTTTATCCTTATAAGGACATTTTGCAGCATAATGACCTACTCTTCCACAAGCAAAGCATTTAAAAGGTAACTTACCTCTGAACCTTCTAGAACCCCTTTGAAGATTTCTGACAAAATTTGATTCTTCTTCCTCTTCTTCTGGGACGTGGCTTGCTTCATAATAATCTCCTTTGCCTGATGCCTTGAAAGCAGCTTCTCTTCTGTCTGATGGACCTCCCTTTCTCATTTCATAAGCAGTTAGAATTCCATGTAGCTGAGACATAGTAAGAATTCGTAGATTTTCTTTTTCTTCTATTGCAGATACTTTAGATTCAAACTTGGGGGACAATGATCTTAGAACCTTTTCAACCACAATAGCCTCTTTTATTTCTTCACCCAAATTTTTCATACAATTAACAACCTCATCTACCCGAAGAAAATAGTTAGCCACACTTTCATCATTATACATTTTGAGAGTCTCATACTGAATTCTGAGAGTTTGAAGTTTAGCACGCTTTACCTGTTCATCTCCTTCATAGCTCGTGACAATTTTGTCGCATATCTCTTTTGCGGATTTATAGTGCATTACCTTCATGAATTCTGATTGAGATATACATCCTAATAGAGTACTGACTGCTTTCGCATTTGTTTCATACTTCTTTTTCTTGGCTGCATCTGTAGGAGTAGCTGAAGGAAAAGCGTAGCCTGTCTCTACGATGTCCCAAACTTCTGTACCAAGAGATTGAAGATAGGCAGTAACTCTTACCTTCCAATAATTGAAGTTTGTCCCATCAAAAACTGGTGGCCTGATTGATGCTTCTCTCTCGTAGTTGCTCATGATGAACGATCTACCTTCAAGCGATCAAGCTTCTCTGAAGGACCTGCTCTGATACCAATTGTTGGAAATAATACTGAGAGGGGGGATGAATCAGTATTATCTAATTCTTTTAATAAATCTTCCTTATTTGTTCTTTGAATTAGTTTTGCATGTCAGTACCATAAAATAATGAGCATGAACAAAGAAAACAGATAGTCACACCAAAGAACACAAGATGCAAGGTGGAAACCCAATGTGGGTGAAAACCACCTGCTGTAATATGTCTCTATCTTCTTTCAAATTAGAAAATCCTTTTACAATGGTTTTGTACTGGTGCAGTCCTTTACCAGTACGCAGGCTGCAACCTGCAGAGAGCTACAACTCTCTCTCGTTTTCCAGTCTCTCCTGGAAGGGAGCTACAACCCCCTACTTCTTTTCTTACAAGGACCACTTTTCATAAATTTTCAAACTGGATCCATAAGCATCAAATAATCATCAAGTATAAGAGAATCACCCAATCAACTGTAGTAACCAGATCAACAATAATAGGACCAAACCCAGAACACACAATGATAAACAAAGATTTTAAGAGAAGTAAGCACCCTGTTCAACTGCTCGCCTGCTTACGTAAGCACCCTGCTCAACTGCTTGCCTGCTTACAGTACGCACCCTGATCAACTGCTTGCCTACTTACAGTACGCACCCTGCTCAACTGTTCGCCTGCGTACCTTGCTCTGAGTCCATTGAACTGCCTGCGGACCTCCGCACCTGCAACCCTTCTGTGCCTGCGTACCGGTGCACCTGAAACCCTTCTGTGCCTGCGTACCGGCGCACCTGAAACCCTTTTGTGCCTGCGTACCGGCGCACCTGAAACCCTTCTGTGCCTGCGTACCGGCGCACTTGAAACCCTTCTGTGCCTGCGTACCGGCGCACCTGAAACGCTTCGTTCCTGCGTATGCACGCACTTTTCTTTCACTGTATCTGCGTACCTTCGGGCATAGATGATTTCAAGACTTCAAAAATAACCCAGACAGTCAGATCTACAGATCTGAACATGCGCCGAAAAGATCTCAGTCCATCAATAGATTCGCCTTATTTAGATCTAGACCAGATCTAGCCTTCATAAGATATTCAACCCAAAACATGCTCAAGCCAAATGATCTCCTTTGCTTTATATAGGAAAGCTCTTCCTTAAAACATGGATCAATACCACGAGCCGACACCATAATAACCCAATACCGTCGGCTAAATACCAAGAGTAAAACATAAGAAAACCCCACATGTGAATTTCTTTGCCTTGAAATGTGTGCACTGGGGGTACGCACCTCCTGAACGGGATAACTGCGGGTATGTACGCACTTTATGTAACACTGACCTGCGTGTACGCACCTTATGTAAGGTGTACCTGCATACCCCTTATTTTCTTCAATATTTGATAGCTGATCATCAATCTCTGCTGCTGAGTTGAAGTACTGTAATCTATCACCTGAATGGGTTGCCATCAAGGACAACACTTTAGCCATAATGCCAACAATATCCCCCTTTGGACTTGATGGCAACCTCAAAACTTCAGCTTCATTCTCCCCCTTTGACATCAAGGGCAAAGGGTTATGCTCCCCCTAAGAACATGCTCCCCCTGAATATGAACCAAATCTGCAACGAAGAACCATAATCCACCATGAAAGAGATAGAGACATATTGCAGCTACTTCCAAGATCTCCTTTTGAACATCCTCCATAATGCCAACAATGCATTATATGCTCCCCCTGAACCTGTACCATCAATCAGAAGAGGTTCAGCAATAAGATGATGCATCAACAACCCCCAGCTTTTGCTTGAGGTATTCAAAAGTGTCCCTGGGCAATGGTTTGGTGAGAATATCAGCAACTTGTTCCTTAGAAGGAACATACTCCAACTTGACCTTCTGTTCAAGCACTTGTTCCCAGAGAAAATGGTACTTGATTGGTATGTGCTCGGTTTTTGAATGCATAACAAGATTCTTTGAGATGCTGATTGCACTTGTGTTATCACATAAGATGGGGATTGGTGGTGTACAAGTGATTTGAAAATCCTGCAAAGTCTGCATCATCCAAAGGAGTTGGGTGCAACAAGATGCAGCAGCAGCAACATATTCCGCTTCAGCTATAGACAAGGCAATTGAACTCTGTTTCTTGCTGAACCAAGATACCAGTCTGGAACCCATAAAGAACGCACCACCACTTGTGCTTTTCCTGTCATCCACGCTTCTGGCCCAATCTGCATCTGTATAAGCATGAAGTGTAAGATCTGTATCTCTAGGATACCATAAGCCATAATTTTGAGTCCCTTGAAGATATTTGAAAATTCTCTTCACTGCCTGAAGATGAGTCTCCTTCGGATTTGCCTGAAATCTTCCAACTATTCCAACTGCATGCATGATGTCCGGTCGGGTACCTGTCAAATAAAGTAAACTTCCAATCATAGATCTATAGGTTGGTTGATGTACTGCTGCAGATTCATCATTTGCACTAAGGCTACATCCTGTGACCATGGGTGTACATACTAGTTTTGCATCTTCCATACCATATTTCTTCAAAATCTATTTGAGATACTTGGTTTGAGATAAAAAGATTCCTCCTTCTTTTTGTTGGATTTGCAAACCAAGGAAATATGTCAATTCTCCTAGCAAGGACATTTCAAATTCTTTCTGCATGACCAAGGCAAAACTTTGACTCATAGCTTCTTCATTGCTCCCAAAAATAATGTCATCTACATACACAACAAGTATTAGCAATTTGTCATTTTCAACTTTTATATAAAGATTGCTATCTGCTGATCCTTTTGAAAAGCCTTGTTGATGAAGATATTTGTCCAAACGGTAGTACCAAGCCCTTGGAGCTTGTTTGATACCATAGAGAGCCTTCTTCAATCTGCATACAAGATTTGGATCATTTCCAAGAATGAACCCATCTGGCTGTTCAATGTACACTTCTTCTTCCAAGTCTCCATTCAGAAAGGCTGATTTCACGTCCATTTGAAATACTTTGAAGTTTTGAAAACTTGAGAGAGTAAGGAACATTCGGATGGCCTCAAGTCTTGCAACAGGAGCAAAGGTTTCTTCAAAGTCTATTCCTTCTTGCTGCGCATACCCTTTACAAACAAGTCTGGCTTTGTTTCTAATTGCTTCTCCATTTTCATTCAATTTATTTTTGAAGACCCATTTTGTTCCGATAACATTCTTATCTTTTGGTCTAGGAACCAGCTCCCAAGTGTTGTTCTTTTTGATCTGCTCAAGTTCTTCATCCATTGCTTTCACCCAACATTCATCTTCGCATGCCTCTTTCACATTTTGTGGTTCAGTAGAGGAGAGTAATGCCAAATAGCTTGAAGCTTCTGCAACTGTTCTTCTTGTTTGTACACCTGCTTCTTTCTGCCCCATAATCTGAGATTCTAGATGATTCTTCTGAACATATCTGGATGGAGTCTTTTCTTCTATTCTTGTTTGCTCCTCTGGTTCTTCTTGAGGTTCTTCTTCTTCATCATTCTGTCGTTGGGGGTAGCCTTCATCTTCTTCGATGTCTTCATGATGTACTTGCCTAGGAATGTATCCCTTCTCATCAACCACTACATCAATGCTGTCAACAATTCTGCCAAGTCTTTTATCGTAGCATTTGTATGCTTTGCTATGTGGAGAGTAACCAAGAAGAATGCCTTCATCTGCTCTAGGTTCAAGTTTGCCAAGCTGCTCATCAGTATTCTTGATATAGCATTTGCTCCCAAAGATTTTGAAGTGCTTTACAGAAGGAGTCCTACCACTCCAGAGCTCATGAGGAGTTTGAGTGTTGTTCACCCGGACATTTGTTTTGTTGAGAATAACAACCGCAGCATGTGCAGCTTCACCCCAGAAAGTTGCGGGAGTTCCTGACTCATCAAGCATAGCACGAGCCATTTGTTGGAATGTTCTGTTCATTCTTTCCACAACTCCATTTTGCTGAGGGGTTCTTGCTGTAGAGAATTCTCTTCTTATCCCATGTTCTTCATAGAAATCGAAAAATTCATTTGAAGTAAATTCCCCACCTCTGTCGGATCTGAGGCACTTAATTTTATGACCTGATTCATTTTCAACCAAGGCTTTGAAGGATTTGAATTTTTCGAATGCTTCATCTTTGTGCTTCATAAGTCCTAACCAAACAAACCTGGAGAAATCGTCAATGAATAATATCAAGTATTCTTCTCCTCGAGGTGTTCTTTTCCTGAAAGGACCGCATGTATCTGTATGTACTAGCTCAAGAGGCATGCTAGCTGAACCTTCTTTCTCTGGAAAGTTAGTTCTGGTTTGTTTTCCAAACTGACATGATTTGCATATAGTGTTGTCAGGAATTTTGATATCTGGAAGATCGCGAACTGCCTGATATTTGCATGATTTCCTTATTTGTGAAAAGCTTAGATGTCCCAACCTCCGATGCCATAACCAGTGCTCATCATCCTTGCTCAGATAGCATTGTTGTTGTCCTTCTTCAAATATGTACAGATTATTTGGAGTTCTTTTGCCTTTGATCACTGTTTTACCTGTATCAAGATCACGAACAAGACATCCATTTGATCTGAATATAACCTCGGTTCTTTGATCACACATCTGGCTGACACTTAGAAGATTATGCTTCAATCCATCAACATACAAAACATTTCCAGCCTTGACCTTTTCTTTTAACTGAGCAATGCCTTTTCCTTTTATAGTTGCAGGAGTATCATTTCCAAAAGAGACTTTCTTTCCTTTTTCTAGAGTAGAATATGACTCAAGCTTTTCTTTATCACCTGTCATATGCTTCGAACATCCACTGTCAATGTACCATAGATTTTCCTGTCCCTCTGCATAAAATGCTATCCCACATCTTTCTGTTTGTGGTTCCTTTATTCTCCATGTTTTGGTGCTTGAGGCTTGTTCCTTTTTCTGCTGAAACCTGCTCCTGCATTCAGAGTCTTCATGACCAAAGTTATTGCAAATAGAACATTCAACTTCATTTTCAAGAACCGAAAAGTTGTTATAGGTCCTTTTTGTAATCCCGGTCATACTTCTTTGTTTTTGAGCTTCCCTAGTCATGATTGTTTTATATGCAACACATTGAGATGCTTTGTGACCAAAGTTATGACAAGAAAAGCATTGTCCATTGAAGAAACTTCTGCGGTTATCGAATCTACCAGCCAATTGATTGTAATTTCTATTGTCATCTATTCTTGAACCAAATTGAGAAGATTTTACCTGTGGCTGGTTGTAGCTTTTGTTCACCCTTAAGATGGATTGCCCTTGATAGTTTTTGTTTGTAATTCGTCCCTGCTTTACCCGATGATCTTCATTGTGCTTTTGCTCATTTCTTCTTGCTGCATCAAGATAACTTTTTGAGGTGGATGCTTGAGAAGTTTCTCCATTATAGCCCAGACCTGTCTTGTTTAGTGGAGACCGCTGCACATTGATAATCTCATCCAAAGTTTCAGATCCTTTGACAAACTTGAGATTAATAGCTTTTGTTTTCTCAATCTCTTTTCTAAGACCAACAATTTCACCTTCTAATTTTTCAAGATGTTTTTCCTTTTCATCAATTTGAAATTGTAGAGTATCAATGATCATGTTCTTTTCTTCTATACATCTCTTGAGTCTAGTAATTTCATCATAAAGGTTATCCACATCTATAGCATCCATATAATCATCATCTTCAAATGCCATTAACAACTTATATTCATTACCTTGTTCATCTTCATCACTGTTTGATAGACCATCACTATCTTCATGAGTGTAGTAGCTTTTCTTATTTGCGTTTTGTTTCTTGTTCCATCTAGCAGGTTCCTTTCCCTTATCCTTATAAGGACATTTTGCAGCATAATGACCTACTCTTCCACAAGCAAAGAATTTAAAAGGTAACTTACCTATGAACCTTCCAGAACCCCTTTGAAGATTTCTGACAAAATTTGATTCTTCTTCCTCTTCTTCTGGGACGTGGCTTGCTTCATAATAATCTCCTTTGCCTGATGCCTTGAAAGCAACTTCTCTTCTGTCTGATGGACCTCCGTTTCTCATTTCATAAGCAGTTAGAATTCCATGTAGCTGAGACATAGTAAGAATTCGTAGATTTTCTTTTTCTTCTATTGCATATACTTTAGATTCAAACTTGGGGGACAATGATCTTAGAACCTTTTCAACCACAATAGCCTCTTTTATTTCTTCACCCAAATTTTTCATACAATTAACAACCTCATCTACCCGAAGAAAATAGTTAGCCACACTTTCATCATTATACATTTTGAGAGTCTCATACTGAATTCTGAGAGTTTGAAGTTTAGCACGCTTTACCTGTTCATCTCCTTCATAGCTCGTGACAATTTTGTCCCATATCTCTTTTGCGGATTTATAGTGCATTACCTTCATGAATTCTGATTGAGATATACATCCTAATAGAGTACTGACTGCTTTCGCATTTGTTTCATACTTCTTTTTCTTGGCTGCATCTGTAGGAGTAGCTGAAGGAAAAGCGTAGCCTGTCTCTACGATGTCCCAAACTTCTGTACCAAGAGATTGAAGATAGGCAGTAACTCTTACCTTCCAATAATTGAAGTTTGTCCCATCAAAAACTGGTGGCCTGATTGATGCTTCTCTCTCGTAGTTGCTCATGATGAACGATCTACCTTCAAGCGATCAAGCTTCTCTGAAGGACCTGCTCTGATACCAATTGTTGGAAATAATACTGAGAGGGGGGGTGAATCAGTATTATCTAATTCTTTTAATAAATCTTCCTTATTTGTTCTTTGAATTAGTTTTGCATGTCAGTACCATAAAATAATGAGCATGAACAAAGAAAACAGATAGTCACACCAAAGAACACAAGATGTAAGGTGGAAACCCAATGTGGGTGAAAACCACCTGCTGCAACATGTCTCTATCTTCTTTCAAATTAGAAACTCCTTTTACAATGGTTTTGTACTGGTGCAATCATTTACCAGTACGCAGGCTGCAACCTGCAGAGAGCTACAACTCTCTCTCGTTTTCCAGTCTCTCCTGGAAGGGAGCTATAACCCCCTACTTCTTTTCTTACAAGGACCACTTTTCATAAATTTTCAAACTGGATCCATAAGCATCAAATGATCATCAAGTATAAGAGAATCACCCAATCAACTGTAGTAACCAGATCAACAATAATAGGACCAAACCCAGAACACAGCAATGATAATCAAAGATTTTAAGAGAAGTAAGCACCCTGTTCAACTGCTCGCCTGCTTACGTAAACACCCTGCTCAACTGCTTGCCTGCTTACAGTACGCACCCTGATCAACTGCTTGCCTGCTTACAGTACGCACCCTGCTCAACTGTTCGCCTGTGTACCTCGCTCTGAGTCCATTGAACTGCCTGCGGACCTCCACACCTGCAACCCTTCTGTGCCTGCGTACCGGCGCACCTGAAACCCTTCTGTGCCTGCATACCGGCGCACCTGAAACCCTTCTGTGCCTGCGTACCGGCGCACCTGAAACCCTTCTGTGCCTACATACCGGCGCACTTGAAACCCTTCTGTGCCTGTGTACCGGCGCACCTGAAACGCTTCGTTCCTGCGTATGCACGCACTTTTCTTTCACTGTACCTGCGTACCTTCGGGCATAGATGATTTCAAGACTTCAGAAATAACCCAGACAGTCAGATCTACAGATCTGAACATGCGCCGAAAAGATCTCAGTCCATCAATAGATTCGCCTTATTTAGATCTAGACCAGATCTAGCCTTCATAAGATATTCAACCCAAAACATGCTCAAGCCAAATGATCTCCTTTGCTTTATATAGGAAAGCTCTTCCTTAAAACATGGATCAATACCACGAGCCGACACCATAATAACCCAATACCGTCGGCTAAATACCAAGAGTAAAACATAAGAAAACCCCACATGTGAATTTCTTTGCCTTGAAATGTGTGCACTGGGGGTACGCACCTCCTGAACAGGATAACTGCGGGTATGTACGCACTTTATGTAACACTGACCTGCGTGTACGCACCTTATGTAAGGTGTACCTGCGTACCCCTTATTTTCTTCAATATTTGATAGCTGATCATCAATCTCTGCTGCTGACTTGAAGTACTGTGATCTATCACCTGAATGGGTTGCCATCAAGGACAACACTTTAGCCATAATGCCAACAATCTCCCCCTTTGGACTTGATGGCAACCTCAAAACTTCAGCTTCATTCTCCCCCTTTGACATCAAGGGAAAAGGGTTATGCTCCCCCTAAGAACATGCTCCCCCTGAATATGAACCAGATCTACAACGAAGAACCATAATCCACCATGAAACAGATAGAGACATATTGCAGCTACTTCCAAGATCTCCTTTTGCACATCCTCCATAATGCCAACAATGCATTATATGCTCCCCCTGAACCTGTACCATCAATCAGAAGAGGTTCAGCAATAAGATGATGCATCAACAACCCCCAGCTTTTGCCTGAGGTATTCAAAAGTGTCCCTGGGCAATGGTTTGGTGAGAATATCAGCAACTTGTTCCTTAGAAGGAACATACTCCAACTTGACCTTTTGTTCAAGCACTTTTTCCCGGAGAAAATGGTACTTGATTGGTATGTGCTTGATTTTTGAATGCATAACAGGATTCTTTGAGATGCTGATTGCACTTGTGTTATCACATAAGATGGGGATTGGTGGTGTACAAGTGATTTGAAAATCCTGCAAAGTCTGCATCATCCAAAGGAGTTGGGTGCAACAAGATGCAGCAGCAACATATTCCGCTTCAGCTGTAGACAAGGCAATTGAACTCTGTTTCTTGCTGAACCAAGATACCAGTCTAGAACCCATAAAGAACGCACCACCACTTGTGCTTTTCCTGTCATCCACGCTTTCGGCCCAATCTGCATCTATATAAGCATGAAGTGTAAGATCTGTATCTCTAGGATACCATAAGCCATAATTTTGAGTCCCTTGTAGATATTTGAAAATTCTCTTCACTGCCTGAAGATGAGTCTCCTTCGGATTTTCTTGAAATCTTCCAACTATTCCAACTGCATGCATGATGTTCGGTCGGGTACCTGTCAAATAAAGTAAACTTCCAATCATAGATCTATAGGTTGGTTGATGTACTGCTGCAAATTCATCATTTGCACTGAGGCTACATCCTGTGACCATGGGTGTACATACTGGTTTTGCATCTTCCATACCATATTTCTTCAAAATCTGTTTGAGATACTTGGTTTGAGATAAAAAGATTCCTCCTTCTTTTTGTTGGATTTGCAAACCAAGGAAATATGTCAGTTCTCCTAGCAAGGACATTTCAAATTCTTTCTACATGACCAAGGCAAAACTTTGACTCATAGCTTCTTCATTGCTCCCAAAAATAATGTCATCTACATACACAACAAGTATTAGCAATTTGTCATTTTCAACTTTTATATAAAGATTGCTATCTGCTGATCCTTTTGAAAAGCCTTGTTGATGAAGATATTTGTCCAAACGGTAGTACCAAGCCCTTGGAGCTTGTTTGATACCATAGAGAGCCTTCTTCAATCTACATACAAGATTTGGATCATTTCCAAGAATGAACCCATCTGGCTGTTCAATGTACACTTCTTCTTCCAAGTCTCCACTCAGAAAGGCTGATTTCACATCCATTTGAAATACTTTGAAGTTTTGAAAACTTGAGAGAGCAAGGAACATTTGGATGGCCTCAAGTCTTGCAACAGGAGCAAAGGTTTCTTCAAAGTCTATTCCTTCTTGCTGCGCATACCCTTTACAAACAAGTCTGGCTTTGTTTCTAATTACTTCTCCATTTTCATTCAATTTATTTTTGAAGACCCATTTTGTTCCAATAACATTATTATCTTTTGGTCTAGGAACCAGCTCCCAAGTGTTGTTCTTTTTGATCTGCTCAAGTTCTTCATCCATTTCTTTCACCCAACATTCATCTTCGCATGCCTCTTTCACATTTTGTGGTTCAGTAGAGGAGAGTAATTCCAAATAGCTTGAAGCTTCTGCAACTGTTCTTCTTGTTTGTACACCTGTTTCTTTCTGCCCCATAATATGAGATTCTGGATGATTCTTCTTAACATATCTGGATGGAGTCTTTTCTTCTATTCTTGTTTGCTCCTCTGGTTCTTCTTGAGGTTCTTCTTCTTCATCATTCTGTCGTTGGGGGTAGCCTTCATCTTCTTCGATGTCTTCATGATGTACTTGCCTAGGAATGTATCCCTTCTCATCAACCACTACATCAATGCTGTCAACAATTTTGCCAAGTCTTTTATTGTAGCATTTGTATGCTTTGCTATGTGGAGAGTAACCAAGAAGAATGCCTTCATCTGCTCTAGGTTCAAGTTTGCCAAGCTGCTCATCAGTATTCTTGATATAGCATTTGCTCCCAAAGATTTTGAAGTGCTTTACCGAAGGAGTCCTACCACTCCAGAGCTCATGAGGAGTTTGAGTGCTGTTCACCTGGACATTTGTTTTGTTGAGAATAACAACTGCAGCATGTGCAGCTTCACCCCAGAAAGTTGCGGGAGTTCCTGACTCATCAAGCATAGCACGAGCCATTTGTTGGACTGTTCTGTTCATTCTTTCCACAACTCCATTTTGCTGAGGGGTTCTTGCTGTAGAGAATTCTCTTCTTATACCATGTTCTTCACAGAAATCGAAAAATTCATTTGAAGTAAATTCCCCACCTCTGTCGGATCTGAGGCACTTAATTTTGTGACCTGATTCATTTTCAACCAAGGCTTTGAAGGATTTGAATTTTTCGAATGCTTCATCTTTGTGCTTCATAAGTCCTAACCAAACAAACCTGGAGAAATCGTCAATGAATAATATCAAGTATTCTTCTCCTCGAGGTGTTCTTTTCCTGAAAGGACCGCATGTATCTGTATGTACTAGCTCAAGAGGCATGCTAGCTGAACCTTCTTTCTCTGGAAAGTTAGTTCTGGTTTGTTTTCCAAACTGACATGATTTGCATATAGTTTGTCAGGAATTTTGATATCTGGAAGATCGCGAACTGCCTGATATTTGCATGCTTTCCTTATTTGTGAAAAGCTTAGATGTCCCAACCTCCGATGCCATAACCAGTGCTCATCATCCTTGCTCAGATAACATTGTTGTTGTCCTTCTTCAAATATGTACAGATTATTTGGAGTTCTTTTGCCTTTGATCACTGTTTTACCTGTATCAAGATCACGAACAAGACATCCATTTGATCTGAGTATAACCTCGGTTCTTTGATCACACATATGGCTGACACTTAGAAGATTATGCTTCAATCCATCAACATACAAAACATTTCTAGCCTTGACCTTTTCTTTTAACTGAGCAATGCCTTTTCCTTTTATAGTTGCAGGAGTATCATTTCCAAAAGAGACTTTCTTTCCTTTTTCTAGAGCAGAATATGACTCAAGCTTTTCTTTATCACCTGTCATATGCTTTGAACATCCACTGTCAATGTACCATAGATTTTCCTGTCCCTCTGCATAAAATGCTATCCCACATCTTTCTGTTTGTGGTTCCTTTATTCTCCATGTTTTGGTGCTTGAGGCTTGTTCCTTTTTCTGCTGAAACCTGCTCCTGCATTCAGAGTCTTCATGACCAAAGTTATTGCAAATAGAACATTCAACTTCATTTTCAAGAACCGAAAAGTTGTTATAGGTCCTTTTTGTAATCCCGGTCATACTTCTTTGTTTTTGAGCTTCCCTAGTCATGATTGTTTTATATGCAACACATTGAGCTGCTTTGTGACCAAAGTTATGACAAGAAAAGCATTGTCCATTGAAGAAACTTCTGCGGTTATTGAATCTACCAGCCAATTGATTGTAATTTCTATTGTCATCTATTCTTGAACCAAATTGAGAAGATTTTACCTGTGGCTGGTTGTAGCTTTTGTTCACCCTTAAGATGGATTGCCCCTGATAGTTTCTGTTTGTAATTCGTCCCTGCTTTTCCTGATGATCTTCATTGTGCTTTTGCTCATTTCTTCTTGCTGCATCAAGATAACTTTTTGAGGTGGATGCTTGAGAAGTTTCTCCATTATAGCCCAGACCTGTCTTGTTTAGTGGAGACCGCTGCACATTGACAATCTCATCCAAAGTTTCAGATCCTTTGACAAACTTGAGATTAATAACTTTTGTTTTCTCAATCTCTTTTCTAAGACCAACAATTTCACCTTCTAATTTTTCAAGATGCTTTTCCTTTTCATCAATTTGAAATTGTAGAGTATCAATGATCATGTTCTTTTCTTCTATACATCTCTTGAGTCTAGTAATTTCATCATAAAGGTTATCCACATCTATAGCATCCATATAATCATCATCTTCAAATGCCATTAACAACTTATATTCATTACCTTGTTCATCTTCATCACTGTTTGATAGAACATCACTATCTTCATGAGTGTAGTAGCTTTTCTTATTTGCGTTATGTTTCTTGTTCCATCTAGCAGGTTCCTTTCCTTTATCCTTATAAGGACATTTTGCAGCATAATGACCTACTCTTCCACAAGCAAAGAATTTAAAAGGTAACTTACCTCTGAACCTTCCAGAACCCCTTTGAAGATTTCTGACAAAATTTGATTCTTCTTCCTGTTCTTCTGGGACGTGGCTTGCTTCATAATAATCTCCTTTGCCTGATGCCTTGAAAGCAGCTTCTATTCTGTCTGATGGACCTCCCTTTCTTATTTCATAAGCAGTTAGAATTCCATGTAGCTGAGACATAGTAAGAATTCGTAGATTTTCTTTTTCTTCTATTGCAGATACTTTAGATTCAAACTTGGGGGACAATGATCTTAGAACCTTTTCAACCACAATAGCCTCTTTTATTTCTTCACCCAAATTTTTCATACAATTAACAACCTCATCTACCCGAAGAAAATAGTTAGCCACACTTTCATCATTATACATTTTTAGAGTCTCATACTGAATTCTGAGAGTTTGAAGTTTAGCACGCTTTACCTGTTCATCTCCTTCATAGCTCGTGACAATTTTGTCCCATATCTCTTTTGCGGATTTATAGTGCATTACCTTCATGAATTCTGATTGAGATATACATCCTAATAGAGTACTGACTGCTTTCGCATTTGTTTCATACTTCTTTTTCTCGGGTGCATCTGTAGGAGTAGCTGAAGGAAAAGCGTAGCCTGTCTCTACGATGTCCCAAACTTCTGTACCAAGAGATTGAAGATAGGCAGTAACTCTTACCTTCCAATAATTGAAGTTTGTCCCATCAAAAACTGGTGGCCTGATTGATGCTTCTCTCTCATAGTTGCTCATGATGAATGATCAACCTTCAAGCGATCAAGCTTCTCTGAAGGACCTGCTCTGATACCAATTGTTGGAAATAATACTGAGAGGGGGGGTGAATCAGTATTATCTAATTCTTTTAATAAATCTTCCTTATTTGTTCTTTGAATTAGTTTTGCATGTCAGTACCATAAAATAATGAGCATGAACAAAGAAAATAGATAGTCACACCAAAGAACACAAGATGTAAGGTGGAAACCCAATGTGGGTGAAAACCACCTGCTGCAATATGTCTCTATCTTCTTTCAAATTAGAAACTCCTTTTACAATGGTTTTGTACTGGTGCAGTCCTTTACCAGTACGCAGGCTGCAACCTGCAAAGAGCTACAACTCTCTCTCGTTTTCCAGTCTCTCCTGGAAGGGAGATACAACCCCCTACTTCTTTTCTTACAAGGACCACTTTTCATAAATTTTCAAACTGGATCCATAAGCATCAAATGATCATCAAGTATAAGAGAATCACCCAATCAACTGTAGTAACCAGATCAACAATAATAGGACCAAACCCAGAACACAGCAATGATAAACAAAGATTTTAAGAGAAGTAAGCACCCTGTTCAACTGCTCGCCTGCTTACGTAAGCACCCTGCTCAACTGCTTGCCTGCTTACAGTACGCACCCTACTCAACTGCTTGCCTGCTTACAGTACGCACCCTGCTCAACTGTTCGCCTGCGTACCTCGCTCTGAGTCCATTGAACTGCCTGCGGACCTCCGCACCTGCAACCCTTCTGTGCCTGCGTACCGGTGCACCTGAAACCCTTCTGTGCCTGCGTACCGGCGCACCTGAAACCCTTCTGTGCCTGCGTACCGGCGCACCTAAAACCCTTCTGTGCCTACGTACCGGCGCACTTGAAACCCTTCTGTGCCTGCGTACCGGCGCACCTGAAACGCTTCGTTCCTGCGTATGCACGCACTTTTCTTTCACTGTACCTACGTACCTTCGGGCATAGATGATTTCAAGACTTCAGAAATAACCCAGACAGTCAGATCTATAGATCTGAACATGTGCCAAAAAGATCTCAGTCCATCAATAGATTCGCCTTGTTTAGATCTAGACCAGATCTAGCCTTCATAAGATATTCAACCCAAAACATGCTCAAGCCAAATGATCTCCTTTGCTTTATATAGGAAAGCTCTTCCTTAAAACATGGATCAATACCACGAGCCGACACCATAATAACCCAATACTGTCGGCTAAATACCAAGAGTAAAACATAAGAAAACCCCACATGTGAATTTCTTTGCCTTGAAATGTGTGCACTGGGGGTACGCACCTCCTGAACGGGATAACTGCGGGTATGTACGCACATTATGTAACACTGACTTGCGTGTACGCACCTTATGTAAGGTGTACCTGCGTACCCCTTATTTTCTACAATATTTGATAGTTGATCATCAATCTCTGCTGCTAACTTGAAGTACTGTGATCTATCACCTGAATGGGTTGCCATCAAGGACAACACTTTAGCCATAATGCCAACAGGCTTAACACCTGATTGGTCCATGATCTCTATTTAAAGAGCATGGAGGTTCATTTGTAGGGTAACCATTCATGAGATAATCTTATGTAAATTTTCATTCTTTTATTAATACATTTCCTGAAGTGGCCGCATTGGCTTAGGCCGTGGACTATTTCCCTCTTTGAGGGTTTTAACCATGTCAAGAATACTGGTGTATTTATTTGTGATCTGTTTGTGAGCGGTGTCCTTTGGTGTTCTGTCTGAGGAACTTACCCTCTAAATTCCTACATGGTATTAGAGCTATTGGAGGGCCACATCCATTGGTGATCCAAATCTGAAGGCGGTACAACTGCATCTGACTGTCGTTTCCTAGATCTACTACTTCTTACTACTTTTGGGCCGAGATTATTGCTCTATTGTGTTAGGAGCATATTTTCCAGTGAGGAACCCCTTTCATTTCACGCAAAAAGGTTTCCAGTAGCCCTAGCTATGTCATTTTTAAGATCTAGAGGTATAAAGTGTTTATTTGCAGTTCTAGTTGTTCATGTCTCTGTTTATTTCAGTTTATTTAACTCTCTATTTTTTATTATCGGATCTATACCTTTCATTTCTGTGTATGCTTTTTGCCCCATGACTCTGTGTGATCTAGGCAAATCAGAAATAGAAAGGAAGAATTTTTCTCATGTGTATGCTATTTTTTGTTGCGGCTTAGTGTGATCTCGGAAAATTAGAAACATTGAGGAAAATATTTAGTTTCCGGCTAAAGCTAACCTCAAGCCGTAAGGTTTGTGTTTTTTTGTATGTCCGTGTTGGGTTTTTTGGATTTTGTTTTGGAGGCAATTTTTTTTTTTTTTTCAAGTAAGCACACACTCCAAAGCTTTAGTGAATAAAAAAAAAAACCCTTCCTCCTTTCCAAAAATTACTAACCTTTTAAACTAGCTCACTTGGTCCAAAGTTACTTTATGAGAATAGAGGTCTTGAGTTCAAGTCTTTCTTTTTGTTGAGTTATTTTTTTAAAAAACACATGTAACTTATGTTTTAAAGTTACTTTATGTAAAAGTGTTCTCACCCATTATAAAAAGTGAGTCACTTATAATTCTAAAGTCTCTTTATCTTTTATTTAAGTTACAATTTAGTGGGTAGCTCATAAAGTATCATTGTAAAAGTGACTTTCACTTATTTATAAAAGTGAGTCACATAATTTTTTTTTATAAGTGAGCTCATTTTTTTTTTAAGTGATCTAATTAGATTAAGTTTGGAAAGGGGGGAGGATTTTTTTAAATATAACATTATTATTAATTTCCACACATTCATGCACTTCGTCGGCATCTTCAACAACTTTTCTTCAAAAAGCCATAACTTCTTCATCCGGAAGCCGTTTTCAGAGATGCTTTTTTTGAATTAGCCTAATTTTTCGAGATCTTTCCATTGGAACACTTAGTTTTAGCATCTATAGCTTCAGTTTTTGTTAAAATGGAAAGTCCATGCAAAGTTATTCTTGACAGCACCAACTGCTTCCAATGGTGGTCCTACATTGTGGATTTACTTAGAAGTAAAGGTATTTACAGAATAGCCTTAGGCTAAGAAACCAAACCTCAAGATGAAGATAAGGCAGCCAAATGGGAAAATAAGCAAAATCAAGCATGTGGGTTGATAGGGATGTTTATTTCTCCAGACCTTAGATTCCATATCGCAAAACTTGATACTCCTAATGAAGCAATGAAACAACTCACTAAAATTTTTGGAATTAAAAATGAAATTAGAGCCCATCAACTCGAAAATGAGTTGCTTACATTGGACCCTAGTAATTTTTCTTCCATTGATTTTTTTTCCTAGTTCAAGACCCTTAGACTTCTCTTGGAAGGTGTTAAGGTTAAGAAAGAAGATGGTAGCCTTATCTATTCCATTCTTACTAAGTTGGGACCAACCTACTCTTTGTTTATTTCCACCTTCCATTCTACTAGAGAAGCCTTTATTTCTCAAGGACAAGACTACAAGTCCCCCTCTTTTGATGCCTTTTGTGATTATTTAATAAGAGAACAAGAAAAGCTCTTATATCTTGGTTTTCTTAATCTTTGAAACTCTTCTAAGAAAACCTTAGCTGCCCAACAACAACCAAATTCAAAGAATCCTAAGAAGCAATATCCTAAAAAGAATGGTCCTAAACCAAATAAGGCTCCTAAGCAATTTCAGTCTCAAAATGAAAAATCAGTTCAACAAAATGATAAGACAAATAAAAACAAAGGGAAGAAGATTGATAGACATTGCCACTTTTGTAATCGAGATGGCCACTTAGAATCCAAATGCTTTAAGAAGATAGAAGCCTTGTAAGCAACAATGAAGAAGCATAACATCCATTTGGAGCACTCTTCAACTTCAACTTCATCTTTAGGAATAGCACTTTCTGCATGTGGTTGTCAAGAATCTCGGTCTGGTTATGCACTAAATGTGTATTCTTCTTCTCATTCTCATGAGTGGCTCATTGATTATGGAGCTTCTTATCACATGGCAAAAAACAAAGCCATGTTTTCTTCTTTAAATGATTGTAACACCAAAAATATATATGTTGGTGATGATAGATCTCTTAGTGTTGTAGGGACTGGAACTGTTCATCTTGACAATGGTCAATTTAATGATGTATTATGTGTTCCAACCTTATCCTGCAACCTTCTATCTGTATATCAGATAACTCATTCAGGTGAAGGTAAAATCGTTGAATTTTCACCTCATGATGTTGTAATTAAGGACCTAAGAGATCCTAGACAGATTTTGGCTACTTCCATTGCTGATGATTCTACAAGGTTGTATAAGTTTAAAAACATTGGGTCATCAAATCTTCCTTGGTATTTGTTGCTCATAATGATGAAGTGAGAAAACTTTCACATGAGCGATTTGGTCACTTAAACTATCGCTCCCTTCAGAATCTATGTAAAGAAAATATGGTGACAGGTCTAACAATGGTATCTTGCAGAGATGGTGTTTGTTCTAGATGCGTACTCGAAAAACATCATCAATATAGTTTTGAAAAGCGTGCCTCTTGGCACGCCTTATCCCCTTTACAGCTTGTGCATATTGATTTATGTGGTCCACTTCCAGTTGTTTCATTCTCTGGCTACAAGTATTTCTTAACTTTCATTGATGATTTCTCTAGACGCACTTGGGTATACTTCTTAAGACTCAAGAGTGAAGTATTTAACATGTTCTTGGTCTTTAAGGCCTTTGTTGAAAAACAATCCGGACATCAAATTCTTAAGTTAAGATCTGATAATGGCGAAGAATATGTTAACAACAAATTCATCAACTTTTGCACTGAGAATGGAATTCAAATGAAACATATTGTTCCATATACTCCACAACAAAATGGTGTAGTTGAAAGGAAGAATCACACCTTAAAGGAAATGGCTAACTGTATGCTTCAATCTAAAGGAATTAGTCTTAATTTTTGGGTAGAAGCAATTAACTGTGCAAATTACATAATAAATCACATTCCTACTAAGGTTTTAAATTATATCACTCCAGAAGAAGCATGGAGCTCAATTAAACCAGATGTGAGTCACTTTCATGTTTTTGGAAGTGAAGCATGGGCCCATATTCCAGATGAGAAACATAAAGCTTTAGAACTTAAGAGTGAAAAATGTATTTTTGTTGGATATCCTGAAGATGCCAAAGGATATAAAATTATTCCACTTAAGTCCAAAAATGTTATCATTAGAAGAAATCTAAAGTTTGCTGAAAATATATCGGCCTACGAGCCTAGTTTGGCGGATGTGCCACCTCTCTCTATCCCTTCTACTTCTGAAAATGATGACAGGGAGGATGACAATCCTCCCCCACCTTCTCAGGATCCTCCTTCAGCTCCTTAGCTTTCAAAATGGGTTTGTGCTACTCGAGATGTAGCAGGTGCTCATGCCGGTGATCCTACAGATCACCAATGTACACATTCTTAGTTCGATAGAACCTCTTCTTTATTGGCTCAAGCTTCAGTGAATTATGATCTTGACACCTTTGTAGAAGCTTCAAGCCATCCATATTGGGACACTGATATGAATGAAGAATATCTTTCATTATTGGAAAATGATACATGTGATCTTTTTCCTCTTCCAAAGGGACGAAAACTTGTTCGATGCAAATGGGTTTACAGAACCAAGTATGGACCAGATGGAAAAGTTGATAAACATAAAACTCGTCTTGTTGCTAAGGGTTTTTCACAAGTTGAAGACATTGACTATACTGAAACCTTCTCCCCTGTTTCCAAAATGAACTCTATCTACCTTGTTCTTTCCGTTGCTGCCTCTTTCAAATGTGAAGTCCATCATATGGATGTTAAATTTTCCTTCTTGCATGGGGACTTGCATGAAGAAATCTATATGGAACAACCTACTAGCTTTATACAAACAAACTCTAGCATTGTATGTCGGCTTAAGAAATCCCTTTATGGTTTGAAGCAAGCCTTTCGGGCTTGGTATGCCAAAATAGATAGCTTTCTTTTAGAAATTGGATTTTCTAGGTGTCATTCTCACAATACTGTCTACACCAAGAAAGTGGGAAAGTCTCTTATCATTCTTGTTCTTTATGTTGATGATCTTATCCTTATTGGTAGTGATCCCAACCTTATAAACCATGTGAATTCTATCCTTCAAAAGAAGTTTGAAATGAAAGACTTAGGACACTTGCATTATTTTCTTGGTCTTCAAGTCTTGCAATCCAAGGAAGGCATTTCCCTTTCCCAGTCCAAGTATGCCTGTGATATTCTACACCATTTTCACATGGAAGAGTGCAATCCAGACCCTTCTCCCTTTCAGTTTGGAGCCAAAATTTTAGTCACTTGTACTTCCCCTAAAGTTGATGCTACCTTATACAGTCAACTTGTAGGAAAACTTTTGTATCTGACCCATACTCGTCTTGAACTTTCCTTTGTTGTTGGCCTTATTGCTCAGTTTATGAAAAACCCACATGAAAGTCAATGGAAACAAACTAAAAGAATACTTCGTTATGTTTGAAGTACAATTTAGTTTGGGATTCATTATAGTGTAGAAGCATCTCCTCTATTGGTTGGTTTCATTGATTCCGATTGGGTTGGTGACCCTGATGATCAAAAGTCTACTGCAGGTTATTGTTATAGACATATCTGGGCACTGCAACCCCAAAATCATATGTCCATAAAATAAGGGCTCCTTAAGTCCCTAAAAGTGTTTTTTCACACCCTAAAGGATCATGGTCAACTGATTACATCATTTCCCAGAAGTTCCACCTGAAAAACTACTCAGAATTGGCCAAAACTGGACCATACAGACTGCTCCATGGGCAAGGTGCAATTCATATTGACTGCCTAACTAGCCAGGTGCGATGCATACTGAAATGGCCTTCTGTGGGGTGTGATGAGTGAGAATAGACAAATGGTAGAGATAGTTTGCAAGGTGGATGATCATGGAATGTTCCAGAAACTTCTCCTGTGACACTTGCCTCTCTGAATTCGCCCAGGGATGAGTAGGATATCAATGAAATCTCCAAGTGGAACGAAGAACTATTAGTGGAATGACACTAATCAAAAATCTAGAGCTGAATTACACCGTTGCAAGACATCTATAAATGGATCCCTCATCTGAGAGATCTAGAGGCTGGAATTTTGTATTTTGTAAGGAAGTGATGTTGGTTTGTTGGTGAGAAGAGACATTGCATTGTTGAGTGATTTGCTTGTTCATGAGGTGAAGAGGGCTTCTACAACTGGGAGGATGATGCTGGATCAGATAGCTGGGTTGTAATCCTCTCTTACAATACTATTAATAAAGTTATTTGAGTTTTCCTCCATATAATCTTGTATTTGTGAATCTTATTATTTATGAATGCAATTGTATGGTCAATGTGTTTCTGATTCCGAATTGTTTATGATGTTTTAGATAGAGATGCTTTGATAGTTTGCTATTACTTTGATTCTATAGGTACTCTTTGAAGTGGGACAAGTAGGAGAGGAGTGGAAAATTCTATCAAGGAAAGGAGAAATCAAGCTAGGATCAAAGCGGAAGATCCAGGTTGGTCTTGTTTTCTTCTCTTCCATCTATCACACTTAAAGGAACTCTTGAAAAGATTTCATTGTTTGTTTCTAAGATAGCTATCCATCTTAGTGGGACTGGTAGTTTGAATCGACACTAGTTTTCCCTGAAACAAAATGGCGACTCCACTGGGGATCGAATAGTTTGTTTTGTTTGTTTATTGTTTCCTTTATAAACTGCAGACAGAGCCTAAAGTTAGCCATCTAGCCTTCAAAACGCCTTTTCTATGCAATTGCAAAGTAGATGAATGCTACTTTAGTCAATCTTTGGGTTGGTTTATGAACTGAACATTCTAAGTGCCCTTGTGGTAGCTCAGAACTGTTGGTTTGAACTGTTTATCATTTTAGATTGCATATTTAGGAATTTCACATTTACATCACACGGTGAACCTTGAAAGACAAACTTATAAGCAAGATATATTCTAAAATAAACCTCAATGAACATAAAAACACTTTGGAACCTATAGCAACACATCTATAAGTCTAGGCTAGAGACGTGTTCTGACGTCGTAAAAACTAGTAATTATCGTTTTCATCAAAGGTTGGGTGATTCCTCCTCTTTGATACGAAAAGTGCCAGTACGGACTTGTGCTCCTTGTACCATCGAGTATATATTGGGAGACCACAATAGGCTTATATCCTTTATCCTTAGGAAGCCATCTCTGCTACCCTATCGTTCATAATGCACTGAACACAACATTCGGGAAGATTGACTGCCATACATAAGTCCTTGGTAATTTCTCTATCATTTATCACCAAGGTGTATTTTGCAGTTTTACGATCGGTTTGGTAAACCCTCTGCCTAGACTTCCAGAGCAGTCACTTTCATTCCTTTTCGACTCCTTAAAAGAAAAGGTCCATCTGAGCACTTGCCACTACAGGCTCATTAAAAATCGAAGGTGACTAGTGTCACCTTTAGCTTTTTCTCGACTCTTAAAAATTGAAAAAGCAAGTTGCGTCAAAGTGTCTTTAAAATTTATTTTAAATGGAATAACATCCCTATTCCTTCGCTGATCTGAGGTTGAGATAATGGAGTCTACCAATCAAGGAATCCCTCTTGGAGGGAATCCTAGTCCTTTCTCCTCTTGGGGAGATATTGGTTCTCCATATATGGCTACATTGTCCCTTCCAGGAATAACAATCAGCTTGTCGGTATGGCTTTTCTCAACTTCTGTCGTTCAAAACACCGTAATTCCTCAACAATCTAATCAGCAACCCGATGATACTGAAGTTACCCCTTCGCCTTCTACTTCGTTTGTTTCTCCTTCCCCTTCTTCCTATTCGCTTGGTGAAACTAGTGACACTAAAAACCAAGTAGCTAAGAAGAAAAAGAAAGGGAAGGAGAAGAATAAGAAGCCAGCTAAACAAGGGAATGACCAGACATCATCTGGCGAAAATCTGCACACTAAAAATTCCAAACCAAAAACTCCATGTGTAATTTGCAAGGAGAGACATTACCATCGAGATTTCCCTTGCATACCATGGATCTTGAGAGAATGGTCTCCCTGGTTTCACCATTCGATGTCGTCAACCTCTGACAGTCAGGTTGACAAACCACCATCAACTAGTGAAAACGAAGTCAATAGACGAAAAGGAAAAGTCAGAGTTCCATGTAGGTTATGTGAAGGTGATCATACTCTTCACCATTGTCCTTTTCTAGATGAAGCCAAAAGCATTTTGGATAACCATCCTGCTTCACTGCAACAACTTCCACCTGGATACAAGAAACTCTTGCCAAATCCTTCGCTAGTTAAAAACTTGATTGACATAACTCAATTGTTGATCGAATCGCCTATCATTGAAAGTGAACCTTCTGAGTCCATACCGGACCAAATTCAACTGGTCGAGATGGCAGTTGAACCAGCCTTGCCTTCAGAAAATCCACCTTCAAATGATATAGTTTCCAAAGAGGATGAGAACGACACCGTTCAAATTCTTTTTGTTGATACAGAGTCTAATGAACTTGGGGGCAATCCACCCATTACTTCACAATAGGAAGAGACCCCCCTAGTTCATGAAACTTATCCGGACATTTATCCGGTACCTCCTCCGAGCAATCTAGTCATTTTCTTTGATTGGAATCAACTAGAAAAACCCCGCCTACCATCTAATGTACCATTCCAAATCATAGTACAAGTTTACAAGATGATCGTGTCTAACACTATCATAGATGAAGGGGCTTCACTGAGTATCCTTTCCTCAACTTATTGGAAAGCGCTTGGTTCACCATCACTTTTGCCTGAAAAACAAAATTTGTCGGGTTTCAACAAATGAACCAGTCAACCATTAGGGATCCTTCCAAAGTTATCGATAACTTTGAGAAAGAAAACCGTTCATTTGAACGTGATGGTAGTCCAAGGTTTGTTTGCCTCCTATTGCAACAGGTGTTCATCTTTCATGATTGACATTTTTACATGCCAAATATGTCATACTTTTCATGTTGCAATGCTCCATATTTCCAAAAGAGGCCAAAGAAGAGGCCATGAAAGTGTGCCAGTCTAAATGCCACTGCTGAATTCCAAATTTTGATGAGTTAATCATTTTTGAATAATTTTCTATTAAGGGAAGTCCAAACAGCTTAATCTTGGCTTCCCTAGGTTTCAATTTCTTGTTTTAGAATATAGAGAATCATTATCTGTCCAAACAGTTTAATCTTGGCAGATTTGTAGATAGGTAGAGAAACAAAGGAGCCCAACTGCTTAATCTGGGCCCTTGGAAGAAATAAGTGTAGATTTAGATAGGAGGACAGCAAAAAGAAAAAAGGATAATCAGGGTCTGCAAGTCCAAGTGCACCCATGCAAAAAAGAAGAAAAAATGCTAGGTAAGTAGGCTGGGTAAGTAGTTTTGTGGTTGCAGAATCAAGCTGTATGATCCATTTCATGTTTTCAAATGTTATATTTACTCAGATCACAAGTGCAAGGCAATTCCCCTTTGGAGGAGCTCAAGCTGGACATGTCTAACTCCCCCTTCTTCTTATTCCCCACATCACTCACTAACATCCCATTAAGGACCTTGGGATCTGCCCAACCAGTCCTGTTATCACTTCATTTTTGTAAAGCACCAAGTCAAGCTTTGACTTTCTTCACTGAAAAGAAGCCACATTTCTTGTGTAAAAATCATGTCTCCACAGTTCATTCACTCCCTATGTCTAAGTTTCAGCTCACAAACTTAGCCTCCCCCCTACACTTCACCTCACAAATTCATATTAACTCCTAACTCTACTATCTAGCTCCCTAGATCATTTCCCCATCCCCTATTATACAAAAAAGCTATAAAAACTCCCCAAAAATATTAAATAGCCCCTCCCTTTGGCACTATAGCCATATTTCCTAAGTCTGGGAAATGCTGAGTTCATTTGGGGCTTGGCATTAGCCCTTCCGCGTCCTAACCCAGGGTTAATTTGACATTCGGTTAAATTAACAACCACAGTTTCCCCCCCCACACATAAAATTTACACTATCCTCCGCATACATTCCATTTGGGATTAATTTGATATTCGATCAAATTAATAACCACCCACGCCCACTTACAAACCCATAAAACCCACGTTAACCAAAGTTTTAGCCCCCTTTTTGGCATAAGTATTGTTTTATATTCGCGCGGGCCCCGTCCCTAACCCTCCGCCGCCTTGTCTGTCCCGTCATCCGTTAGATCTGGCGCGCCCAAGATCTATGGTGGGCGGGTCTTTTGGTGCCCTGACATGCCGAGGGTTAGCGTCTGGGAGATGGGCAGTTTTTCGTACTCCCGCCATGCGTCGCCCTCCTGGCTGTGGCGGAGCCCCCTCCTCCGAAACCGCTCCTGCAAAAAAGCGGTGCGACATGAAACTAGATACTGCCCTCCCCTGTGTGACGTCGGCGCCAAGTCTCCCCCATGACGTCACCTCCTGCCACTATGTCCTTGCCACGTCATCACCTCCACCGTACCTCCACGTCACCCGGCCGTACTTCTGACGTCACCCTGCCACGTCACCGCCATACTGGGACCCACCGCTGACGTCATCGTCAAAAAGAGCGAAGCGCAAAATCTGCACAATGGATGCCCGGAATGAAGAACCGAGGCAGTTTTTGATGTGCGATTAGCGCTTAGTGCTAATCGCACATCACTAAGGGAAATAGGCCGAAATGGAAAGCCCTTTCATGGCTCGGCCACCAACAGGCCCGAAAGTTGCAAAATGACATGAATTTCTTTGCGCAGGATTCAGAAAGGGGCAAAGACAGTTTCTAAAGGCAACAGAGGGCCGAACAACAACCATAAAAGGTCGATGGGACAGTTTACAACATTCAAAAGACATTAAAGAGCCCAGGTTCAGTGAAAGTGTATCAGAGGATGCGGCAAAGAGTATGAGTCAAATGTTTTTAATGGAAATATTTATTTCCCAAAGCAGGTGAACATTGAATGGCCTCCAACAAAGTCAAAGAAAGCGGTGAAATCCCATCAAGGCTCTCCCATCACAGTTAAAGCATTTAAAGCCACTGAACAGCAATGGATCAAAACCCAAAGCATGGTTATGGCTAAGTGATCAGCACAGAGCCATAAAGGCAACACATTCATTCCTTTTTGATACAGCTGCCCCTAGTGCAACTCGAAGATATTTTCTCGCATTTATTGCAGACATATGTTAGGTTAAAGACACTTATTACAGCAGATCTGTCTGAGATCTGATTTTTGTAGATATTTTACTTATAAAACTACCCTAATTCACTGTTTAAAGGGTTGGTTGGTTGTATAGCTCCAAGAGAGACTTGCTCTGTATACTTGATGTTTTCATTAATCAAAGACTGCTGAAAACTTGGAGAATGGACTGTGTGTTGTGTATTGATGTTTTGAAGAATTGAATGTGGAATTCTTGTGCTGCAATATGACTCAATAAGTGCCTCTTACCTCTGTTTTCATTGATATATGCTCATATCATACATGTATTACCATCTAAATAGCAGAAAGAAAGATTAGCGTAGAACTTGTTTAACTGCACTCTATGCTCAATTTCTGCTGTTTCTTTATGTTTTCATCTGAACTAAATCGGTAATGAATATGATTTCCCTTTGGCTCATATTTACCCTAATTCACCCATGTTTGATAGTTATCTAGGGATTCTTTACTGCTCCTAGATAGAGCTCATTCGCCTTCCCTCTGTTAAGCTGAACGAGAGATTCTTAATTGCCTCTCATTCCTTAGCCTTCAATCCATCTCCATTTAGCTTGAATCATTGTTTCATGTGCAGCTAGCTTGCTCCATATTTCTCTCTTGTGACCAAGAAAATGCACCAACAGTCCTACTCCTTGACTCCACACCCAATGGTTCCAAAACTTTCATGCTATCCCTGCCTCTCTACTTGAAAGCATCATCCTTCCCACCAAAACTTAAATAAAACCCCTTGAACTCAATAACTAGCCTAAAACCATCATCAACAAAGCTAAATTATAAAGAGAGAGCCCTGTCTGATTGCAGGTAGGTTAGGACCTGCAGTCCAAAGATTGGTTTGTGGTTACCTCGGTCGTATTCCCTTGGGAGTCAAAGGGAACAACCTAAGTGATAACAAGGTCCACTAGATTACAATATATTCCTTGGATGTGATTATATATATAGCATGGAAGCCATTGTTTCCACATTCTTTCGAGTGATGTGTTTTCCACATGAAGGCAGACTGGTGCAACTTGTCGACCAGCTTTCATTTCCTGGTTCAAACACAGCTATGAGTCAACCATCATCCCTAAATGGTCTCTTCACATCAACAATGTCTCTTCAACCTTCATTCCATCCACCTAATTACAATGAGTAGTTCGGTGAGTGTTTTGAAGGTTAGGGGGCATGCACCCTAGTCTGCTTCGGTAGGTGAACCCAGAGGAAAAGAGAGATTTTCTTGAAAGGTCATAATACTTGGACCGAATAACATTCCCCTATAGGTTATGTGATCAATTTGATGCGAATATTTCCTTTGTATGATTGTAAATGGAAGCTCACAACATTCACCTTCGTATGTTATGTGATTGGAAGCTCACAGCAATCACCTTCATCTATTTTGATGGACAAAGCAAAGGAAGAGTTTTTGTTTGCTGACAGAAACAATCCTGCCTAACCGCAAGAACTTCCATTTGGTAACCTGGAAACTCTCCTTTTACTGAAAGACCTGGGGGCATGCAAACCTTTGCATGCAAGTGAAAAACAACCTTTGATTTTCTTAGTTTGTAGGTTCTTAACCCTTTAACCTCTAGTTCGGTCATTTCTAGCTTACATAAAAAGGTAATGAGCACATGTTATAGTAGTGGTCAAACTCATTAAAAAATAAATCTACCAAGAGACATTATCAAAAGATTGGTAAGAGAAATGTTCCTGCAAGGTTCAAGCTTGTCAAAAAATCAACCTGCACTGAGCACATGTTGGCACAAGGTTCAAGCTCATTAAAAAATAAACCCACCTTTGGTAAATAACCTTTGTGATCGCGTTGCTATTAGCCCCTTTGAACCCTAGTTGTGTTCCTTCTGTCACCTCCATTTCGTTTGGCCAACCATATGCTTCCACTTGATTGTTTACCCTTTTGAGGAACATCTGCTACGAGTGATTCTGATTGCCACCCTCTTCACATTGCCATGTTTTGAGAAGTTCCAAACTTACTTGGAACCAGCTGCTACCTAGAAATACCACTCGTTCCTCAAAAACGAGTCTCTTTTAAACTCTTTTTAGACTCATTAAAAATAAAAAGATTTTCGAGCTATTTTCCTTTCCAGCTCGTTAAAGTAAAGGGAACGCCATCCCTCTCATATATTTTAATATTTTTGGACTTGAGGGATCATTAAACAAAAAGATCGAGCGCTTGTCTTTGTCGGTTCATTAAAGCTATCAAAAAGTCATCCCTTTCATATTATTTTATACTTTTTTGGACTTAAGGGATTATGCCACGAAAAAGGACTATTGGAGTCTCCTTTTCGTCCCTTTTCAAACTCTCTAAACATGAAAAGGACCGAGTTACCTTTTTCGTTAAACTCGTTAAAACAATAGTGACAAACTTGTCCACCCAGACAAGAACAAGTCTCACTGACGCTAGGCTCGCTAAACACAAAGCGACAAGTTTGCCTAAAGGGAAAATTATAGACCAAGAATATGTTATCCTCCTCAAGCTTTTCAAAAATAAAGAGGTACTAGTCAGCAATGACTGGGGAAAAATGGGAAGAAAACTTAAAGAACTCTATTGGTAGCAGGTCGCTCTTGAACATGACACTTTCACTCCATCACCGTGATTGAGTTGGGTTGGGTTTTTCTGTTCACCATCATCATTGGTCCGCCATGCCATCCATGGGGTTAACGCTACCAGTACATATTAGTGTCGGTAATATGTTCAAGAGAATTCATTCAGAGAATTCACCATCCAGCAAACGCCTCATCCACTACATTACATCCACGCTTCATTTTTCATGACTGCCATTCCTGAACCTCATATCATCAGATCGTTTTCACCTCCACAAAAATCATTTTCTCCATTTCATGTCGTAGATGTGGGATACATCAAGGCCCTCCTATGACAGGTCACTTCTTGTCGACATCAGCTCATTATCCAAGAAGTTGACTTAGAAACAACCCGTTCAGTACTTTGAAGCTTGCATGCCTCAATGGCAAGTTTCTCACTTCCAGTGATAGGTTTACATCAATGACCTTTGACCGAAAGACTTTGCGTGTTGTTCGACATCGGCTCGTATATTCACACCACATGAATTGTAATGTAGTACCTTGAGGGTCATCATCATTATCGGTGACTCCTCTCGCGTCTGTTAACAGCTTACATCATTGGCTGGTAATCAGGTGATGTATTTCCATGTTCGACTTTAGAACATATTTTCACATGGATCAACTTGTACATCGGGCAAAGATTGGACGAGTTTTGAAGACCATGCATCTAGTTTCATCCATCTGGGCTGTGATATATTAAAGAAAATAAAGACATCAATTGTACACAGAAGCTGCAAAGATGGTCATCTAAGCTAGGAAAGATGACTCTTCATGCGAAGAATCACCAAGTCTGCAACAACAAATGATTGTCTGTCCTATGTACATGAAAATGAATTTATAAAGCTGAGCATGGGAAGGCCCGCCTCAGCTAGATCATGAAAATAAAATGGTAATGATGTATTGTATTGTATCTTATACAGGTCACCTTCCAGTATGAATACCTCGGATCCTCATGAATAAAGCATTTCACTCGACATTAGAAGATTTACGACCTCATGCTTTAGGGGGCAGCTGTTCTAGACATATTTGGGCACTGCAACCCAAAATTCATATGTCCATAAACTAAGGGCTCCTTAAGTCCCTAAAAGTGTTGTTTCACACCCTAAAGGATCATGGTCAACTGATTACATCATTTCCCAGAGGTTCCACTTGAAAAAATACTTAGAACTAGACAAAACTGGACCATACAGACTACTCCATGGGCAAGGTGCGATGCATACTAACTGCCTAACTGGCTAGGTGCGATGCATACTGAAATGGCCTTCTATGGGGTGCGATGAGCGAGAATAGACAAATGGCAGAGACAATTTGCAAGGTGGATGATCATGGAATGTTCCAAAAACTTCTCTTGTGACACTTGCCTCTCTGAATTCGCCCAAGGATGAGTAGGAGATCAATGAAATCTCCAAGTGGAAGCAAGAACAATCAGTGGAATTACACTAATAAAAAATATAGAGCTAAATCACACCCTTGCAAGACATCTATAAATGGATCCCTCATCTGAGAGATCTAGAGGCTAGAATTTTGTATTTTGTAAGGAAGTGCTGTTGGTTTGTTGGTGAGAACAGACATTGCATTATTGGGTGATTTGCTTGTTCATGAGGTGAAGAGGGCTTCTACAACTAGGAGGATGATGCTGGATCAGACAGCTGGATTGTAATCCTCTCTTACATTACTATTAATAAAGTTCTTTGAGTTTTCATCCATATAATCTTGTATTTGTGAATCTTATTGTTTATGAATGCAATTGTATGGTCAATGTGTTTTTGATTCTGCATTGTTTATGATGTTTTAGATAGAGATGCTTTGATAGTTTGCTATTACTTTGATTCTACAGGTACTCTTTGAAGTGGAACAAGTAGGAGAGGAGTGGAAAATTCTATCAAGGAAAGGAGAAATCAAGCTAGGATCAAAGCAGAAGATCTAGGTTGGTCTTCTTTTCTTCTCTTCCATCTATCACACTTAAAGGAACTCTTGAAAAGCTTTCATTGTTCGTTTCTAAGATAGCTACCCATCTTAGTGGGATTAGCAGTTCGAATCGACACTAGTTTTCCCTGAAACAATTATGTGTTCACTCTTGGTTCAGGACCTATTGCATGGGCTTGCAAGAAACAAAGTGCCATTTCTCTTTTTTCAGTAGAAGCAGAGTATCGTGGTGTCATAGAAGCTAGTAAGGAAGCATTGTGGCTTCATCAGATTCTGTCAGAGTTTGGCCTTTAGCAGCAACATCCGACTACACTTTGGTGTGATAATCAAAGTGTCATTCAACTATGCAAAGATCCAGTCCAACATCAGCACAGAAAACACATTGAAATACACATGCACTTCATCACAAAGCTCATTCATGACCATGTTATTGAAGTGCAATATTGTTCAACAGATGATCAAGTTGCAGACATCTTTACAAAGGCTCTCACAGAGGTAAAGTTTACTAAACTTCAATTTATGGTTGGAGTTAAAGAAGTTGTCACTAAGGGGGGATAGGCACTAATGCCTCCTTCCTTCTCCTAGTGTGTCATATTTGTACATCCTTCAATCCTATCCCAAGTCATTCTTAAGGGGGGATGTTAGGATATTCTGACACATAGGAAATAGTTAAGTATAACTTGGTCTAGTGTAGAGTTAGGTAAAGTGTGTTTCTTTACTACGTACTTTTGTAACTTACAATTCGACGGTCATGATATGTTCTAGACATGAAGTGATCCGACAGTTCATTCTCTCCTCAGTATTACCGACACTTGATTCGTGGCTTAACACCCAGTTGGTCCATGATCTCTATTGAAAGAGCATGGAGGGTCATTTGTAGGGTAACCGTTCATGAGAGATTCTTATGTAAATTTTCATTTTCTTATTAATAAATTTCATGAAGTGGACACATTGGCTTAGGCCATGGACTGTTTCCCTCTTTGAGGGTTTTAACCATGTCAAGAATATTGCTGCATTGATCTGTGATCTATTTGTGAGCGGTGTCCTTTGGTGTTCTGTTTGAAGAACTTCCCTGTAAATTCCTATACTTGACCCAACTTCAGAGCTTTCAACCATCTTCCCTTCTCCTCTCTTTATTTTTAACCTTGTAAGCATGACATTCACTTGCAAACAGTCAAATCCTTCTTGCACAAATATAACAAAGAGCTCTGATACCAAACTTGATCTGACTAAGAAAATTAGTTTTGTTGTGCTAAAATTCCTATTCAAATTATATTAAATATGCTTGAGGATTCATGAGATTTCTCGCAAGTTTAAACATGGGTTTTTGAGTGTTTTTTATGTAGTTTTTATGTGCAAATTAACATAAACAAATGAATGAACAACAACAAATGACAGACATAAACATCACCATAAACAATATCACAACAACACATGATGAAGGAGTTCACCCCTCCTGGGCTACATCTCGTTGGTCCAGCTTCCAATGGCTTGGCCCTCTCTATTATGCTCAAAATTGTGAATGCGTCAGTTTACAATGCTCAAAATGCTCTAAAACCTGTTCCAATGGCTCGAGAATCCCCAAAAATGCTTGTGTAGCCTCTTTATGCTCCTAAGTTGGTAAAAAGCTAAAGAAGTTATGGAATTTGCCTATATTTTTCTAATCACACCGCAAATTCCCCAAAATCAAGCATCATCCTACAATTTCGCCCCAAAAATGTGCTAACATGGCGACAATTTCACCAAAAACTAGGCGAAATTATCAGACAATTTAAATATTTGCTAATGCCTATGTACCAAAAATTGTGGCCACATGGTGGGCCATGTGCCCGAGGCTAAGGCCAATGACCCACCCCTATCGGTTGGGCTCCCACTCCTCCTTCACGGTGGTCGTGTGCATGGCTATATAACCAAGGGTCGACCCCATGGGTTGGCCCTACCACCAAACAATGTGACAAAATATTTTAAATAATACCTAAAGTCCATACATGTTAAGAACTTCCATATGGGGTATTGGTAAATGGCTTTGGTGTGTGTTGGGAGGTCGTGGGTTTGACCCCCGCTGCCTCCGCCCAAGCTATGATCAAAATTTTGGTGGCCTCTCGCTGGGCCACATGGCAATCTCTGGCTGGGCCACATGTTAACCAGCAATTGGCCACCATTCCAACCAATAAAAATCATGGAATTTTGACCAATGAAAAGAAGTCACTTGTCACATTGTGATTCGCTAAGGAGCCTGTTGACTGGGCTGTCAATTTTTTTGGAAAATCACCTGTTTGGGAAAGTGAACAAAATTCATTTATGTAGTCATATAGAGTTCATTTTGCGCGAAACGAGTTGCACCAGATTCAGGATGAAGAGCACTACACGGTCGTTTGGGTTCGACACCAATCCTACAACTTTGAATTTTGAGCTATTTTTTGAGCACCTAATCACCTTCCAAACAATTGACATCCTGCAATTTGAAGAATTTTCAACTATTAGAATTTGAGTTTTTCAGATTTGTATGCATGTACGCGAATTTTCTAAATGACAGTCGTGCGTACATGTGGATTTTCCTTTAAAAACTTGAATGTATGGATTTCTACATGCGACTTTAAAATGGTTGACCTGCGTACATGTAGAAGCAAATTTTAAATTAAAAATCCCTACAGTGAAAAATCACTTGAATTTATTCAAAATGCATGAAAATATGACAAGATGAGTTTAGAATTACTTGGAAGCCTTGGTTGACGAATGGGTTGAGGAAATCGTGGAATGTGGTTGCCCAAATTTTTCTCCCAAGCTCTCAAACTCTCAACACTTGCAAGTCAAAATGAATTGTGGTGAGTTAAAATGTCTTTTTATAATGAAATTTTAAAAACCCACTTTTATAAAGTTCATATTTTTTAATTTTTTTATTATTTCATGAAATATTGGCTTGAAATGTTGGGGAAGGTTGTTTTTCAGGGTAAGTGAAGACTTTGAGACATTTTTTCAATACTTCGACTCCACGATCATGGAGCTATCATGGCAGGTATCATTTTCATTACTGGCATATAGGTTAGGATATATCACTTTCCACTGCATTATCCACTTTATCCTCATACTATGATATTTTTCCATAGGGTCGACCCCATTATGTTGTGGTTTTCAACCACTTTCACTCAACGTCTTATAAAATCGTAACATAATCGTAGAGTCATTCCTTACATGGGATTCCTAGTTAGATCCTCGCTAGAATATGTTTCCCATACTGCAAGAAGTGCTTAGTCCCAATAGTCCTCTTTAGTCCTGTCATGGCTTTGTGATGAAGCCTCATTTCTCTTCTTGTTCGCTATTTTTCTCGCTTCATACCCTAGAGGCTCCCATATGTTAAGTTGTATTGATGCCTTTCATATTGACTACTTGTACCCTTTCTGGCCTTAAGATGACTTCATTTGGAGTCATGTATAAGCCACTTTTGACCATGCCCTTTCTGCAAGATCAAACCATGCATTCATTAGCTTTTGTGACTTGACACCTATTATGTTGGGTAGCGGAGGCCCCGCGTAAGGGTTTTGGGGCTTAAAAGCCCATAAGTTAGGGTAATAATATTGTAAAAAGTTCCGCGAAGTGCGCGGAGTGAGAAATGCAATAGGTCGAGTCAAAGGGTTGTTCGCCCAAAAATAATGTAAAATAATAGAAATAAGTCAGCCTACCCATGGTCTGCGGACCATGAGAATGTATAAATAGAGTGAGGCTCTAAGGATAGAAAGTAGTTTTTTTTGGAGAAGATCTAAGGTATTATGGTTTTGAAAAGGCAATAGTCACTCTGAGTCTATAATTGTGAGTCGGGAGGATTAGTAGTTAGATAGAGGCTCTGCAGCCGTGTGTGTGGAGGCCTAGCAGAGTCCGAATGTCTAAATTTATGCACTGTCTTTAAGAATTATGAATGTGCAAACTAGGTTTTATTGTTAATTGTTTGCTTAAAGACTGTAAGAAGAAGATAAGATCTGTAATGAATTCATTTAAATAATAAGATTTGAGAAGTAACTAGCATAGATCTACGTGAAGGACAGGTATTTATGCAGAGTAGCACAGGTGAACGTAATGGTTCGCGATCTTTACAGGTCGCATCAAGACATCCCTAGGGTGCGAAAACCTGGTTCCATCACCCTCCCATACTACCTCGGGTGAGACTTCAGTCCATGCTCCGCGGATTGTTTCCTAAAGGGTTGGTAGTGCAGGATTTGTTTGGATAAACCACTTCTAAACTTGGGTCAGGCCCCAACAAGCCAACATATTATCCATGGAAAGAACATTCCTTTGAGTGTTGATGACCAGTTTTTCCACCTTGCATTGAGCATAGGAATGTTCCAGCCCCAAGAACTAGAGAATCTATTTTTGAACACTCATTCTTTCCACTATACTATAGGCATTATTTTACTCTTTTTCAGGCTTTAATTATTAAAAAGACAAAAAAATTATATATTCCAAAAATAGCAGGAACGAGACATTTACTTCGATATTTTATGGTAGCAAGAGTCAGTTACGTCTCCCTTGAATAAATCACTCAAAATAAGTCTTTCCTCCATTTGGGATGGGACTTAGTTTTACTTTAGGAGAGACATAACCTTTTTATTGATTCAATCCTCCTCCAGTTGGTTATCGCTTCCAATCATATGGAGAGTTTGTTAATGCCTCTTGCATTGCAAACTTATACAAAGTTATTATATGCTTCCATATAGTCACATATGAGTTGTGCTTTTGTTCAAGGGAAATCAACCTGTGTCGACCATTCTATGGTGTCTCTCAACTCATTTTCAATTGGCCATACCAGGACTATCAAAGTTATCTTCAGTATCACATTAGTTTATTGGTCCTTTGCTTGTGCTGGTTAAGAAGGTCTCCATTGGCTTCTTGCTAGTGGGTCTTCTCTTGTTGACTCCGAAAAATTTCTCTGAGAGTAGGCCTAGAGCCTCACCCTGACCCTATTTACATCATTGATAGGTGTATTTGTCCTTAACATCGATCAGTATCATGGGTCTTTGACCAAGTGGTTTCCCTTGTGTTCGACATTAAATTACATTATCACACATTGGGATTTGTGCAGTACCTTGTTTTCCATTTGACCCTATTGGTGGATTCCTCGCATCTGTGTCAGTTTTCATTATTGGTTGGTTCATAGGGTTTCTATCATGCGCTAGCCACATCTGGTGTACACTGGAAACATACTTCAGAATGGTTACTTCATCTCTATTTGTCCAAGTTCTTCCAAATTATTGGGCTGTGGGTTACACACGCTATTTGATGTGGTATGCCTTAATGCCTTCCTTCCAATATATTTTTTCCCATTGGCTCCAACTCATTGCTCCGGGAACAAGATCTAGAGTCCTTTTCTAGTACCTTAGGGTTTGCAGTCATCAGTGGCAGACTCCTTCACTATCGACAGCAAAAATACATCAATGTCTCCTGATTAATATATTTTCTCAAGTGTTCAACTTCAACACATTTATTCTCACTTTTTAGATTGTACTGGGGTACCTTGACTCTCATCATCATTATTGGTGAGTTCTCTCGCGTTTGTTAACAATATACATTAATGACCAGTAATACAATGATGTCTCACATGGTCGAATTCAACTCATTTATTCCCATAGTGTAGCAATGTACTGTTTGTGGTCGGTGAAGACCTTGGGTTGTGTCAGCATCTTAGTTCACTTGCCAGTCCTTTGAGTTTTCTGTCAGTGCTACTAGCCACCCTTATATGTTACAATTCATTTGGGCAGCATTCTATATGTTGACACCTGAGTTTTATGCAGTACCATTATTCCACCTATATGACATGGTACTATTATGAGGATCAGTTATGCAGCATCAGTGATCAGACATTCTTCGAGCATCATTGATCAGTTCTTATATATGTGATATTGAGACATAGCTTCGTTGTGTTCCTTTGCGGCTATGATCAGACGATCCACTATGTATTCTCCAGTATTCTTTGTACACTTATGTATACATGATGGATCCACTTTGTACTTGATCATCGAAAATGATTTACTATCTCTGAGCATGGCTATGCTCACCTCAGACATGAGTCTTCTTTTTGATTCCTTCTACAAGTATTCAACGGGCTAGAATCTAGTGATTTCCTCTCAGGTTCTCAAATGATCTCTCTTTGTACTTAATACATTTCAGCCATCATGTACCCCTTCTAACCTCATATATTAGGGGGCATTTGTTATAGCATCATTCAACACTCCTATAGTTATGATGCTCTTATATGGTCTTGGGAAGCCCTTTCCCATTCAAACTTAATCACTTATTAAAAAACAATTTTTTAAATTCCATACGTGACTCTCCCCTTATAAAAGTGTGTGCACATATGGATATCATAATATCAAACCCGCGTACATAATTTAAAATACAAAAAAATAAAATATTTCCTATTTCTTGGGTGGGGTTTATGGGTTTCAATGAAATCCCATCTACAGGAGCCCGTGGCATAAGTGAAATCAACTAATTTCTGGTGGTATTTATACACCACATGGGAAGGCCTAAATCGTAGAAGGATATAGGATATTGACATTAAAGTCCCTTTTTCCCCATATCAAGTCTAATTTTCCCTGTGCCTCCTGCACTCCCAATCATAGGAAAACCTTATTTCCTTGCAGTGATGTTCATATTCCATTATATGACATCTTTTTGCACATGTTGATAGGTTATCTTTGAGGCTTGGGCTTGAGGGATCTAGAGGAAGGTTTCGTTGGTGCCGTGGTTAGATGAGGTTGTATTCTTCCATTCCTATTTGCTGATATCAATAAAGAAGATTTGTCTTGTTCTCGAAATGTTATGATCTCATGTTTTTTATAATTCATGCCTAATATATCTTGCTGTATATATTTATGCTTGATTATCTAACATGTTTATTATGCACATTATTTGAACTACTTGCTATGTATATGCTTCTCTAAATTGTGCGGGTCTGATCATGTTGGAAGAAGTAGAGGGTTTGGACCCTACATGATCAACTTCAAACATAGGACTTGCAGGTACTCTTCACAAACCAAACTTTAGCATTTTTCATAGATGTCTTTCTTGAATGTATGCTTCTTGTTGATAGTCTACCTTCGATATATTGAGGTTTTCAACCCTTATGTTAAGGAATTTTTTCCTGCAAACACTGGTTTCGATTAGCTATTGGCTAGATGCACTCAAGAGGAAACAAGGATGATGGAGAGAGATAAGTCCTCTAATGGAAATGAACCTACTAGTTTCTCTGCACATGCTAAAAGGAAGATTGATTCAAGGAGACAAGGCCAAGGATGTAAGAAGGGATTCAAAGGAAGAGGAAAATGAAGATGCTACATTTGCAACAAGTTCGACCACTATGCTAGAGGGTGTCCTCACAAGAAAAATCCTTCAAGGGATGACAAAACCAAAAAAAATAAAATTACAAAAGCAATAACAATCAAAGAAACAATAGGTACAACAATAAAGGAAAAAGGAATTCTCTTGCTACCCAAGAAGGAAATAGTTGACCTCCCAAGAGGACAAGGAATGCAGGAATGATGAAAATAATATTGTAGGAAAACAAGATGATTTTTACATTATTTCTTCTCTATCTACTACCTCTCCTCTAGATACTTTGGATCATTGATTAATTGATAGTGGAGCTTCAAGGAATTTCATTGGATATAAGGAGGTAGAGGAAAACTAATCTAAAGATTATTCTTGGAGATAATGCCACCTACCCCATAAAAGGGATAGGAAATATCACTCTTCACTTGAACTATGGTCAAACCATACATGTTTAGGAAGTATTTTAAGTGTCCATTTTGAAGAAAAACTTAGTGTCTATTTCTATGATGGAAGACAAAGGCTTCAAGGTAGACTTCATTGATGGAAAGGTACGTGTATGGCATAGAAACTTCAAAGATGCTTTTACTCTTGGGTTTAGGGTTGATGGTCCTTATCAAGTTGGTGGAAGTCCTTTGGGGGCATTGTTAAGTGATATCTCTATTAAATGTGAGATATGGCATCAAATATTTTCCCACTTACAATACAATGTAGAAATTAGGTTATATATTTACAATTATTCATGAAGTTTTAATCAAAACCATAAGCCACAAACCTACACTACTTCTTTCGAGACATTAATTTAAAAGTTAGAACAAAAATCTGAGACATGCAAGAATAAATAACACACATGAAACAAGTTTTTTTTAACTAGAGAAAGAGATCTGCTAAAAACCCCACTACCTGCTTGCATTAATCAAATGAATAGAGATGTATTACAATTGATTTTATCAATTGAGCTCACCCTACAAGTGCACAACCTATCTCTCTGCTCATTGAAGGCCTCTGACCCAGACTTAGTCAAAATTTTCCTCTGTTTGAGATCATATTTCCTTGCGTTGTTCCTTGAGTAATTATACCCTATTATTTAGAAAATTCCTCTAATTGAATTGTGCAATTCCTTAGGCTAATTATCTGATTGCATGCAACACCTGTACACTCAAGACTAATCTACAATTCGTGTTACATTGCTTTGGAATCTCAACCTCAACTGGGTAACTTGAATTCTTTTCATGCACTAGCTATTTTGGGTTGATTGATTAGTTAACATGATGATCATTGATTTTGACTGAACTCCCATTGCTTAACTGACCTTCCACTAGTTCCTCCAAAAGTTGGAACTAGTTTAATTGAAAACAACTAGATGTAACTAACCTTTATTGCTACAAATTAGCAATCACACACTCAGAACTAAACTCTAACTCCTCCAACTCGAATTTACTGAGTAAACTAGGTGAAACAAGGCATGTCACATAATTTAACATCATCCATGTTTTCTATTGATGTGGAAATTTGATTTTTCTCAATTTCATCAAGGCAAAATCAAATTGAGAATTTTTTGTTGCATTTTTCAATACTCTTTCTCAGTAAGAAAGGGATTATTAACCACCCCTATCTTGTACATGTGGAACTTGAACTTCCCTCTTGACAAGACCTTTTTCAAAATGTCGGCGTCTTGTTCCTTTGTCAGAATGTACTGCAACAACATTATCTGCCTCTGCACACAAACTCGTAAATTGTGATACTATTGACAGTGCTAGACCCGTCAACATGTCAGGGGATCTCCCCGGTAAGAAGTCCCAATTAGACGTCAGACCGTTTGGTGTAGGATTCCTAGCAGTGGGTTGTACAGTATCACCTTGACATGGTTTCACATAGAGGCAAGTAGGATGTCCCTATTGGTAGCAAGGGTGTGACAGCTGCGGCAAGACAAGGAAGATGCACGAATAGTTCTAACACATGGAGAGTGGGGTGAGTGCGCCCCTTGGAAACTTATGATAGCATGCAGCATGGAAGGGAACATATGAGCAATGATGCAAAACAAACTAGAAAGCAAGTTATCTAACAATCAAAATTGATGGTTAAACCAATCAACATAGTTCATTAAGATTCATACATACTTATACAGAATAGTCCATACATGCATGCGTAAGAAAACAAATACATATATCATGTAGAGTAAACACGATAGATGGAATACAATATGACATATGCATGAAACGTGATAGCTCTGTTATATTAAGAAGTGTAAGTTCCAGTCATACAATACATCCATGTCCAACCACTAGTTTTGACTACGGAACATCACATCCATAACCACCCACTCCTCCAAAGAGATATACTAGCTCTATGTAGTGGAGAAGCCAAGGCAAGTTATAATACTATCCAAGCTCTCTCTAGGATAGTCTTATCAGAAGATTGGCTAACCAAAATCCTATACAATGAGTTATGAGGGACTATTTATAGAAAAGGGTGGGTGGCCCTTGACATTCCCCTTTGTGACAATTCATCTACCCTCATGACTCTTCACCTACTCTATGACTGTTACATCCAACTATCGACACTTGAACTTACACTTGACAAGACATTACATTACAATGCACATGTACCCATGTGAGACAAAATGGCTTGAAAAAGCCATGCAAGACATCACTACGACTCAGACAACTGTTGGAAGACTAGCTCTTCGACATCCTCATGGTGATCGATAGTAGCAAATTGATGCCAAGATCGGTAGTCTGTGATGGTGTCTGTGTACTCTAAGGTGACATATTTCTAGAACTTGACTCTTGCCTCCATAAAATCTGGGTACACTACTCGGGCTCCTCTATCCAACTTGTCTGATAGCATGTGCATCTTTGTCTTGAGTGTGGCTGGACCAACAACATACTTGTGCATGGTGCCTGCACTGATGTACAAGTCTGGGATGGTGGCTATGTGCATCAACTTGTTAAAGTACGAGTCAAGCTCTAGTCGGACCTGTGCCTTTGTCTTCTCTTGGGTGAGTGTCTTGTTGTAGCGGCTACAACCACCCTCCAAAATTTTTCCTTATCCTGTTTTGGAGCCTCCCAACCAACCTTCACAACAACTTTCCTTGCTTCATCAAGTCCTCAAGATTCAGTGTCTTTATTGCTCAAAGGAAGTCTGTCGATCAAATTTTGATCTTTTCCCTTCACAGGCTGCTCACCCGAAATTGGTCTAGCTGCAGGCTGAGCAGCTTCCCAGTGAAATTTGCGTATTCTTGGAGGAAAACCAACCTTTCCCTCCAAGAATTTTGCAACTCCCTCTAACAACCTTCTGGGCTCCACGATTGTGCAATCTTGCCATCCAACCCTCCTAGTAGGATTTGCGTAATTTTTCCCATCAACAAGTAGTTCAACCCAGGATTTTCATAAATATGGGTAGTAGTCAGTTGTTGGGCCTAGAAATTGCACAATCCCCTTGGGTAGTCAATCCAGCTTACAGTAGACATGCACATTTTTCTCCAGTAGTCAAGTAGTCACTTGCATGTGCAGCTGAGTTGACTGGTTCCCTCTGGGACTAAGAAAAATAGATTTTCATGCATAGGTTACTTCTCCCAAGGTAGCATGCAAAGGCATACCTTGTTTTAGGGATCCATGTTTAGCAATTGGAGGTTACATGCAGGAGTAATTTCGAAACCTCCCTCCAAGTGTCGCTTCCCCTAGATTTGTGACATGCACGTCATAACCTCGATGTTATGAAAACTCATCAACCAGAAGCTGCAAAGCTAATTCCTCACACCAACCTTGTAGCTCTGACATCTCACGTCACATATAGGAGCAATCGGCACATTTAGCTCAAATGTTTTGGGGTAAGCCCACTTCCCATGCCTTGCGCTGCATTTCTGTCACTTTTTGTGTTTTCGCTTGTGGGAGTATTATTTTCTTGATTTCTTTGAATGCCTACTGTTGTTTACATATATTCTAGCTTTTCCTAGCTCTGTTTCAATTTTCATTGCTATCTCACTACTATCGCATGCGTGAAACTATTTTGCACAAACATTCACTCAACTGATGAATGGCCTCACCGACAGGCATGTTGATCTGTTTGCTCAATCTTCCATTCATGTTTTTCATTCATTGTTTATCACTTCTGCTATCACTTAGTGTCGCCATGCATCTCATCAACTTACTTTATTTCAGTTTCTCGTCGACGAGTCGAGCCAACCTTGGCTTGGTCTCTACCTTCACCAAGGTTGCATTGTGCAATATGGAGAAGGAAGGCTCACCTTCCTCTCCAAATTTGCACATTCTAGCCCAACATTGGCCTCTTGGACTGAATTGCACATTTCTGGAGGTGAGTGGCTGCTTGGCCCAAAAATTTGCGCAAATCTTCCCCTGGGCCAGTAGTCCTTCCCAGCTGGGATTGCTCATTGCATAATCCCAACAGTGAACTACCTGACTAGACTGTGCATTGTGCAATTCCAGCAGTCAGTCAGTCTCTCAGTAGCCCAGGTTGTGCCTTGTATAGTATTGGCATTCACTCTCCCAACCTCCCAGCCGAAATTGCAAAACCTCCATGATCATTCACCCAGGTATGTTGCAAGTTAGTTCTCATGTTCATTCTAGTTTTCGACTAATAGATTGCTTTCCATGAGTGTTTCCATGTCTCCAGGTATCGAAGGTGTTCTTTTGCCTCTCAGCAGTATAGGTGCAATGGCTTATAGGAGAGTAGAGACCAAGACACCATTCAGAGCACACTTGGGGATGCAGTCGATCAAGTGTCTATGAACTTGCCTACTCACGAAGACATCAAGTTTTTCATGGACAAGTACATCAAGCAGTAGCATCACATCGAGCAACATCGTGAATAACAACTGAAGGCAGCATACCGAATGAAGTGAATGTAGCGAATGCAAGAGGAAGGTTGTTGACAACATAGAGGCAAAGCAAAGTTGCAATATCAAGCAGATTCATTGATAATGAAAGAAACTTTGGAGACTCAAGTTATGAAGTGACTGCACGACATGATGATTGCGTGAAGGAAGAAGATGGAACAAAGAAGGAGTTGCATGTGCTGAAGCAGCAAATCAGGAAGAACATGAAGCTGCACAGGTAGACCAATGAGTTTCAGCAGGAACATGAACAGTAGTGGGTGCAACATGAACTAACGGATGAAACTGTGCCAGTACAACTTAAAGATCCATCCCAATAGCTGACACAGAGCAAACATGGTGAGCATTGTTGTTGATCGCATGCAAAGGATCCAATAGTATGCATGTCATTAAGCACACACATGCAATCCAACCCATTCAACACACTCACCAAGGCAAAGGCAAGAAGCAAGTCCAACTGGGGCTGAACATGCACCAGAAACTGTTACAACAATGGAGGGCTCCGCATGAATCCGTTATTGATTTTTGGCAGCACTTCTGTGACTTGCAGTTTCAAGCTCTGAGGAGCCAGATGAAGTTCACTTATCTCTGGGACCAGTTCAAGTACTATCCTAAGAAATTTTCCCATCCCAAGAGAAATCTTGATGTCAAACCTCGCTCAACCTTCTTCGCTGATGGAACTACACAATCCCATGCAGGAGCAGGCACTGTCTCAACGGACTGTCTTCCTCCCTTTCATTCAACAGTTCCACCATCACCCAGTGATGCTGAGGATCATGTTCGTACATTTTCTCATTCTTCACACCCTCCCAACATCATTCCACTCAATTTTTGCACAGAGTTGGTTGTTAGTCCTTCGAGTTCCCATATGCATTCTTTTCTTCCACCTACGTCTTCGCACCTAGGTGTTCTTCCGGATGATGATGTCTTGTGTTCGTCCATTTCAGACTCTTCACTTGTTGTGAATGAGGAACAAACCACTGATGGATTTGGTGTTGCACAACCAACATGGATTGTCATTCATGAAGAGTATGAGTGGGAGCTTGAACATCAACACTCAAAGAAGGATGATTTTTGGGAGCGGCGTTGTGGGGAAAAATGCCTATGCAGGACGATCCTATCCACATAAGGTGTGACAGTGCCTTAGCAACAAATAGAGACAACTATTCTAGTATTCTTCCTTTATGAATTAAGAATGAAGAGAGATGGATGGACTAACTGGTGTCTTCCGTTTGTCCCTCGATCCGGTTTCTCTTCTCTTTGAGAGTTCCCAGCTACTTGCCTTCTCACTCGCCCAGCTTCAAGAGGTTTCTGCAAGATCACAAGAAGAGAACACTACACAAAGACATGGATTCATATTCATAGCTAGTTCAGGATTAGAAATAAACTAAACATACTAATGCAATCATACATCAAAGACACATCAACATATAGGAGAAACCAAGATAGCTTTATTGATGAATAACAAGGTTCAGGAAGAGATACAACCCAGAGGGCTCCAATCAAGCATCTCCTTCCCAGCAAATGAAATTCCTATCTTCACCTTCCTTCAAAGCATTAAGCACCCAATGATTCCAGTCTCAAACCAACAACAATTCTTTGCAATAACAAAATTCCAGCCTCCAGATCTCATGGAGGAGAGATCCATATATAGATGTTTGGAGAGAGGATGAGTCAGCTTGAGATCTGACTAGTGTCCTCTCCCTCTGTCAGTTCTTGCTTCCACTTGGAGGTTCTTGCTTCCACTTGGAGATTGAGAACCTCTTACTCATCACTAGTCGAATTCACTGAGGCAAGTGTCATTGAGGAAGATTCTGGAAGCTTCCAGGGTCATGACACCTTGTTGAATGAACTTGCCATTTGTCAATTCCCACTCAGCGCACCCTGGTAGTGCTTCTACCTACGTTGCAGTGCAGGTAGCCAGTGCAGACTTTGCATTTCAGCGCAGACAGCTAGTGGAGCCTCTGAATTGATCCTGAATTGACTTTTTTTTTAGCAGTTTCTGGTGGAGAACTTCTGTGAATTGCTGTGGTTTGTTAGCCTTGTTCCTCTAGGGGTAGGAACAACATGTTTAGGGACTTTGGATCCCTTAGATTATGGACATTTCATGCTTATAGCTGTAAGGCACAAAAATGTCTATAACAGTTGCCCCCTAAAGTATGAGGCTGTTTATCGGGTGAAATGCTTTATCAGAAGGATCCGAAGTTCATTCATTGCTGGGAGGAGACCTGTAATACAATACAATACAATACATTATTTTTCATACTTCTTTCATGATCTAGCTGAGGCGGGCATTCCCATGCTCAGCTTTATAAATTCATTTTTCTGTACATAGAACAGACAATCATCTGATGGTAGACTGATAATTTTGATGAAATTATCCTCCTTTGGGGTAGGATGATTATCTGCTGCAATGATGTACATGTCAATGTCTTTATCTTTCCTGAATATATATCACAACCCAGATGGATGAAACTAGATTCGGGGTCTTCAAACTCGTTCGATCTTCACTCTAAGTACAAGTCGATCCATGTGAGAAATGTTCTGAAGTCGAACATGGAAAGACATCGCTTGATTACCGGTCAATGAGGTAAACCGTTAACAAGCGCGAGAGGAATCACCGATAATGATAATGACCCTCAAGGTACTGCAGTACAATTCACGTGGTGTGAATAAAGGACTTGGCGTCGAACACCACGCAAAATCTTTCGGTCGAAGGTCATTGATGTATACCTGTCGCCGGAAGTGAGAAACTTGCCATTGAGGCATGCAAGCTTCAAAGTACTTGAGGGGTTGTTCCTAGATCAACTTCTTGGATAATGAGCTGATGTCGACAAGAAGCGATCCGTCAAAGGAGGGCCTTAAAGTATCCCACATCAGTGACACTGAACGGAGCAAATGATTTTGATGGAGGTGAAAACGATCTGATGATATATGATTCAGGGTGGCGGTCATGAAAGGATGAAGGATAATGTATGGCAGTGGATGGGACACGGTTGACTTCTCTAAATGACTTCTCTTGAACATATGGCGACACTTATGCGATGGATCGGTAGCATTACCCCAAATATGGATGGTATGGCGAGACCATGGTGATGTGGCCGGTGAATGGAACAACCCAACCCGATTGTGGTACGGAGGAAAAGTGTCATGTTCAAGAGCGACTTGCTACCATCAAAGTTTTCTCGAGTTTCTCCCAATTTTTCCCCAGTCATTGCTGACCAGTACCTCTTTATTTTTGTCAAGCTTGAGGAGGATAACATATGCTTGTTCTATAACTTGCCCTTCGGGCAAGCCCATCCCTATGTTTTAACGAGCCTAGCGATAGTGAAACTCATTCTCGTCTAAAGACAAGTTTGTCGTTATTTCATGCATTTAACGAGTCTAACGACAAATATAAGTCGGTCCTTTTCATTTTTAGAGAGTCTGAAAAGGTACGTAAAGTTAACTCCGAAAGTCCTTTTTCGTCATCTAATCCCTTAAGTCTGAAAAAGTATAAAACAATACGGAAGGGATGAGTTTTCGATAGTTTTAATGAGCCGAACAAAACAAGCGCTCGATCTTTTTGCGCAATAATCCCTCAGGTCCAAAAAGATTAAAATCTAGAGGAGGGATAGCTCTTCCGGTCGCTTTAACGAGCTGGAAGGCCAAAACTCGGCAATCTTTTCATATTTTATGAGTCAGATGAAAAGAGCTTAAAGAAGACTCGTCTGTTGAGGAACGAGTGATAAAACGGGTTAGCAGCTGATTCCAGGTACGGGTTGGAATTTTCCAATCACGGCAGTGTCACAAGGATGGCTAAGTGAAATCACTCTTCGCAGCTGTTCCTCAAAATGGGTAAACTATCAAATGGAGGTGAATGATCGCCCAATGGAAAAGTGGAGGTGACGGTGCAAACACGACCAAGGCTTTAATGGCTGATAATTTACGTTCGCAGTGGTTATTTACCGGGTAGTTCATTTTTTAACGAGCTTAAACACGGATTGAAACACTTGCTCGATCTTATGTTTATTTTTTAACGAGCATGAACTATGTGCTAAAACTGCTCGAATCTTGCGTTTATTTTTTAACGAGCATGAACTGTGTGCTAAAACTGCTCGAAAACCCAGTCATATGATAAGAATGTCTCATTGAAGATGCTATTTTTTATGGAGCTTAGATCTTACAAAGCTTTGCTCCGGATCCTTTCGTTATGCAAGTTCGGAAATGACTAATCCTACGAGTTTAAAGGGTTAGACCTACAGGTTTAAAGGGAGGACCTAAAAAAAAAAAATAAATAGTCGCCCCTTGCTTGCACTCCAAAAGGTTTGCATGCCCCCAGGCATAAAGTACGATTTCAAGGTTACCTCTTCTTAGTCCAATAAAACATTTATTTTACCGGGAGAGGCCTACCTCTTTCAGGTTACCCAAAGATTGTTCTGTTAATCTTTCAAACAAAACACTTCTTCGGCGGTGTCTACCGAGATAGACAAAGGTGAATGACCTCAGTGCCAAACACATAGCTTTGACAAGAGAATATTATTCCAGAACAACCCCTCTTCCAACCACGGACGGGGTACAGACTAGTCATATTCTCCCGCGGAAACCTACCCTATACCCAAAGTTTTCCTGCCGAAGCAGACCAGGACGCATGCCCCCTGGGTTCCAGTCATATCCTCCCGGATTACTCGCGCTCATCAGGAGGACGGACCGTGGGTTGAGACATTTCTTGCGTGAAGAGACCATTTAGGGATGGTATATGACTATTTACGATGCGTGATCCGGGAAATGAAAGCTGGTCCACGAGCTTGACCACTCTTCGTTCGTGCGGAAAACACATTACTCTAAAGAGTGAGGAGACGATGGCTCCCATGCAATATATATAGTCTCGTCCAAGGAGTAAGTTATAATCCAAGGGTCCTTGAACGACCATCACGTTCATTTGAACGGTCTTCCCTTTCAATGTTATAGGCACATTGGGGAGGATCCCTAAAGGTCGACTGGTTCCTTTATAAAAGCCTGTTAGATTCCTAATTTCAGGCAAAAGCGCTGGCAAACCAAGCGCTTTCCAAGAAATAGAGGAAAGGATACTCACAGATGCCCCCTCATCAATGATGGTGCCAGCCATTACCATTATGTATATTCGAACGATAATTCTGAATGGTATGCTTGCTGGCAAACGGGGTCTGCCTAGTTGGTTCCAGTTGAACGAGACAACTAGGTTGCTTGGTGGTGGGACCGAATAGATGGCCGGGTATGACTTTGACGAAGTTCCTTCCTGCGATAAAGGAATGGGAAAATTGCCCCGTTGTTCGTCGGAGTCTGTGTTGATGAAGAGAATTTGGACGGTGTCGTCTTTATTCTCCTCTGTGATGGTATCATTGGAAGATAGAGCCTCTGAAGGCAAAACCGGGTCAACTGCCGCCTCAACCTTTTAACTTTCGTCAGGAATGGATTCATACGGTTCATCCTCAATGATAGGTGCCTCGGCTGACCACCTGAGCGGGCCAGCCGGGTTCTCAACTGGTGAAGGACTTGGCAGAAGTTTTTGATATCCAGGAGGAAGTTGCGCCCGTAAAATCGGGCGATCTTCCAAAACTCTTTTAGCCTCATCTAAGAAGGGACAACGGTGGATGGCATGGTCACCTTCACACAGTTTGCAGGGAAATCTAGCTTTCCCTCTCTGTCCTGTGGCTTCACTTTCACTAGTTGACGGTGTGCAGTCAACATGGCTATCAGAGGTTGACGCCACCGAATTGTGCAAACGGGGAGACCAGTCCCTTAGTATCCGAGGGATGCAGGGACAATCTCTGTGGAAGTGGTCTCCCTTGCATATGACACATGGCGATTTAGGCCTAGTCAGTGCTGTGTGTGGATTTCTGTCAGACGCCACTTGTTTGCCCCCAGTCGCTTTTGGCTCCTTCTTCTTCTTCTTCTCTTTCTTCTTCTTTTCCTTGTTCTCCTTAGGAACTTGGTTTTTTGTTTTACCAGTTCCGTCAAGCGAAGAGGAAGGAGGAGAGGAAGAATTAGATGAAGTAGAAGGCTGGTGGGTAACTCTGGTCTGGTCTAACTGTTGATTCGACTGTTCAGGAATAGTGGTGTTCTGAACGACATTGGTTGAGAAGAGCCAAACCGGCAAGCCAATTGTCAGTCTTGGAAGCGACAATGTGGCCATATGAGGCGCACCAACATCTCCCCAAGAGGAGAAGGGACTAGGATTTCCACCAAGGGGAATTCCTTGGTTGGTGTGCTCCATTTTCTCAACCTAAAGATCAACGCAGGAATAGGGGTGATTGTTCCGTTTAAAATAAATTTTAACGACGCTTTAGACACAACTTGCTTTTTCAATTTTAAAGAGTCGAGAAAAAGCTAAAGATGACTCTAGTCTCCTTCGATGTTTTAACGAGCTCGAAGTGACAAATGCTCGGATGGACTTTTTCTGTTATAGAGTCTAAAAAATGCCAAAAGGAACTGCTCTGGAGTTCTAGGCAGAGGGTGTGCCAAACTTTTCACAAAACCGCAGAATACTTTTTAAGGTACGGGTGGTCGATCTTCCTGAATGCTGTGTTCAGTGCATTGCGATCAGTAGGGTGGCCGACACGACTTCCTAAGGATAAAGGTTTTATGCCTATAGGGGTCTCCCAATATATACTCGACGGTACGTGGGATCACAATCCGTACTGGCGCTATCGTCCCTCAGGAGGAATCACCCACCATCAGCGAGATCGACAGTCACCAGGCTTTACGACGCTAGAACATGTCTCTAGCCTAGACCTCTATGTTGTGCGTTAAGTTACAAAGCGTTGTTAAGTTCATTCAATTTATTTTAGGTTGATCTTTTTAGAAGTTTGCCTTTTGAGGTTCACCACGAGATGTATGATACAATTCCTAAATGCAGTCTAAAGATGATAAGCAAGCTTTATATCTTTTCAACTATGAAAATCCTAGCTACAAAGGGAAAAGAAAGACACCATCTTTTCTCAAAGAGAAATCAACACACTCTAATGCACTTTTCCTAAATCAAGCATGCAAACTATCAAGATGCAAATGCACAATGCAGGTGTTTGTTTTCCGCTTTCTTAATATTGATGCCTAAAAAGAAAGCCTTTTGTACAACTTTGAATTTGCTTTTAAATGACAAATACAAACAAGTTTACTTTTTCGAAACCAGAAAGGGTAGAAGAGAATACAACACTTTACGACTTTCGAAATGAACACTTGTTTCGACACTTAAAAGAGACAAACTCAAACCAAAAGCAAAAGTAAACGTATAATCAACTGTAAACAGCCAATGAACTCTCTCCTAAGATCACAATCAATAGATCTGAATCAAGGGCTACAGGATGACTATTTCACTCTTGCAAAGGAAAACCGCAAATGACGCCACAAACACATAAAAACACTCACAGTCTTTTTGTACAAAAGGAGGCGGAATTTAAGCAGAGAAAAGGAGTTATCAGACAGGTACCTATGCTGGTTACAGGCTGCAAAAATCAGAGATCAAAACAGGGCAAAACAGAGCAGAGAACCCCAGCTGCACAAGGCCTAACTGGATCAACGCACCCTAAACACAGGGGTTTTGACATTCAGCGCAGGTAGCCTTCATGGGACCTGCGTTGAAATGCAGAACCTCTTCACAGGGTCTGCGCTGAAGGAGAAACGAGAGTTCCTCACTGGGTTCTGGGTCACAGTTTGCTATTTAATCTACAGTTTCAGGCCAAATCAAAGCAACAAGCAAGGTACAATCAAAGGGATGCTTTGAGGGAGGGTTAAGATCTATCACAAAGGATCATCAAATCATTTGTGAGTCCATTGTTTAGATCATAGACAAATCCAGTGATTGGATCAAAGCAGCAGCTGTCTACTTTGCATCTGAGAATAGCAAATGTAGTTCGATTGTTGCTGTTGAGTCTATGAAACAAACAATGATAGAAACACAAATAAAATGACTAAACAGATCTCCCCAGTGGAGTCGCCAATTTGTTGTGGGGAAAAATGCCTATGCAGGACGATCCTATCCACCTAAGGTGTGACAGTGCCTTAGCAACAAACAGAGACAGCTATTCTAGTATTCTTCCTTTATGAATTAAGAATGAAGAGAGATGGATGGACTAACCGGTGTCTTCCGTTTGTCCCTCGATCCAGTTTCTCTTCTCTTTGAGAGTTCCCAGCTACTTGCCTTCTCGCTCGCCCAGCTTCAAGAGGCTTCTGCAAGATCACAAGAAGAGAACACTACACAAAGACATGGATTCATATTCATAACTAGTTCAGGATTAGAAATAAACTAAACATACTAATGCAATCATACATCAAAGACACATCAGCATATAGGAGAAACCAAGATAGCTTTATTGATGAATAACAAGGTTCAGGAAGAGATACAACCCAGAGGGCTCCAATCCAGCATCTCCTTCCCAGCAAATGAAATTCCTATCTTCACCTTCCTTCAAAGCATTAAGCACCCAATGATTCCAGTCTCAAACCAACAGCAATTCTTTGCAATAACAAAATTCCAGCCTCCAGATCTCATGGAGGAGAGATCCATATATAGATGTTTGGAGAGAGGATGAGTCAGCTTGAGATCTGACTAGTGTCCTCTCCCTCTGTCAGTTCTTGCTTCCACTTGGAGGTTCTTGCTTCCACTTGGAGATTGAGAACCTCTTACTCATCACTAGTCGAATTCACTGAGGCAAGTGTCATTGAGGAAGATTCTGGAAGCTTCCAGGGTCATGACACCTTGTTGAATGAACTTGCCATTTGTCAATTCCCGCTCAGCGCACCCTGGTAGTGCTTCTACCTGCGTTGCTATGCAGGTAGCCAGTGCAGACTTTGCATTTCAGCGCAGACAGCTAGTGGAGCCTCTGAATTGATCCTGAATTGACTTGTTTTTGAGCAATTTCTGGTGGAGAACTTCTGTGAATTGCTGTGGTTTGTTAGCCTTGTTCCTCTAGGGGTAGGAACAACATGTTTAGGGACTTTGGATCCCTTAGATTATGGACATTTCATGCTTATAACTGTAAGGCACAAAAATGTCTATAACAGCGGGATCCCCCAAGGGTAGTTTTGGGGCTAGAAGCCCATGTTTGAGTCAAATTTTGTAATAAAATAGTAAAGACTTTGCATTTTGTGGTCGTGGAGTGCAAAGGTTTCATGTGTCATAAAGGGTAGTCCACCCTTAGTTTTGTAAAGTAAAGTCGGCTGTAAGAGATCTACCCATGGTCTGCGGATAATGGGATTGTATAAAAAGAGCTAAGCTCTAAGTAGTTTGAGACACACAATGTAAGAGTCGTAGCTTTAAAGTAAGAAGTCTAAGTCTTGGGTTGTAGCGTAGCTAGAGGCTCTGCAGCTGAGTAGGCAGAGGCATAGGGTAGAAGTCTGCAGCTGAGTGTGTGGACCCCTGCAGCTGTGTGTGTAGGGTGGATAGAGTCTGTAATCACTTGGAAGATATCAATAAAGAGAAATATTCGGAAATTCCTGTGTCTTTGTTCTGTTGATGCATCTTGATATGTTATGTATGAATTTCCTTTATTATGCTTATGTGATGCGTGAATGCATGCAATTACATTGAATAATTGAACGCGTTTACGAATATCTGTTTGTGCGCTGTTAACTATAGTTGTTTGATAAGATATGCAAGTCACTTAGATTAATTGGGGAATATGCATGGCACTCTGCCATAGCAGCGTGAAAGTGCTTGAGCAGTAGGCTAGGGCTGCATGAAGGTCAATCATACCCTTCCACGGAGGTATTGAAGGATGGAATAAAGGGCTCGTCTTGCAAGCCCTAGAGCGAAGTGACCTACGTGAAGGCAGGGATAGAGGGAATCAAACGACATCACAACCATCTCAGGGTGCGGAAACTTGGTTCCAGCATCCCCCCATACTGCTTCGGGTGAGACTTCGGTCCACGCTCTGCAGGTTGATGCTGAAAGGGCCAATAGTGTAGGGATTTGTTTAGCTAATTAACGTTGAACTTGGGTCAGGCTCCCTCAAGCCAACAAATGGTTTCGTTGTCGGGACCAGAATCTGCATAAGAGATGTGCGATGTCGTATCACTAAAATCCAACTAAGAAGGAGATCAAAGACTAGTTGGATAGGAAGATCCACGAATTACCTGGGTCAGGCCCCCTCAAGCCTACAAATGGTTCCATTGTCGGGACAAGAATCTGCATCAAAGATGTTTGATGTCATATCACTGGAATCCAACTAAGAAGGAGATCAAAGACTGGTTGGATAGGAAGATCCACAAATTCGCGATATAGGAGAACAGAAACCCATGACTGACAAAGGAACAGTGGTTGGACAGATACCTGTATACAGAGACCCACGGGATATTTTTCTGCTCCTTCCCAATTGAGCTATATGAGTGGATCGCGAAGCTAGCAGACAACCAAGGAAGGTGGAAACTTGACGGTCCTATTGTTTGGACCCTGGATCTAGTACAGAAATTGGAAGCATTTGAGGACAAGATCGCCCACACTGTCAATCATTGGCTCGATTGCATCATAGGAGGGTTTGTGACTGAGTTTGCGGTCGACACCTCAGTTAGCTATAGCGAGGTGAAGCAACACTTTTTCAAAGGACCGTGAGGTAAGTACATGAAATCTTTGAATACCTAGATTAAAATGCTATTCTGCAAAAAATAGGTCATGTAGCTACCTTGATGTTCAGAACTACGTGAAGCAGAAAAAATTACAAGAACGAAGGAAAAAAGGGTCCAGAGTATAGTCCATTGATTTCACCTCCACGAGGTGACGAGGAAGGGATAGCGAAGGTTTCTCCGTGAAGTGCTATTCAGTTAATAAGACAAGGATTCTTGTGAATACCACCTCCACCCACACCACCTTCGACTTCACCACCATCACTTGCGACTTCACCCGTACCACCTCCACCTCCATTGCAGTTCAGTATGGAAAATTTAGTGAAGCTGCTTTTGTTCAAAGGCTTGGGAAATGAGGACCTAGACCAATTTTGGTTCATTGTGAACGTTGTATGGGAAGCTCAAAATGTTACAGATGATCATATAAAGAAGGCGACATTGGTTAGTGCTTTGCAAGATCGTGCACTAACCTAGTATATCAATTACTCTAATGACAACCCAAATGCTGGAGTGGTAGACATCTAGACAGAACTAAATAGAGAGTTCAATAAGCCTAACTTTGAGGCACAATCGATTGTGGGATTCAAAGAAATCACGATGCAACTAGGTGAGATGCCTTGGGAACTAGATTAGAGGTTGAAGTGTACAATCCGCAAACCCAACATGAATTTGATAGACGGACAACATCGTGAGTGGTTTGTGGCTTCGCTACTGCCACACTTAAGAGTCACGCTGTCATAGCAGAAGATAACCACTCAGGTGGAGGCCTTGGAGATTGCCATGAGACTACATGAAACTCCGATGCAAGATCCAAACCTGGGGGTTCAGCAGATCCATGCGCAGTTGAAGAACCTATGCCTTGAGATGAAAATTATGAAGTAGGACAAGATGGTTCGATCAGAGGTGTGTGAGGAGGTATGGTGCTTGAAATGCAAGAGTCAGGGGCATGAAAAGGAACATTGACCAGTGTTTGTGGACTATGTTGCAGGAGGAGGACCGATGCCTTTAATTCTAGAAGCTCAAGCAGGACCTAGCGCGGGGCCTACATTATGGTGCATGTAGAAAATCTGTGATAGGTTAACCTGATAATGCAATATAAATCAAAGCAGAATACTATAACCTGCTTCTACTATCAATTTGTGGAAGCTTAAAGATTGAGCTGAACAATATAACCAGAAGAAGAAGAATCAATGGCACAATATACATGAAAATGCTTTGGGGAAATCCTCAGATAAAAACCCCACACTATTGTATTATCACACATGGTGGAAATACATAGGAATTATACAAAGCCTTAGCTCTCACACCTAGCCAGCTCTCAATACAATCCTCACAGATGCTCATAGGAAATCTTGGCTTCTCTCAAGCCTTCCTCTCTGCCCTCCAAACTCCTATTTCCTTGTGCTATTCCTTGTGGATGATTAGCCTTCAAAACTATGTTATCCTCAAGGATGAATCCTTGACTGCATGCATGAGTTTTCTCCATGAGAAAACACATGCAACTGATAGTACATTTTCCTTGAACATTAATCTTAACTGGCTCTTTCTCATAATAGAGATGCATGAGTTTCCGATGAAGGAATATTCAGTTAACTGGAGGAGCACTAGTTGAGTGCATTAATGCATCAACTGATTGTTAACTCACTATTAGTTCCTCAAACAGTTTGGAACTAATTTACTTGGAATTAACTCAGTAAACTTAGTTAACTAATTACAACTCAAATATAACTCAATCTTTTCTCCTTAATTTAAGGGATAACTCTTGCATGACTTTAGAAAGACTTCTAACTTGAATTTCTCCAATTAATTAATTTAAAATAAATTAATTAATTATTTCCAGGTAGATGTTAAGACTAAATTCGATTTTAATTCACAATTTAATTCAAGGACAAATTAAATTGGAATATTCTGGTTGCCATATTTCAAAACTCCCTCTCAACAAGAAAGGGATTATCTGCCACCCCGATCATGTCTCTATGGAACTTGAATTTACACTTTGACAATGCCTTTGTCAAAATGTCAGCGTCTTGCTCCTTTGTCGAAATATATTGCAGCAACATGATCCTCCTCGCTACACAGTCTCTGAGATGATGATATTGGATGTCGATGTGCTTGGACCTATCATGAAATACTGGATTCTAAGAGAGTTTGATACAACTATGATTATCACAATATATCACAGTTGGATCCATCCTATAATTAAACAAACCAACTAGGATTTTCTGCATCTAGATGGCGTCAAATGCTACCTGACTTGCAGCCATGTATTCTGCCTCAGCCGAGCTAAGTGTAACCGACCTTTGTTTCTTGTTGTACCAATAAACTGCCGCTGACCCAAGGTTGAAAATACCTCCTGATGTTCTCTTTCGATTTGATGGACTCCTTGCCCAATCTACATCAGTGAAGCCCTGTAGCTTCACTCCCTCTGTCCATTTGTACCATAATCCTTAATGAGATGTGCCACTGAGGTATCTCAGTACATGCTTTTCTGCCTTCTAAAACATCTTAGTAGGTTGAACCATCGCTTGACTCAGCTGGTTCACCGCATAGCAAAAATCTAGTCGTGTGTTCATTAAGTACATCAATGAACCCACAAACTTCCTGTACACAGTAGCCTCTACCATTTTCTTAAAGGAGCAACCTCCTTCCTCTAGTTACCTACTAGAGCAGTCTCCATGGGCTTGTACTTCTCCATGTGGAATCTCCTGAGTATCTCATTGGCATACTTGCCTTGAGACACAAATAACTCCCCATCCTTCTGCCACACTTCCATGCCAAGGAAGTAACGCATGAGACCCATTTATTTCATCTCGAATTCTCTTGCAAGGTCCTCCTTGCAAGACACGATCAACTGATCATCACCAGTCAAAATGAGATCATCAACACAAAGTACGATGATCAACAGCTTACCTCTCACCACGATGTGGTACAAGTTTGCATTCACTTCACTCTTTGTGAAGCCCAACTCGGTGAAGTAGTTGTCTATCCTAGTGTACCAAGCACGAGTTTCTTGCTTCAGCCTGTACAACACTCTCTTGAGTCGGCACACATGTGACTCATGATCGAAGGTCTAAAAACCTTCTGACTGCTCTATATACACCTCTTCCTCAATCTGGCCATTGAGGAATGCAGTCTTCACATCCATTTGATGGATCTTCCAACCCATCTGTGCTGATAGTGCCAACATAGATCTGATAGATGAGTACCTTGTGACAGGAGAAAAAGTCTCATCATAGTCAATCCCCTCGACCTGTGAAAATACATGGGCAACAAATCTTGCATTATGCTTCTCCACACTACCATCAGCAGCTTGCTTTACCTTGTAAAGCCAATAGGGACTCACAAATGACTTGTTCTTCGGTCTCGGAACCACATCCCAAACACTGTTACGAACTATGGAGTCATACCCCTCCACCATAGCATCAACCCAAATCGGCTGTTGCATTGCTTCCTCAAAGGAATATGGCTCGGTCTCAACACATTCCCTATCAAGGGAAATGCATCTAGTGTACCTCTCAGTTGATCTCCTTTGTCTGTGCTGAGAAGATGGTGCTCCTACATTCTCTCTCGCATCCTCCAACAATCCATCAGCTTCTCTTGTGTGCTTCTGTCCATCTCTGGAAGACTCTGCTTGAGTGGATGTCTCCACTCCTGGAACCTCTACATGCGGCTGCTCTACATTAGTCTGAGGCTCCTCCTCCTTAGGAACCAACAGTTCCTCCACAGCCTGTAGTTGGAGCTCCGTCTCAAGGGAAGCTCGCATGGCTTTATGCTCATCAAACTTGAGATATTTGTGAACGACTATCCTCCAAATGGTAGGCAAGTACACCGGATAGTTGTGAGGTCTATCAGTGTACCCCACAAATATCCCCAACTTTGTTGTCAGCTCAAGCTTCTTCCGTACATCCTTTGTCTCAGGGAAATATACTGATGAACCAAAGATCCTGAAGTGACCCACATCTGGTCTCTTATCGGAGAAAGCTTCCTCTAGTGTCTTCATCCCAAGTATGCGATGCAGGTTTCTATTCTGCAAGACCACTGTGTTGCATGCCCCAGTCCACAAGTGAAGTGGTAGGCCTTGGTCATGTAGCATTGCCCGTGTTTCACCTATAATAGTTTTGTTCTTCCTCTCGGCCACCCCATTCTGTTGTGGGTTATGAGGTGCCATCAACTCTCGTTTAATTCCTTCCACTGCACAAAAGTCTTTAAACTCTTGAGAGACATATTCTCCACCATTGTCACTTCTCAAAGCCTTGATTTTCTTCCCCGACTCTTTCTCGACCAAAGATTTGAACTCACAAAACTTTGTGAAAGTTTGGTCCTTCTTCTGCATGAAATAAATCTAGCATTTACGAAAATAGTCATCAATGAAAAACAATTAATACCTTTGCTTCATTGTGGATGCCATCGAGAATGGTCCACACAAATCAGTATGAACTCGCTCTAAGATAGCCTTTGCTTGAATATCTCGATCATGAAAGGAAGACTTGGTGTACTTTCCCAAGGTACAACCTTTGCATGTGTCAACTTGCTCAAGTTTACCTTTGGGAAGTCATGTAGATATCTGCTGCATTATCTTCAAAGCCTCATGATGAAAATGGCCCAACCGCCTGTGCCAAAACTTGCCAATGTCTTGGCTTTGCACCAATTCCGCTTTCGTACTCAATGTTGCACAATCATCTACCTCTAGTTTATAGAGATTCTTCACCCTAATCCCTATCCTCTTGGTCTGACCTATGGCTATGTGTCTTAGGAATGCCTTTCCTTTACTGAAGACAACATTGTAGCCTTTGTCCTCCAACATCGAGACCGATACTAAGTTATTCTTCAGTCCAGGCACATACATCACATATGTCAAGGTGAGAGGAGCTCCATTCTCCCTCTAAAAAGCAACCGTGCTCACTCCTGAAACACTATACCTTCCATCGTCACCCACCTCTATGCACATCTTGAGGTCTTTCTCCTCCAAGGCACTGAATAAATTTTTATCACCGGTCATGTGGACTGAGGCTCCACTATCAAGATACCATACACAACCCATCATCGATGACACCATGCATGCGATGAGGGTAAATTTCATTTCAAACTGAGAGGCTAATTCCTCCCCTTCCGATCCTTCCGAGGATCCCTTCTTGGACTTCTTCAATGGGTAATTAGTCGCATAATGTCCCATCTTGTGTCAATTAAAGCATCTTACTTTAGACATGTCACTCTTCTTCCCTCCATGAGAAGAATTATATTTGAAATGGGAAGCCTTGCCCTTCCCTTTCCTTGCCTTACTTGCTAAGGCTATATTTTCTTATCATCATTCTTGGATGAAGAACCATCTCGTGTGCTCCTCTTGATCTCCTCCTGCATAAGATCTGACTACAGTCGTTCCCAATTCGACAGTTTCTCCCTTCCATTCACAGAGTCTTGGTAGCTATTCCAACTCTTTAGAAGGCCAAGGAGAGCGAGGCTCACCATATCATCATCAGCAGTAGTTTTTCCCACACTGCCAAGCTCATCTCTGCAGGTGGTGAGCTTGTTCAGATATGTGGAAATAGTATCGCCCTTCTCCATCTTGATTCTTCAAAGCTTATCCTCGAGTGCTAATTTCCTCTGGTCGCTACTGCTCTAGTAGAGGTCCTTCAATGTCTTCCACATTGAAAATGGAGTAAGCTTCCCATGGAGACTCGAGACAATATGGTCTTGAACTCCCTCAAGGATGATCCCTCTCACCTTCGCCACACACTTCTTCCACTCAGCCAACTCTTGTGCTTTAGTTGAAGCTGGCTTTGGGATTTCTTGATCAATGAATTCCTTCAAGCCATTGTCTTCTAATACAACCTCCATTTTGTCTTTCCATGCTATGTAATTTGAGATACCTTCCAAGGCATACTCGAGTCTCAAGCCATAGAACGCCATTGGCCAACCTTGAAGTATGATATGAATTTGATTTGCACCTACAACCCTCAACTTCAAGCTTCGAATTCTCTTCTCAGTATACTGTTCACAGCTTCGATACCATGTAGAAAATATGTGATAGGTTAACTCGATAATGTAATATAAATCAAAGAAGAATACTATAACCTACTTATACTATCAATTTATGGAAGCTTAAAGATCGAGTTGAGCAATATAACTAGAAGAAAAGGAATAAATGGCACAATACACATGAAAATACTTTGAGGAAATCCTCAGATAAAAACCCCACACTATTGTATTATCATACATGGTGGAAATACATAGGAATTATACAAAACCTTAGCTCTCATAGCTAGCCAGCTCTCAGTACAATCCTCACAGGTGCTCACAGGCAATCTTGGCTTCTCTCCAACCTTCCACTTTGCCCTCCAAGCTCCTATTTCCTTGCGCTATTCCTTGTGGATGATTAGCCTTCAAAACTGCGCTATCCTCAAGGATGAATCCTTGACTGCATGCATGAGTTTTCTCCATGAGAAAACACATGCAACTAATAGTACACTGTCCTTGAACATTAATACTAACTAGGTCTTTCTTAGAATAGACATGCATGAGTTTCTAATGAAGGAATCTTCAGTTAACTGGAGTAGCATTAGTTGAGTGCATTAATGCATCAATTGATTGTTAACTCACTATTAGTTCCTCAAACAGTTTGGAACTAATTTAACTAGACTTAACTCAATAAATTGAGTTAACTAATTACAACTCAAATATAACTCAATCTTATCTCCTTAATTTAAGGGATAAATCTTGCATGACTTCAGAAGGACTTCTAACTTGAATTTCTCCAACTAATTAATTTAAAATAAATTAATTAATTATTTCCAAGTAGTTGTTAAGACTAAATTCGATTTTAATTCACAATTTAATTCAAGGACAAATTAAATTGGAATATTCTTGTTGCCATATTTCAACAATGCGCTATCTATCAGGTAGTAGGAAAACATGCCACGGATAACTATCATTTGGTGCAGAAGTTTGTACAGACACCGCAACAACTGTTCTACAACTTTTGTAGGTTAGTAGGGCACGATGAGTGTAATTGCAAGAGTTATGAGTTGATGATGGATAGAAATTCCGCCTATAGGGTTCAGGCGGAAACGCGGCCCTTGACCAGAGCATAGGGATGGCGCCGATAGGATTTCAGGGGCACGGATGAGGCCGAGATGGAGGAGGACCTGGTAGAGGTCGAGGATAGTTGATCTGCTACAATTGCGGAGGACCAGGACACTATGCCCACGATTGCACTAACCCAACACGTTCGTCGTGCAAGTATTGAATGTTGTTTGATCATGAAACATAAGACTATCTTATGGTGATAGCAAGGATACGTGATAAAGGGGCGCTACCACCTTCGCCAACTCAGAACCTGCAGATGATGAGGTTTGAGCCACACGAAGAGGATCCAAACATAAATATAGTGCTTAGGAGGGGAATCGCGACCGGAGATGACAAGGGGAATCATCCAGAAGACAATACATGGGTTCGAAAAGCTCTGGTGAAGGAGGCTGAGTTCAATTTGGAGCGCACACGTGAAACCTTCATGGAAGCTAAGAAGAGCTTCGCTAAGGCCTCCACCTTAGGAAGCAAGGATAATCCTGAGCAGGAGATGGACCCCTCTATGCTCACAACTTTCTTGGAGATCTATATGAAGTTACTGTGTGATAGTAAGGCTGTGAAAGGGTTATAAGATCTCATCAATAGATGTGTTGGAACAGTGCTGGGTGAGCCGTGCGTAGTACGAAAGATTGGAAAGTATAAAACAAGAACAGGATGGGAGATGAGACTGACCGCGCAGATAGGAGAGTATGAAATGGATCAGCTTATTTTGGACCTGGGGTTAGATGCGAACGTCCTACAAAAGCAGAATTGGGAACGAATGGGGAGACTCGCTCTACAGTGGTCTCTAATTCAGCTAAGGATGGCCAATCAACAGAAGATCATCCCCATGGGGTGGTTGCAGGGGGTGACTCTGGATATTGAAGGTGTGAGCACGTTGGCTAACTTTGAAGTAATAGAGATAGTGGATGACAACAATCCCTATCCCACGCTCCTGGGAATTGATTGGGCTACTGATATGAATGGGGCAATCAATCTAAAGAAGCGGAAGATGATCTTTGAGACGAAATCGCTAAGCGAAATAGTACCCCTAGATCCTGCGGAGGGATCGCGCTATACTAAACCAATCAGCAATTATGAGAGTGATGACAATTTGGACTGTATCTATAAGATAACAGTGCAAGATCAAGATTGAGTGAATCCCACTGTGGATGGGCGGATTACCTGGGATCGTGAGAGTTATTGCACTTCGGACTCCGATGAAGAGTTAGAACGCTGGCATAATCGATTACATGAAGTGACTACGCTGAATTGTAACATGATGACCCGATCAATGCACTATGTGTCCTCAGAGGTAAGAAATTTGCCTACTTATGAGTTTGAATGAGGTAGATATAATTTTGGATGCATTTGAAAAGGAGGTACCAGAAAGGCAGCACTTCCAGGCATTGGACTGGACACTGCGCACTACGCCCAAAAGATGGTGGGGTATGCATAAGGGAAGCTTTGATGATTGGAGAAAATGTAGGAGGATGATGAGAACACTATTTGGGAAGCCTAAGATGTGAATGACAGACAAGTATGATGGGAAGGATGATCCACGCGTGCATCTGGCCAAATGGGCCTAGGATTATGGAGAAAAGCCCCAACTTGAATGGGTGCACTTGTTCTGTCACACTCTGAATGTCGTCCCAATGAATTGGTACATCAAAACAGAGCTCCACCATGGTACATATGAATGGGATATTCTGCGCGAAGGATTCATACTGACATTCAATTTTGAAGACGGGTTTGACTGTATTGATGAGGCACTACAAGAAGTGAAAGAAACAATCTTTAGGATACCACAGGATCCTTTGGACTTGACTTAGCCTGAGTGGGCTACTCAGCCAAGTCACTCACTGGAATGCTATAACATGACCACTAAAGAAGAATATGAGGATCCGCGGAAGATTAACATTCCGGAAATAGAGGATCACTGCGAGGTTAATGGACTGTAGATTGAGAACCCTGATATAATCGCTTAGTTTAAATCCAAAATTCGCAAAGACTGGAGACTACTGGGACGACGTGATGGTGGATAAGGTCACTGAATTGCTCCACGAATACCAGGTTTTATTCCCTACCAAGTTTACAAATATGAAGGGGATAATCGTGGACCTAGGAATGATGAAGATTACATTGAAGCCCGACGCGAAGCCGGTTAAGAAAAGACCTTATTGTCTCAATCCGAAATATAAGGAGAAGGTCCGCTTAGAGCTAGACAAGATGCTTGCGACAGGCATCATTGAGCCTATGGAAGAATTTGACTGGGTAAGCCTAATGGTGGTATAGGAGAAAAAGTAGCAGGATTAAATAAGGATATTCGTGGATCTCAGAAAGTTTAATGATGCTTGCGTACATGATCCATTCTCGACTTCGTTCATTGATGAAGTGTTGGACAATGTAGGTAGCTAGGAAGCATATTCCTTCACTGATGGGTTCTCTGGGTACCACCGGATCAAAATCGCACCAGAGGATAGGAGAAAAACAACCTTCACAACTAAGTGGGGTTGCTTTTAGTACACTGTAATGATGTTTGGATTGAAGAATGCACCTGTGATCTTCTCGCGTGTAGTTGTGGCTGCATTCAAGGAATTTATTTATAAGTTACTGGAGGTATATTTTGGTGATTGGACCGTGTTTGGGCTAGTAAAACGCCATGTAGCAAGCTTGAGCCTAATGCTGGATACCTGTCGAAGATACTAGATCATGCTCAATCTAAAGAAGTTTATGTTTTGTGTTCCTTTTGCGACCCTGTTGGGGCATGTGGTTTATAGACAGGGACTGATGGTAGATCTCACAAAGATAGCGGTGATATTGAACTTGGAAGAGCCGAGGAGTATAAAGAAGTTGCATGCTACCCTGGGACATACGGGATATTACAGAAAGTTTATCAAAGGCTATGCCCAGATCACCACGCCTATGGAGAAATTGTTGAAGAAGGATGTCACATTCTGTTGGAACGAGGACTGTAAGAAGAGCTTGGATATATTGAAATAAAATATGGTCATCACGCCGATTCTAGTCTTCCAGGATTGGAAGAAAGAGTTTCATGTACATGTCAATGCGTCATGTATAGCGCTGGGAGAAGTACTGACACAGGCTGGTGGAGAAGGCTTAGACCATCCTATCGTGTTCACAAGCCGAAGATTATCCAAAGAGGAGAAGAACTATTCCACCACTGAGCGTGAAGGGTTAGCCATGGTGTATGCACTCCAGAAGTTTTGGAACTACTTGTTGGGAGCCCATTTCAAGATGTATACAGATCACTCCACGTTGAAGTACCTGGTCAATAAGCCTGTGTTGGGGGGGGATAATCTGCAAGTGGCTTTTATTATTCCAGGAATATGATTTTGAAGTTATTGTAAAGCCTGGACGACTGAACGCGGGACCAGGCCATCTGTCGCGCATCGAAATAGGGAAGGAACCCACTAATTTGGAGGAGGGATTGCTTGACAAGCAGCTATTTGTAGTACGTGTCACGGATGGTCATTTTGAGAATATAATACATTTCCTAACGGCAGGCACTGCACCAGAAGGATACACTATCTAGCAGAAGAAGGAATTAGTGGTGCGTGTGGCAGATTTCTTTTTCATTGCTAGGAATTTGTACAAGATGGGGACTGATGAGATATTGCGACGGTATCTACCTAAGTTCGAAAGAAGAAGCATCCTTGGGGATGCTCATGGGGGTGCCATGGGAGGACATTATGCAGGAAGAGCAACCGCGCAGAAGATTTTACGTGCAGGGTTGTGCTGGCCAAGCATATTGCAAGGCGTGTGATGTGTGTCAAAGGACTGGTAGGCCATCACGGAGGGATGAGTTGCCTTTGAAGCCACATATGATGTTGCAACCCTTTGAGAAGTGGGCGATAGATTTTTTGGGACCCATTTAGCCCCAAGGAAAGATAGGAGCAAGGTACATTATCACTGTGATAGAGTATCTGACTCGTTGGGCGGAGGCACAGCCTATGAAGGATTACATAGGCGTGACCACTGCAAAGTTCCTCTTTGAGCATGTACTGACGTGATTTGGATGTTCAAAGATCTTGATGAGTGATCATGGTACGCACTTCCTGAATGAGACAATCAACGCACTGATAGAGGAATTTCAAGTATATCACCAAAAGTGCACGCATTATCACCCATGGGCTAACAGGATGGTGGAAGCATTCAATAAGGTGCTAAAAAATGCATTGACCAAGTTTTGCAATGCTCAGCGAAGTGATTGGGACCTACGCATACCTGCAATACTATGGGCTTATCAAACGACATGTAAGAAGTTGACTGGACAAACCCCCTTTAGGATTGTCTATGGTGTTGAAGCGGTAATGCCTATGGAATATATTGTGCGTATTATATACATAGCAACAATCATAGGTATGACGGATCACAGAGCCCTGGAGGAGAGGCTCACACAGCTGGATGAGCTCGAGGAAGAGGGATTTTTGGCTGGATTTCACCAGCAGGTCCAAAAGCAGCGTGAAAAGGCATGGCATGATCAACACATTAAGTTGTGTTCATTTAAGGTAAATGACCTGGTTTTTCTATATGATAGTAAGTTTGATAAATTTCCAAGGAAATTTAGAATGCACTGGTTAGGGCCCTATGTCATTAAGGAAATTACCAATGGAGGAGCAGTACAACTAGTCAAATTGAATGGAGAACCCTTCCCAGGAAAGGTGAATGGCAGTCACTTGAATCCATACACCGGTGGTCCGTCCATGTGACTAAATGAAAGTAGCATAGTCTTAGTGCTCCAGGCAGCTGAAAAAAGGCACAGGACTATAAGCTAAAGTACCCAGGTTGGGGAGCTGCATGATTGGAGGATGGTGTGAAGTAGGCGGTAGCTCAGTGCATGGCTGAGGTTATGATCATATGGTCGAGCTGGACGGGCTTCGTGCAAAGATATTCATGCCTACCAAGTGACTCGATGGTGAGTCACGATGTTTGTGTTGGGGGCCTATTGGGAACAGGATCCCCTAAGGGCAGTTTTGGGGCTAAAAGCCCATGTTTGAGTCAAATTTTGTAATAAAATTGTAAAGACTCTGCATTTTGTGGTCGCAGAGCACGAAGGTGTCATGTGTCATAAAGGGTATTCTGCCCTTAGTTTTGTAAAGTAAAGTTGGTTGTAAGACATCTACCCATGGTCCGCAGACCATGGGATTGTATAAAAAGAGCTAAGCTCTAAGTAGTTAGAGAAACACAATTTAAGAGAGTCATAGCTTTGAAGTAAGAAGTCTAAGTCTTGGGTTGTAGTGTAGGTAGAAGCTCCATAGCTGAGTGCACAGAGGCCTAGGGTAGAAGTCCGTAGCTGAGTGTGCGGACCCCTATAGCTGTGTGCACAGGGTGGACAGAGTCTATAATCACTTGGAAGATATAAATAAAGAGAAATATTCGGCAATTCCTATGTCTTTGTTCTGTTGATGCATCTTGATATGTTATGTATGAATTTCCTTTATTATTCTTATGTGATGCACGAATGAATACAATTACATTGAATAATTGAATGCATTTACGAATATCTATTTACACGATGTTAACTATAATTGTTTGATAAGATAAGCAAGTCACTTAGATTAATTGGGGAATCTGCACGACACGCTACCATAGCAACGCGAAAGTACCTGAGCAATAGGCTAGGGTTGCGCAAAGGTCAATCATACCCTTCCACAGAGGTATTGAAGGGCAGAATAAAGGGATTGTCTTGCAAGCCCTAGAGCGAAGTGACCTACGTGAAGGCAGGGGTAGAGGGAATCATAAGACATCAAAACCATCTCAGGGTGTCGAAACTTGGTTCCAGCATCTGCCCATACTGCTTCAGGTGAGACTTCGGTCCGCACTCCGCGGGCTGATGCCGAAAGGGCTAGTAGTGTAGGGATTTGTTTGGCTAATTAACAATGAACCTGGGTCAGGCCCCCTCAAGCCAACAATGACTCCCCTCCATCCAAGCCCCCTCTATTCCTTCCTAGCTTCTTTGGTGAACCTGCCATCCATGATTTTGTATGTGTGTCTTCATCTATGGATGCACCCATTGTTGATCACTCGCAAGGCTCATTGGATGCTAGTCCATAATTCGACAATGGAGAGGATAAGTTATTCATTGAATATCCACTTGATCCTTCATCTATCTTTTCTAGAAACATAGAGGATGAGTTTGTTCGCTTTTCATCTACCCCTCTATTTGATTCATATGATCATGAGGATGTCGAAGAATTCATTGATTTTTTTGATCATGGCGGTCGTGATCCATTTGCTTCCATTTTTATCATGGTCATGAATCTATTGAAGTTGATCTTTCAAAGCCACCAGTTTATGATGATCTACAAGATGATGAAGTTGAGACACCCAACACTGTTGTGGCACTTCAGCCCAAGCTGATGGTTATGTCAGGCCCTCGCTCTCTTGGGGTAAGTCTCACTTCCGATCATGAAACTATTTAATCACCCAAGGCTCCTCATCACTCGTTTGTATACACTCAAGATCAATCTAACACTCAGATCACACTTCCTCCACTCGAACTGCACGATCCCATTGCTCATGCATTGGAGGAGTCTTATATTTTAAGCATTTGTGTATGACACAAGTTATCTTTGTTTCTTTCGTTTTCTTGCATGTCACAATCAAGAGTGTGCTTTTGCTTCAAAGTTGCATGTAGTGTCACACAACACCATGATAAGTCCACAGATTGTCTGTCATGCACATGCACTCACTTATGTCCCGTGGGCACTTTGAAACATGAAGTGTGGCTGTCTTCACTGTTATATCTTTCTTGTATGCTGGTCTGCACAACTGGGTTACTCGCGGACCAAGCCTTCACCAACATGGGTCTACCAATGCACCGGTGGCTGCATTGGAAGTATCACTTCACATGATTAGGCCCATGCACCATTAGTGTAGGAGTAGGAGTAGTGTTTGCTTTTAGTTTTTTGTTTGCATGCTTCTTTTCTTTCATGCTTTAATTGCTTGTTTGTTTGTTTGCTTGTTTTTTTACTTGCTTCACTTTCATTTTTGCTTCTGCTCTTGCTTTGCTTTGTTTATTGTTAGTTTGTTCGCTTGTTTTTTTCATAGGTTAGTTTGCATGAAACCATGTGTGACTCATGAAACGAGTTGAGTAGAGTATAAGAGGGTTTTTACAGCTATCACTACTTGGTTATCTGTCATCTTGCCTCTGTATGATTGATTTGAAAATGAGATCTTGAGTCAATATTAAGGTATTACAGACTCATGTGCAGGAATGCCTATATTACTTAGTGCAACGGATCAAAAATATTGTGAATAATATAGACAATTAACAGTCAAAAAACATAACAGACACACACATCAACACAACAAATAATCAAGGAGTTCACCAGACTTCCTGGCTATGTCTCCTGGTCTAGCTTTCAGTGTCGACCTCTATATTATGTCTTCAGGAACAGAGTTTATAGGTGTGAGCTCAATTAAAGCCATAACACAACAACAGTGATATTACACAAGGATTTCACTTGAAAGCCTTGAGTCTACAGAGTACAGAGACTCTCCCTCTCAGTGCCTCTGATCAACTATTCATAGCTGTGCATTTTCTTTGACTCTCAGTCTCTCCTCTGTCTCTGAGAAACTGCCCCTCTTTTGTGCTGCCATAGAATGGATTTTAAGCCTATCGGCTCTATCCATTCATCTACATTCGTGGGCTTTCTAGCTCCCGACCATTATCCGTTCAAATCCCTGTTGAGCGTTAAACAATCATTGCAAAAACCTCTAAGGTATGGTGCCCACTTGTTTTCAAATGGAAAGGACCAGCGCGGGTGAAAATCCCAAAGAATCGCTTCTCTGTTTACATAGAGAAATACACAGGAAATAATCTAAAATAGAGGAATCAGACAGCTATTATGCCTCGTCCGTTATCGTTCCTTTGGCATCCCACATCGTAGATCTGTTCTCATCTGACAGTTCACATCCATCCTGATCATCCAACCTGCTCGTGCATTATGTACCGTTGATCTGTGACCATTTGATCTGACAGCTGATGTGCATTTCAGATGACTTACTTGCGCGGAGATCACCTGCCCGAAAAAGTGGTTTTCTCTCTCCTTGTTGCGTGCTATGTGTCAGTCAGTGTATTGGATTAGGCAGAGCTTGTCCAATACCACTTACCCCTTGAAGTCCGCCTGAAATACTGTTTACCAAGGAACTTAAATTATATGAAGCTGTATTTATAAACCTTTCAGGTCTGCCATTCTATCACAATCGCATATCGCTGGTGTCTCTGGCATGTGGTAAGTCCTTCCCTTTTAAATCTGTGATGCGATATATGTGGTCTCTTCCCTTGATCTACGTGCCGATTCGATGGTCCACGTTATATCGCTGGATCGTAGTCGCAACTCACTCAGGGTTAGCGCTGATATGCCCCACTGACCTCCACCGATGCGATATTGTCGATTTGATCTGGACCGTTGATCGGCTCGATCCGATAGCTCCTATGCAGTGCCATTTGAATCTTCTCTTAGCTCTGTTTCCACCAATTCTTAGTGTTTTTCCATGCGATAGTGTTTTCCAATATTTGAAGACTTAGAGTTTTAGAGGGTTTAAGATCCATTTTGGATCACACCTTCCCACTTAAAAGCTTTTGGACCACCAAAATTTGGTTTTTAAGCATCGATCAAGTGAGGATACAACTCCCTCACTTGTTTAACTTCTATCCATCATGCTTTTCTTGGATTTGAACCTTTGAGCCCTACTCTTAGGTACTCAACATCCCCTTAACGCATAGTTCTCACCTTCCTGTCCAGAACTGTGTCTTCCTATAACTCATTGAGATATTCAGGCAACAGATCCTCAATAGAAGGTAATTTACTTTTCTCTTCAGGATCTTGAACCATTGATGGTTCATACAATCTCAAGTTTTCTGCATTAACGACTGAATAGATCTGCATATAATCTGTTAAATCAAGGCGAAAAACATTTTCACCAATTTTATCAAGTATCTTGAAAGGTCCATACCTTATTGGTTTTAGCTTCTTACCTTCACCTTGCATTCTGTCTTTGTTGATGTACAGCCAGACTTGATCACCAAATTGAAAACTATGTTCAACTCGATGCTTGTCATGACTTGCCTTGTACTTGGCTTGACCTCTTTCTAGCTGTTCCTGTACTGTCTCGTGAATTTCTTGGATTTTTTCAATGAACTTGGTTGCTTTGTCCATATCACTGTGTCCATCAACTGCTATGTCTTTACCAAAGACAAAATCCAAGGGAGACTTTGGTATAAAATGAAAACAAGTCTCAAAAGGAGATCTCTGAGTAGAAGAGTGCTTGGCACAGTTGTAAGAATGCTGCACATAACACAAATGCTCACCCCAAAGCTTGGGATGCTTGCTAAAATAGTCTCTAAGCAACTGGATCACTGTCCTGTTGACCACCTCTATCTGACCATCTGTTTTTGGATGAAATGTTGTGCTCTTCTTCAACATAGTGTCCATCAACTCCCATAGATTTGACCAAAACTTCCCAACAAATCGATAGTCTCGATCAGATACAATAGAAGTGGGTAAACCAAAATGAACCCATACATTCTGAAAGAAAAACTTTTTTGTTTGTTTAGCTGTAACATGCTTGTTATAAGGTATCAAAATACACATTTTACTGAACCTATCCACAACAACATACAAATAATCATGACCTTTTCTAGATTTTGGCAATCCTCCAACAAAGTCCATGGAAACACTTTCCCAAGGGCAAGAAGGAATTGGAAGTGGAGTGTACAAGCCTAATTTTCTATTACTGGGCTTGCTTGTAGCAAAAATAGTACACCCTTTGATATATCTAGAAACTGTCTCATGCATTCTTGGCCAATAATAGAACCTTTGCAATTGTGCAACTATTTTACGTACACCAAAATGACCTGATATTAGAGAAGTATGTGCTTCTCGGATTATGTTAACTCTTTCAGTTTGTGGAATGCATAACTTTCCCAAATGATATAAAAGTTGGTCCTTTACATAATAATCCAATTCTTCTACTGGCTTGCCATGACTTAAAGTTGCATATACATCTTTAAAATCTACATCTTGAGCATATTGTTCAATGTAACTTTCATGCATTACTGAGTTATGCTTAAGTATAGTAGATGCATTTATGATTGGTCTTGATAACATATCTGCAACCTTATTGTGTATGCCCTTCTTATATCCGATGACAAGATGAAATTGTTGTGGAAAACCCATCCACCTATAATGTCTTGATTGTTGCAATTTAGTTTGTGAGTGCAAATATTGAAGTGGTTGATGATCTATACGTATGATTGTTTCTTTACCCATTAGGTAATGTTTCCACTTTTTCACACTTTGTACTAATGCATACAATTCTTTATCATATGTGGGATAATTAACTACTGTAGAAGTAAATGTCTCAGAATGATAGCATATGGGTTTTCCATATTGCATCAACACTGCTCCCATGGCATAGTCACTGGCATTTGTCTCAATCTCAAATGGATGTTGAAGATTTGGCAGTGCTAGTACTAGTGCTGTACTGATTTTCTCTTTTAAGGTGTCGAAGGCTTTCTGCTATTTGCCTCCCCACTGAAACACCTATTTCAATCCTGTTAAAGCATGTAATGGAGCTGCAATCAAAGAAAAGTTAGCAATAAACTTTCTCCAGTATTGTGCTGCCCCTAGGAAACTCCTAACTTCTGTAGCAGATTTGGGTTTAGGTCAGTTCACAATGACTTCAACCTTAGAGGGATCTATCTTCAATTCACCCCCTACAATATAACCAAAATAATTTAAAGATGTTCTACCAAATTCACATTTTGACAGTTTTACATAGATATTTTCTCTTTTCAAATTATCTAAAGTTTGCTTTATATGCTTCACATGGTCTTCCCATATATTACTAAAAACAAGAATGTCATCTAAATAAACAATTACAAAGTCATCAATAAATGGTCTGAGTACATCATTCATAACTCTCATAAATGTAGCAGGAGCATTAGTTAAGCCAAAAGGCATAACCAACCATTCATAAAGTCCTTGCTTTGTCTTGAAAGCAGTCTTCCATGAATCTTGTTCTGCAACTTTGACCTGATGATAACCACTTCGCAAGTCTAACTTAGAAAATTAAACTTCTTCTTTCAATTGATTTAATAAATCATCAATACGAGGAAGAGGATAACAATTCTTGATCATTATTTTATTTAGTGCTCTATAATCAATGCACATTCTCCACGAACCATCTTTCTTTCTCACCAACACAATTGGAGATCCACATGGTGATGTGCTTGGTCATATAAACCCTTTATCGAGCAACTCTTGTACCTGCTTCTTTATCTCTGCATTCTCTAAAGTTGATAACCTGTACATTCCAATGTTAGGTAATGGAGCATCTTGCTGCAAACAAATATCATGTATTATTTCTTGCTTGGGTGGTAGACCTTTTGGTTCTTGAAATAGAATGTCATACTCTGAAACAAATTTAATTAAATCAACTTTCTGTTTAGAATCACAGCCTTCAAATGCATTGGATTTTTCAGGATCCTTTGCCTTTACAACCATTAGTAAAAGTTTCTTACTTAAATTCACAATTCTTTTCATCTGTCTTGAATTTATGAGAGAATAGTTACCTTTGAGTTTATGAGCTCTTACAATATATTCCATTCCATCTTTAGTGAGTTGATACTTATTTTCAGCTCTATACAAAATAGCTTTCCTATCATACAAGTATGGACTTCCCAAAACAATGCCACATATATCCAATGGAACTATATCTAACTCAACCTCATCTACAAATGTTGATCCAATATCAAACCTATGTTTACATTGTCTCGTTACTTGTAGATTTGTTTTATCGCACACCCAACCTAATGGATATGGCTTCTCATGAGGTTTTGTTTGTAATCCCAACTTCTTTACAATTGTTTCATAAATCAAATTTAATTGTGATCCACTATCAAATAAAGTATCAATCTTATTGTGCTTGGAAATTACTCTAATATGAAAAAGCTCATTTCTTTCCCTTTCATTATTTTCATTATCAATAGATTGTGCAGGATTACTTGTGGATGCTTCAGAATCTTTACCTTTAATACCTGTGGCTGTAACTGTTGTTTCATTGCCTGGATCTGATCCCAATTCCTACTGAATAGCAGCAACATTCTTCTTCTTCTTTCCACCGAACTTCTTAGGTCTCCGTTTTAGATGTAGAAACTAGCAATGTGCCTCATCATGTCCTTCTTTCTTGCAATAAGTGCATGAAGGTTTATCCTTCTTTATAGTGTTTGCTTTCCTCTCCTTTCATTTCAGTTTCTTCTTTTCCTTGCTCTTACTTACAGAATATTTATATGATCCCCCAACCTCTGGGTTTACATTCTTACCTCTAGCTTCTAGATGTGTTTCCTGAACTAATACATCATCTAAGCTAGTGGGATTAAACATGAGAATAGTATGCTTTAAATAGCTATGAAGACCACCTATATACTTCAATAAAGTCTTAGGTCAATCTAATGATATACCTAGAGTTAAAGCTCTCTTTCTAAATTCCTAAGTGTAACTCTGTACACTTTGACCCTTCAACTGACGAAGAGTTTGCCAACTCATCATTACCTGCTGCATGTAAGCTAAAGGATATAATTTCTTTTTGATAGCAGAAACAAATTCATTCTAGGTAGAAATGATTTTACCATGTTTTTGCAGATCATCTTGTGTCTTGCCTTCCCACCATACTAGTGCAGTTCCTCCAAGTCGAAGGCTAGCCAGCTAAATCTTCTTCCTTTCTGAATCAACGTTCTGTACCCTGCAATATACATCAATTTGTCTTATCCAATTATCTAGCTTTTCTGCATTGAGTTCTCCATCATAAATTGGCAAATCAAACTTCACATCTAATTTGATTAAGGAAGTTTTCTTCTTTTTCTTAGAAGAGCTAGAAGATGATGAGGATGATGAAGGTGATGATGGAGGAGATGGTGGAGGAGGCATTTCCCCTTTCCCTTTTCCTTCTGGAGGGAAAACTAGAAAAGGTTCCTCTACTCCTTTGTCTAGTTTAGGTGTTGAAGTGCTTTCACCTCGACCCTTCTTAAATTCCAGATACATCTCTTCCACCATGGCTTGGAGTGCCTTAAAACTTTCTATAAATTGAGATTATGATCCCAATGGAGTTTCTTTTTCCATTCTCCTCTGAGAATACACTCTTCCAATCTCTGGATTAGCCTCAACAAGTTCTCCTTCTCCTAGTGTGAGCTTTAATCTAGTTAGCATTCAAAATCCAGCACAAGCTTGTCTAACCTTAACAAAACCAAATGCTCTGACACCACTTGATCTGAAAATGAGATCTTAAATCAATATTAATGTTTTATAGACTCATGTGTAGGAATGCCTATACTTAGTGCAACAGATCAAAAATATTGTGAATAATATAGACAATTAACATTCAGAAAACATAACAGACACACACATCAACACAAAAATAATCAAGGAGTTCACCAGACTTCTTGGTTACGTCTCCTAGTCCAGCTTTTAGTGTCGACCTCTATATTATGTCTTCAAGAATAGAGTTTACAGGTGTGAGCTCAATTATAACAATAGTGATATTACAAAGGGATTTCACTCGAAAGCCTTGAGTCTATAGAGTACACAGAATCTCCCTCTCAGTGCCTCTGATCAACTGTTCGTAGTTGTGTGTTTTCTCTGACTCTCTGTCTCTCTGTCTCTGAGCAATTGCCCCTCTTTTGTGTTGCCATATAATGGATTTTAAGCCTATCGGCTCTGTCCATTCATCTACATTCTTGGGCTTTCTTGCTCCCGGCCACTATCCGTTCAAATCCCTGTTGAGCGTTAAACAATCATTGCAAAATGCTCTAAGGTATGGTGGCCACCTGTTTTCAAATGGAAAGGACCAGCGTGGGTGAAAATCCCAGAGAATCGCTTCTCTGTTTACGTAGAGAAATACACAGGAAATACTCTAAAATAAAGGAATCGGACGACTATTATGCCTCGTTCGTTATCGGTCCTTTGGCATCCCACACCTTAGATCTATTCTCATCTGATGGTTCACATCCATCTCGATCATCCAACCTTCTCGTGCATTCTCCATCATTGATCTACGACCATTTGATCTGACAACTGATGTGCATTTCGGGTGACTTACTTGCGTGGAGATCATCTGCCCGAAAAGGTGGTTTTCTCTCTCCTTCTTGTGTGCTACGTGTCGGTCAGTATATGGGATCGGGCGGAGCCCATCCAATACCACTTACCACCTAAAGTCCACCCGAAATACCATTTACCATGGAACTTAAATTATATGAAGACTTATTTATAAACCTTTCAGGTCCGCCATTCTATCACAATCACATATCGCTAGTGTCTCTGGCCTGTGGTAAGTCCTTCCCTTTTAAATCTACAATGCGATATACGTGGTCTCCATCGTTGATCTGCGCGTCGATCAGATGGTCCACGTTATATCGCTGGATCGCAGTCGCAACTCACTTAGGGTTAGCACCGATATGTCCCGTTGACCTCCGCCGATAGGATATCGCCGATTTTATTTGGACCGTTGGTCGGCCTGATCCGATGGCTCTTGTGCATCGCCATTTGAACCTCCGCTTAGATCTGTTTCTGCCAATTCTTAGTGTTTTTCCATGCAATAGTGTTTTCCGATATTTGAAGACTTAGAGGTTTTGAGGGTTTAAGATCCATTTTGGATCAATGATGAACTTGCTACTCTTAGTCCATGATACATCAAAGGAAAATATGTACTCTTCGAAGTAAACCTTGGTGTAAACACAACGCTTGCGCACTAACTAGTGTCACCTTCTCTAGTCGATTGGTTTTGGGTTAACCCTTGTCAGATCAGTCAAGTAGAGTAAGGTGAGGGGGAAAACCTTAACAGGCACGTCATCATGAAAAGCTTGCCTTTCTTCAGCAAGTCCTCAAGCTTCAGTGTCTTTCTTGCTCAAAGGAAGCATGTCGATCATAGTTTGATCTTTTCCCTTCACAGGCTGCTCACCTGGGCTTGGTCCAGTTGTAGGCTGAGAATCTTCCCAGTGAAATTTGCACATTCCTGGAGGGAAACCAACCTTTCGTTCTAGTAATTTTGCAATTCCCTCTAACAGCCTACTGGGCTCCAGGATTGCGTAATCCTGCCATCCAACCCTCCTAGTAGGATTTGTGCAATTTTTCCCATCAACAAGAATTTCAGCCAAGGATTTGCACAAATTTGGGTAGCAGTCAGCTACTGGGCCCAGAAATTGCACAATCCCCTTAGGCATTCATCCCAGCTTACAGTCAGAAATGTGCATTTTTCTCTATCAGTTGAGCAGTCGCTTGCATGTGTAGCTGAGTTGACCGGTTCCCTCTGGGACCAAGCAAAACAAACTTGCATGCATAGGTTGCTTCTCCCAAGGGAGCACGCAAAGGCATCCCTTTCTTTAGGGATATATGTTTAGTAGTTGGAGGTTACATGTAGAAGTAATTCTGAAACATCCCTCCAAGTGTTGCTTCCCCTAGATTTGTGGCATGCGCATCATAACCTTGATGTTATCAAAACTCATCAACCGAACACTACAGATCTCATTCCTCACATCAACCTTGTAGCTCTGACATCCCACATCACATCTAGGAATAGTCGGCACATTCAGCTCAGCTGTTTTGTGGTAAGCCCGCTTCTCATGCCTTGTGCTGCATTTCTGTCTCTTCTTGTGTTTTTTCTTTTGGGAGTACTATTTTCTTGATTTCTTGGAATGCCTACTATCATTTACATATATTCTAGCTTGCCCTAGCTCTGTTTCAATTTTCGTTGCTACCTCACTACTGTCGCATGTGTGAAACTATTTTACATGGGCGTTTTCCTAATCGGCGAATGACCTCACCCACATGCATGTTGATCTATTTTATCAATATTACATTCATGTTTTCCATGCACTATTTATCACTTATGCTATCACTTAGTGTCGCCATGCATCTCATCGAATTACTTGCTTTCAATTGCCCGTTGGCGAGTCGAGCCAACCTTGGCCTAGTCTCTGCCTTCACCAAGGCTACATTGTGCAATATGGAGAAGGAAGGCTAACCTTCCTCTCCATATTTGTGCATTCTGGCCCAACACTAGCCTCCTAGACTGAATTGCGCATTTCTAGAGGTGAGTGGCTACTTGGCCTAAAAATTTGCGAAAATTTGCTCTTGGACTAGCAGTCCTTGCCAGCTAGGATTGCTCATCGCGCAATCCCAGTAGCCAACTACCCAACTGGACTGTGCATTGCACAGTTCTAGCAGTAAGTTAGTCTCTTAGTAGCCCAGACTGTGCCTTGTGCAGTCTTGGCAGTCAGTCTCCCGACCTCCCGGCCGAAATTGTGCAACCTCCATGATCATTCACCTAGGTATGTTGGAAGTCAGTTCTCATGTTCATTCTAGTTTTCGACTGATAGATTGCTTTCTATGAGTGTTTCCATGTCTCCAGGTATCGCAAGTGTTCATCTGCATCTTAGCAGTATAGGTAGTATGGCTTCCAAGAGAGCAGAGATGAAGACACCATTCAGAGCACGCTTGGGGATGTAGTCGATCAAGTGTATATGAGATTGCCTACTCACGAAGACATCAAGTTTTTCATGGACAGGTACATCAAGTAGTAGCATCACAATGAGCAGCATCATGAACAACAGCTGAAGGCAACATACCGAATGAAGTGAACACAATGAATGCAAGAGGAAGGTTGTTGACAACATCGAGATGAAGCAAAGTTTCAAGCTCAAGCAGATCCATTGATAATGAAAGAAACTTTGGAGACTCAGGCTATGATGTGACAACATGACATGAAGATTGTGCGAAGGTAGAAAATGGGACAAAGAAGGAGTTGCATGTGTCGAAGCAGCAACTCAGGAAGAACATAAAGCTGCACAGACAGACTAATGAGTTGCAGCAGGAACATGAACAGTAGTGGGCACAACATGCACTTACGGATGAAACTACGCTAGTACAAGTTAAAGATCCATCCTAGCAGCTGACATAGAGAAAAAATGGTGAGAAGTGTTGTTGATCGCATGCAAAGGATCCAACATCATGCATGTTGTTGAGCACACACATGCAATCCAACGAATTCAACACACTCACTAAGGTGAAGAAAAGAAGCAAGTCCAACTGGGGTTGAACATGCACTTTGGCAAGTTGATGCGCATGACCACCAACACACACTTGAAGATCAGCATGGACACTATGCATCAATGTGTTTTCGGTTCAACCATACCCAAGAAGACCATGCACATGTTAGCAGACGAGTTGGATGAAGGGGTCGAACCAATGCATTGGTTGCAATGGAGGCAAGAGTTCGCTTTAGCAAGATGTCACCATGAGGTGCATGTGCACCATCACAGATGACCAAGCTTGGCATCACCTTCACCATCAAAAGCATGTCAAAGAGTTTGGCCTCACCACAGCGGACCGAGTGTCAATGATTTCTTTCAAGGCTTGCTCAAGTCATGTTGTCTCACATGAGTACATGTGCATTGTAACATTGATTCATGTCAAGTGTAAGTTGAGTGTCAACAGTTGGATGTAACAGTCATAGAGTAGGTGAAGAGCCATGAGGGTAGTTGAACTGTCACAAAGGGGAATTTCAAGGGTCACCCCACCATTTGCTATAAATAATCCCTCATAACTCATTGTATAGGCTTTTGGTCAGCCAAGCTTCTACTAAGACTATCTTGAAGAAGGCTTGGATAGTATTGTAACACGCCTTGGCTTCTCCACTGCACAGAGCTAGTACATCTCTTTGGAGGAGTAGGTGGATGTGGCTATAACGTTCCATTTATGGGGCTAGCAAGTTTACATGGTGTATTGTATGATTGTGACTTACACTTATTTATATGATAAAAGGCAGAACATTTTCATGCATATGTTGTTATTGTAGTTGGACTGCTCCAGTTGCCTTAATGATATATGTTGTTTAACTTATATACTTGTATATGAACTTATTTGCATGCAATTATATGAATCTTGTTGTTAATTTGTTGCATATGTTGTTAATGCTATCACTGTCTATGTCGACTGCTCTGCTGGGCACCAGGCATACCTTCTCATGAACCTTGTTATACCAACCATCACACTCGTCTCGGACTGATCTGTGAGTGTTGTTTGTGTTATCTTACCTTGTATGTTTTGATTGTCGCATCCGTGTCAACTGCTCTGCCAAAAGTTGTGCATTTCCTTTGTGTTGTGTGTTCCTAGTTGAGTTGGGACTGATCCCTTTCAACCTGGAACTCACCTTCACCTTCCTCTCCCTTTGAAGTGTTGGAACCTCTCATACTCATTCCTTGAATCACTGCATCAGTCACACCCTTGCTACTGATAGAGTTATCTTACTTGCCTCTATGGGACATCACAGTCAATGCATTACCTTATGACCCACTACTAGAACTCCTACACCACATGGTCTGAGGTCTAATTGGGACTTCTTACTGGGGAGATCCCCTTGACATGTTGGCAGGTCCAGCAAGGCAAGCTTGTAGATTAGTGATGAGCTGTAGGAGCTCTTCATAGTTCCAGATCTGACTCCAGATGCGTGCCTTCAGCTCGACCGCTCTTGGATTCATCATCTTAGGAAAGTGAAGCAAGGCTCCCTTGTATCTCATCGTCCATGTTTGCATGTAATCAACAACAACATGCATGTTTGACAAGATGCATTCTCTTCTAGCACATCGTTGCTGCCATTTGTGGAGATGGATGACTGCATTATGCACAGTACCAAACTTGGAATAAAACGCCCGCATGACCATGTCAAGGGAAAATACTTCATCCAGTATTGCCTTCTTCAATTCTTCTCGGGTGGATGTTGTAACCAATTCTCCTCCTTGTTTGTCCGTCTGTAGCTCCTTCACCATTCGCTCATCCTCAACTATTAAAAAACAAACACTCAAGCTAGTGGCTTTGGCATATGCTCTGGTAACATCAACCAATGGTGCTGGATGTTTTTTCACGTCAAAAATGATTACTCATTCCTCGAACTGCATAGGAGATGTACTATAATCATCTGGAGTCAACATTCTGCGAGATTCCATAAATAAATGTTGAGACTCGTCAAATGAGATGTTGTGCATCTCCTCCTCTTGACTATCTCCAAGGATTTCTATGTCTTCTTGGTCACATGGGACTTGCTCCTCTTCTGGACATGGTGAAGTTGGTGGATCAACCTCTTGGTGATGAGGCATGAGGTTGATGTCTTGCTCTAACTCCTATTAATCCATATCCATATCCATCTGTTCAAGTGCTTGCTCTATCTCCTGAGTGAAGTCCTGCTCCTGTGAAGGTTCACCTTGTCTACTTGATGCCAACTATTTTGATGAGTCCACTACCTGTACAGGTGAAGTTTCATCTATTTTTACAAGTTGTGCCCCCTGCTATACCTATTCCTATTGCACTTCCTTCTCTTGACTGTGCAACTCCTATTCCTTTCGGAGTTTCTCCTTCAACTCATGCAACTCCTTCTCTATTTCCTCCATTCTCCATTTCTCTCTCTGCCTTTACACATTTCTCTTGTTGTGCTATTGCCTCTTTGCCTCTATGGCCAAAGCTGCTTTCTTCACAAGTGGGTCTACTTAGAACTTGCATCTTTTCTCTTCCTCCATGCAGTTAACAATATTCCTCTTGCCCTTGTCGCGCACTGGTATGTTCATCTCTGTAGCTGCTGCTGCTTTTGGTGCTCTCAGAGATGCTACTTCACGCTGCTTCGCTATCCATTCCACAGCAAGGCCGACTGGTTCATTGAGTCTAGAGGAGTTGTAACACTATCTCCATCAGTCTTCCTCTGCCCAATGACATGCCCCATGGATCCATTTGAATTGTACTCTCATGCAATGATCTTTCACAAGACAATGCGGGTCATACAGATTGTAACTTTGGAGGTCGAATGGATACTTCTTCATTTTTTTTTCTTCGACATCCACATGATTGAAACTCTGTATCTCGTATAACCCAATCTGCAATGGAAGAGAGGGCCAAGGGGCCTTCTTCTTTCGGTGTAGCCTAGTTGTCAATCCTACCGAGATGTGATATGCTACTTCCTGCGTGACGAGCTTGTCCAAGACAAACTTCAGTAGAACATGTGGAGACTTCTCTGCACTGTACATTCATATGAAGGTGTCAGACAGTGAGGTATACCAATCAGCTATTTCAATCAATGCCTCCATTGCTACCTTTGACATGTAGGGTGGATCTTGTTTGAATATCATCTTGTAAATCGGGGAGACAAAATGATTAGACAATTGTGTGATAACTCCTCTGAAGTTTCATTCAGATAAAATCTTGTAATAAGTGTTCACAACAGTCTTCGCCAGTGTCCATGCCCACTTCAAGCCCGGGAACTCATGACGGGCATAGATTGCATCCAAGATGTAAGTGAACATGTAGATTTCTGCTTGCATACCTTTGGGTGGTTGTCGAGCCCTTGTTACCTGTTCCTTCAGCTGATGAGCCAACATGTCAGACCAGTTGCATGCTTTGCCTTCTCTGGCTAGTTGGTCCAACGTAATCACCCAACTTTGTGGGAAGGTTTTCGTGCTTTCTTGGCCATACAGTTTACATGTAAATATGACCAAGTATTAATATGCCTTCCGCAATATCTTCACCTTGTAGACCTGGTTGGGTGTTATCCCGAATTTAGCCAGCTCCTTCGCCTAGTTCTTCAAAATGTCCCTGGAGTTGGCATTGCTGCTGGGTGTGCTGAAGGGAGTATCCATGATGATCATGGGATTCAACATATGATACATCTCATCAGAATCACCACTTTCAAGTGCTCGATTTAGCACTGTGCGCTACGCCTGCTCAGTGGTGGGGTACGCAAAAAGACAAATTTGATGAGTGGCACGATTACAGGAGGATGATGAGAATGTGATTTGGTCGTCCTAGAGTATGATTAGCCAAGAAATATGATGGGAGGAATGACCCATGTGATAATTTGGAAAAATGGACTAAAGTGTATGTAATGGAGCCACAACCAGAATGGGTGCATTTATTCTGTCACACTTTGGATATAATCCCTATGAATTGGTATTCGAAACAGAGCTCTGCCACGGAACCACGGAGTGGGATATCTTGAGGGAAGGATTCTTGATGACCTTCAACTTTGAAGACAGGTTTGAAATCATAGATGAGGCACTGCAGGAGGTTAAGGCAATGATCTTCCAATTTTCGCAGGATCATTTGGAATTGGTTCAGCTGAATTGGGGCACCTAGTTGCGCCATGCGTTGGAATGTTATAACATGATTGCTAAAGGGGAGGATGAGGACCTAAGAAGTATTAATATCCCAGAGATAGAAGACCTTCACGAGATCAAAGGTCTGCAGATAGATAACCTGGATATCACTGCATCACTGAAGACTAAGCAGATAAACATTGGTAATGAAGCAGAGCCTAAGTTCGCGAAGATCAGAGATTATTGGGATGATGCCACAGTGGATAAAGTTGTTGAATTACTCCATGAGTACCAGGATATTTTTCCTACAAATTTTTCAGACTTAAAAGGCATCATAGACAATTTGGGAGTGATGAAAATAACTTCGAAACCAGACGCAGAGTCCATTAAGCAGAGACCATATCGCCTTAACCCAAAATACAAGGAAAAGGTTCGCTTGGAATTAGACAAGATGCTTGAGGCAGGTATTATTGAACCAATGGAGGAATCTAATTGGGTGAGCCCAATGGTAGTTTAGGAAAAGAAGCAAAAGGGAGAGATAAGGATTTTTGTAGATCTAAGAAAGCTTAACGATGTCTGTGTCCATGATCCTTTCCTGACACCATTTACTAATTAGGTACTGGACAATGTTGGAGGAAAGGAGTCCTACTCATTTATTGATGGGTTCTCTGGATACCATTAGATCAAGATCACACCAGAAGATAGGAGTAAAATAACCTTCGTGACAGAATGGGGGTGTTTTCAGTATACGGTGATGCCCTTCAGACTCAAGAATGTGTCGTCAATATTCTCTAACGTAGCCATCATGACACTTAGAGAGTTTATTCACAAATTCTTGGAGGTATATTTTGATGACTGGATAGTGTTTGGGATAGTAAAGCTCCATGTAGCCAGTTCACACTTAATGTTGGATACGTACCAAAGGTATCAGATCGTGCTGAAACTCAAGAAGTGCTTGTTTTGTGTCCCCTTTGGTATTTTTCTGGGTCATGTTGTATGCAAGCAAGGAATAATGGTGGACCTTGACAAGATTGCGGTAATAATCAATTTGGAGGTCTCAAGGAGTGTCAAATAGCTACATGCAACACTAGGCCATACTGGATATTATCGAAAGTTCATCAAAGCCTATGCCTAGATTATGTGCCCATGGAAAAGTTGCTGAAGAAGGATGCTACATTCTGTTGGGATGAAGAATTTCAACACAGTCTGGATGTCTTCAGTCTAGATGTCTTGAAGGAAAAGATGGTCACCGCGCTGATCTTGGTCTTCCCAGATTGGAAGAAGGAATTCCATGTGCATGTTGATGCCTCGTGTATTGCATTGGGAGCAGTGCTAACATAGGCTGGTGAAGGAGAAATGGATCACCCTATAACATTTGCAAGCAAAAATTTATCAAAGGTTGAGAATAACTACTCAACAACAGAGCGTGAGGGATTGGCTATGGTGTATGTTATACAGAAAAATGACCCCCTCATTAGCTTAGAGGGGAAAGACATGATAGCTAAAGCAAAGATCAAGATCACATGCCTTGTTCCACACTAACACTGGCTATACACTGACAACCTACTTTATAAAGCTTCTCTGTAAGCCTAAGGGAGCATTAGTGACCCTACTAACTCTGGTTGTTAGCTCAGGAGCAGTGTTAGTGGATCCTAATGAAGTTCTAAAGGTCAAAGGAGCGAATTGACTCATAAATATCTAGATATTTTCTCCTAAATTCACTCAGAAAAGCAAGGAAACATCTCAAGTTTGAACTATTTGTGGAGTTTCTAATCCTAATGAAGGAGGCAAATGGGAAAGAGTTGAAAAGCATGGCAACTTCATTGCTATTACCTTAGGGAACTCATGGAGGAACTTGGCAACCCTAACTCAATTGCTACATAAGAAAATCTAGGGTTATGGTGATAAAGGTCAGATCATTTGAAAGGATATCATACTTTATTGTTGAGCATTGTCTCAAATCAGAAGAAGTTGGTAAGAAGGGAGAGAGAAAGAGAGAATCTGGAGGGGTAAGGGAAGGCTGATGTAATAGATGGTTGCAATCACTCTTCCGACATTAACACAGAACTGCAGTTGTACTGTCTACTTCGTGGTGTTGGTACTATCATTCATTAGCTTGTTTGTCCAATACCTTTTATCATGAGTAGCTTAGTTATGTGTAAATATATGTTCTTTTATGTATTCATGTATTAGTTATCAAGGTTGTATGTTGTGATTATGCTAGTCTCTTCTATGTGTAGGACTTGATTTGGAGCCGGCTCAGGGGACTTCCACCTAGCTGCATTGCGCTCTCTAGCAAATCTACATAGAGGCTTGAGGTAATCTATTTGTCCTAATTCGATAGTTAGTTATTATTTATGAACATGCATGTAACTTTGTGACGGTTGTAGATAATCTTACAATCTACAAAAGGTCCCGGGAAGACCTTTGAGGGTATCTTCATTCTCCATACAGCATGCATTTTATCCTATAGCAGAATTGGCAACTCCATTGGGGACTATACATCTAGTTCCCGGTTCACACTCATAGTTCTCAGTTTCTTCCTCCTTCTAAGACCTCCCTATACTTCTGCATTCCCTTTCTGACCCACCAAAACCTTGCTGCAATTTGCCTTCACATATTTAGCCTTGAATTTGACCCAAAAGGCCCTGTTTTGAGTTGTTTTCCCACCCTAACATAGGTTAACAGACAAAACAATGCTTTATAAAACTTTGTCTCTACACAAACAGAGCGTTAGTGTACCCAGTAACTCTCTGTGGCCACTGCTACAGAGCATTAGTCCCTCAAAATATTGATATACAGTTGTGTCTGCAAACTCAAGGGGATAGAAAGCATGCTCATGGACTGAAAGAGGGTCTGCAACTGCATTTTGTTAGCAAGATCGATGTCCTAAAAGTTTTTTTTTTTTAGGAAATAAGTTTTTTTTCTTTTTAAAAAGTTTTTATCAAAGAAAAATCAACAATTCTTTATTCATTCTTCTGCTTAGCTAGTTAAAATCTACTTTATTTTGGTTTCAAATAGTTGTTAGGAAAGCATTGGAAATATTTCTATTGGTTATGCATGTGTTATACTGACTAGGATGCATGGAACAAATATGAATATGCGAAAGAATCTCACCTGTAGAATACAGTTTGTTTTCATTGAATTCAATATGTTTAAGCATTGTCTTGTGCATGATTTTTGAGTCAGAGTCCCATCATATTTCATACGTCAACTCCCCTACCAAAGACACTAAAAAGTACACATAAAATTTACCTAAAATCAATTAGTAACTCTTTATTGAGAAAACAAACATTAGTTTAGGCTAGGATCTTGGGATAGGTAGTGTGAGTAAACTGCCCAAGATCAGAAACAACATCGGACTGTAAGTGAAGGTAGCCCACCTTCGCTTGCAACTCCATTGGGTATTCTATGTATTGGGGATCCCTTCGGGGATTTCGGAGCTGAGTCAGGGACTTAGGTATCCTTCCCACACAATGTACTATCTGTGACTATGTCCCCCCCGGTAGTGTCTGTGATCTGAGGTATCCTTAGTGGCCAAGCTTTTAGGGACTTACACAAGGTTACTGGGGCAGGCTACCCTGATACCTAACACAGATGAACCTACTCTGCCTTTAGTTTTTGGGAGGGTGCTCGTCTTCATGAGAGTACTTGGCCCCTCAATTTGAGGTTTGGGCAAAGCTCTAGAGTAACTGTAACTGCACATTTGGACAACCATCTCTATTATTCATTGTGATACTGGGTTTCATCTCTAGTGATCAGTGCTTATCAGACAGGGTCATTTCCCTCTATTTGCTAATTGATCAACTTAGTGTATTTTTTATATTTTTTAGGTACCCGAGTGTTATCATTTGAGACTTTAACAAATATCACGATAAAATTTATTGATAAAAATTAATGGTCACCGTGGCTACATTTGGCCCTCGGTGTCAATCTAGATGGTTGTTAGGACTTCCTCCACTCATTGTGGAAGATCTACCAAGCTCCAGTGAATCGGATTCCCCATCTTTGGGGAATCAGTCTCGTTGATCTCACACAGAATCTGTCTGGACAACCGACGATTCAAGTTTGCTGGAGGATTTCTTTGCTGGGGAATTTCTTTGTCGAAGTATTTCTTCCTCCCTTTAACCCTCTGCTCATGAATCCGTTGGACCCACTCTTGGTTCCCGTGGCACCTATACTCCCTGTTTCTTTAGGTGGAACATTTCCATCCATCCCGTCAACGACTAACGGGTCGTGGAATTTTGGGGACACTTTTGATCCACCACCACTTCCCCAGTCGACAATCACCACCACACCATTGATGGCGAACCCCGCTATCCCATTTGTCCCAGGTACAAACACTCACATGACACCCTCCACGAGTGGAACCCATCCGATGATGGGTTCCACCCCTTTAGCGTAAAACTGTATACCTTGGACAAGTGCTACATACAACGCTCCTTATAACACTCAATATAGCACTATTAGCACGGTTCCCGTCCATCAACAATATGGTTGGCAACCATTGTACAGTTCAAACCCCCAGATTCAAGTATCTGGGGGCATTCCCAATATGCACATACCGGTCGGGAACGTAACAATTCCCCTTCCATTCTTAGGCATGCATGGTTAGTCACTAATTGACATGAGCATTCCTTATGTCAATCAAGGACATATGGTTAGTTTTGTGGTAGGAGGGAATCCTCAAGGAGGTCCCAACCAATCCATGGGGGCACCCTACTCACAAATTCAAATGATTCAAGGGGGCATTACTTGTACTAGGGGCAATTTGATACCCCAGCATCACAATCCCCATGGAAATCCACATTATAATGACATACCCCAAGGCAAATACTATACGATGCAACCTATTTATAATATTGGGACTCAAACGATGGGAGGACCGCAAGGATCTTCAAGTCATATGTCATCACTCTGGTTCGAGTTAGTGGCACCACACACTCTGCCTTTCTTGGCAACATTGGATATCCTTGACTTGTACAAACTTACAAATGACCCCATCTATCATAACTTACTCTGGCCACCGATCCTGCATAAAATACCAACAAACATCCCCAAGTTCAACAGAAAACAAGGGGAGGATCCAGGCACCCATATCACCACCTATCATCTTTGGTGTGTTTCTAACTCCATGGTGGATGATAGTGTTTAGTTAGGTATTTTTCTCTGCACCCTCATTGGCAACGTAGCTAAGTGGTACATTGAGTTACCATGCGTGTCAGTAAATACCTTCGTCGCTCTAGTGATGGAATTCCTAAAGCACTTCCAGTTACCCATCCACTATGAAACTGGGACAAAGCTCCTCACTTTACTATGTCAGGATACCACCACCCACATCTCTAATCAATACATGAATGGAGATGTAGGTAGAGGTTAGTCAAAGCTCCCCTCCCAGACTATCTCTTAGCAGACTCGTTCTGCAAGTCCTTACTCCCCCAAATCACTAAGGATGTTGCCTTAGGTGGTGCGGTCACAGAAGACCAATCCATACATCGTGCCCAACACTTAGATCTGATATATTCGCATTCTGGCACTCTTTACGACGTAATCCCAAATGCTCCTCGCAACTCCAATGCTTCCGCTACTCAGCACCCTGGAGCACACACAGATGGGATTGTCAGTGCAACCTCTGGGGCTGCTATAAAACAACTAAGCGATCACATTGCCTAGATGTTAGTGAACCCCTCTACCAAATCGACTACTCTTCCTACCACCACAATAAAATCTGTGCAGTATACACAAAAGCCCAGTGGTAAGAACAAGAATAATAAGAAAAACACCACTCCTTCTGAGGAGCAGTCAACAAAGCAGCAAAACCAAAAGCAGAAGGCCACTGTGCCTCTTGATGATGGAAAGGATAAACCTACCAGATTCCCTTGCAAAATCTGTGTTGAAGATGAAATGACCTATCGCTACCCACGTCTTCAGGAATGCACATAATACATTGCTAAAAAGGATACTGGTAGGACCCCCGCTGTCCTTAATAATCCTTTCCCCGCTCAACAAAATTAAAACCTTATTGCAAACCAACCCGAACCCCTGCAAGGGGGCAATGGTGGTGCACAACATCCTTCAGCTGGTGAAGGATCTTCTATCGTTTGCACCTTTGAAATGGTAGATCTACAAACAAGAGCCAAATCCTATGGAGCTCTTGTCACTCATGCAGAGGAACCTTCCTCAAGTCAAAACCCACCATCGCCCAACAATTTTCCTATCGAAAGGCTAGTTTCTGACCTTGTAATTCACCCCCCTAAAGGGCACATCAATGCACAATGCACAATACATCTACACGTGCCGCCCAAAACTATAGCATTGTATAAGACTTGGTGCAAGCGCCATCGGTTATGTTGGTGCTCGAAGTACTACAAACATGCCCAGCACAAAGGAAAGCTTTACTTTCGGCTATTGGTGGTATCAACCCACAGGATCCCATGCTTGCAATTTTCGACATGGAAAAGTGTAAACCTCCCCTTTCCCACCAGCGTTCATTTCAAGTGCAAATGTTTTTGAAAGGTAAAGGTATACATAGAACTATCATCGACGAAGGTGCTTCTACCTGCGTCATGTCGGCTTCATGTTGGCTCGCTTTGGGTTCTCCAACCCTATCCTTGCCATCGAATTCCCTTAAAGCTTTCGACGACCACACTTTCATCCCAAAATGTTACCTAGCTAGCTACCCCATCACTTTGTATGGGAAAACGGTAATGGTGGACATAGAAGTCGTAGATAAAAAAATCGACTATAATCTCTTGCTGGGTTGTAGTTGGACGTATGCCATGATGGACATCGTATTTATTGTCTTTCACATCATCCTATTTCCATTGGATGGAAATGTAGTTACAGTGGACCAGTTGTCCTTATGCGCCCCTGATTATTCCCCGTTGCCAAGCAGCTCTGTACCCCTAGTAGGTGGTGTACTAGACTCTTACATCAGTATCGACACCGGTCTACTGAAGGCTTCTTCCCTCCTGGGTTGTTTCCCTCTTTAGCCACCCAAGGTTTCACATACAGTCAATATGCTTTCATATATTCCTCATGAATAGACCGATCCATGGATCCTACCGGCTCCTTCAGATATTGACACCTATGGAGAACAAATGCCGTTGTCACTAGCTGAATTGGCCTACCAAGCCATTCAATCTGCATCAGCATCTCTGATCACTTTGGTTACGGTCAACGGTACCACTGCCCCTCCCATAACCACTCCTTCTTCCAATCCACTCAATCAAGTCCTACCTACAGACGAAGATATTAGAGAAATCAAGAGTTTAGAAGAGTGACCTTGGGAGGACTCGCACCATCGTGTTTCAATATCTGATTCGAACATGATGCCTCTTCAAATCCTGTCACCTGACATACCAAAAATCATTTCCTCACCCTATACGACTATCAAAACTTTGGATGCGGAAGGAAACATGGGAAATATTTCAAAGACATTGCTCATCGATATTTCTGTCAAGACATGCATCGTGGAAAACATCCAACTTGGAGCAGATTGCAATCCTGAGGAAATTGCAAGCTTCACTTGCCTTTTCAAGGAATTCCGCGATGTAATCGCCTGGTCTTATGACGAAATGCCTGGCATAGATCCATCTATTGTTGAGCATGAGATCAAGCTATAAGACAATGATAAACCTATCTTTCAAAGGCTTCGATCAGTCCATTCCCACAAAATGGCAGCCATAAAAAATGAAGTGGAAAAGTTGTTGCATGCTGGTTTCATCTATCCCGTTCCTATAACTGAATGGGTTTCCAATCTGGTTCCTGTCAATAAAAAACAAGGAACCATCCACGTATGTGTCGACTATCGAGACTTGAACATCGCGTGTCCCAAGGATAATTATCTGACACAGTTCATCAATTAAATCATCGACGACTGCGCTGGTTGTGAATCATTTTCATTCATGGATGGATTCTTAGGTTACAACTAGATTGCTATAAAACTAAAAGATCAGCACAAAATCGCCTTCGTTTTCCCATGGGGAATGTTTTCCTATCACAAACTCCCATTCAGTTTAAAGAATGCTGGAGCAACGTTTCAAAGAGCCATGGACTATGCATTTCATGATATCAGGCATATTGTTCAAGCTTACTTGGATGACCTTCCAGCCCATTCCAAGCAACGAACGCAACACCTAAACCATTTAAGAGCCATCTTTCTTAGGTTTCGGTTTTACAACATCCACCTGAATCTGCATAAATTTGTTTTCTTTGTCAAATTTGGATGCTTACTTGGATTCATTGTCTCCAAGTACGGGATTAGGGTTGATCTCGCTAAGTTAAAGGCAATTACTCAAATGCCCGAACCACAATCCATCCTATAGCTCCAACGTTTGCAAGGGAAAGCAAACTTTTTACGACGGTTCATCGTAAATTATGCCGAGTTGATGAAAGGATTTATGCACCTACTTAAGAAAGGAGTGCAGTATCTGTGGGATGATCAAGCTCAATGATCATTTGATGCCTTGAAAAAGGCGCTTATATCAGCCCCACTCCTTGGCGCTCCCGAATATGGTCGTGACTTTCTTCTATACCTGGTAGCCTCACCATCCTCTCTCAGAATGGTCTTGGTTCAGACTCATGATGACCGGAGTGAACATGTGATCTATTATTTGTCAAAAGGCCTGGCTGGTCCCAAACTCAAATATTCACATGTCGAAAAATTGTCATTGGCAGTTGTCTTTGTTGTCAGCCGATTCCGACACTACATCCTATTGCGACAGACTACTGTCATCACCTTGGAGAATCCCATGAGACATATTTTGTCGCGTCAAGTAATTGGCGGAAAATATTCAAAATGGATCGTGATCCTCCAACAATTTGATCTGGTTTTCATAGTTGCCAAGGCGAAGAACTCCTTAGTCTTCGCCGAACTTTTGTTGGACCTTCCCATCATCAATCATAATGAGATAGCCCATGATCCTCTTCCAAATGAGGCTATCTATCTTATAGACACCACTAACCCTTGGTACAGTGACATTCTTGTCTACCTCCAAGCACAACGATTCTGCCCTGAACTATTGACAGGCGATCATCGTCGCATCCGCCACCAAGTGCGACACTATCTAGTGATTAACGATACGTTATATCGTCACAGTGTTGATACAATTCTTCGACGTTTCCTCACTCATGAAGAGGTGGAACATGTTTTAAATGACTGCCATGCTGGGGCATGTGGCGGTCATCTTTCTAGCATATCTACTGCACAGAAAATCTTGCACGCATGCTATTATTGGCCAACCCTATTCAAAGATTTTGTCAAGGTCATCTGGAAATTCCATCCTTGTCAAGTGTTCACCAAGAAAATGCACGCTCCTTTGGCCCTACGGCACCCGGTGATCTCTGTCGGCCCCTTTTCCAAATGGGGGATAGACTTTGTAACCTGCAATCCCGTTTCCTCTGCTGGACACAACTATATCATAGTAGTTGTGGACTATTTCATGAAATGGGCCAAAGCCCTTTCCACCTACAGAGCCGATGGAGAAACCACGATGCTATTCCTATTCAATCAGGTTTTTTTTCATTTTGGTGTACCCCACACGATCATTACAGACCATGGATCTCATTTCTAGAACCATATGATGTCTGATTTAACATCGTTGCTTGGTTTTTGTCAGGATCAATCATCCTCCTACTATCCCCAAGCTAATGGTCAAGTAGAGGCCATCAATGGAATCTTAAAACCATGATCCATAGGTTGGTAGGAAATCATAAAACCAATTGGCACTGAATGTTATATTCGACGCTATGGGCATACCAAACTTCAGTAAAAATTTCCACGGTATTTACACCTTTCCAACTTGCTTGCAGCCTGGAAGAAGTTTTACCCATTGAGTGTCAGATCCCTTCCCTGCAAAGAGCCGTTGAACTCCTGCCCAACACTACTGCTGAAGAAGGACTCTTACTATACCTTAATCAATTGGAAAAAACCTATCGAGATGTCGAATTTGCACTCGAGGCTCACGAGAGTTGGGTAAAAACCCAATATGAAAAAAAGGTCAAGCCTCGTTCTTACCAAGAGGGAGATCTTGTTTTGCTCTATGATAAAAAAACATGACCTCTTGGGGGCAAAAACACTTCAACCCTTATGGCTATGTCCCTATGTCATCAAGAAAGTCCTCTCAAAAGGGGCATATGAACTTCAGGACTGGGAAGGAGTCCCGCTCGCCGAGCCCAGAAATGGGCTCTATCTGAAAAAGTATTATGCCTAGTATTACACTGGGCATGTGCTTTGTAATTTTATGTATTTATAAGTTTTGCTTCCCTTTTTGGTGTGATTGGATTGTTTTGATATTTATTGGAGTATTTGTCTCATACATCCTTCTCGCAATGCAGATGTCTTTGTTACCCTTAGCATATGTAGGATACGTGGATGGTGCCAGTCATCACACACGGCACATTGCATCAGCTGCTTGGGTCATCTACACGCTTGAGTCAGAACTATTTTGTTTTGAAGGAGTCTTTCTTGGTACCACCACCAACAATATTGCTGAGTACATGTCCGTAATTTCATTTCTCACGGAAGCGTCATCAAGGGACATCTCCAATCTGGTGGTCAGGTTAGACTCCCAACTAGTTGTTATGTAATTGACAAATCGTTATCACATTTTTAATCCGACCTTGTTACATCAGTATTTAAGGGTACGACTCTTGGAACATCAATTTGAAATAATCACAAATGAACACATTCCTAGAGAATTTAATGCGGTTTTTGATTCATTAGCTAACTATGTATTAGATTGGCATCTGTCACATTCACTATAGAAGCGTGCTTGAAAAGTAAAAATTTACTAAGTTAAAAATTTTACAAAAACATTTAAAAAACATTTACGCCATCAAAATACCAAAATGTCTGTGTATCTATATATATATATATATATATATATATATATATATATATATATATATATATATATATATATATATATATATATATATATATATATATATATATATATATATATATATATATATATATATATATATATATATATATATATATATATATATATATATATATATATATATATATATATAGATCAAAATCCATTCTTTTACATCGAAATATTCCAAAACTTGGATGTTTTAAGTATAAAATGGTTACTAAGCCCAACTACAAACACCCATTGGCTACACCAAAACACTTGCTAAAGAGAGCCTACTACTCCTGAAATGCTAAAACCACTCTAGCTATCCTCTAAAGAGGAAACAGAAACAGCTTAGGTACACCAACTGTGTGCCACTGCATGGAGCGGGAATCTCCCTCATAGGAAGGGGGGGGACACCCATGCTCAAGCCCTCTAGGTTCCTCAGAACCTCATGAAGACTGTCAGCATCACCTCCCCAGCAGGTAGTTGGCCTCCTTGTCGCATATGGTGGGGTTCGCCTGTAATTCGTAATGGCACCACATCTGTGTTAAGCATAAAGCTTCATGTCAGTACTTATTTCGCCTAAAAAAACATTACAAAACATTCAAAAGCTAAAAAATACTTGAAGTAGTTTCAAAAATCATTCTCACCTTGAGGACCCCAATTGGTCTCGGGAGGCAGCATCAAGTCAGGGTCACCAGTGAAGTCCATGCCCTCATAAGCATAGTCATCAATCATCACAATTTGGCCACGAAGCCATTGGAAGAAATATTCCTCGAAGAAATGCCGGATAGGTCCTCCTCTTGTGAGAGGATCGAGTGATGACCATCGCCCCTATCTCAGCTCCCTCGGATCAAAGGGACCTACGCTCATCCTTGGGTGAATAACAGATACCCTCTCAAGAATGAATGAGACTATGAGAGTACCATACCCAAAACTTTGTTGGGTTCGAGTCTTGCATGCAGTTAACTCTGCCTTCAACTGGTGAAGCACCGCTTCACACCAATTGAACATCTGCAGCTGGACACAGTCAACTGCAAGCAACAGTTGGGCCTTTGTTGCAATGTGGGGACTCTTTGACCCCACCAACCACACAATCAACCATAAAATAACCCTCATAGACCTGGACCTTATCCTCTCTATGGGGACTCTGTTGTTGACTAGTCCGCTCTCAGGGATGTAGTAGGATTGCACCAGCTCTAGGGTAGATCATGGATCTGGCCTACCCTCGGTGAGGTTTCCCTATGCCCCACAGCACAATAGACCAGTTAAAAAGTATATGTCATCACGGTCAATAGATAGCTCCTGATTTGCAATCCTAAACACTTGCTCATGTTCATCCCAGCGCTGGATAATCCATCTCAATAAATCCTCCTGCCCTTTCATCAGCTCCAACTTTGCATACTTCAGTAAACCACAACAGCACAATGCAAGTATGCATGCTGGATCATTTCGCATCAGCAATTCCTGGCTATCATGGGCCCGTTCTCTCCATAGACTAGTCATTATGGCCTGAAACCTGTGCAAAATAACCCTAAAAACAGTTAAAATGGGGCAAAATAGCTTCAGAAATCCTTGCATGAGGTTTTAAACTACGCCCTTATGCTCTAAAACTCCCCCCAGTAGTACACAATGAGGATTAACGCCATCCAGCAGGTCATACAGGGTGTTTAACACTCCTTACAGGAAATCTGGAGGGCGTTAGTGCGCAAACACTACTTTAGGGCACCTCAGATCTGCAAAAATCCACCCCTAAAACTATCAAGAAAGGTTAAGAAATGCATAGAGCAAGGTTTTAGCATCTACTTGGGACTAATGGCACATTGAATGGTCGTCTGGATCTCCTGCAATGGTCCGCGGAAAATCTGCTCCTCTATAGCTCCAAAATGCTCTCATAATTCTCAAATAGTGAAAATGGTGAATGTGAAAGCTCAAAACACTTCCTTATATTTTTGGAGACATGATTTTTTGAAATCATTAAAGAGGAAGTAGTCCATTCCCCATGATTTTTTATCATGTATGAACCCATATGGATAGGAATTGATGCTTTTTATACTTTTTCCGCTTTTGATGAAAGTACCTTCAGGAATGAAAAGCAGTAAAAAGTTGCATGCAATTTTCAAGGAGCACTTTTCTTTTATGGGATATTTTTCTCGCTCCTAAAAACTGAAAAATCCTTGAGTTTTTCATCGTTGGACTCATTAAACACATACAATGACGATATGAGCAACTCTTTCTCGCTCTTTTTCTAGCTCATTAAACTGAAAAACACCATTAGAGCATTCGTTTTAGGCGCTTTTTTCTCGCTCATTAAACTGAAAAAATCCCAAGTTTTTTCTTTAGGCTGGTTAAACATTTATAAAGATGACTCGAGAATTCTTTTAGGTACTTTTCTCGCTCGTTAAACTGAAAAATCCTGAGTTCTTGTCACCGGGCTCGTTAAAAATCTACGGCAGCAACCAGAGCACTTTCTTTTTTGGGACCATTTCTCGCTCTTAAAATAAAAAAATCCCCGAGTTTTTTTCCCTTCTTCAGGCTTGTTAAATCTACAAAGAGGGAATGAGCAGTTCTTTTCCCTCTTTTTCCTTGCTTACTAAACTGAAAAAGATACCTTGATTTTTCTTCATTTGACTCGTTAAAATTTGATGAAGGTATTGAATTTGTCGTCACGTGACTCATTAAAAATTCACAATGAAAAACGAGTTTAGTCTGTCTCCTCGTACTCGTAACAAAATGAGGTCAACATCTAATGAACATAGGTTTCTCTTCATTCGGATTCAATAGATTAACTCACGGAAAAGTAACCAATCTGGGTATAGTATTAGCCTTTTGTTGCACCTGGTTAACAACTATGACAAAGGGACCACCATGGAGTCGTTCTTTACAATCTTTTCAGACTCTCTAAATATGAAAAGACCATTGAGTTGTCTCATCTGGGCTCATTAAATTAAATAGATAAGATATAGAGTTTCTCTTTTTATGATCCTTTTCAAACTCTTAAAACATGAAAAGATTGACGAGTTTTCCTGTCTAGACTCATTAAACTAATTAGATAGGGCATAGAGTCACTCTTTTTGCGGTCCTTTTCAGACTCTTAAAATATGAAAAGATCGATGAGTTTACCGGTCTAGACTCACTAAACTAATCAAACAGGGAAAGTGGACAATACAACTGTTTTCCATATTAGAAAGTGTCGTTTGGCAGTTGTCATTCCCTTGAACATGGCACTCCCTCAGATAAACCTTCCTTGTGATGGCCTCTCAATATGAATCCTACCATCCTATGAGTTTAGCCTAAATACCCTGGTGTTCTTGCATCTCTGTATCCTAACACTCTTTGGTGTTCATGAGTCTAGTGTTGCATGGTTAAAACCATTGTTATGCCTTCTATTGTTCAAGGGTTAACCTTTTATTTCCTCCATCAACCCATCAAGCATATAATTTCATCATGCACTCTATCGTTTAAACCCAATGCTCAAATATTCCTCAAAAAACAAATCATTCTTGTCCCATTTCGTGTCGATTGATGTAGGACACATTATTTCCTACCTTTTGACAGGTGTCTTCCTATCGACTTCAACACTCTATCTAGGAAGATAACCTAGAAACACATTTAGTGCCTTGGTACTTGCAGACATTAGTGGCAGGTCGCCTTGTGTTTGATTAGGGATTCTCATTATTGGCTCCTGGTTAAGTGATTCTACCGATGTTCGACGACAAAAACATCTTTCACACTCGTTAGATTAGACTATGCATCTTAGAGACCATCACCATTATTGGTGGCCTTCCTCGCATCTGTTAACGGTCTCCATTATTGACTGGTAATCAGATGATTTCGTGCATGTTCGACATCAACGCATATATTCACATGCATCAATCTATGATGTTCGGTGAAGCGGAAATCAAGACCTTGGGTAGAGGCTTGCATCATTCAGCCTTGTTTCCTCTCCCAAGCTGCGTATATTGTTTTTTGGAGATAGATCATCAAAATGATCCTATTATGACATCGGATCCACATTGTGCTTATCAGCGGCCAACATCGTCATATCTCTTTGATGATAAAATCACTCTGACATATCTACTGAGCATGGGAATGCTCGACTCATGACATGATTTTAGTTTTTTATATATATGTATCGTATCAGGTTTCCCGTACCACCCGAAGCTCCGATCCTCTCTCTCTTTTTGTTGAAGAAGGAAAATTACAGTTAAGTAAAGTATTTCAGCTATCGTCACAGCCTCTGATCTCACACTTTAGGGGGCATCTGTTATACAAAAAAATGACCCCCTCATTAGCTTAGAGGGGAAAGACATGATAGCTGAAGCAAAGACCAAGATCACATACCTTGTTTCCACACTAACGTTGGATATACATTGACAACCTACTTTATAAAGATTCTCTGTAAGCCTAAGGGAGCGTTAGTGACCCTACTAACTCTAGTTGTTAGCTTGGGAGTAGCGTTAGTGGATCCTAATGAAGTTCTAAAGGTCAAAGGAGCGAATTGACTCATAAATATCTAGATATTTTCTCCTAAATTCACTCAGAAAAGCAAGGAAACATCTCAAGTTTGACCTATTTGTGGGGTTTCTAATCCTAATGAAGGAGGAAAATGGGAAAGAGTTGAAAAGCATGGCAACTTCATTGTTGTTACCTTAGGGAACTCATGGAGGAACTTGGCAACCCTAACTCAATTGCTACATAAGCAAAGCTAGGGCTATGGTGATAGAGGTCAGATCATTTGAAAGGATAGCATACTTGATTGTCAAGCATTGTCTCAAATTAGAAGAAGTTGGTAAGAAGGGAGAGAGAGAGAGAAGCTGGAGGGGTAGGGGAAGGCTAATGCAACAAATGGTTGTAATCACTCTTCCAACATTAATACAGAACTGCAATTGTATTATCTACTTCGTGGTGTTGGTACTATCATTCATTAGCTTGTTTTTCCAATACCTTTTAGCATGAGTAGCTTAGTTATGTGTAAATAGATGTTCTTTTATGTATTCATGTATTAGTTATCAAGGTTGTATGCTGTGATTATGCTTGTCTCTTCTATGTGTAGGACTTGATCTGGAGCCGGCTCAGGGGACTTCCACCTAGCTGCATTGTGCTCTCCAGCAAATCTACATGGAGGCTTGAGGTAATCTATTTGTCCTACTTTGATAGTTAGTTATTGTTTATGAACATGCATGTAACTTTGTGACGGTTGCAGATAATCTTACAGTCTGCCAAAGGTCCCGGGAAGACCTTTGAGGGTATCTTCCATGGAAAATTTTAGGGGCTAATGTTCGCCCAGTGGGCTAATTTTCCATGATTTTTCCACAAAAAAGATTCGCCAATTTCCAATTTTATAAAAGACGATTCGCCCAAATTTTAGAATATAAAATTATTTTACCTTAAAAATCGCCAACATTGTATAGAGGCTATATATAAAATCATTATAAATTTGAATAATTTTACAAATATATCAATAAACATTTTATAGTTTGCATATTAGGGATTAGTGAGATTCGCCAATGTTTTAAACTTCAAGAAATTTTTCCATCCTTAAAATTTTCCTTGGGTCACTATCTTCATTCTCAATACACTGTGCATTTTATCCTATAGCAGTGTACGTGCTCCAAAAGTTCAGGCACTATCTATTGGGCAGACATTTCAAGATGTACATAGACCACTCCGCTTTGAAGTACCTAGTCAATAAGCTTGTGTTGAGGGGGAAGATATGCCCATGGCTGCTATTATTTCAAGAATATGAATTTGAGGTAATTATCATGCCCATAAGGTTGAATGCAAGAACTAACCATTTGTCGCACATTGAAATAGGGGAGGAGCCTACTAATTTGGAGGAAGGGTTGCTTGACAAGCAGCTCTTTGCGGTGCACATAGCGGACAACTATTTTGTGGATATTATCCACTTTTTGACTACAGGGATGGCTCCAAAAGGATACACCAGCTAGCAGAAGAAGGAGTTAGTAGTGTGCGCGCAGACTTCTCAGTAATTACAGGACATTTGTATAAGATGGGATTGGAAGAGATACTCTGATAATATGTGCCTGATTTTGAATGAACTAGCATCCTCGCTGAAGCTCATGGAGGAGCTTCAGGAGGACATTATGCAGGAAAAGCGACAACGAAGAATATTTTACGCATTGGGTTGTGGTGACCTATGCTTCATAAATATTCTAAAGCCTATTGTGGACATGCGATGCATGTCAGAGAATGGGTAGGCCATCGCGAAGGGATGAGCTGCATCTACATACTTAGGTGTCGTTAGATCCATTTGAGAAATGGGCTATTGACTTTGTAGGACGAATCTAGCCCCTGGGTAAGAAAACAGTTGCGTGTTATATCATCATCGTGATAGAGTATCTGACCATATGGGCGGAGACATAGCCTGTGAAGGATTGTACAGGGGAAATAATAGCCAAGTTCTTGTTTGAATATGTCTTAACCAGGTTCGGTTGCCCCAAGGTATTGATGAGTGATTGCGGTACGCACTTCCTAAATTTAAAAATTAGTGTGCGGACATAAGAGTTCCAGGTGTATCATCAGAAAAGTACACCATATCACCCGCAAGCTAATGGAACAGTGGAGGCCTTCAATAAGATATTGGAGAATGCGCTGACAAATATTTTCAATGCATAGCAGAATTATTGGGATGTGCGCATACCAATAGTATTATGGGCGTACAAGACTACTTGGAAAAGACTAACAGGTCAGACTCCTTTCCGATTGGTATATGGCATAGAAGTTGTGATTCCTATGTTATATATCATGCCTAGTCTACAAATAGCAGCCTTCACAGGGATGGCGGACCGCAGAGCCTTGGAATAATGGCTCCCGCAGTTGATGGAGCTCGAAGTGGACATATTCTTGGTTGGATTTCATCAGCAAGTACAAAAGGAATGTGAAAGGGCATGGCACGATCAACACATCAAGCTGCACACATTCAAGGTAAATGACTTGGTTTTATTATATGATAGTAATTTTGCTAAATTTCCAGGAAAGTTTTAGATGCACTGGTTGGGGCCATATGTCATCAAAGACATCATGGATGGGGGTGCAGTTCAACTCACAAAGCTGAATGGAGAAACTTTCCTGAGAAAAGTGAATGGGAGCTGATTGAAGCCATATGCAAGAGATCCGAGTAATGACTAAATGATGGTAGCACATTCTTAGTGCTCCAGATAGTTGCAAGGAAGCGCAAGACTATAAACTACACTTATTGGTTTTGGGAGCTACGCGACAAAGGGGCTGCGCAGAAAAGGGTGATGTCACTATATCAGAGACTGCGCAAAGGGATTTGCACTATGGAGGGAGATATCGCACAACATAGCCAGAAAATGATCATTAGGGTCACTATTCACGATTTGACAACTAGGAGACGGTTAAGAGGAGCGTGGGGGGGTAGACTTTAAGGCTAAAATCTTTGGAGATCTACTGCCAATTCAGCATTAATGGATGGATTTTGGGGGGAATGGTCAAATTTGAATTCAAAACCTCCTATAAATTATGCATGGCCATCCAGCAGAGAACACTTTGCATCCTTAGAATTTTTGCGTTGTGCTGTCTGTCACTTATGAATCGTAAGTTTTTCGAGGATTTGGTCGCAAGCTCTGTGTTTGATAATCTACTCGAGGAAACCCAACAATTTATTCGCAGCACTATGTCAGGACCAGGAGAGACTGCAAGCACTAGAGGAACTGTTTCCTCCGAAGGAGCAGCTCCATAATTTGTGAGCATGGAGGCTCTGGCTCCTATGCCTATGGTGCCAAGGTTGCCTAGGCCAAAGCCTATGCCAGTGTGCGAGACCCATAAGCTGAAGAAAAATAAGAAGAAAAGGCTGGTGCTAGTGCACGAGTCACCTAGAAAGCACTTTACTACCCAGGCATAAAAGAAGGACAAACAACCTGAGAAGGTTGTATATTTGGAGGTTGAAGAGGGCACTGAAGATATAGATGCTGAGAGTGTGGAGCCCATTTCCAAGTTTTTGAAGTATATCCCTTCGTGCAAAGGAAAGGTGAAGGTCACCAAGGACCTAGACGCAAATAAATTTGGCATTCACATGCCCCTGTTTCTAGAAAATATAACCTTTGAAGGTCCACACTTAGCGAGGGTTAGGGTGATGGCGTGCACCATTGCTACAACACAACGTCTCGCAAAGTTGCAGGAGGTAAAGCAAATTCTTGCATAGGTGAAAGCAGCGGAAAAAAAGGAAGCAGTCCTTAAGGTTAGGTTGGGTCCTTGGTTAGATGAAGCCTACTTGGTCTCGGCCAACATACAAGAAAATTTGGTGAAATTACAACTTACACAACAGAAGATCAAGTGAGTCGGTGAAGGACCAGCCATAGAGCAGCTAGTGGAGCAAGTAAAGCAGGAAGCCACGTAGAGCACAACTGAAGTAGTTGTTGTATAGGTAAAGCTGGGAGATCTTTGTAGTAAGATCACTGCGTCAGCCGAGTGACTCGAGGGTGAGTCATGGCCTTTGTGTTGGGGGCCTTTTGGGATGGGGTCCCCTCGGTCAGATTTGGGGCAAAATCCCAAGTTTTGATGTAAAAAGATGTAAAGTCTCCGTAAATTGTGGTTGCAGAGCGCATAGCTAGTTAAGAGTCAAAAAGGGGTTTTACCCTCCTTTATGTAAGCTTGAGTCGTTTATTTGAAGATCTACCCATGGTCCGCAAACCATGGGATTGTATAAATAGGTGTGTTGTAGAGAGTCTAAGGGAAGTAGTCTAAGTGGTCTATGGGTACGAGTGAAGAAGTCTAGCACAAAGATAGAAGCCTTAGAGGGGAAAAGGCTCTACAGCTGAGTACGCAGTGGCCTAGAGTAGTGTCCGCAGCTGAGTGCGCGGATCCCTGCAACTGAGTGGGCAGGGAAGTATTGAGTCTGTAAACCTATATTGAAGATCAATAAAGAATTTCCGAAATTCCTGTGTTTTAGCTCTTTACTTCTGTTATGTATGATTGTGATATATGTTGTGATGGAATGATGTCTTTATAAAATAATGATGTATTGATGCACAAATTTACTTGATCTGTCTTATTATTTGAACACAATTAATGTTAAGTGATTATGCGACAATCATAACAATTTCTGTTAAAGTTATCAAACACTTAAGTGAATCTGAGTAAATACTTGTCTAAGAGTAATTTATGGTGCGCATAAGTAGCTAATTGGCATGTTCAGGGTCCGCAAAAGCTAGTCGTAGACCTTTGCGGAGGTCTAGAGGCCAATTAAAGGAATTTACAGCAATAAGCCATAAGGGCTTAACGATCTGCGCGAAGGTAGATCTAGTTCACAGAAAGACATCACATTCATCTCCAGGTGCGGAAATTTGGTTCCAGCATCCCCCTAATACTGCTTCGGGTGAGACTTCAGTTCGCACACCATGGTTTGATGTCGAAATAGCCAGTATTGTAGGGATTTGTTTGGCGCAACTAACTCCGAACCTGGGTCAGGACGCCCTAATCCAACAACCATTGACGAGCAACTGAAAGCAAATACGAGAGTGAATGCATGGTGATACTCAACGTAAGCAAGAGTGAATGATCGTGCATGCAAACAGTGAATGAAATATTCAAAAAATGGAACAACATGCATGTGGGTGAAGCGAGCCGCTGAATCAGTGACTGTTCATGCAAAATAGTTTCATGCATGCGACAGAAGTGAATCCTAACGAAAACTAAAATGGTGCTAGTAGAAGCTAGTATGCATGTAAATGATAGCAAGTGTTCACATAAATTAAGAAAACAACACTCACACAAGCCAAAACACAAAAAGTGAGAGAAATGATGCAAAAGACAAGTTAAGACCACTTACCCATGAATAGTTGAGTTAGATGTGTCGAAGACTCCTCAATGAGATGTGGGATGTCACAGCTCTAGGATCGATGTGAATGAGTGAACTCTGAAGTGTTGAATAAATAAGTTTCAAGCTCATGACGTGCATGCCACAAATCTAGGAAAAAGTGACACTTGAAGGAAAGATTCTAAAACAATCTTTGCATGTAACCTCTAGCTACTAAAAATAGATCCCTAAAATCTAGGGATTGTTTTTGCATGTTGTTTTTTTCCATTCTGGGAAAATTCAACCATGCATGCAAGTCAAGTTTCCTTGGTCTTGGGTGGAACCAGTCAACCAAACTGCACATGTACCAGTCTACTGATCTAGGAGGAAAAAATGTACATTTCCAAGAGGGAGCTAGGTTGGCTACCCAAAGGGATTGCGTAATTTCTAGGTAGAGCAATTGACTGCTACCCAGAATTGCACAATTTCTGGGCTGAGCAGCCCTGTTGGGAGGAATTGCACAATTTTCTAAGTGAATAGTGATAGGCAGATTTGCACAATTTTGGAGCCCAGCAGGCTCCCAGACAAGATTCCGCAATTTTTGGAGGGATGGTTGGTTTCTCTCCAAAATTGTACAATTTCTTGAGGGAGATGATCAACCTGCAACTGGACCAAATCTAGAGAAACAACCTGTGAGGGGGATGCAACAAGATCTAATGCATAGGCTGACATTTTGCAAGAAAATCACTAAAGCTTGTCTACTTGACAAGGCAAGACATGCTGATGTGAAAGGTTGAACAAAGCTAAGGAAAAATTTTGGAGGGTGGTTGTAGCCGCTACAACAGATACTGAATATCTATATGCTTGGATCGATCATGAAAAATAGGATTTTTAGAGAGCTTGATGCAACTTTGATTATCATAGTAGATCACAGATGGATCCATCATCTAACCAAATAATCCAACAAGTATCTGTCTCATCCAAATTGACTCACATGTTTCTTGACAGGAAACCATGTATTCTACTTCTTTTGAGCTAAGTGCCATCGATATTTGCTTCCCGTTGTACCAGGGAACCGTTGCGAACCAACACTAAAAATTCCACTTGATGTACTCTTTCAGTTTGATGGACTCCCCGCCCAATCTGCATCTATGAAGCCCCACATCTTCACTCCCTCTATCTATTTGTACCATATTCCAAACTAGGTAGTACCTCTAAGGTACCATAGAACATGCTTAGCTTCCCTCCAAAATAATTTGGTTTTCCTAACCACAGCTTTGCTCAACTGGTTGATTGCATAGCACATATCTGGTCATGTGTTCACAAGATACATTAGTGAACCCACCAACTGTCGATAAGCTGTAGCATCTACTTCATCACCTAAAGTGGAATCCTCTTTCCTCTAGTTGGTCACTAAAGGTGTCTCCATGGGTTTGAAACTATCCATGAGGGACCTCTGAAGTATCTCATTGGCATACTTTCCCTGAGAGATAAATAATTCCCCATCACCTTGCCATACTTCCAATTCAAGGAAGTAGTGCATGAGACCCATGTCCTTCATTTCAAACTCTCTTGCAAGCTCCTCCTTACAAGATTTGATCAGCTGCTCATCACCAGTTAAAATCAAGTCATCAACATATAAGAAAATAAACAACAATTTACCTTCTACCAAGATATAATAGAGGTTTGCATCTGCTTCACTTTTGGTGAAGCCCAAATTAGTGAGATAGCTATCAATCTTGGTGTACCAATAATGGGGAGATTTCTTGAGACCATACAATTCTCTCTCTATTATGCACACATGAGACTCCCTATCAAAAGTCTCAAAGACTTCTAGTTTCTCGATGTACACCTCCTCCTTAATAAATCAATTAAGGAATCTTTTTTTTACATCCATATGGTGGATCTTCCACCCCATCGGTGCATCCAGAGCAATAATTGATATAATGGATGAGTAACTTGCTATAGGAACAAAGGTCTCCTCATAATCAATCCCCTAAACTTGAGAGTACCCCTCGGAAACAAATTTGGCCTTGTACTTTTCTACACTTCTGTTTGCTTCATGATTTACCATGAAGATCCATATTGAACCCACAACTAATTTTTCTGTTGGTCTTGGGACCACTTCCTGAACACTGTTCTTCACAATGGATTCATATTCTTCCACCATTGCATCAACCCATATAGGTTTCTCTAATTATTCCTTAAAAGAATATGGCTCAATCCCTACAAGCTCAGTCTTAGAGCCATGTAGACAATGTACCGATCTGGTAACCTTCTCTTCCTGTGTTGATTTGAAGGAGAAACCACATTCTTCCTCGCATCTTGCACAAGTTTATCAAATTCCCTATTCATTTTCCTACCTTCTCTAGATGGTTCTTCTTGAGTGGTTGCCTCCACTCTATGCTCCTCAACTTGTGGCGAATTCACAACTTCTTGAGGGTCCTCCTTTGTAGATAAAGGCTCCTCTTCTGGTGGGATCTGAAGCTCTCTCTCAAGAGAGCACCACATCGTTTTGTCCTCAACAAATTTTACATCCCTTTGCACAACTGTCATTCCTAGGGATGGAAAGTACACATAGTAGTTGTGGGGAGTTTATGTGTAATCCACAAATACCCCGAATTATGTTGTCGGGTCTAGCTTCTTTATTGATTCTTTGGAGACATGGAAGTAAACAGAGGCTCTAAAAATCTTGAAGTGAAACACATCCAGCTTTCTCCTAGTGAGAAATCCTCCCCCTGTGTAATCATGCCAAGAATTTGATGAGGTGTTTGGTTCTGCAAATATACTGTTATGTTGCATGCCTCAGTCCACAAATATTACAGTTATTTCTCTTAGCCACCCCATTTTGGTTTGGGTTATGGGGTGATGTCAATTCTCATCGAATGCCTTCTTTTACAAAGAAATTTTTAAACTCATTCAACACGTACTCACCTCCATTATTTCTCCTGAGATCCTTCACCTTCTTGCCCATTTATTTCTCAACCAGTGTCTTGAATTCCACGAACTTAGAGAATGTCTCATGCTTCTTCTGCATGAAGAAGATCTAGCACTTCTATGAGAAGTCATCAATAAAAATGACAAAATATTTGTGTCTGGAAGTGGAGACTGTCTAAAATGGTCCATAAGCATCAAAATGGGTCCTTTCAAGGACTACATGTGCTTTGTTGTCCCGATCATGGAATGTTGATTTTGTGTACTTCCCAAAGGTACATCCTTTTCATACATCATTGTTCTCAAGCACTCCTTTGCAGAGGTATGTGGTTATCTGTTGCATGATATTTAAAGTGCCTTGATGAAAATGGTCAAGTGTTTTATGCCAAATTTTACCGGCATCGTGGCTCTGCACCTTCTCTGCCTTTGTGGTCAATGCATCACAATCCTCCACGTCCATCTTGTACAGGTTCTCCACACGAACCCTGATCTGCTTCACCTATCTCATGGCTATGTGTATTAGGAATTCCTTTCCTTTGCTAAATATCACATCATAACCATGGAATTCCAAAATTGCAACAGAGACGAGTTTTTTCTTTAGGCCCGGAATGAACACGACATCCTTGAGCCTGAGGGGGGCAACTGAAACTCTCTAAAATGTGATAGTACCAATATAGATCATGCTATATCTTTCGTCGTCCGCCATCTCAATGTGCATCTCCAAATATTTTTCTTCCATGTCACTAAAAATGTTTATATTCCTCATCATGTGAAATGATGCACTTGAGTCCAAGTACCACATCCTCCCCATCATTATGTTGGCTATGCATGCAATGAGGTTAAATTCAAGCTCGAACTATGAAGCCAAAGCTTCACTTGTTTCTCCTCTTAAGGTCTTATTTTTTCCTTCTTATGTGGATACTTTGTGGCATAGTGCCAAAATTCATGACAATGGAAACATTTTATTTTTGACAAATATTTCTTCTTTCCCCCTTGACTAGATTCTAGTTTACATTGGGATTTCTTCCCTTTTCCCTTCTTTGTCTTTCCAACCAATGAAACATTTCTCTTCATCCTCACCCTTGGACGAAGTCTCATCTTTGGTATTTCACCTTATTTCCTCCTACACCAAATCGTACCATAAGTGCTCCCAAATCAGTAGTTTCTCCCTCCCATTGACCTAATATTGATAGTTATTCCATCTCTTGGGAAGGACCAAAAGGGTTAGGCTTACCAAGTCTTCTTCAGGGACATTAACACTGACCCCACCAATTTCATCATGACATTGTGTAAACTTGCTCAAATAGTGTGGAATTGTGTCATTCTTCTACATCTTGATACTTCAAAGTTTATCATTGAGTGCCAACTTCCTCTAGTCACTATTATTCTCAAATAATATTGTCTGTGCTTTCCATATCGTGAACGAAGTTTCTTTTCTATGGAGATTCAAGACAATATGATCCTGCACTACCTCCAAGATTATTCTCCCTGCCTTGGCTACATAAATTGGGGGATTTTTGAGGTATAAAATGGGCCTCCTAAGGAAATTGTAAAATAATAGTGGAAATAATAAAATAAGAGTACACTACATCATCGAATTTTAGAGGGAAAAAAGAAAACAAAAATTCAACTCGTATTTTCAACTTATCTCGCTATGGGTTTACTCAAATTTCAATCGGAAACACTCATTGGATGCATAATTTGATTCATCATCCAAGAAGTACCCATGTTGCATACTTTCGATGGACCCTACTACAGGAAAAATGAGAAATACATAAAAACCATGATTGCAATCACGTTTTTTCATGTATTTCTGATTTTTCGTGTAGCAGGGTCCATCGAAAGTATGCAACATGGGTATTCTTTGGATGAGGAATTAAAATTTTCATCCAAGGAGTACTCCCACTTGAATTTGAGTAAAACCTTAAGGAGATAAGTTGAAAATATGAATTGAGAAAATAGTTTTATTATTTTATTATTTTTTAATCTTTTTACTCTTTTACTCCAAAAATGTAAATCATCCCCCATGGTTGACATCATCATCTTGAATACTATTGGTTCTTATAAAGTTTATTTTTGTTGTACATTTTTCTTAGGAGGCCCATTTTAGACCTCAAAATTCCCCTAATGTTTCTTCCACTGGGCAATGTTCTAGACCTCATATGCTTGAGGTTTTGCAACATATGTCTTTATTTATTCCAGCAATCCATTGTCATCCAATACCGCTTCCATGTGATCCTTCCATGCAAAAAAAATTAGAGGTTCCTTCCAAGGCATGCTCTAGCCTTAGTCCATTGAAGTTCATCTTCTCATCTCTGAAGAAATCCTGCTACACTGATCTTCAAATTCAAACCTTTGAGAAAGAACTTTGAATTTCTTGCTCTAATGTGAATCCAACTCTAATACCATGTAGAAATTAGGTTTCAAATCTGTAACAACTATTGGCTTGAGGGGGATTGGACTTAGGTTCAGAGTTAGCTGCGCTAACCAACAGAACCCTACACTACCGATCCTTTTGGCAACAACCTGTGTAGCGCAAGCTGTAGTCTCCCCTGAGGCAGTATTGGGGGATCCTAGAACCAGGTTTTTGCATCCAAAGGACTATATGATGTGTTTATGTTAAACTTAGGGCTTTATCTCGACCTTCACAAACCCTAACCCTTAAAACTTAGAAGCTACAACAACGAATAGTTAGCAGATCTAAATCCTTCGCTGATTGCGCTAAACATTCATAACATCATGTAAATAAGCAGATCCACTTCTTCACATATTTATTAAGTACTTTTTCCAGATTAATTGCATTCAACATATCAAAAATATAGTAAATTCAAAAAAATAAACAATAACACGCAGATACACAGATAAATATTCAAAACAACCTTTATTATACTTAGATCTTCAATTACAGACTCTTCCAACCCTACGCACATAGCTGCAGGGGCCCACGCACCCAGTTACAGACTTACCAAGGTCTTTGTGCACACAGCTGCAGGAGCCTTCCCCTTCACTTAAGTATAGAAAGCAAACCCAAACCTTTAACTTCTTACTTATATGATGGATTGGTTTCTATATCCCTTCTATGAATCCTTTTTATATCTTTCTTCATTACAATACCATGGTCCACGAACCATGGGCAGGTCAGAAAAAAACTTGACTCTTAACAAACTATGGGGATTTGACCTTCCTAAAGCCCCTTTGACTCCTATCAACCTACGATACTCACGCTCTGCTCCTCAAAATGCAGAGACTTTACAATATTAACAAAACTTTACAAAATTTAACCCTAGGGGACCCTATCCCAACAGGCCCCCAACACAAAGTCGTGACTCGCCCCGAGTCACTCTGGTAGTGTTTCCTCAATCTTTACCTACAAAATGCTAAACTCTATCTTCAATTCTTGAACATATATCGTTCCCTACACAACGTCCTGACGAAATTATTCAACTAGTTTTTCTGTGGTTGGCCCTTCAACTATAAGGCCTATGGTTCTTCGTGTCTGCTGCATAGCCGTCAACTTGCTCTAAACAGTCTGTGTTAACTGGCTTCCCTCATTCACCCACGGCTGCATCCTTGAGGATATGATGGTGTTACAGGTAGAATCACCCTAGGGCTTAGGTTGATTCTACCTGTAATAGAATTGGTGACTCCGTTGGGGAAAGCATTCCTGTATTTCCTAGATTGGGTTGTTTCTTCTTGATCAAGGTTTGTTTGATTTCTTTCTTTCTTTTATAGTGTCTGTGATCTATTTTCTTCTTGGGCATCAAGTTTGATCTTTTGGATCAGGCCTAGATGTTTTGTTTTTCTTGATTGAGCTTTATATATGCATTTCTTAGAGGATATAGTAGCGTATGCACACTAGTTTCTTCAAATAGACTTGCATATATGTGAGTTTCCTCTATTTTAGTCATGTATACATGCTTTTGTGTCTTTACATAGTCACATATACCTTATTTTGAATCAATTTTTCAAAATATTTGGCCCGATTAAGATTTTTGCCTAGTAGTTTTTTCTATTTTTTGGTCATTCAATGTCAGTGAAGCTCTGCTTTCTTGCAAGTTTTCAATTTCTAATCTTATTCTTATTGAAAAACCTAGTTAACCTAGGGTTTTATTTTTGAGTAAAGTTTCAGTTTGGGCTTTGGGTTCAAGGCTTCTTGTGGAATTTCTTGGTTGTTCTGACTTTGTGGAACAAGAAACTGGTTGCAGTTTTGTTTATAACCCAATTTTCAGATTGCTTTGCTTTTCTTTCCTTTTTTGGTTGACCTATTTTGCTTTTCATGGTTTTTGAGTGCCTCTTTGGCAATATTGAAAGTCTTTCTTGATGTTCTTTTGGTTTTTTTAAGTCCTTTATACTATCGTTCAAGTCAATATATGCAAGTATGTAGTCCTTTGTCATTTCAAGTTTCGTTATATTAATGATGTGCATAACTTGTGAATTTTGGAACTCTTTATGCTTGTTCTTGGTCTTTGAAGTTTAGTAGTATTTGTGTTCTCAAAAACTTATTTGGGTTCTTTAAAAAAGAAAAAGACAAAAAAATTGTTCTTGCCTTTCTTTTTCTTTTCAGTTTTATTTTGGTTTCTTTGTTGTTTTTGAGCAATTGTGAACTTTTTTTGATTGGTTTTGCTTGGTTTCAAAGGAAGGTTTTCATTGAATTTATGCCCTCCTTGTTGTCAAGTTGGCCTATTGGTCTTGTAAAGGAACACATTTTCTTATTATATGAACATTCATAGAATCTTGCATTATCATTATAGTTTGCATTAAGTTAGTTTGCAATGTAAGAATTTTAGTCTTTTTGTTAGATTTTGAGTGTGTGGAGCGTGTTTCTAAAAAAGATTTTTTTTTGGTTTTATAAGTTTTTCGTAGAACTTGATAGAAATATCTTTTCATCGAAGAAAAATAGTTGCATTTTCATATAGCTAAGTTTCTATTGATTTATTTTGCATCAAAACACCATAAGTTTCACTCTCATTTTACCTGTGACCTAAAGAACAACCCTTTAAAATCAAGCACTCAATTAAAAATAACTAGAACATTTTTTGGATTTGTCATTAATTACACCAAGAAGTCTAGCTCTTTAGGGCTTTGGAATAGGTGAGTGGAGAGTTAACTCTCCAAGGCCACTCAAACTATTAAACATAGATGTTGAATAATGGGTGAAATCCAGTGTTGTTAGAAAGACCAGAGAAGCTCTGTGACTGGGAGTCAGGCACGAGGGAGAGTGAAGACAAGGAAGAGAGATATCCCCTCTCCTACTTGGTGGATCCTGCCCCGAGACTATTCCGCCCAAATTTTGATATGAATTAGTGTCCATAGTTGTTATTCCTAGGGACCACATAGGTCACTGCAGAGGGGAATCCTGCGACACCTGAGGCAGACATTGTATCATGTTCATTAGTACTTCTGGAGGGTACCCTTGCGAAGCTTGGGTGCTTGCATCGAAAAAGGATTTTGTCTATAGGTCAGTGTAACTATTTATGTCACCTTCGCTGGTAGGCCTAGGTTGTCATTATCCCAGACTATTTTTGAAAGGTCCTTGATTTCACTTTCTTGTATTTTGGTGTCCGGTCCTCATCATCGAGAGTGGAAATAATTGGAATTTTCTTGATTGGCTGTATATTCTAGGGACTTTTTTAGAGAGTTCTCTTTGCTCCTAGTTGGCCTAGATTTATAATTTTTTTGAGTCTTTAATTAGTTCTCTTAAACTAATTAAAAGTGGTTGATCGACCAGTTCATCGGTCTAGGAGGCGTCGTCAGATTTCACTATGAGTGCTGAGCCTTCTTCTAGAAAGCATAGGAGAAATTATGTCAGTGATTTCAAATCAGTGGCAACATATGCAACGGAGATTAATCCTCCAGTTTAAGATATTGATTCACAGAATAGACCTAGTGTAAGTCGAGATTTGGAGAGGAACACTCCAATCCTTTTGAGAGTCCTCTTCCAATCAAAAGACGTTATATAGGTTGAAGAAATCCCTAAGTATCCTTTGACTCTTTTGTCTCCTCTCCCTCCCGATTATCCAACCATTCTATTATACGTTGAGACTCTAAACCAAAGGCCTTCGAGCCCTAGTCTATATTGGTCTTTTCCTTTGATGGCCACTGCTGGGAGCATGGTTTCAACTATGAGTGCTACTAGTGTACAAACTCCTATATCAGTACAAGGAGGAGGTATAATTTCCATACCTTCAATCACTCCTAGCACTACAATTTTTGGCTCTATGTCCATTCCATCTTTGAGTGGGGGCACCCAAGATTTTTCCTCCAACACTAGTTCTTTCTACTTTGGAATGCTTACCAGTGGAATTCCTTCGGTTCCCTTAACTTTTCCATCCGCTACTTGCACGTCTATGACTTCCATGGTGAGTGGGTCAGCTTCTTACCACATTCTAACCCGTCTTTAGGATCAATACCTTTTCCTTCCATAGGTCAAAGTCATAATCCTTTCCAAGGATGGATTAATCCAATTATTAGCGGCTCAAGAGTCGAGAATCAGTTCTCTTTCGGTAAATAGGGGAATATGCCATACTCCTCCGTGAGTTCATTTCAGAGTTTTTCTCCTTTTGCTAATGCATGAAACCCTTACCAAGGGTTCTTTGCTCTATTTCATACCTCTCTAGGGGGAAATTTCATTGGATATGGCAATTTTTCGGTAGGAGTTGGACAAACTCCAAATTTTTCTGGGCCACAAGGTTTTCCTTATGGTTAAAGAATTTCTACAAATTACTTCAGGCAACCTGGTGCCTTCACAAATCAAGGATATTCTTTTTAGAATGTTGGGAATTCTGCCCAGATTGGGTGGGATCCTTAAGGTCCCCCACGCTTACCCTTCCTGGCAACTTTAAACATTCTATATCTATCAAGGTTGACTAATGATCCTATCTGATACAACCCATATTGGCCTCTAGTTCCAACCAAAATTCCATCAGAAATACCCAAATTCGAAGGGAAGACTGGTGAAGATCCGGGCGACCATATAACCAATTCCATTTATGGTGTTCATCGAACTCCCTAATAGATGATTCAATCAGGTTGAGACTATTTCAGCAAACCCTAACTGGGAATGTGGTTAAATGGTATATTGAACTTCCACGGGGTACCTTTTCTTCGTTTGGTTACTTGGCCACCATATTTTTAAACCATTTTCAGTTGCCCGTTCATTATGATGCTAGAACTGACCTCTTAGCTAATTTCCACCAAGACCAAGCAACCCACATTTCTGATCATATCCAGGAATGGAGGAGAAGGAAGAGGCTTATCAAAGCCTATATTCCACAAGAATTCCTTCTTGAATGTTTTCTCAAATCTTTGTAGCCTAAAATATCTAAGGATGTATCTCTCTCTGGTGTATTCACCGAAGAACACGCTATTTTTACAGCCCAACAGCTAGAACTCATATATTCTCAATCTGGGATTCTTGAGAAAAAATTTCTTGATACTCCTAGATCTAAGGTTGATATAGCCAAGCTGAAGCCAAGTCCCCATGTTGATAGGTTATTCAGATCAATTGATAATAGCATGACTAACCTGCTAAATCAATTGCAGCAGTTGTCTTTGCAAATTGCTTCTTCTATTCAAGCATCGCCATCAGTGCCCATGCCTTCTCAACCTTCGTCTATCAATGTTGTTCAAACTTCTAACCCCAAAGGAAACCAACAATTCGATGGGAAGAAGAAATGACGTGGTAGGAAAAAGAATCAGGATGGGAAGGGTAATGCAAATAAACTCGGTAGTGATGCTTGGGGGGCTAAAAAAGAGTCCAAGAAGAAAGTGAAGTTTCCATGCAATTTTTGCAATGGTGACCATTTTACTCATCTTTGCCCAAAGATTTAGGACGCTCAAAGCTTGTTTGTTCAGAAAGGATCTTCTAGCTCCCAGGCTCTGCTAACTAACCCTTTTCCCCAAGGGCAACAATTGTTTGTTGGCGTGAATGCTAGTACTGGTACCCCCACTGGGGGCAACCAGGAGGGGGAAAATCCATCAAATGTTTATATGATGAGTTCACATATTGACGTTTCTACACGTTAGGTGATTATGGCGAAACATAATCATCTAAGGCTAAGACTACTCCTAATGTTTCAGAGCCACTCCATATCAAGAGGCCCGTAGTTGAGTCTATACCTCAGATGCCGAAAGGCTCCACAAAACGTTCGACAATTAACCCCAATGCCAAGGCAGCTTATAACTACTCCATTTTAGAAGATCTGGCTTAGAGTCCTTGTGCCATGTCAGCGTTAGAGGTACTCCAGTCGTGGCCAACACAAAGGAGTGTGTTTCTCACTATGATCAGAGTGGTAGATCCAAAAATATCTCTTTTTCATACATTTGACATGTCTAATATAAAGAAGAGACTCCCACATCATATGGCTTTTCAAATCAAGTCTACATACTGAAATACCAATATCTTTCGAACCGTGGTTCATGAGGGATCTTCCAAATGTGTAATTTCCATATCATGTTGGAAGGCTATTGGATTAGTTGAGGCTGTTCCATCACCTACTCTCTTAACAACATTTGGGGGCAAGGTTGTAAATATTGAAGTAGAAATAGTTGATGCAAATTTGGATTAAAATATCCTTTTGGGAAGAAATTGGACTTATGAGATGGACACTATTGTATCACCGTTATTTTGAATCCTCTATTTCCTCATGAATGGATAATTGTAGCACTTGATCAGATGGATTATTCTCTGGGTGAATCCAATGCATCTTCTAAATCTACTGTTCCCTTAGTGAACAATCCTAAGTAGCCTATTGAGAATCTAGGAGTTGGAATGTACTCTTCCTTAATGGGTACCTTTGATTTTCCTACTCCTATTGCTCGAATTAATGCTATTTCATCTTCCAAGGTACCTTCTCAAAGAGAGTTCTTTAGAACTCATTATTTTTCAGATCCTTCGCCCTTACCCTCTTCTACCACCACATTAGATGAGGGGAAAGTGGGTGGAATGGAATTTCCTATGTCTACAACTGAAATTGCTTATCAATCTATAGTTAACACTGTAGACTCTGATCCTACTCCTTTTTCACCAGAGGAGCTGGAGGGGGATGTGGCTCCGGCTTCAACTCTAGATTCAACTTTTTCCATGGATTGCCTATATATTGTTTTTCCATCTGAAGAAGTAATTCTAGAAGCAATGATGGGTATTGAGAGACTGTGGGATGATTTGCATCATCGGTCATATTTTCTCCTTGATTTGTGAGAAGTAGAATCAAGCTTGTCCAGTCCTTCATCTACTGGTGATTTTTTGCATAGTTTTATATCCTCTGGCTCCAACATAGTTTTCGGTCGAAGGTAACATGTCTGTCATTTCAAAAATTGTTCCATTGAACATCTCTAGGAATCCCAATGTTATCGAAAATTTCTTCATTGGAGCTGATTGTTCCCCTAAAGAAATTTGAACTTATACCTATCTCTTTAAAGAGTTTCAAGACTTGTTTGCTTGGTCTTATGAGGAAATTCTTGGGATAGATCCATCTATAGTCCAGCATGAGATCAAGACATATAAAGATGTGAAACCTATTCTCTAGAAGCTTCGACCGGTAAACCCTAGAAAAGAAGTAGCTGTTAAAGTTGAGGTTGAAAAGTTGCTTAAGGCGGGTTTCATATACCCCGTTCCTTTAACTTAGTGGGTCTCGAATCCAACCCCCATTGATAAGAAGCAAGGAACGATCCATGTGTGCATTGACTTTAGGGACTTGAATAAGGCTTGTCCTAAAGATAATTACCCCACACCATTTATTGATCAGAATATCGATGAGTGTATGGGTAATGAGATTTTCTCTTTTATGTACTGTTTTTCTGGTTATATTCAAATCACTATTCATCCAAAAGATCAACATAAGACAACTTTTATATTCCCTTGGGGTACATTTGCCTATAAGAAGATGCTTTTTTGCCTTAAAAATGTTGGAGCTACCTTCAGCGGGCCATGTCATAGCTTTTCATGACATCAAACATATTATTGAAGCATATCTGGATGATTTAGTTGCTTGTTCTCGAAAGAGAATTGATCATCCCAAGCATCTTCAATTAATTTTTGAACGATGTCATTTCTTAAAAATCCGGTTGAATCCGAATAAGTGTGTTTTCGCTGTCACGTTTGGGTTGTTGGGATTCATCATTTCTACTAAAGGGATTCATGTAGATCCCTTCAAGGTTGAGGCAATACTTCAGTTGCCTCCCTCGTCCTCTATTCGTTAACTTCAGAGTCTTCAAGGAAAATCCAATTTCTTAAGGAGATTTATATTTAATTATGCCGAGATTACTAAGGGATTTATGAGACTTCTTAAGAAAGGGGTCCCATTTCTATGGGATGATTTCGTGCAACACTCATTTGATGCTTTGAAAAAATCATTAACCTCTACTCCTTTGTTGAGTCCACCTGATTATAGAAGATACTTCCTTTTATATCTCGTTGTAGTAGAATCAACTATTGGTATGGTTTTGGTTTAGGAATATGATTCTTTCATTGAGCACGTAATCTATTATCTTAGCCACGGCTTAGTGGGCCCTGAACTACGATATTCTCCCATTGAGAAATTAGCTTTAGCAGATGTCCATGCTATCTAGTGACTCAAACATTATATTCTTCTTCGAAAAAATTTCATCTTAGCAACCATCAATCCATTTCAATTTGTTCTCAGTAGGTGAGTGATTGGGGGAAAATACAATAGATGGATTGTCATTTTACAAGAGTTCGATCTCAAATTCATGTCAGCTAAGTCTAAGAAATCCTTAGTATTTGCAGAATTGATCTCAAAGTTGCCTTGTGAGGAAGAAATAGTTTATGAGGAATATTTTCCTGATGAACATCTTTTCCTTATTTCCTCGCAAGATCCTTGGTATGGAGATATAATTATATATCTCTAGACCTCGAAGTTTCCGCTCACTTTTTTGAAGGATGAACGTAGAAATTTATGTCACCTGGCTAAAAGCTATATTATTATAGGTGACACTTTATATTGTTGTTAAACCTTAGAAGAAGTTGAGTTTGTGCTAAATGATTACCATAGTGGAGCTTGTGTTGGTCATCTATTTGGGCTTACAATAGCCCAAAAAAATTTATGTGCATGTTACTTTTGGCCTTTGATATTCAAGGATTGTATTGAAGCAGTCAAGAGATGCCACCCTTGTCAAGTTTATACTCAGAAAATGTGCATGCATCCAGCTCCGCTCTTCCCTATGATCACCATCGATCCATTCGCGAAGTGGGGTATTGATTTCACTACTTGCAATACACCTTTAGCGGGAAATAATAAGTATATCATTGTAGTTTTAGACTACTTTACTAAGTGGGCCGAGGTTATGCCTACTTTCAAGAATGATGGTGAAACAAAAACCCTGTTTCTCTTCATTCAAGTCATTTCCCGGTTTGGTATTCCTAAAGAGATTGTCACTAACCATGGCAGTCATTTCCAGAATCATATGATGTTTGAATTAGCTCTTAAGTTGGGTTTGCGACAGGAGAATTCATCTCCTTATTATCCTCAGGCCAATGGGTAGGTTGAATCCTTAAGTAAATCCCTAAAAATCATCCTGCAAAGGATGATTAACAAAGATCGATCCAATTGGAAAATTATGTTATATCCAACACTCTGGGCATACTAAATGTTAGTCAAGACTCCTGCAGGTTTTACTCCTTTTCAACTAGTTTATGGGTTGGAATCGAATTTTCTTGTGGAATGTGAAATTCCTTCCCTTAAATTCGTTGTTGAAATTCTTCTAGATACTTATAGTATCGAAGAATGCCTCATTCATTTGGAACATCTCAATGAGTAGTGTTGAGATGCAGCCATAATCAACAAAGCTCATAAAAAGAGATTAAAAAGTCAATATGATAAGGCCGTCCATCCTAGGCTTTTCTCTGAAGGTGATCTTGTCTTGGTCTATGACCAAGAAAAAGATGCCTTGGGGGCAGGCAAGTTCAAATCTATGTGGTACGGTCCCTTCATTGTTAAAAAGGTCTTGAAAAAGGGAGCTTATGAGTTGATTGATTTTGAGGGAAATGAGTTGGCAGAGCCTAGAAATGGGCTTTATCTTAAAAAGTATTTTTCTTAGGCTTCTGTCTAACACTTACTTGATTGTAAATATTGTATATTTGTGCATATATATCTATCGGTTTCGTAGTGATGTCGATATTTTTGATTTACTTTAGCAGGTATTTAATGAGCACCAATATTGTAGCAAGAATGTTGTAACTCCTGGGCTACCAGCTTTACTTTATCAACCCAGGGTTCATACAAACTTGGAGGTGATAGTGTTGTATACACAAGTAAAAGTGATGGTTCTACCTTTTGTCATTGTTCAGCTAGCGAGAGACCACTAAGGTTTTCAAGCTAGACTTCTATGGATTTAGAAGAAGCTTGGTTCCTTGATGAAAGAAATAGAAATCTACTCTAAGAGAGAGATGATCTATTGTAATAATGAAAAATACTGAAATTCAATGCTAAGGCACACCATTCCCTAATTAACTGCTAAGAGCTATGCTTTGCAATAATGCTAAATTAACATGAACAAATGCTACTGTCCTAAGCATGGAAGTTAAAAACAACAAACATCATTGTTATGCATGTAAAGGATTGTAATAAATTTGTTTTGTCTTTTTATGCTTTTCATGAAAAATCAAGTGTGCAAGCTAATCTCTTTTGCTGATGTGGCAGGTGGCTTAAGGATGCTAGTGGATGGTTGGAAGATTCAGGAGATGATTGGAAGGTTTTGGATACCCTTGGGTGGCTTCCTAGAGGTTTTCCCTCAATTCAGCCTTAAAACAGGCCACGACAGGAAAACAGGATGTACTAGAAACCTACAAGATTCCCTGTATTTCTACAGGATACAGTCAAGATAAAAATGATGGGTGTTTGAGGTGATGTAAGGCTTAGGTAAGGTGGTTGATGGGTGGAATGGAGTGAGAAAAGGCCTAGGATCACTCAGAACCCAAAACCAAGTTTAGGAGACGGTTGGATTTGTTCAACATGCTTGGGGGAATTTCTATGTAAAATGATGAAATTGGTGAAGGTCTTGATGAAAACAATGAATGCCTATGATTGGATGAAGTTGGAAGGTGGTTTCTTTCTATGAGATATATTTCTACTTCTAAAGCACCTTCTTTGCATCAAACATGTGTAATTTCGAAAAGTCATGTAAACAAGAAGAATTCTCATGAGTTAGAAAAGCATAATTTAATGAACTAACTGTCTACCTTATGCATGAGGAAATTGCTGAATAAAATGTAATCATGGATGATATCTACTACAATAATGATGATAGAAGAGATGGCAATGAAATCCTACACTTGAAAAACTGATCAAATGCTAGTTCAAGTATAGTAAACTCTAAATCTTATGAAAGAAATGGAAATCTGTCTTTTTGGGGCTACATAAGGGTATTTCCCTCAAATCATGATCCTAGAAGGAAGAAGTGAGGCTAGGACACTTATTGATAGCTTTGTGGTGCTTGTTTTATCCCTTCTAACTTACTACTGAAGTAAGGCACAAATGGAAGAAAACTAATAAACAATTAATCAAATCTACACTAATTGCAATGAAATACTTATAAAGATAGTTTAACTATGAATCTATGAAACTAAGATAAGCATACAGATACAAGAAGAGGAGCCTTTGTTGATAGGGTTGGTCCCTAACCCAAGAGCTTCAGCCCTCTGAGTTAACTCAGTGCTGGATCAAGAAAAATCTCATTCTTATTACCAAAATAGAAAATTACATCAAAGTCTTCAACAAGTCTGGAGCTAGAAAATAACTAGAGTTTTTACAACAAAAAATCGAATCCTAATGAGGCTCTAGGCCTCTCTATTTATACAACTGATGTCCCCAACAACTTCCTTAAATTTAGGGAGGCTCAACTCCCAAACTCGAGATGAACTAACTCTTTGTTTATCACTTGCTCAGTTGCCTTTTGATCTTCATGACTTGGCTGCTTACACTCCGAGATGGTGGGATTAATGGAGGAATATTCGAATGGGGGAGGAGTAAATGAGGAGTATTTACCTCTTACAATCTCTCTCCCTTGTCCCATTAGAGTTTCAAACCTTAGTCTTGCCAAAATTCCTTGATTTTCTCTTCCAAACCTGCATTCAATGCATATTAGTTCACTATGCATAATATCTCACTTTAACTCATCTCATTAAACAAAATATAATCAAAACATGTAATAAATTGTGAGAAGAGTTGGTTTGACTAAGCTAGGAGGTGAATTAAGGCCCATATAATTACCCAATGATGAGGCTCATAATCACCCCCTACTGAAAGTGTTTCTCATCCTCTGAGCAACTCAATCAATATCCATGTCTTTCATAACTCTAGTGGCCTACTTGACATCCCATGCCTCTGTTGTGGTTTCCTCTTTTTGTGCATAGAAACCTACCTTCTTTTCTACCTCCTCCCACTGCCTCCTTTCTTCTTCTTCCTTCCTTCCTTCTAGCATCCCTAAAAGAAGTGGTGGACTGAGTCTCAAGCCAATCCAATTGACTTTGAGCCTTTGAATAGATTGCTTGTACATGGGTGTCTTGTTCAATGCTTCTCTCATTCTTTGAGGAGAGTGGTACTCTCTTATCTTTAAACTGTATGGAAATGTGTTCCATCTCCTCAGGAAATCTTGCATGCTGTCATCCCCTAACAACCTGAACATGTCCTCAAAATGTGTAATTGCTTGCTCTTGGGCAGTAAGATACCTGGGTACAAGCTGAGGATTATTTGAAATTAAATTATGTATACTGATGAGGGCCATTGGATTGGACTACTCAGCTCTGATCATAAGAGGTTCTGTTTGTTCTCTTGCCAATATCTTCTTCATTTCTGCAGCCCTTGCTTCCTCATGGTTCATCTATGATGTCAAATCCATCAACTGTAAATCTCCTAGCTTGGCATTAGGGTCCCTTACATTCATGTTTGTTAAGGCCATGTTATGCAAATAAAACTCAGACATCTTGGCCCTATCTTCCAATGCACTTTGATCAAAAAGATCAATGAACTGTCTATAATCTTAAAATGGCATAGTGCCTCTTTGTGCTAGGGTCTCGATTTCGAGCTACATCCATTGTTCCGTAAGGTATAGGGTATAGGATTTAGCTAGCATCTTGCACTGGATTGATTCCAAAGAGAGACTAGCCATGGATGCCAATTGATTCTCTCTTTCTTGTAGTTGTCCTTTCAACCATGCATTTTTTGTCTCTAACTAATTTTTCGTTATGGCCTCTCTGTCTCTCAAGCTACTTAGTTCTCTGCCCATCTCCTTGAGATTCTCCTCCATGTGACCAGTGTCCTTCACCCCCTTGGACTTGGCAATTTGCATCCATCTATGAGTTATAGCTCTCTCCTTCTCAAGCTCAAGGAATAATGGAATAGTAAATTTTTGTGGAATGACCTTGCCCCTTAAATAAATCTGTAGTAGGAGTCAAAGTTAGGTTGGGGGCTAGGTTCCCTTAGCTCTAGGTCCTCTTCTTTAGTTTCTTGTTGTAGACTTCCCTCCTTATTAATTTTTTGAGTCTCCTGTAGGTTTAGCAGAGTCTCCTTTAGGACTACTTCTGCTTCCTGTAGGTCTTGCTGTGTATCCTGTAGGATTTATTTTCCTTTGGATGAGGTGGATCTAGTTACAGGCCTTCTCAAATAGGTGATAGGAGGCTTAGGGGAGGTTTGTGCTGAGGATCCTCTTTCTTGATTTTTCATAGGAGGAGGAATTTTCTCTTGTTGTTTAGGTGAGTCCTCAATTACAATTGGAATTTTGGTTGGAGTTTGGGGTTTCCCCTGCCTTATCCTTGTGTTTTTCCTTGTTCTGAAATATAATGGGGTTTGCCTTTATCTATTGCCCTTTTGTTTGATAGGGGTGCTAAGAACATTGAGGGCAATTGCTGCTTCTCTCTCAATGGGTTCTGGAGACACCCTAGGTGACTCCTCCTTGTCTTCTTCCCCCTCTTTCCCATTTCCCTTTTCTCCTATGTCTTTCCCTTCTCCTTCTCCTTGTAGATCCTCATCTTGTTTATCAATTTCCTCTTTGTCATCTTCTTCTATTTCTTCATCATCCTCTTTCTCTTCCTCCTCTTCTTCTTCCTCATTTCTCTCCTCATCTATCTCATCTTCATCCTTCTCACTGACAGTAGGACTAACATCATATGTGAGGGCTTTGATATCCTTCTTTGTCTGCATGTCTCTAAAAATTGACCATTCGATAGGAATTTTGAGGTTGTGGAGGGCATCTTCTATAATGATTCTAATTAATCCATGGTGAGATAACTGTTGCGGGTTTCCCTCCTGCACCTTGATGCTTGTGTTTATCAGTGATTGCAGGAGGAAGTATGAACAACGTAAACTTTGAAACGGGAACTAATACTATTACCCGTTTTGTAGAGATAGCAAAAAAAGTGACCCGATTTTGAAAAGGGGTGATGCAGAACACACATATATTTTTTAAAGCATAGTTTTTGGCACTTTAAATAACTGATACAATTACCCGTTTCGTAGGGGTAGTAAAAATGTGACCCGATTTTGAAAAGTGGTGATGCAGAATACACTTCTTTTTTTTCAGAGCATATTTAATTTTCTTATGTATCAAATATAAATATTTGTTTTTAAATGTTAGTGATTTTCATGATGATTTTGAAATGTGTTGATGCAGCGTACCTTTTTTTTAGAGGACTTATTTTTCACACTTTAAAATTTATTATGTCAATTTTATTTTGAAATTATGATTACTTAACGAATTTTCAAGTTGTTTTATTTTTCTTTTTTTAAATGTTGATTACTTATATATATATATATATATATATATATAAGTAAAAATAGAAAAATTAAAAAAAAAAAAGCTAGATTAAAAAAAATAGAAAATTAACAAAAAAAAATTAAAAACCTAATAAAATTAATATTAAAAACATTAAAAAAAAACTATATATATATATATATATATATATATATATATATGAAAATTTTAATATATATATATATTTTTTCAAACTTAAAAAAAAATAGAAAAAACAAAAAAACATATAAAGTTTAAAAAAAATATTTATTTTTGATTAAAAAAAATTATTAAGCCCTAGCTCTTTTATTTAAAAACAAAAAAAAATAAAATTTAAAAATGTGAAACATTTAAAAAAAAATAAAAAAATAAAAAGATTGTTTTTTAAACAACATTCTTCTTCTTCTTCTTCTTATTTTTTTTAATTAAATTATTTTTTTAAACAAATTTTCTTTTTAAAACAATTAACATATTTATTTGTTTATTATTATTATTTTTTTAAATTTAAAAACAAGAAACAATTAATTTTTTTTTTAAATATTTTTTTTATTTAAAAGAAAATAACATTTTTTTTTACTTAAAAAAAAATAAACATTTTTTTTTTTTTACAAAAAAAAAAAAATTAGCCTTCGCCCCCCCGGCCGCCCATGGTGGTGTGGCCCTAAGCGGAGGGTCTACATGAAGACCCCTCCGCCCAGGGCCACGCCACCACGGCTGACTGGGGGATGGAGAGGCAATTTGCGGAATCGAGCCTCCGCTCCCTAGTCGCCCGTTGTTGCGTGACCCTGGGCGGAGGGTCTGCATGCAGACCCCTCTGCCCAGGGTTGTGTCACCATGGGCAGCCGGGGTCGAAGAGGCGATTCACGGGGTGGAGAGGCGATTCTCGCAATTGCATCTCCGCCCCCGAAATCGCCTTTCTGTCCCCCGGTCGCCCGTGGTGGCGCAGCCTTGGGCGGAGGGGTCTGCATGCAGACCCGGAATCGCCTCTTCGCTCCCCAGCCATCCATGGTGGTGCGACCCTGGGCAGAGGGGTCTACATGCAGACCCTTCGCCCAAGGCTGTGCCACCACGAGCGGCCGGGGAGTGGAGACTAATTTTTTTTTTTTTTGTTAAAAAAAATTAATAAAAAAAAAGTTTAAAAAAATAATTTAATTGTTTTTTGTTTTTAAATAAAAAAAATTGTTAAAAATTTGTTTAAAAAAATAATTTAAAAAAAAAAAAGTTGTTTAAAAAACAATTTTTTTTTTTTTTTTTTCTTGAATAAAAAAAAATTGTTTAAAAAAAACGTTTAAAATTTTTAAATTTTTTTGTTTTTAAATAAAAAAGCTAGGGCTTAATAAATTTTTTGTTTTATTTTTTTAAATCATATATATATTTTAACTTTAAATGTTTTTTGTTTTATTTATTTATTTTTAATTTGAAAATATATATATATATATATATATATATATATATATAATTTTCATATTTTTTTGTTTTTGTTTTTTGTTTTTTTTTAAATAATATGATTTTATTTTTGTGTTTTTGGTTTTTTTTTTAAAATGTTTTTAATATTAATTTTACTAGTTTTTTAATTTTTTTTTGTTAATTTTCTATTTTTTTTAATCTTTCTTTCTTTGTAAGATAATCTTCGGGAAAATCACATAGCGAATCTTTTGTCGACGCGTTTCGAACCAACCAGTGTGGTTCATCGTCAGGACAAGTTGAAGAACCAATCTAGCTTAGCGTGAATAAATAGAGTGTGCAGAGATCCCAACGGCTACATTTCTAACGGCTAATTTGACCAAGAGACCCTGGTCAAACTACTAAATTTTTTTTATTTTTATTTTTATTTTATTTTTTATTAAAAAATTATTATTAAATTATTCAATTAATATTTCTCTAAAAGGCTAAAAATAGGTAAATATTTGGTAAATTTTAAAATAATTAGGTAAATCATTAGGTGTATTATTCTTATTATGTACATATTTAATTAAGATGGGGTCATTAATTCATGGTCAGTAAGATCTATATCATATTTAATATTTTTAGTTAGATTGGTCCATTAAATCAATCAGTTATATAAGTAAATAATAATCTAAATATTCTTAGAGAATTAGCTATATTAGGTGAAAATTATAACTACTATTATGGTAAATCATAATTACCTAGTAATAATTATTCCAAGGTAAAATTTAAGGTCGATAGTTTATTATTAAAACTAATGTTATGGTACCTAAAGGTTAAACCAGTATTTATTAAAAAGATATTTATTCCAAATTTATTAAGGTTAATAATGTCATTATTATCTATTATAAGTTAGGTCTATATCATATTTATTATTTAAATAGATTGGTCCAATAGATTAAAAGTTTATTACATAATCTAAATCATCTTGATAGATCTAAACAATTTGTTCACCTATTATTCCTAGAGTTTTATTATATTAGGTAAATATTAGGTAAATCATAATCCAAAATCTATTCTTACTTATAATCCAAGGTTGGTGAGTTTATTAAATATTAAGGTATCTTTAAACCTACAGGTTAAATCACTAATTATTAAAACGAATATTTATTCCAAATTCTTATTAAGGATAACCATATCAATATTATTAATTATTGATATTTATAAGGTTTAAAAAGCGTTAATAGGAATTCGTTTAAGGGAAACTTAATTTTAAGGTTAACCTAGAGATACTTAAATAGTATAATACTAATATGCCCCATAGATACAATAATAGCCCGAAACAAACTCAACCGTTCCAAGATCATAGGACAAAACTGACAAAAGAAAAATAAGGGAGGGGGAAGACAGAAACCCTAAGACCTAACGAAAGGAAATGAGAAGGCTAAGAAGATAAGGCTGGGACCCAGCAACTGCTAATCTTCCAGCCATCATCCCTATTAAGGTTGACCGGCCTTTTTTCGATCTCTAGGGCCTCCCTAAATTTGCGATGGTGAAAGTGCGCAATTTTGGCAATGACTTGAGCCTCCTCTATACACACATGATGCATAGTCTTTCCCGCATGCTCAGCCAGGGCCGAGGACTTGGTCCTTCCATGTCTTAAGTCAGCCGAATGCTCGCTTATCCGTTGATTAATAGAGCGACCAGTCTCACCAATATAAGGGGTCCCACAGGAACAGGGAATGACATAGACGCCCTTCATGTCCTTAGGGTCAATCGGGTCTTTCACCGACCTGAGGGAACCACGAATAGTATTGAGAGGTCTAAAGGTCGCGGCCACATCGTACTTCCTCAGAATCCTTGCAATCCTGTCCGTGGTTCCTTGGATGTACGGAAGGTTCACACCCATGATATGATCCTTGGGAACCTTACGAGTAGAAGGCTCCTTCTTAGCCTTGAGGAAGGCTTTTTGACCGAGGCGTCTATCATAACCATTCTTCTCAAAGACTTCTAGGAGGTGAGCCTTCTCCTTTTCTAGGCTCTCCTCATCCGAAATTCTAACAGCACGGGTGTCAAGCGTGCTAAGAACACCTAACTTTTGAGCAGGGAAATGGTGGGAAGAAGCATGCAAGTATTGCTCAGTATGCATCTTCTTCCTATACACCTGATGAGAAAAGGAACCGTCCACCTTTTTAGAGATGAGAACATCCAAGAACGGAAGACAACCATTCTCCTCTTTTTCCATCGTGAATTTTATGGCGGCGGATTGGTTATTAAGGTGACAGAAGAAGCGATCGAGCTCATCAGGACCATGAGACCAGACAACACCAGTGTCATCAACGAATCTTCTCCAAAGCTTTGGTAAGAGACGAGAGGAGGCCAAAGCCTTCGACTCAAAATCCTCCATGAAGAGATTCGCGACAACAGGGGACAAGGGGGAGCCCATGGCAACTCCGCAAGTCTGCTTATAGAATTCTCCCTCTTTCTTTCTTTCTTTCTTTTTTTTTTTTTTTCCTAGTTTTTGTTTTTGTTATTTTTTTTTAACTTACTTACTTAATTATATATATATATATATATATATATATTTTTTTTTTTTCCAAATCCTTTAATGGTTTATGAGATAATTTTTTTAACTTTTTTTTGTTTTGTGTTTTTTCATTGTTTTATTTTTTTATTTTATTTTATGTTTTCATTATTCTTTTGAAATTTTAATGTTTTTCAAAGTCATAATACAATCTTTTATGCCATTATTTCGAAATGTTGAAATTTCACCCTTGAAAAAAAAAGTGTTATCCCAGAGTCAACACTTTTCTTTTTAAGGGTGTTTTTTGGACAATTTTTGCACAAAAAATTGGTCTTCACCGCCATTTTTAAAACATGTTGAAAATTTACCCTAGAAAAAAAAGGTGTTATTTCAGCATCAACACTTTTCGTTTTTAGCACTGTTTTTGATGTTTTTACGGGGTTTTTTGGCTAGAGTTCCCGTTTTGAGTTTATAGTTCTTGTTTCAAAGTTTACATTGTTTATGGTATGTTGAACTTGTGGCGAGGAGGTGTTTTTGCTCCAAACCTCAATTCTTTAAAAAGACTAAAGTGATATCCATAAACCACATTATACCTACCCTCACATGATATGTATTTGATAAGGTGGTAGCTCACCTCATTCCAGGGATATGGTAGGCTTGTTCTCTTTACTCCATTCTTGTCCACAATGGGCTCCTCACCCTCTAAAAGGAATTTCTTCTTGGCAGTCTGGCTATCTCCCTTGTCTTCCTTTCTCCAAGGCACTCCTAGGGGAAGTGTGGTAATTCTAGTTATGAGTTCATAGGTGAGCTCTATGGAGAGGCCTCTCACCACAACAGTGGCATGGAATCTGGTCAATGGAATGAGGGAGAGAAAAATATTGGGCCACTTCATCATCATACCCTCTTAATTTTTCAAAATACCCCATCCAATTATTCCTTGTGAAGATTTCTAACACCTGAGGGTGTTGGTGGATTCTCACAGTGTTAATGGGCTCCCTTATATTAAACCCCCCTATCATTTTGGTTGGTGAATTTTGAGGAGCTGAGATGGTTGATACAATTTTTAAATGCAGAAGTAAATAACTAAAAGAACTGTGGAGACAATTCCCTTACACAGCTACCAAATTCACTCAATACTAGGGGATTTTCTGTTCAATTCACTTTGAAAAAGGGAAGTAATTATAGAGCCTACCTCCTCATAGTGTTTTTTGTAGCCAACCCTTGTGTTTTCCCCTCTGAAACTCCTCTCGGCCAATCCTGTAGACTATCTATCTCTATCCTATAGGATTCTTGTGCAATCCTGTAGGATTTCCTGTGTAATCCTGTAGGAAGTCCTGCACAGGAGAAAGATGGAATTTTCCTCTTCTGTAGGTTGCCTGGGTATGAGAGCGACTTTTCTAGAGTGAGCCTCAAGGAAATGAATGCATGAGTGCATGGGGATTGATGATTATTTCCTCTTATGGTCGAGTTGGGTGAGGTGGTGTGCTGGTAGCTGAGGTATGTTTTCCATTTTTGGACCATTGGTCCCCACTACCACCTCATCATTCCCCTCTCCTCATAATCAACTCCCACTTCATGCATCCGTAGCCTTAACTTCTTTTGCTATTCTCCTTTCTTTTCTTGACTTGACTGCTACCACATGTGGGAGGACCAATTATTTTGTCTTTGTTGATTGAACGAAGGTGGCCAAGTTAACTGGCCACCTTTCGCTTATAAACCAACTTTCTCATAACCTTTACATCTTTTGACTACATTATGCAAATGAGAGAGTGAAGCGAGATACTTACCTGTGGTGCTAATACCTTGTTTCAATTGTTGAAGACCTGAGGTGCTTGTTGTGTGTTGGTTGCATGCTATTTCTCCTTTCTTCTTCTTTATTTATTTATTTTTTTTATTTTTTTAGGGTTCCCTTGGTGTACAGGTACCTAGGGTTGAAGATGGTGTTGTTTCTGCTACTCTAGAGATTTTTTTGCCCTTGGATCTTCATGATGGAAGCTTTCTGCAATCATGATTTGTATTCTGTGGGATAGGCTACTACATGATTTCCTACAGGATGTCCTGTAGCTACTTCTCCCTTATAATTTCTAATCATTTCTTCTGCTGGGATTTTGAGGATGATGACATGGATTGAGAGGAAGACTAGGAGTGTGGAGAATGAGAAATACTCAGGTGCTGCTCCCTTCTACTCTCTGTTTCATTTTTTCTCTCTGTGTTTTCTCTTGAAGACTGTGATATATATATATATATATATATATATATATATATATATATATATATATATATATACTAATTTTTTAATGATGAAGTTGTGATGTAGGGATGTTATTATTTTGACATGGCAGGTCAATTTCTCATCCTAGGGTCACTTTCTGTAGGATTCCTGAGCCACTGTAATTCCTACAGGATCATCCTGTAGGTTTTCAGGGGATCCTGTAGGTTTACAGGGGATCCTGTAGAAAACACAGTCCCCTTGTAAATTGAAGCAAATGATAGGAAAAAATGAAATAAATGGTGGAGTGATGAATGAAAATGGGTGGAAAAATAAACATGGGAGTGGAAAAAGTTCCTTTTTTATTCTCCTCTATTCTCTGATCGTCCTCCTTACTGACCTGCAAATAGAAATTTTCATGATTTTTTTTCTCTCTCTCTTTTTTTTTGAAAACAACTAGTCTACCTCTTAGAGGTTTTCATCCTAGCTATTTGCCTTGGTTTTGGGTAGCGAATCCCCCGCGCAATGGGTTTGGGGCTTAAAGCCCACAATTTTGGGTACCGATATTGTAAAAGTTCGGCGAAGTGCATGGAGCGCGAATTGTAATGGGTCAAGTCAATGGGTTGTCCACCTGAAAATAATGTAAAATAATAGAAAGCGAGTCGACCTGCCCATGGTCCGCGGAATGTATAAATAGAGTAAGGCTCTAAGGGTAGAAGGTAGCTTTTGATGAAGATCTAAAGTGTATGGGTTTATAAGGCAAGATTGATCTGAGTCTGTAAGTCCATGTCATGGTCGGTAGTAGTTAGTGTAGGCTCTGCAGCTATGTGCATAGAGGCCTGGTAGAGTTTGCAGCTGTGTACGCGGACCCCTACAGCTGAGTGCGCAGGGTGAAAGAGGATTGTAATGAGATAGAAGATTAATAAAGATAAGTGTTTCTGAATTATTGTGCATCTGGGTGCAGATCTGTATGTCTATTCTTATGTTATGGTTTTATGCATATCTTTAATATTTATGGTTGTGCGCGCTAGTTATAATTATTGAATGCTTGATTAAGAATCTAAGAATTAGATCAGATCTATAATAACCACAATAATAATAAGGAATCTTGGAAGTGCCTCGTCGCAGAGCTATGTGAGGGTCAAACACCTGCACAGCATAGCGTGAGTACACAGATCAGTTCGCAACCCTCCAGACATCATCAAGACATCCCTAGGGTGCAGAAACCTGGTTCCAACACCCTCCCATACTACCTCGGGTGAGACTTCAATCTGTGCTCTGCGGCTTGTTGCTGAAAGGGCTGGTAATATGGGATTTGTTTTGCTAAAACACTTTCGAACCTGGGTCAGGCCCCAATAAGCCAACAAATGGTTCTGTTGCCAGGATCGTGATCTGCCTAAGGGATGTTTGATGTCGGAATGTTGGAACCCTACGAATAAAGAGATTGAAGATTGGTTGGATCAGAAGCTTCACAAGTTCATGTTACAGGAAAACAAAACCCCGTAGATATCTGAGAAGAGGTGGCTGGATCGCTACGTATATACGGAAATTCACGAGATCTTCTTCGTGTCTTTCTCTTTAGAGCTGTATGAGTGGATCGCAAGGCTAGCAGATAGCTAGGTAAGGTTCAAGCTTGAGAAACCCATAGTGTGGACTCTAGAGTTGGTGCGCAGGCTAGAGGAATCTAAAGATAAGAACGTGTGGATCATAGATCACTAGCTAGATTGGATAATAGGAGCGTTTATCACTGAATTTGTGATAGACACGACTGTCAGCTACAACGAAGCAGAAAGATGTTTTCTCAAGGGACCGCGAGGTAAGTACATCAAATCATTGAATACCTGGATTAAGATGCTATTGTGTGAAAAACGGGTGATGCGAATCCATTAATGAGTGGAACGATGCAGAGCGGAAGGGCATACAAGGGTATCGAGGGGTTAGGAAACAGTCCTTTAATTTCACCTCTGCGGGAGGGTGAGGAAGAGCACACTTGGGCTTCTCCAAGGAGTGCAGTCAGTTTGATAAGGAAACGTATTCCATAGCTATCATCTCTGCTAACACCACCACTCACGTCACCTCCTTCACCCCCATCTTCGCCCACACCACCTCCACCAAACCAATAGTTTAGCATGGCAAGCACGATTAAGTTGTCTATATTCAGAGGAGTAGGGATTGAAGATCCCGATCAGTTTCGGTTCATAGTAAGAGCAATGTGGGAAGTGCACAGAGTTATGGATGATAACATTAAAAATGCCACCTTGGTAAGTGCGTTGTAGGATCACACGCTGACTTGGTATATCAAGCACTCAAATGATCATCCAAAGGTCAGGATAGTGGAAATCCAGATTGCATTAAACAAATAATCTAGCTAGTTGAAATCAGACATGCAGTTGATCATCGGATTCAAGGAGATCGTGATGCTTCCAGGCGAAACCCCTTGGGATCTGGATCAGAGACTGAAGAGCACGATCCGCGAGGCTAACATGACGCTGATGGATACGTAGCACCATGCATGGTTTGTGGCATCTTTGACACCATGTCTGAGGACGAGGCTATCACAGCAGAAGATTTCAACCTAGGCTGAAGCATTGGAAATAGCAATGAGGTTGCATGAAACTCCGATACAGGATCTTGGGTTGGGAGTCCAGTAGATCCACACACAACTACAAAACCTATGCTTGGAGATGCAAAGCTTGAAATAAGATAGGGCACCCCGGCCAGAAGCGCGAGAAGCAGTGTGGTGCATAAAATGTAAAAGCCAGTGTCATGATAAGGATCATTGTCCAGTATTCGCGAACTATCTAGTGGCGTGGGGGGGGGGGGGGGGGCAATGTCGTTGAGACTAGAGGTGTAGGTAGGGCCAAGTGTAGCACCCGTGCTTTGGTGCATGATCTATTGGGTGGGAGGAAAGCACATGACGAACAACTATCATCTATTGCAGAAGTTTACATAGACCCCCCAGCAGCTATTTGGCAATTTTTGTAGATCGATGGGCCACGATGAGAAAAACTGTCGAAAATATGAATTATTAATGGATAGGACACCTGCCTACAGGATGCAGATGAAAACGCAAGGCATTGATCTAGCCGCGGGGATAGGGCATGCTGGATTTCAAGGGTGAGGTCGAGGATGAGGGGGGATGGGGCCAGGAAGGGGCCACGGACAACTAATCTGTTATAACTGTGGAGGACCAGGGCACTACGCTCGCTACTGTACCAACCCAACTAGAATATCGTGTTTTACTGTGAATAGTTCAATCATGAAATGATAGATTTCCCCACATTGATAGCACAGATACGCGAGAAAAAGGTAGCACAACCTACGCCGACGCAGAACATCCAAATGATGAAATCCGAGCCGCGCGAAGAAGACCCCAGCGTGAACATGATGCTTAGAAGTGGCACAACCATAGGGGAAGATAAGGGGAAACAACCTGAGCAAAATGCATGGGTTCGCAAGCCTCCTACAAAGGAACCTGAGTTTGACTTGGAACATGCAAAAGAGACATTTATGGAAGCTAAGAAGAGCTTTGCGGAGGTCTCTACTTCAGGTAGTAAGGATCAACCCGAGCAGTAAATGGATCCCTCTATGCTAACTACCTTTTTAGAGACATGCATAAAGCTGCTACACAACACGAAAGCAGTTAAGGGATTACAAGAGCTGATAACTAGGTGCGCAGGGTCAGGTGAACCATGTGTGGTCCGCAAACTAGGAAAGCATGCTTTGCGCACCGGGCGGGAAATGCGATTGATGGCGCAGATTGGCAACTTTGAGATGGATCAGGTCATCCTGGACTTGGGTTCGAATGCGAATGTGCTACCTAAACAGACATGGGAATGCATGGGTAGGCCCGCGTTGCAGTGGTCTCCTATACAATTACGGATGGCAAACCAACAAAAGATCTTGCCCATGGGGAGATTGCAAGGAGTAACAATGGATATCGAAGGCGCAAGCACACAAATGGATTTTGAGGTAATAGAAATTGTGGATGACAGTAACTCTTACCCTACGTTGCTAGGAATAGACTGGGCTACGGATATGAATGGAGTCATCAACTTAAAGAAGTGGAAAATGATATTTGAGAAAAAATCCCTACATGTTGTCATTCCACTAGATCTAGCCGAAGGAGCGCGCTACACTGAACCTGTGTGCAGCGATGGAGGAGATGAGGAGCTGGGTTGTATCTACAAAATAACTGCGTGAAACTAGGAATGGCTAAATCCAACTGTAGATGGAACGATATCGTGGGAACATGCAGAATCTTTCCTTTCAGATTAAAATGAAGACGATGAGCGGTGGCACAATTGGTTGAGTAAAGTGACAACGCTAAACTGCAATATGATGACCAAATCATTGTGTTGCGTAACCGCCCAGGCTCGAGATCTACCAATATATGATGGATTGATAGCGGTGGATGAATTCTTGAAAAAATTTGAGAGTGCAGTACCAGAGCATCAAAGGTTCGATGCATTAATGTGGGTTTTGCGTGCAACACCTGCGCATTGGTGGGGAACACATGAAGGAAATTTTGAAAACTAGCGCGACTGCAAAAGGATGATGTAGCTACGGTTTTGGAAGCTGGAACTACGAATAGCCAAGAAGTACGATGGGCATGATGAACTGCGCATGCACCTCACAAAATGGACCAAAGCCTATGGCGAAGATCCCCAGCCTGAATGGGTACACTTATTCTATCATACCCTGGATGTCATCCCAAGAAACTGGTATACCGAGACAAAACTCTGACATGGTACGGGTGAATGGGATATCTTGCGCGAGGGATTTTTGTTAATGTTCTTATTTGAAGACCAGTGGGCGGATACTGTTGACGATGCACTGCAAGTTGTGAAAGCCACCATTTTCAAAATACCGCAGGAACCACGAGAAATAGTTCAACTAGTATGGTCTCATCAGTTAAGTCAGGCCCTAGAATGTTACAATGTACAAGCGGAGGATGAGGATGATGACCCCCGAAATATTTCTATTCCAGAGAGGGAAGGGAGCTGCAAAATTTGAGGACCACCAATTGAGGACCCCAGCATCACTGCGCCATTAAAAACGAAGTAGGTAAACATTGGTACAGATGAGGAACCGAAGTATGCAACACTTGGGCACTATTGGGATGATGCCACATTGGATAAGGTTGTCGAGTTACTTCACGAATATCAAGACTTATTCCCGACCAAAATCACGGAGTTAAAAGGGATCCTCGGTGACCTAGGAATGAGGAAGATAACTTTGAAACTGGATGTGAAGCTAGTTAAGCAGCGCCCTTACCGTTTGAATCCACAGTATAAGGAAAAGGTCCGCGAAGAATTGGACAAAATGATGGCAGTAGGAATTATTGAACCAGTGGAGGAGTCTGACTGGGTGAGTCCTATGATAGTGTAGGAGAAAAAATAGAAGGGAAAAATTCAAATCTGTGTAGACCTTCGAAAGCTGAATGATGCCTATGTTCATGATCCATTCCCGACACCATTTATAGATGAAGTCCTAGAGAATGTTGGTGGACAGGAAGTGTACTCATTCATGGATGGGTTCTCAGGGTACCATCAGATCAAGATCATGCCAGAAGATAGAATCAAGAAAACCTTTGCAACCGAATGGGGATGTTTTCAGTACACTATTATGCCCTTGGGGTTGAAGAACATGCCAGTGATATTTTTGTGTGTAGTAGTAGCCGCATTCAAGGAATTCATCCATAAGTTTTTGGAAGTTTATTTTGACGATTGGACTGCATTTGGGCTAGTCAAGAAACATATATCAAGCTTACGGTTGATGCTGGATACTTGCCGATGACACCAAATTGTGCTGAATCTTAAGAAGTGCACATTCCTCGTTCCCTTTGGAAATTTTCTCAGCCATGTAGTCTACAGACAAGGCCTGATGGTGGATCCCGCGAAGATTGTTGTCATACTCAATCTGGAGACGCCGTGAAGTGTCAAACAACTACGTGCCACGTTGGGACACACTGGTTACTATTGGAAGTTCATTAAGAGCTACGCACAAATCACGGCACTAATGGAACAGTTGTTGAAAAAGGACACTACATATTGTTGGAATGAGGAATGTAAGAAGAGTCTGGAGGTTCTCAAGGAAAAAATGGCATCCGCTCCCATTCTGGTCTTTCCAAAATGGGACATCAAGTTTCATGTACATGTTGATGCGTCATATATCGCATTGGGTGTTGTACTTACGCAGGAAGGCACAGAAGGTGTCGATCACCTGATCACATTCGCAAGCTGACGGTTGTCTAAAGTTGAAAAGAACTATTCTACTACTGAGCGTGAAGGATTGGCGATGGTATATGCACTCTAGAAATACTGCCACTATCTGCTGGGTGGGAACTTTAAGATGTATATTGATCATTGCACACTAAAATACTTAGTGAATAAGCCTGTGTTGGGGGGGCGCATATGCAGATGGATGCTCCTATTCCAAGAGTATGACTTTGAGGTCATCGTAAAATTGGGACGCTTAAATGTAGGACCAGATCACCTGTCCAGAATTGAGACCCGAGAGGAGCCAACGAATTTGGAGGAATGACTACCTGACGCACAACTATATGTAGTGCAGGTTGCGGATGGCCACTTCGAAGATATAATCCATTTCTTAACCATAGGGACCACACCATAGGGATATTCAGTCCAGCAGAAGAAAGAATTGGTGATACGCACAGTGGATTTCTTTGTCATCACCGGGCACCTCTATAAAATGGGAAATAACGAGATATTACGACAATATGTACTTGAATTTGAATGAGGGCAGATCCTCGCAGAAGCACATGGGAGGGTTGCAGGAGGACACTATGCAGGATGGGCGACCGTGTAGAAGATTCTTCACGTCGGCCTATGGTGGGAAACCCTACATTAAGACTCAAAAGCACATTGTCGTGCTTGCGACGTTTGTCAATAGACTAGGAAACCTTTGCAAAGGGATGAGATGCCACTCAATCCACATCTGAAGCTGCAACCATTCGAAAAATGGGCAATCGATTTTGTAGGGTCGATCAAGCCTTGGGTGAAAATGGATGTGTGCTACATCATCACCACAACTAAGTACTTGACGCGATGGGCAGAAGCACAGCCAGTTAAGGACTGCACAGTAGCCACAACTATGAAATTCTTGTTCGACAACGTGCTGACATGGTTTGGATGTCCGAAAATTCTCATGAGTGACTGCAGAACGCATTTCCTAAATGAAACTATCTGTGCACTCACCGAAGAGTTCCAGGTGTATCATCAGTAGAGCACTCCATATTATCCGCAAGCCAATGGGATAGTAGAAGCCTTTAAAAAATTTCTGGAGCATGCGTTGACTAAAGTATGCAATTCGCAGTGAAACGATTGGGATTTGCGCATACCTGCTATGCTATGGGCATACCAAACCACATGCTAGAAATTGACGGGTTAGACACCCTTCTGGTTAGTCTACGACACAAAAGCCGTCATGCAAATGGAATACATTGTACCCAGTTTGTGAATAGTAGCAATGACAGGCATGGCAGACTGTGGGGCCTTGGAAGAGAGGCTCGTGCAACTGGAAGAACTTGAGGAGGAATAGTTTCTCGCAAGATTCCATTAGCAGGTACAGAAGCAGAGAGAAAAATCTTGGCATGATCACTATATCAAGTTGTGCACGTTCAAGGAAAACAATCTAGTATTGTTGTACGACAACAAGTTCGAGAAATTCCCTGGAAAACTCCGAATGCATTGGTTGGGACCATATGTAGTCAAAGAAGTCATAGATGGAGGAGCGATCTAGCTCGGCAAGCTTAATGGAGAGCCCTTAGGAAGAGTAAATGGTAGTCATATGAAGCTCTACATGGGTGGGCCAGCTACCTAACTAATTGACAGAAGCACAGTCTCACCGCTCCTGATAGTTGAAAGAGAGCACGGGACAGTAAAACAGTCTATTAAGGAGCTACACAAAAACAGGGGCACATGCAGGATTGGTATGTCACAAAGTTCACGGTTGCGCAGAAGGGGCTGCGCTGCTACGTGGATAAACATGGAAGTGACCGTTTTTGTCACTATTCATGACAAGATTTCCAAGTTACATCGAAAAGGAGCGGGCAGCGAGCAATTAAGATACGAAGTATGAGCCAGATTTAGAACAATCTATCGTAGATCTAACATTCACAAGCCAGAAAAGGAGGGAACAAATGAATTTGAATTTCAATAGGCCTATAAATCACAGTGGGGCATCAACTGAACAATCTTTGGTGTTTTGAGAAGTAAGCTATTGTGCCTTCCAATTGGTAGGGAACCGTTGAACTTCAACAATCAAGGAGTAAGCCCGGAGGTTTTAATATTGCCACAAGAGATGCAAGACCTTCTGGATATTGTGATGGCAACGGCCACGAATGTCATGCCGAGCTCAATACCAATGGTAGGGGATGTACCAGAAATTCGTAGACAAGTAGCAGAACTGGTCCTGATGCCACTGCCTAAACCAAGGGCTGGCAGGCGATCCATGAAAGATAACAAAAGGATGGTGAATCTTGAGACAAATTATGGAATTGCAGTTAACAGTTCGTCTCTGATGCACTTTGAATATTGGGATCTCGTGGACAGCAACATCTCTCTTGTAAAAATGCAACACAAGCTTCAACAGACAGTGCGTATACTGGACTAAAGATTGGAAACTTGCTGCTTTGGCACAAAGACTTCCCGCCTTTGGCGCCTCAGCTAGAGCTAAAATCCTATGAGGGGTCGCTTTGTGTTAAATGAGAAGAGTAGAATGAGCATCAATGGTTAAGAAAATTAGCACAGGTAATGAAGCAGGAGCTTGAAGAAGTTTTGCAGGAATCAAGGATGGAGTGACATAACGTAGTGCGTCACTCATAGGGATGGTGGATCGCAACATCATGGCACCGCGTCTCGCTGCACTGACGAGTGACTCGGGATGAGTCACGATGATTGTGTTGGGGGCCTGTTGGGCAGAAGATCCCCCATGTAATGGGTTTGGGGCTTAAAGCCCACAATTTTGGGTACCGATATTGTAAAAATTCCGCGAAGTGTGTGGAGCGCGAATTGTAATGGGTCAAGTCAATGGGTTGTCTGCCCGAAAATAATGTAAAATAATAGAAAGCGAGTCGACTTGCCCATGGTCCACAAACCATGGGAATGTATAAATAGATTAAGGCTCTAAGGTAGAAGGTAGCTTTTGATGAAGATCTAAAGTGTATGGGTTTGTAAGGCAAGATTGATCTGAGTTTGTAAGTCCGTGTTGTGGTAGGTAGTAGTTAGTGTAGGCTTTGCAACTGTGTGCGTAGAGGCCTAGTAAAGTCCACAACTGTGTGCGTGGACCCCTGCAGCTGAGTGTGCAGGGTGAAAGAGGATTGTAATGAAACAAAAGATTAATAAAGATAAGTGTTTATGAATTATTGTGCATCTAGCCGCAGATTTGTATGTCTATTCTTAAGTTATGGTTTTATGCATATCTTTAAGATTTATGGTTGCGCACGTTGGTTATAATTATTGAATGCTTTATTAAGACTCTAAGAATTAGATCAGATCTATAATAACCACAATAATAATAAGGAATCTCAGAAGTTCCTCATCGCAGAGCTATGTGAGGGTCAGACACTTGCACAACCCTCCAAACCTCATCAAGACATCCCTAGGGTGCGGAAACCTGGTTCCAGCCCCCTCCCATACTACCTTGGGTGAGACTTCAGTGCGCGCTCCGCGGATTGTTACCGAAAGGGCTGGTAGTGTAGGATTTGTTTGGCTAAAACACTTCTAAACCTGGGTCAGGCCCCAATAAGCCAACACCTGGGTACCGTGAGAGAGGTTTTCACCCAAATATCTTTTCATTTTCTCTCCTTTTTTTTTTTTTTTTTTTTTTTTTTTTTTTTTTTTTTTTCTGATACCATTGGGCTACCCCAAAAGGTTTTCAACCCAATAGTGGGACTCAGGCACCTCATGGAGGTTTTCACCTGAGTCTCCTTATTTTTTTCTTCTCAGTGACTTGATGAGGCAAGAGCTGAGACTTGCTCCATTACCATCATTGTTTTATTGATACCATCAATGAACTCTTGCTTTGACAATGGTCTTTTGTAAACTTTCAATCTGTGTCCATTAACAAGTAAAGGAATGGCCTCTGCATCTATGGTTCTAATCTACACTGAGCCATTATCATGACATCTTTCTATAATATAAGGCCCTAGCCATATTATCCTTAACTTGCCCTTAAAGTATTTATATCTGGAACCATATAACAAAGCCCAATCACCTTCTTTAAATTGCTTATCCTTGATGTTCTTATCATGCCAGATCTTCCCTTGAAGTTGGGTTACCTCTATGTGTAGGAGGGCCTACATTCTGAACTCATCTAAACCATTCAACTGGAGCAATCTCTATTTTTGTGCACTATTGAGATCTAGATCTAGTTGGGCTGCCATCGTTAATGTGTTATACTGAAACTCAATGGACAATAGGGTCTTTTTCACATAGACTAGCTCATAGGGCGTGAATCGAGTGGTGGTCTTCCAGGTGGTATTATAGGCCCAAGTGGCCTTAACTAGTCTATCTACCCAATCTTTCTTGCTACTATTAACCACTTTGGTCAAGATGCCCTCCAGCGCTCTGTTGGTCACCTCCACTTTCCCATTAGCTTGTGGGTGATAGGGAGTGGAGGTTCTATGCTTGATCTTGTGTTGGTTGAGAAAGTCTTCAATCATGTTGGAGGTAAACTAGTTGCCTTGATCAATGACCAGCTCTCTAGGGTACCCAAATTTGTAAAATACATTCTCCCTTAAGAACTCAGCTACCTTCTCCTCTGTTTCTGCCTTAATTGCCTTGGTTTCAGCCCACTTAGTCAGATAGTCAGTGCACACAATGATGTATTGTTTTTGCTTGGAAGGAGGGTCAATAGGTCCAATGAAGTCCATGCCCCACTTGTCAAATGGCTCGAAAGTCACTTGAGGCTATAGAGGAATTTCATTCCTTGGAGTGGGCTTTCCCATCCTTTGGCACCGATCACACTGACTAGTATGTCTTTTCACATCCTGATGAAGAGTGGCCCAATAATAGCCTTCTTGTAACACTTTGAATGTTGTCCTCTTTGTTGCAAAGTGACCTCCACAAGGCCCATCATGACAAGTCTGAAGGATGTCAAAGACTTCCTCCTCCCTCACACACCTTCTCAAGATTTTATTTGGGCCAAGTTTGAAGAGATTGCCCCCAATCCAAGTGAAGGGGGTGCTCTTCCTTATAATCTTGCTTTTCATGTTGGAGGACAAGTTCGGCGGGAACTGTGCAGATACCAAATAGTTTTCTATGTTATAAAACCATGGAGAGAGAACTGAAATGGAAAACAAGTGCTCATCCGGTAACTGGTCATCAACAATTCCCTCCTCACCTGCAGGCAGAGTTAATCTAGACAAAACATCTGCAACAACATTTTCCTTGCCAGGCTTATTAACAATAGTTAGATCAAACTACTGTAATAAAAGTAACCATATTATAATACAAGCATTCAAAATGGTTTTATTCATTAAATATTTGATTGCATCATGGTCAGTATGGACAAATGTTTGATAGCCTGTAATATAATGCCTAAATTTTTTCAATGAATGCACAACAGCCAGGAGCTCCTTTTCGGTCACTGTGTAGTTCAGTTTGGACTTTGACAGATTCTTACTGATAAAGTAAATGGCATAAGGAAATTTTTCATATATCTAACCTAGGGCTACTCCTATGGCTTTGTGTGAGGCATCAGCATGAATATGAAAATGAAGGGCCCAATTTGGGCCTTGGACAATCGGTGTAGTGGTTAACTTGTTCTTCAGGATGTCCAAGGCCTCTTTATAGCTTTTTAACCATATAAAATCAGAGTCTTTGGCAACAACCCAAATAAAGGAGAGGCCAACTTGCTGAAGTCCTTTATGAACCTTCAGTGGTATCCAGTTAACCCTAGGAAACTTCTGACATCTATCTGCTATTTTGTTTGGGTCCACCTGTAGTCCTTGCTAAGATATTGAATGACCCAGCATGGTCCCTAAAGTCATCAAGAATTCACATTTTTCGGGACTAAGAGAGAGGTTCATTTCAATTCATTTGTGAATTACTTTACCTAGGTTGGACAGATCCTCTTGGAAATCACATCCATGAGGTGTAAAATCATCCATATAAATTTCTACCGCATAATGGACTAACTCAGCAAAGATACTCAAGACTACTCTATGGAAACTGGCAGGAGCATTGCATAGGCCAAAAGGAAGGACCCTATAGGAAAAATTTCCCCAAGGACAAGTGAAGGTGGTTTTATCCTAGTCCTTTGGGCTGATTTGGATTTTATTATACCCGCTGAATCCATTTAGGAAAGAGAAAAACTTTTTCCCTGCCAGGCCATCTAGCACTTGATCGATGAAAGGTAGAGGGAAATGGTCCTTCTTTGTGGCTTTGTTCAACTCCCTGTAATCAACATAAATCCTCCACTTACCATTTTTCTTGGGAACTAACACCAAAGGAGAGACCCACTCATTGTCAGAGATAGGATAAATGAATCTTGCATCTAGAAATTTTGGCAGTTCTTCTTTGACAATATCTTTAAGAGCTGGATTCATCCTCCTTTTGGGTTGTCGAATTGGCTTGTAACCTTCTTTGATGTAAATGTGGTGAGTACACACTAAGGGGTGTGCTCCCTTCATTTCTTTGTAACTCTAAGCAAAGGCATCCAGATGTTTCTTTAGCATGTTGCATAACTTCTCCTCTTGGAGAATAGAAAGAGATGGATTGATTTTCAAAGTTCTATCGAGGCCAAATTCTATGGTTTTGACATGGAGAGGGTTGGAATCAGCCAAGTATAGATCAATTGGATGGTTTTTCTGGGTTTCCTTTACTACTTCTTCTAGGTACAATGTATTGGGAGTTGGACTTTGTAGTAGGTGTTCAATCAAATCATCTTCATCCTATTGTCCTCCTCCCATGGTTGTTTCTAAGGTATAAAGTTGGGAAAAATAAACTTTATCTTCTTTCTCCTGTTCCATCCATAAAGGTAAATCATGTTCTAGATATGGCTGAGCAGGAGGGTATAAGACTAACTTCTTAGAGATATGCCCATTCTTGATGGTCATATTCCTAGCTCTACAACTGATGTAAGCATCGACAGTGGCCAACCAGGACCTCCCAAGGATGAGAGGGTAACCAGTAAGCTTAGCCTTAGGCTAGAGAACTAGGAAATCTACAGGGTACTCCCAAGAGTCAGTGGAGACCATCACATCCTCCACAATCCCCTCAAGGGTCACTGTGGAGCGAACTGCAAGTTGCAGGACTGTTGTGGTCTTTCTCAATGAACCTTAAAGGTTGAGCTTGAGCATGGTGGCCTTAGTCATCACATTAATGGCAGCCCAAAGATCAATCAAGTGTGTGGGACAATGGTACTGTTGATGTGCACATCTACTATAGGGCTCCCAGGGTCCAAATACTTTGGACAGATTGTCTGCCCCAGCATTAAGTCGGACAACTCTCCAATGACATTAATGGTAGGGGAATCTCTTCTTCGCCTCCCTGGATGCTTGAAGCACTTCTCCTTAATCAACTTGTTGTAAATAGGTACATCTTTAATGGCTTGGAGAAGTGGAATCTTGACACATAGGTTTTTCAATTCTCCCAGAAGTTCAGGGGTAGGCTTGAGTGGTTGAGTTAATCTCTCAGGAAAGGGTGGATTTACTTTAAGAATGCTTTCCTCTCTTTCTTCTTCAACCTCCCTAGGTGGAGGTGGAGGTTGGTTATCCAGGAGAACTCTCCCAGATCTCAGGTTAATTTCCTGGATCTCCACAACATAAGTTGGATATGATGTCTCTCCACTGTATACTTGTTATGCATGTCTGTTGTTCGGGTTTAGATTTGGCTGGGCAAGCATCTGGGGTTGTTTAGGTGGAGCAGAGTGTAACAACTGTGGTTGGGCAAGTGGTGAAGGAAATAAAGCAGGAACATTGTTGTACTAGGGCCTCCACCCCTGGGGCGGTGCATTCCACTGAGGTTGTGACTGAGCTAGATCAGAATGATACTGAGATGAAAAGGACCAAGGAGGAGGTGTAGACTAGGAAGGATGAGCAGGGTGTCCCCAAGAAGGTATGGATATGGTCTGGTTGGGGTTGTAATATGCATGTGATGACCCTTGCATGCCTTGTTGGTATGGCCTAGGCCCATGAGGTCTCCTTTGGTTTATGTAGAAGAGTTGCTCAATGACCCCTTCAACTGCTTGATATACAAATTTGAGTCTAGGAAAACAAAGGCACTTGTCTATGGAGTGGTTTTCTTCACAAACTGAGCAAATTTCAATAGAATTCAATGGAAATTCATTCCTAGGGTGTCTCTTGGTGCATCTAGGGAAAGAAGTAGACAAGGTTCTCTCTGCTTCCTCCTGCTTTCTCCTAATGTGCATAGTGTCCATATGTAAGGAAAAGGTTTGAATCATCTGACTCTTGAAATCTTCCAGCATGTTTCCAATTTCACCCTTGATGGATGAATTGGAAGAGGATGTACTGACCATAGGTTGACTTCCCCTACCCTTTTTCCTAGCTGCCCTAGAATGGTTTCTAAAGACAGTCTTGATATCCTCATAGGGTAACTGGTATATATATCCTCCTACTAACAAGTGTATGGTATCCAAAAGGTCTTCCCTTACTCCTCTAAGAAGGACCAGCTTCAGTGACTCAGGGTCAAGTGTGCACCTGGCCCTTTTGTAACTAAGCTGGAATATTTCTTCATAATCCTCTAGGGATTCATCATTACCTAAGGTCATCCTAAAAATTTCCTCTTTAGTATCTTTAGACCTACAGTAGTCTTGATACTTATTGTTGAAGGCTTACTGAATCTGATCCCAAGTTGTGATGCTATCCCCAGGTAAACCCATTAACCAGTGGAAAGTTGCATCCTTGAGGGTAGATGGAAATAGTTTCAACTTCTGCTCATCATTTGTGTAGTCATAGGTTTGGCATATAACATCAAACTCAAATAGGAAAGTGTCAGGATATTCTGTGGTCAGGCCATGGAAATGAGGAAGGGCAAAGGGGCTTATATTTTTCATCTTAGTGTTCCCATTGGATTCCCTAATGGGGGAGGCAACCCAACTCTCTCTCTATTCCCTCTATCATTTTTGTTTTCAGCCATTGTCTCAGTAGGAATGGGTTCTTCTTCTTCCCTTGTCGGTTCTTCAAATATGTTTGGTTGCTCACCTAAGCGTTCCTCTAGTTCACAGCCATTGAAGAAGAGGGAAGTTTGGTTGTTTGATGCAGTGGGGGTATTTGGAAAAAGTTTCCCTAAGTTATCCCTATTCCTACGAGGCATGAAAGGAGATGTTTTTGGTTTGGTTTTGTGTTTTTTTTAAACTTTGGGCAGTACTTTGCATAACTAAAATTGTAGATTGAATGGAAATTACTGACTGAATGAAAAAATAATTGTTGAATTGAAATCTTACTTGCAAAATGGAAAGGAAAGCGGAGAATGTAGAATGAAAAAGGAAGAAACTAAATTAATTTTGTAGAAATGAAACTAATGGCAGAAGATTAGAAACAAGAAATAAAAGAAAGAAAGCAGTAATCACATATTACTCAGACACCTCCTCGACAATGGCACCAAAAAGTGATGAGCACCAATATTGTAGCAAGACTGTTGCAACTCCTGGGCTACCAACTTTACTTTATCAACCTAGGGTTCGTACAAACTTGGAGGTGACAGTGCTGTATACACAAGTAAAAGTGATGGTTCTAACTTTTGTCACTGTTTAGTTGGTGAGAGACCACTAGGGTTTTCAAGCTACACTTCTATGGATTCAAAAGAAGCTTGGTTCCTTGATGAAAGAAATAGAAATCTACTCTAAGAGAGAGTTGATCTACTGTAATAATGAAAAAGACTAAAATTCAATGCTAAGGCACACCATTTCCTAATTAACTGCTAAGAGTTATGCTTTGCAATAATGCTAAATTAACATGAACAAAATGCTACTGTCCTAAGCATGGAAGTTAAAAACATCAAACATCATTGTTATGCATGTAAAGGACTATAATAAATCTGTTTTGTCTTTTTATACTTTTCATGAAAAATCAAGTGTGCAAGCTAATCTCTTTTGCTGATTTGGTAGGTGGCTTAGGGATGTTGGTGGATGGCTAGAAGGTTCAGGATATGGTTGGAAGGTTTGGGAGACCCTTGGGTGACCTTGGGTGGATTCCTAGAGGTTTTCCCTCAATTCAACCTCAAAACAAGCCACTATAGGAAAACCTACAGGATGTACTAGAAACCTATAGTATTCCCTATATTTATACACGATACAGCCGAGAGAAACAAAATGGGTGTTGGAGGTGATGGGAGGCTTAGGGAAGGTGGTTGATTGGTGGAATGGAGTGAGAAAAGGCCTAGGATCACTCAGAATCCAAAACCAAGTTTAGGAGATGGTTGGATTTGTTCAACATGCTTGGGGGAATTTCTACGTAAAATTGTGAAATTGGTGAAGTTCTTGATGAAAACAAGGAATGCCTATGGGTGGATGAAGTTGGAAGGTGGTTGCTTGCTATGAGATCTCTTTCTACTTCTGAAGCACCTGTTGTGCATCAAACATGTATAATTTCCAAAAATTCATGTAAACAAGAAGAATTCTCATGAGCTAGAAAAGTAGAATTTAATGAACTAACTGTCTACCTTGTGCATGAGGAAATTACTGAATAAAATGGAATCATGGATGACATCTATTGCAAGAATTATGATAGAAGAGATGGCAATGAAATCCTACACTTGAAAAACTGATCAAATGCTAGTTCAAGAACAGTAAACTCTAAATCTTATGAAAGAAATGGAAATCTGTCTTTTTGGGGCTGGATAAGGATGTTTTCCTCAAATCATGATCCCAGAAGGAAGAAGTGAGGCTAGGAAACCTACTGATAGCTTTGTGGTGCTTCTTTTATCCCTTCTAACCTACCACTGAAGTAAGGCAAAAATGGAAGCAAACTAATAAACAATTAATCAAATCTACACTACTTGCAATGAAATACTTCTAAATACAGTTTAACCATGAATCTATGATACTAAGATAATTATATAAATACAAGAAGAGGAGCCTTTGCTACTGGGGTTGAACCCTAACCCAAGAGCTTTAGCCCTTTGAGTTAACTCAATGCTGGATCAAAAAAAATCTCATTCTTATTACCAAAACAGAGAATTACGCCAAAGTCTTCCACAAGTCTGGAGCTTGAAAATAACTAGAGTTTTTACAACAAAAAAATCAAATCCTAATAAGGATCTAGGCCTCTCTACTTATACAACTGAAATCCCCAACGACTTTATTAAATTTAGGGAGGCTTGACTCCCAAACTTGAGATGAACTAAATCTATGTCTATCACTTGCTCGACTGCCTTCTGATCTTCATGACTTGGCTACTTTCACTCCGAATATTCGAATGGGGGAGGAGTAAATGAGGAGTATTTACCTCCTACAATCTCTCTCCCTTGTCCCATTCGAGTTTCAAACCTTAGTCTTGCCAAAATTTCTTTATTTTCTCTTCCAAACCTGCACTTAATGCATATTAGTTCACTATTCATAATATCTAACTTTAACTCATCTCATTAAACAAAATATAATCAAAACATGTAATAAGTTGTGAGAAGAGTTGATTTGACTAAGCCAGGAGGTGAATTAAGGCCCATATAATTACCTAATGATGAGGCCCCGAAAATCCATCTGGTCTCACTGGACCCATATTTGGAACATGGTCGTTTTGTCAGTATTTTGTCCCATAAAAAATATTTCTAAATTCATTTCATATTTAAAAAAGAAAAAAAAATCTTAAAAATTTACAAAAACTTAAAAATTGTTACCTATGTCTCCCCATGCTGTGTTTGGTGGCAACACCAAGTCTGGATCTCCTCAGAAATCCATACCAGCATATGGGTAGTCGTCGACTGCGATGATCTGTTGGTCCCACCAAGCGAAAAACTCATCATCGAAAGTCATCCTAGGCACGTCCCCGCCTCCAAGGCGTTTCATCAAGTCAGCCCATCTACCCATCCAAGGATCTCGAGGGCTGCTGATGGAGACAGATACTTTGGGATGTAGCCCAGGTACCTTCTCGAAGAAGAAGGAGCATAAGATAGTCCCATATCCAAAGTTCTTTGTCTGACCCTTCTGAATAGAGGTTAGCTGGCTCTTCATGCTGGTCAAGAGAGGCGTGCACCAATCGAAAACCATGGTAATGCATTCCACTGCCAGGCTCATGGACACTCGTGAATTCTGATGCAGTGAAGCTGATCCATTCACCCTGACAATGGTAAACAACAGAATCCTCAGAGATAAACTATCCATGTGTTTGATTGGAATATGACTTCCAATATTTTCTGGGTGTCTAGGATAGTATATATGTACATAGTCTTCTACTGAAAGGCTACTTCTTGTCCTGCCAGTCGAATGCATGACCTCCCCTATTCGGAAGAGACCTGTAATAAAGTAGATGTCTTCAACCTCAATCCGTAGAGGTATCTGATCTATCATGAAGGCATCATCCTCTACACTCCAGTAGTGGATCAGAAATTAGAGTAGGCATGTGTTGGCTTTCATGTTCGACATTTTGAAGAATTTCAATAATCCACACCATCTCAATGCATCTAGTACATTTTGGTCGTTCATTACCTCATTTTCAATTGTGGTATGCTCTCTCTCTCTCTCCATGTGATGGTCATCCTGAAAAATTTGAGTTTCAACTGTTAGATTTTGTGTTTAAACTTCAACTCGCGTACACGCGGGTTCCCTTTAAACACAGTCGCATGTAGGGCCGTCGTATATGTGGGTTGATCACATCCAACCCGCATGTATGCAGAGTTTGATTTTTTGGCATGAATTCCCATGGTCAAATCTTAATGAAAACTTTTAAAAACTATCACAAAACATTGCAAGCATGATTTGAGGGTTACCTAATAACTTTGGTGTGATTTGAAAAGGCTAATTGTTCAGAGGCAAGTTTGCTCCTTTTTGATCTACAGCTATTTGCTCCAAACATAAATAAAAAAATTGTGAGTCCAAAAGTCATTATATAGCTTTGAAATTGCAAAATATTTTTTCAAAACTTGATTTTTTTGTCTCATGATTTTTTTGACTTGTGGGCTTGGATTGTCGAGAATGGGTTATTTTTTAGGATATTTTGGAGACTTCTTCGAGATGTTATTTCGGTCCCATAACTGCTGACCCGTCATGGTAGGTATCGTTCACTCACTGGCATATAGGTTAGGGAAAACCATTTTTTCCATTGCATCTTGCATACTAGCCTCTGTTTAGCAATACATTAGCCGTAGGGTTGACCCCATCATGTCTTGGTTCGAAAACCATGTTCACTTGCTGATTTTTAAAACATGATGCAATGGTAGAGCCATCCTTTACATGGGCATATTAGTTAGAACCTTGTTGACATTAGTTTCCCATGTTGTTATACAGAGTAGGCTCGGGAGTACTCTTTAGTCCTGCCATGACTTGTGCATTGAAGACACATTCTCCTTGCTTCCATGCTTATTTCTAGCGTTATACCCTAGAGGCTCCTTTGTGTTGAGTTGTATTGCTGCATTGCATTTTGACTATTTGCACCTTTTGGCCTTGAGACGACTTCACTTGGACTCGTTTTTAAGCCACTTATTTGACCATGTCTTCTGCAAAATCAACCATGCAATCACTTAGCTTTTGCAACTTGACACATCCTGTGATCCGTGGAAGGAACATCCCTTTGAGTGGCCTTGACTAGTTTCGCCTCCCTGTATTGAGCATAGGATTGTTCCCATTCCAGGAACTAGATCATTTGTTTCTTTGACACTCATTCTTTCCATTGGACTATAGCATTCTTTTATTCTTTTTCCAGCTTAAAGAAAAAGACAAAAAAATTATATATTCTAAAAAGAGTGGGAACGAGACAACATACCCATATATTGTTGGCAGCTAGAGTCAGTCATGTCGCCCTTGAACAAAGCACTCAAAAGAAAGTCTCTCCTCCATTTTGGGTAGGATTTAGTTTGACTTAGGTATGCCTTAACCTTGTTATTAAGTTATTTCTCCTCCAATTGGTTACCTCTTCCAATCATATCGAGAGTTTTCTCGTGCCTCCTGCATGATGAACTTATGCAGAGTTATCATATGCTGCGATATAGTCATCATTGAGTCATGTTTTTGTTCAAGGGAAGTAAGCCTGAGTCAACCTCTCTGTGATGTCTCTTGACCTATTTTTCAGTCAGCCATCCATGGTTGTCAGTGTCATGTTTGTCAACACATCAGTTATATTGGTTCTTTGCTCATGCCAGTTTGAGAAGGTTTCCATTGACTTCTTCCTGGCAGGTCTCGTCCTTATCGACGACAACATATTTCTCTGAGGACAGGCCTAAAGCTGCACCCTAGCCCTATTTTCATTATTGATAGGTCACCTTGTGCTCAACATCGATTAGTATCATGGGTCTTTGACTGAGTGGTTTCCCTTATGTTCGACATCAACTTTCATTATCACACATTGGGATTCATGCAGTGCTTTGGTTTCCATTTGAACCTATTGGTGGATTCCTCACCTCTGTGTCAGTTTTTATTATTGGTTGGTTCAGAGGGTTTCTATCGTGCACTAGCTACATCTTCTGTATGCCGGAAACGTTCTTCGGTTGGGTTACTACATCTTTTTCGTCTGATTCCTTCCACATTATTGGCCTACGAGTTGCACTTGCACTAGATTGATGAAGGATGCCTTAAGGCCTTCCTTCTAGTAGATCATTTCCTATTGACTACGGCTCATTGCTCTGGGACAAAGATCTATAGTCCATTTGGCAGTACCTTGGGGTTTGCAGTCATCAGTGGTAGATTCCTTCGCTATAGAAAATGGGAAACCATCATTGTCCCCTGATTGATAGATTCTTCCAGGTGTTTGACTTCAGCTCATTCATTCGAACTTGTTAGATTGTACTAGGTACCTTGACTCTCATTATCATTATCAGTGAGTAGTCTCGCGTTTGTTAACAATATACATCAATGACCGGTAATCAAATGATTTCTCACACGGTCGACATTAGATCATTTATTCCCATTGTGTAGAAATGTACCACAGTAGTCAGTGAAGACCTAGGGTTGCATCAACATGTTTTGGTTCACTTGTCAGTTGCTCCTGTTACTTCTAGTTGACACCATCCACCGTATATGTTGCAATTCTTCATAGTGACATCTTATATGCTAGCATCCGAGTTGCAATGTAGTATCATTTTATTCCATCATTTTCATTTGGTACTATTGGGATTAGTTTTTGATGTAGAAATTTTGAATAATAAACACATATTCAATGGAGATTATCCTGATCATGTACTATTGCGGAATACATACACAATACATAAGCTCCTCTATGTTGATCATCAATTTAGCATCATCAATAACAATAAAACATCAATAGCATGCACACATTAACACAGTATGTAACCCAGGGAACGTTTATAGCTGAAAACCCCACACTATCTGTATATTAATGATTGAGAACATGTAACATTACATAGTCAATACTCCTCACAAGTATCCAACACTATCTCGACCTATTACACACAAGCCAACTCAGACTCAAACAAGTCACAAGTTCAAATCTTCTCGACTGCTTTTCCTACCTCTATTGCATAAACCTGCTGAGAATCACTCACACTGGAAATCACATGAGCACAGGCTATTCTATTGGGCAAATAAACGCAATACTCATTGGCATACTCAATACATTGCTTGTGCAAATCCTCATGCACAACTATAGTCACAACTGATAGCAATCTCATTCTCTAACACCTGTCCCTGTTGAACTGTACATGCACTGACATGAAACTGAGTTAACTGATGTATTCTTTAGTTGCTTTATGAGTTAATAATTAGTTTAACAACTCATCATTAGTCTATTTACATTTAGAATAATTACAACTAGTTTAACCAAGTCAAACTGAACACAACTCCATCAATTCCACAATCAACTCCACCAAACTCAACTGCTTGAGTTCCAACTGAAGTCATGCATGCAACAACTCAACTAACCCACAAAGAAAGCATATTTCATTCTGACAGCTGCATGTGCCACATCTGTAGCTCAAACTGACATGCTCCAAGAGAATAAGATAAAGTTTATAGTCTAAATATTATTATGAGACAATAATATTTGACTTTTCTATTTTTGACTAGTAGTCTAGAAATAGACTTTGATCACTCCTGCTGTGATCCAAAAATAGACTTTGTGCCATAATTTTCCTACGGGCTCACTTAGTGAAGGTGACTCCTTTCCACTAAGCTCCATCATCTTGTTGCATTCTCAACACTCCCTCTCAACAAGATATGGATTATCAGCAACCCCTATCCTGCCTTGGTGGTATTCGAATTTGCTCCTGGTGAGCGCCTTCGTCAAGATACCAACATCCTGATCCTCCGTTGGAATGTATGAAAGTAACATGATTCTCCGCTGCACAAAATCTCTGATGTGATGGTACCTGATGTCAATATGCTTAGATCTATCATGAAATACAGGATTAGTCGAGAGTTTAATGCAACTCTAGTTATCACAGTAAATCACAGTAGGATCCAAGTGAGAACAGAACAAACCAACCAGAATCTTCCTCATCTATATAGCCTCACATGCAACCAAACTTGCTGCCATATACTCGGCCTCTGCTAAACTAAGTGCCACGAATCTCTGCTTCCTGCTGTACCAAGAAACTGCTGTCGACCCAATACTGAAGACCCCTCCTGATGTGCTCTTTCTGTCTGTTGGGCTCCCTGCCCAATCTGCATCCTTGAAGCCACATAGCTTCACCTCATCCTCCTGTCTGTACCACAATCCATATCCCGATGTGCCTCTCAAATAACGCAATACATGCTTGCCCGCCTTCCAAAAGAGCTTGGTAGGGTTAACCATGGCTTGTGAAAGCTGGTTAACTGCATAGCATATATTGGGTCGTGTATTGACCCCACCAACTGTCGATAAACAATGGCATCCACTTCTTCTACCAAAGTGGCATCCTCCTTTTTGCAACGTCCAGGAAGAGGAGTATCAACAGGTTTGCAGCCTTGCATGTTGAACTTCTCCAGTATCTCCCGAGCATACTTACCCTGACAAACAAATAGTCCACCACTGCGCTGCCAAATTTCCAATCCCAGGAAATAGTGAAGGAGGCCCAAGTCCTTCATCTCAAACTCCTTATCAAGATCATCCTTGCATGAAAGTGTCAACAACTCATCACCCGTTAGAATAAAATCATCTACATACAATACAATGATAAGCAACTTAACCTCCACCACAATCTGGTATAGGTTAGGATCCGCCTTGCTCTTGGAGAATCCAAGTCCAGTGAAATAGTTGTCTATCCATGTGTACCAAGCATGTGGTGCTTGTTTCAACCCATACAGCTCTCTCTTGATCCTGCACACATACGACTCACTGCTGAAGATCTCAAAACCTTCTGGCTGCTCAATGTACACCTCCTCCTCAATGACTCTATTGAGGAACGCAGTCTTCACATCCATCTGATGAATGTGCCACCGCATCTGTGCTGAGAGGGAAAGAATCATTCATATGGAAGAATACCTTGTGACAGGTGCAAAGGTCTCCTCATAATCGATCCCCTCTATCTGTGAAAAGCCTCGGGCAACAAATCTTGTCTTGTACTTCTCCACACTCCCGTCAGCTGCCTACTTAACTTTGTAGATCCATCTCGGACCCACCACTGATTTCCCTTCCGGTCTAGGAACAATCTCCCATGCACTGTTTCTGACAATAGAATCATACTCTTCCACCATGGCATCTACCCATGCGGGATCCTACACAACTTCCTCGAAAGAGGATGGCTTAGTCACAACACACTTGCTCATAAGAGCCATGTATCCAGTGTACCAATCAGGTGACTGTCTCTACCTGCATTGGGCTGTAGGTGGTCCTACAACTTTCTCTGCATCTTGAGCCAGTTGCTCAACTTCTGTCAAGCGCTTTCGCCCTCTGATGGTTGGCGCTGCATGAATGGTCTCTTCCACTCCGTGAACCTTGTCCTGTGGCTGATCCACGTCCTGAAGCTCATCTTTAAGAACTAATATCTCCTCATCTGCATGCAAATGTAGCTCCCTCTCAAGTGAACACTTCATGGCTTTCTCCTCCTGAAATTTTATATCCCATCGCACAACAGTTTTACCATTGTCTGGCAAATACACACGATAGTTGTGGGGTGTATTAGTGTACCCCACAAATATCCCAACCTCTGTGGTCAGCTCCAGCTTCTTCCTGGAATCTTTCGTCACATGCATGTAAACGTTAGCACCAAAAATCCTCAAATGAGAAGGATCAGGCTTCTTACCAGAATAAGCCTCCTCGAGTGTACTCATGCCAAGTATCCTGTGAGGACAATGGTTATGCACATAAACTGTTGTATTGCATGCTTCTGCCCAAAAGTGAAGGGGTAGGCCCTGATCATGCAACATCACCCGTGCAACACCCATGATCATTCTGTTCTTCTGCTCAGCAACCTCGTTCTGCTGTGGGTTATGGGGAGCTATGAGCTCTCTTTGAATCCCTTCTGCCTTGCAGAAATCCTTGAACTCATCACCACCATTATCGCTCCTAAGAGCCTTCACCTTCTTCCTCGACTCCTTCTCGACCAGTGCTTTGAATTCACAAAACTTTGAATATGTCTCACTCTTCTTCTGCATGAAGAAGATCCAGCACTTACAAGAGAAATCATCAACGAAAATTACATAATACCTGTGTTTTGTTGTCGAAGCAACTGAGAAAGGTCCAGACACATCTGTGTGAATTCTCTCAAGGATCGTCGTGGTGCGATTGTCCTTCTCGTGAAAGGTGGCTTTCACAAACTTCCCCAAAGTACATCCCTTGCACTGATGTGACTGCGCAAGAGTGACTTTAGGAATCCATGTACTGATCTGCTGCAATATCTTCAAGGCTCCATGGTGAAGGTGACCCAATCTCTTGTGCCACAACTCGCCATCATCTCGGCTCACCAATCCTTCTGCCTTGCATGCCATTGCTACGCATTCATCTACACGCAACTGATAAAGGTTCCTCACTCGAACCCCTATCTTCCGGGTTTCACCAGTTGTCTTGCTGCGTAGGAAAGCCTTTCCCTCGCTGAAAAAACCATCATACCCCTTGTCTTCTAACATCGCCACAGAGATAAGATTCTTCTTCAATCCTGGAACATGCATCACTTCCTTCAATACGAAGGGTTTACCAGACTCCCTCTCAAAGGAAATGGTACCAATAGCGGTCGAACTGCATCTACCATCATCGCCCATCTTGATGTGCACTCCAAGATCTTTGTCCTCCAGATTAGAAAACAAATCTCAATCTCCCGTCATGTGAAAAGATGCACCACTGTCAAAGAACCACACCGATCCCATCACACTTGAAACCAAGCATGTGATCATGAAAAATCAAGATCAAACTGCGAGGCTAGAGCCTCTCCTACTGTAGATCCAGCAACTTTCTTGTTCTTCTTCTTCTGCAGACAATTAGTGGCATAGTGTCCGTGCTGGTGATAGTGAAAACACTTCACCTTGGACATTTCCTGCTTCTTGCCTTTCGCACCAGACTGAGAAGCTTTCTTTCTCTTCCCCTTCTTTGCTTTGGCAGCCAAAGTGCAATTTTCTTCATCAGCTCCCTTTGATGAAGATCCGTCCCTGGTACTCCGCCTGATCTCCTCCTAAACAAGATCTGACCACAGTCTTTCCCATCCTGGCAATTTCTCCCGACCATTGACAGAGTCCTGATAGGAATGCCAACTCTTCGGAAGACAAAGGAGAGCCAAGCTCACAAAGTCCTCATCATCGACAGTAACCCCCACACTTCCCAGCTCATCTCGACACTGAGTGAACTTCGTGAGATACTTGGACATACTGTCACCCTTCTCGCATTTGATGTTCCTGAGTTTATCCTTGAGCGCCAGCTTCCTCTGATCGCTCTTGCTTTGGAATAGATCTGTTAAAGCCTTCCACATCAAGTATGGAGAATTCTTTCCATGCAAGCTGGACACAATGTGATCCTTCACACCCTCCAATAGAATCCTTCGACACTTTGCTATCTTCTTTTGCCAAGCATCAGCTTGAATAGCATCAGTAGGCTTTGGGACATCAGCCTCTATGAACTCCTTCAGCCCGTTATCATCCAATACTTCCTCCATCCTGTCCTTCCATGCAATATAGTTTGAGCTGCCCTCAAGAGCATACTCTAATCACAATCCGTTGAAAGACATTGCTTCTTTGACACCAAGAGAACACTGTTGCAAATTTGAATTCCACCAGCTCCAAACTCAACCGCCTCGGATCTAAGATTCGTGAGAACAAAATATTTCTCGTACAGAGATTGAATGTATGGGATTTTACCAGATATCTCACCTTCCCGAGGAAGGATGAATCCAGAGGCTACCTGGCCTGATTACAGACTCTGCCTGAAGAAATAGAATGTAAACACTTCCTGAATAGTAGATCTGATGATCAACAGCTCCGATACCATGTAGAAATTTTGAATAATAAACACATATTCAATGGATATTATCCTGATCATGTACTATTGCGGAATACATACACAATACATAAGCTCCTCTACGTTGATCATCAATTTAGCAGCATCAATAACAATAAAACATCAATAGCATGCACACATTAACACAGTATGTAACCCGGTGAAAGCTTACAGCTAAAAACCCCACACTATCTATATATTAATGATTGAGAACATGTAACATTACATATTCAATACTCCTCACAGGTATCCAGCACTATCTCCACCTATTACACACAAACCAGCTCAGACTCAAACAATTCACAAGTTCAAATCTTCTCCACTGCTTTGCCTGCCTCTATTGCATAAACCTGCTGAGAATCACTTACACTAGAAATCATGTGAACACAGGCTATTCTACTGGGAAAATCAATGCAATACTCATTGGCATACTCAATACATTGCTTGTGCAAATCATCATGCACAACTATAGTCACAACTGATAGCAATCTCATCCTCTAACACCTGTCCCTGTTGAACTGTACATGCACTGACATGCAACTGAGTTAAATGATTTATTCTTTAGTTTCTTTATGAGTTAATAATTAGTTTAACAACTCATCATTAGTCTATTTACAGTTAGACTAATTACAACTAGTTTAACCAAGTCAAACTGAACACAACTCCATCAACTCCACAATCAACTCCACCAAACTCAACTGCTTGATTTCTAACTGAAGTCATGCATGCAACAACTCAACTGACCCACAAAGAAAGAGTATTTCCTTCTGACAGCTGCATGTGCCACATCTGTAGCTCAAAATGAAGTGCTCCAAGAGAATAAGATAAATTTTATAGTCTAAATATCATTATGAGACAATAATATTTGACTTTTCTATTTTTGACTAGCAGCCTAAAAATTGACTCTGATCACTCCTGCTATGATCACTCCTGCTGTGATCCAAAAATAGACTTTGCGCCATACTTTTCCTGTGGGCCCACTTAGTGAAGGCGACTCCTTTCCACTAAGATCCATCATCTTGTTGCATTCTCAACATTTGACATCAATGATCAGCTTTATCTTTCAACTTCATTGATCATCTTCTTATATGTGATATTCAGACATGTATTTTTTCGATCACAATCAGATGATCCATTATGTACTTTCAGTTCTTTATACTTGTATACATAGTGGATCCACTTGTACTTGATATGCAGACATGCTTTACTTTCTCTGAGCATGGGTATGCCCATCTCAGACAACAGTTTCTTTCTTATCTCTTTTTGATGGCTTGGCAGGCTGAATTCTGGTGAAGTCCTTCTCAGTCTCGGCAGGATTCTTTCCATATACTTAATACATTTAGACGATCATGTACCCCTTTTGACCTCATATATTAGGGGGCATCTTTACCACCCTTGGTATTTTTGATTCTTGGTTTATGGCCTATGGCAACCCCTCCTTCCAAACTTGGTCCAAATATTTTAAAAACAGTGTTTTATTCCCTGTACGGCACTTTTCCCTGAGATAAAATCATGTACATGCGGGTTAGTTAATACCCAACCCGCATATATGTGTTAAAACACTTAAAAAAATTAAATTTCCTTAATTATGGGCAGATTTTGTGATTTTTACTTGTTGATTACCTCCTATTGCCCGTGGTGCAACTGTTTCCCAACTAAAAAACTAATTGGGAGGAGTATAAATAGACTTCTATGGGAAGGCCTTAAGGAGGAGAAGAGATAGAGTTATTATACTGAGATTATCCCTGACTGAGTCTAAAGTATCCCTGTGCTTCAAGCACTTCCCCAAGTTTCAGGAAACCCTTGTTTCCTTGATTGTTGATATTCTCCCTCTTGCTTGAGATATCATGGTATTGGTTATGGAAGGAGGCTATTGAAGACTGGGACTGGACGGATCTGGAGGATAGTTCCGCTTGGAGCCAGAAGAAGAAGACTCACGTGAATTATCTTCGTGTTAGTTATGGCCTTCTACAATAAAATTAAGTGTTGTCTTGTTTCCGAGATTAACTGTGTTTATGCATCAGATACTATTGTAATTCATATATGAATGTTATTTTGATGTATAACTAATCATTTTCTTATATGATATAAAGTTAGTTTCATTAAAATGCTTTATCTATATACTGCTATGTATGTTCAAATTGAATAATTTTCAGGTTTGGAGAACATCAGGAGTTGCAGAGGGTTTGAACCCTGTGAGATCTACCCAAACGAAGGACATCTGGGTATGGTCGCTCTCACATAGTTTGTTTATTTAAGCATTTTTCCTGAGTTGTATGAGTGTTTCTTACTGTAGTTTTCTCTTGCTCTGTTGGGGTTCCAACCCAAAGCCCTAGGGTACTTATTCCCATAACAGAATTGGCGACTCCACTAGGGATAACAATCTTGTTATTCCTAGTTTGGGTTGTTCAGTGTCAATCAGGGCTCAGTTCTTGGTTTGCTTGTTGTGACAGTGTTATTTGATCTAGTAGAATCTCAAACCTTAAGTATGATCTCTTTGATCTGACTTTTTTTATTTTTATTTTTCTTGCAAAGCTTTGTATACGCACTTTAGTTTGTTTACAGTAGCTTACACACACTATTTTATGTGAAGTGAACCCACATATACATGAGTTTCCTTTATCAGAAGTGCATGTACACGCCTCTGTGCTTGAACACAGTTGTGTATACCATTTTTTTCATTGTTTTTTCAAATCTCTCTGCCCAGAAAGATTTGTTTCTTGGTCTATTTAGTCTTTGAGTGGTCAATTTCTGTCTATAGAATTTTATTATTCTGCGAGCTTACTGTTTTGAAGTCTCTTCCGCTTTGAAAAGATTTGGCCTAGGTTTGCTTTTGAGTGAGTTTTATGATTTGTGTTTTGGCACACAAGACTTCTTACAAAGGTTCTTGATTGTTCTGGTCCTCTAGAACAGCAGATTGTTTTCAATCTTAGTGTCAAGCTCGGTTATTGGTCTACTTGCTTTGCTTTCCGTCATTTTGTGGCCTTATACCTTTTCTTGCTTTTTGAAAGTCCCTTTTTTGATGAATTTGAAAGTATTTCTTTCCTGACTTCTTGGTCAGTTTGTCAAGCTCTTTGTTGTTGTTTGGGTCATTTAGTACAAGTTGAAGTCTTTTTGTTCAAGTTTTCATTCGTTGTCAGATTTGTAACTTGCAAATATTCCTTGTGCTCTTCTTTTAGTCTTCAAGTCTTAGTGGCATTTAGAGTGCTTTCAAAAGGCTGTTTTGATTGTTTCTTGAAAAAGAAAAGATTTTAAAAAAACATTGTTTTTGTTTTCTTTTGCCAAGTTTGATTTTGGTTTCTTTTGATTTTTTTAAAGTGAATTGTGATCTTTTGGGATTTGTCCTTCTTGTTTGGAGAGGATTTTGTATTCAGAATTTGTATTCTTTTCAAACACTTAAGTTTGCTTATTAATAGTTATAAACAATTGCTTTCATTCTTTTTTAGAATAATTTAGGATCTTGCATCTTCATTACACCTTGCATCAGGGTAGTTTTGCATTATTAAAGCATCAATAGTCTTTTTAGTTTTTGTATGTGTGAAGTGTGTTTTAAGAAAACAAAAGAAAAAGTTTTTTGCTTTATAGAATTTTCATAGAACCCACGTAGAGATCTCTTTTCATCGAAGAACAAACGATTGCATTCATATAGTTAGCTTTTCATTGATTTCTTTTGCATCATACAAACACCATTTGTTTCATTTCCATTTATACCCTTGACTTAAAAGAACAGCCATTAAAAATCAAGCGCTTAATAAAATAAACTAGAACTTTTGTATTGTCATTAGAATACACCAACAAGTTTAAGTTTATTAGGGCCTTGGATTAGGCGAGGGGAGAGTTAACTCTCCAAGGCTGCTCTAAATAGTAAAACATAGAAGTTTGATTAAAGAGCGAAATCTAATAGAGTTAGGGAGACCGGGAAAGCTCTGTGACTGGGAGTAAAGCACGAGGGTTAGTGAAGATAAGGACGAAAGATACCCCCTCTCTTACTTGTCAGATCCTACCTCACGACTATTATGCCCGGCTTCTGATATGAGTTGGTGACCATAGTTTCCTATCCTAGGATCCACACAGGTGGTTGCAGAGGGGAATCCCGTGGCATCTGAGGTTGGCGTTGTATCACATTCAACAATACTTCTGGAGGGCACCCTTGCAAAGCTTAGGGGCTTGCACCGGCAAAGGCTGTTGTTTAGAGGTCAACATAAATACCTCTGATACCTTTGCTAGTAGGCCTAGGACCTAATTACCCCAGTCTATTTTCGGAAGGCCCTTATTATTAACTTTCTTGTATTTTGGTGTCTAGTCCTAATCACATGGAGTGGAAATACTTGGAAGTTGTTTAATTGTTGATATCTTTAGGGACATTTTAGTGAGTGTTCTGTGCTCCTAGTCGTCCTAGCTTTTTAATTTTCTTGAGTCTTTAAGTATATTTTTTTAAAAATAATTCAAAGTGGTTGACCGACCATCTCGACGGTCTTGGAGACTTCATGGGCTTTCACCTACGAGTCCAGAACCTTATCCTAGAAGGCGTAGGAGAGATTCTGCCAATGGTTTCTAACCAGTGGTAGCAGGTGCATTGGAGATTGATCCTCCACTTTGAGGCATTAGTTCACAAGATAGACTTGGTACTAGTACAGAGTTAGAGAGGAACACACCAGTTCTTTCTCAAGTACTCTTCCAGTTGGAAGATAGTATTGAAGTAGAAGAGATTTCAGAGTCGGTTGAAGCTTTGAATTCTCCTCTCCCTCCTAATCATCTAGATGTTTTGTTATATGTTGGAACTCCAACTCGCAGGCCTTTGAGCCCAGGTCCACATACATCTATCCCTTTGATGACCACTGTTGGAAGCATGGCATCCACGATGAGTGTTGCGAGCATGCAGACTTCCATATCTGTACAAGGGGGAGGAACTATTTCCATCCCTTCTAACACTCCCAGCACATCTATATTTGGGTCTACTTCCATTCCATCGATGAGTGGAAGTTCTCAATCTAATGCATCTAGTTTTGGATTTTTCCCTTTTGGAATGCCCTCTTAAGGTATTCCTTCGGTTCCTTTGAATATACCATCAACCGTCTCTACATCCATGATGAGTGGATCAACTTCTTTTTAGGGTTTCCCATTTGGAAGTGGTCATATACCACATTCCAATCCGACAGTAGGGTCAATTCCTTTTCCTTTTACAAGTCAAGGTAGTAACCCCTTTCAGAGTTGGACAAACCCTGCAGTTAGTGGGATAGGAGCTGGGAATCAATTTTTCGACCAACAAGGGAATGTGCCATATTCTTCGGTTAATTCATTTCAAAGTTTTTCACCCTTTGCTAACACATGGAACCCTTATCAGGGGCTGTCAGTGCCTTTCAATACTTTGTTAGGGGGTAACTTCACTGGTTATGGAGGATTTTCTGTAAGAGTTGGTCAAACTTCAAATTTTGTTGGACCACAAGGATCACCCTTTGGTTTAGTAGGTTCTACGAGTTACTTCGGGCAACCTGGTGCCTTTCAAAATCTAGGTCATTCTTTTTAGACCTTCAAGAACCCCACCCATTCTGGATGGAATTCCCAAGGTCCTCCACGACTTCCTTTTCTGGCCACGCTTAATTTGCCAGACTTAACTAAATTGACAAATGATCCAATTAGGTACAATCCGGCTTGGCCTCCAGTCCCAACTAAACTTCCATCGGATATTCCAAAGTTCGAAGGGAAGAGTGGTGAAGACCCGGGATACCATGTGACCACATTCCACTTATGGTGCTCATCCAACTCCCTAATAGATGATTCGATCAGGTTGACGTTATTTTAGCACACCCTAACTGGGAATGCAGCCAAATGGTACATAGAGTTTCCAGGGGGCACCTATACTTCTTTCGCTGATTTGGCTAATATTTTCTTGAACCATTTTCAGGTCTGTCCGTTATGAAGCTGGAACCGACCTTCTGGCCAACTTTCATCAAGACATGGCAACTCACATTTTGGATCATATTTAGGAATGGAGACAGAGAAAAAGGCTTATCAAAGTCGAAATTCCACCAGAGTTTTGTCTCGAATGGTTTCTCAAATCATTACAACCTGAGATCTCAAAGGAAGTTTCTCTTTTCAGTGTTTATTCGGAAGAGCAAGCTATTTTTCGAGCCCAACAATTAGAATTGATATATTCTCAGTTTGGGACTCTTTAAAAAATACTACTTTACGCTCCTAGATCCAAGCTTGATTTAGCCAAACTGAAGCCAAGCCCTCACGCCGATGGTATATTTAGATCAATTGATGAAAATATGACGAACCTTTTGAACCAATTGCAGTAGTCGTCTCTACAAACTACTTTTTCTAACCAGGCAACACTGTCTACACCTTTGCCTTCCCAACCTACCTCCATAAATGTCATCTAGACCTCTAACCCCAAAGGAAATCAACAATTCGATGGGAAGAAGAAGGGACGAGGTAAGAAGAAGAACCAGGAAGGGAATGGTAATGCGTACAAGCCCAAAAATGGTGCTGGTGAGGGTAGAAAAGAGTCCAAGAAAAAGGTTAAATTTCCATGCAAGTTATGCAATGGAGATCATTTGACTCACCTTTGCCCTAAGATTCAAGATGCTCAACGCTTGTTAGTGCAGCAAGGGTCCTCTAGCTCCCAAGATGTCCTGACTAACCCTTTTCCCCAAGGGCAGCAATTGCTTGCTGGCGTGAACTTGAATGGTGGTACCTTCGTAGGGGGTAACCAGGAAGGGGAAAATTCCTCACATGTTTATATGATGAACTCTCATGTCGACGTCGCCACACAAGCACACGATTATGGTGAAATGGAAACATCTAAGGGTAAATCTATTCCCGAAACCACAGACCCACTTCATATTGAGTGACCCTCTACTGAGTCTATACCTCGGATACCGAAAGGTTTTGCAAAGTGCTCGACTATTAACCCTAATGCCAGGGCAGCCCAGAACTACTTGATTGTAGAATATCTGGCGATCGGAGTAGTGGATCCAAAGAATTCTTTAGTGCCCACTTTTGATATGCTAAATGTCAAAAGGAGACTCCCTCACTATATGGCTTTCTAGATAAAGTCCACTTACCAAAAAAACAATATTTTTTGGACAGTTATAAATGAGGGAGCTTCCACATGCATAATGTCTATGTCATGTTGGAAGGCCATTGGATCACCTTCAACTATTCCTTCACTGACTCTCTTAACAACATTTGATGGACATTCTCATAGGCCACATGGAATTATCCCGACCTTTCCTATATGTGTTAGAGGAAAGGTCATTAATATTGAGGTAGAAATCATTAATGCCAACCTGGATTACAACCTCCTATTAGGAAGGAATTGGATTTATGAGATGGATGCCATAGTTTCATCTTTATTCTGCATCCTCTGTTTTCCTCATGAGGAGAGAATTTTTAAAATTGATTAGTTAGATTATTCTCGAGGTGACTTCCGTGTGACTTCGGATTCTACTGTTCCATTGGTGGATAATCCCCATCAACCTATTGAGAATTTAGGAGTTGGGATGTACTCTTCCTTGATGGGTATATTTGACCTTCCCCCTCCTATAGCTAGAATCGATGCATTTTCATCCTCCAAGGGGCCTTCACAGAAAGAATTCTTTTGAACTCATTATTTTTCAGACCCTTGGACCTTACCTTCATCTACGACCACATTAGATGGAGGGTAGGTTGGTGGAATGGCATTTCCCATGTCTGCAGTAGAACTTAGCTATAAATCTATCGTTAACTCTATAGACAACCATCCCACTCCTTATTTAGAGGAGGAGTTAGATGGTGATGTGGCTCCAGCTTGGGCCCTTGACTCTACTTCTACTCTGGATTGCTAAGATACAATTTTACGATATGAGGAAGAAATTTTAGAAGCAATGATGGGTGTACATCGACCTTGGGAAGATTTACATCATCATTCATATTTCCTTCCTCCATTGCATGAAGTCAAATCTAGGTTCTCCCATCTTCTTACTAGCGATGTTTATACAATTTCAAACCCTTTGGCTCCAGCACAATTATCTACCAAAGGTAATATGTCAGTTATCTCAAGAACTGTACCTATAAACATCTTTAGGAACAAGCTGGCGGAGCCTCGAAATGGGTTCTACCTTAAGAAGTATTTTTCTTAGGTTCCAGCCGAGCGATTGCTTGTTTGTATATATTGTATTTTTGTACATATTTTTCTGGTAGTTTGTGATATTGACATTTTTTATTTGCTTTGGTATGTGTTGATGGATGATTTGATATATTTCGGATTCGCCGATGGTGCTAGTCGACACACTCAGAATCTTGCTTCCCCATCTTGGGTGATTTATTATCCATCTGGCCAGTTGATGATGTCGAGGGGAGTATGTATTGGTCCTACTTCAAATAGCATTGCCGAATATACTGTCGTTATTAATTTACTATATGAAGCAATTTCTTATGGGATTGATTCATTGGTATTTTATCTTGACTCATAACTGGTAGTGTCACAATTAAATAACATTTATCGGGTTCGTGATCCTTATTTATATCGCCAATTTTTGAGAGTGATAGTGCTCCAACGATCATTTGTTTATATTACATATGTTCACATTCCACGATCTAAGAATTCATTAGCAGACTCTATTGCTAATCAAGCATTAGATTGGCATATTAATCATTCATCAAATTAAACAAACATCAGAAATTTGGATTTGTATATATATATATATATATATATATATATAAATATGCCTATGTATAGATAAAGTGTTCAAAAAATAATATACAAAATTGGGACAAAATGCCCATAATCATGTCCAGTCTGTCTATCGACCCGACTCAGGATGAGCAGCTAAAAAGTTAACTATTGCATTGGCTACACGATGAAGTATGCGGACCCAGTCCCGTGGTACCCCTACCACGCGGTGCTGCATCTCCTCAGGTAGATCCTCTATGGCTATCATCGGTACCTGGTGAGTCAATCTCACCAATTTTCTCTAAACTGCATATAAGACTCTCTTTGTCTCAACTGTTGCCTCTTCAACACCTCTTCCGTGATGCATGTGCCTTGGAAATCCATCTGGTCTCACTGGACCCACATCTGGAACATGGTCATTTTGTCAGTATTTTGTCCCGTCAAAAATATTTCTAAATTCATTTCATATTTAAAAAAAGAAAAAAAAAACCTTAAAAATTTACAAAAACTTAAAAATTGTTACCTATGTCTCCCCATGTTATGTTTGGTGGCAACACTAAGTCTGGAACTCCTCAGAAGGCCATACCAGCATACGGGTAGTCGTGGACTGCGATGATTTTTTAGTCCCACCAGGCGAAAAACTCATCATCGAAAGTCGTCCTAGGCATGTCCCCACCTCCAAGGCATTTCATCAAGTCAGCCCATCTACCCATCCAAGGATCTCGAGGGCAACTGATGGAAATAGATACTTTAGGACGTAGCCCAAGTACCTTCTTGAAGAAGAAGGAACATAAGATAGTCCCATATCCAAAGTTCTTTGTCAGACCCTTTTGAATAGAGGTCAACTAGCTCTTCATGTTGGTCAAGAGAGGTGTGCACTAGTCGAAAACCGTGGTAAGGAATTCCACTGCTAGGCTCATGGACACTCGTGAAGCCTGGTGCAGTGAAGCTAATCCATTCACCCTCAAAATGGTAAACAACAAAATGCTCAGAGATAAACTATCCACGTGTTTGATTGGAATCTGACTTCCAATCTTTTTCGGGTGTCTAGGATAATATATATGTACATAGTCTTCTACTGAAAGACTACTTCTTGTCCTGCTAGTCGAATGCACAACCTCCCCTCTTCGGGAGAGACCTATCATAAAGTAGATGTCTTCAACCTCAATCCATAGACGCATCTGATCTATCATGAAGGCGTCATCCTCTACACTCCAGTAGTGGATCAGCAATTCAAGCAAGCGTGTGTTGGCTTTCATGTTCGGCATTTTGAAGAATTTCAATAAGCCACACCCTCTCAATGCATCTAGTACATTTTGATTGTTCATTACCTCATTTTCAATTGTGGTATGCTCTCTCTCTCTCCATGTGATGGTCATCCTGAAAAAATTTGAGTTTCAACCGTTAGATTTTGTGTTTAAACTTCAACTCGCGTACACATGGGTTCCCTTTACACACAGTTGCGTGTAGGGTCATTGTATATGCGGGTTGATCACATCCAACCTGTGTGTACGCAGAGTTGGATTTTTTGGCATGAATTCCCACGATCAAATCTTAATGAAAACTTCTAAAAACTATCACAAAACATTGCAAGCATGATTTGAGGGTTACTTGATAACTTTGGTGCGATTTGAACGATCCAATTGTTCAGAGGCAAGTTTGCTCTTTTTTTATCCATAGCTCTTTGCTCCAAACAGAAATAAAAAAATTGTGAGTCCAAAAGTAATTATATAGCTTTGAAATTGCAAAATATTTTTTCAAAACTTGATTTTTTCGTCTCATGAATTTTTTGACTTGTGGGCTTTGATTGTTGAGAATGGGCTATTTTTCAGGATATTTTGGAGACTTCTTCAAGATGTTATTTCGGTGCCATGACCGCTGACTCATCATGGCAAGTATCGTTTACTCATTGGCATATAGGTTAGAGAAAACCATTTTTTCCATTGCATCTTGCATACTAGCCTTCATTCAGCGATACATTAGCCATAGAGTCAACCCCATCGTGTCTTGGTTAGAAAATTGTGTTCACTCACTGATTTTTAAATCATGATGCAATGGTAGAGCCATCCTTTACATGGGCAACTTAGTTAGAACCTCGCTGACGTTGGTTGCCCATGTTGTTATACTAAGTAGGCTCGAGCATCCTCTTTAGTCATGCCATGACTTGTGCGTTGAAGACACATTCTCCTTGCTTCTACGCCTATTTCTGGCCTTATACCCTAGAGGCTCCTTTGTGTTGATTTGTACTGCAACTACATTGCATTTTTACTATTTGCACCTTTTGGCCTTGAGCTGGCTTGACTTGGACTCGTGTTTAAGCCACTTATTTGACCATGTTTTCTGCAAAATCAACCATGCAATCACTTAGCTTTTGCAACTTGACACATCCTGTGACCTGTGGAAGGAACATCTCTTTGAGTGTCCTTGACTAGTTTCCCCTCCCTGTATTGAACAAAGGATTGTTCCCATCCCAGGAACTAGATCATCTGTTTCTCTGACACTCGTTCTTTCTACTGTACCATAGCATTCTTTTATTCTTTTTCTAGCTTAATGAAAAAGACAAAAAAATTATATATTCTAAAAAGAGTGGAAACGGGACAACATTTCCATATATTGTTGGCAGCTAGAGTCAGTCGTGTCGCCCTTGAACAAAGCACTCAAAAGAAAGTCTCTCCTCCATTTTGGGTGGGATTTAGTTTGACTTAGGTACGCCTTAACCTTGTTATTGAGTCAGTTCTCCTCTGATTGGTTACCCCTTCCAATCATATGGAGAGTTCGTTCATGCCTCCTACATGACGAACTTATGCAGAGTTACCATATGCTGCCATATAGTCATCATTGAGTCATGCTTTTGTTCAAAGGAAGTAATCCTGAGTCGACCTCTCTGTGGTGTCTCTTGACCTATTTTTTAGTCGGCCATCCCTGGTTGTCAGTGTCATTTTTTTCATCACATCAGTTATATTGGTCCTTTGCTCATTCTGGTTTGAGAAGGTTTCCATTGACTTCTTGTTGGCAGGTCTTGTCCATATCGACGATGACATATTGCTTTGAGGATAGGCCTACAGTTGCACCCTAGCCCTGTTTTCATTATTGATAGGTCACCTTGTGGTCAGCATCAATCAGTATCATGGGTCTTTCAATGAGTGGTTTCCCTTATGTTCGACATCAGCTTTTATTATCACACATTGGGATTTGTGCAGTGCCTTGGTTTCCATTTGATCCTATTGGTGGATTCCTTGCCTCTGTGTCAGCTTTCATTATTGCTTGGTTCAGAGGGTTTCTATCATGCGCTAGCTACATCTTGTGTACGCTAGAAACGTGCTTCAGTTGGGTTACTACATCTTTTTCATCCAATTCCTTCCACATTATTGGCCTAGGGGTTACACTTGCACTAGATTGATGAAGCATGCCTTAATGCCTTCCTTCTAGTGGATCATTTCCTATCGACTACAGCTCATTGCTTTGGGACAAATATCTAGAGTCCATTTGGCGGTACCTTGGGGTTTGTCATCAATGGCAGATTCCTTCGTTATCGACAGTGGGAAACCATTATTGTCCCCTGATTGATAGATTCTTCCAAGTGTTTGACTTCAACTCATTCATTCACACTTGTTAGATTGTATTGGGTACCTTGACTCTCGTTATCATTATCAGTGAGTAGTCTCACATTTGTTAACGGTATACATCAATGATCGGTAATCAAATGATTTATCACGTGGTCAACCTTAGATCATTTATTCCCATTGTGTAGAAATGTACCACGACGGTTGGTGAAGACCTCGGGTTGCATCAACATGTTTTGGTTCACTTGTCAGTTGCTCCTGTCACTGCTAGTTGACACCATCCATCGTATATGTTACAGTTCTTCACAATGACATATTATATGATGGCATCTGAGTTGCGATGTAGTATCATTTTATTCCATCATGTTCATTTGGTACTATTGGGATCAGTTTTTGACATCAGTGATCAGCTTCATCTTTCATCTTTCAACTTCATTGATCATCTTCTTATATGTGATATTTAGACATGTATTTTTTCGATCACAATCATATGATCCATTATGTACTTTCAGTTCTTTATACTTGTATACATAGTGGATCCACTTGTACTTGATATGCGGACATGATTTACTTTCTCCGAGCATGGGTATGCCTGCCTCAAACAACAGTTTCTTTCTGATCTCTTTTTGATGGCTTGGCAGGCTGAATTCTGGTGAAGTCCTTCTCAGTCTCGGCAGAATTCTTTCCATATACTTAATACATTTCGGCCATCATGTACCCCTTCTGACCTCATATATTAGGGGGCATATGTTATAGAACCATTTACCACCCTTGGTATTTGTGATGCTTGGTTTATGGCCTAAGGCAACCCCTCCTTCCAGACTTGGTCCAAATATTTTAAAAACAGTGTTTTATTCCCTGTACGGTACTTTGCCCTGAGATAAAAGCATGTACACGCGGGTTAGTCAATACCCAACCCACGTATATGTGTTAAAACACTTAAAAAAAATTAAATTTCCTTAATTATGGGCAGATTTTGCGATTTTTACTTGTTGATTACCTCCTATTGCCCGTGGCGCAACTATTTCCCAACTAAAAAACTAATTGGGAGGAGTATAAATAGACTTCTATGGGAAGGCCTTAAGGAGGAGAAGAGATAGAGTTATTATACTGAGATTATCCCTAACCGAGTCTAAAGTATCCCTATGCTTCAAGCACTTCCCTAAGTTTCAGGAAACCCTTGTTTCCTTGATTGTGTATATTCTCCCTCTTGCTTGAGATATCATGGTATTGGTTATGGAAGGAGGCTGTTGAAGACTAGGACTAGACAGATCTGGCGGATGGTTCCGCTTGGAGCCTGTTGCACAAAATATTGTCACCATGACATTCTGTAATCGGTGTGAGTCTATCACCACTCATACTTTCCTCCTTTGCAAGTCTTAAACCTCAGTTCTTCATGTCAAGCCTTGAAAAATAAGAGAAAGCCCTTAAAAGTCTCTAAAACTCTAGTTCCGCACTTTCTCTTAGCATTACCTGCGGTCCCGCACCTACTCGTCATGTCCCCTGCGTACCTGACCGCTCTGTCTCTGTGTAATGGGTGCGGACCCCTGTAAAAGTCAAAAAGGCACAAGTACATTCTTAAAAAATCACTTTGAGTCATTTCTGGAAGCTTCTAGAAGGAATCTTGAGGTGGAAAGTTCGCTCTTTTAAGGTTCATGCATTCCATACCTTAAGGAGCTAACCCCTTGATGTGAGGAGCTTATCCCTTTGAAGGAGGACTCTATCCCTTCATAGGTGGACCTGTAACCTCATTCCTTTGCACTATAAAATGAAGCATTGGGCTAGTTACTGAAGAGGTTGAAAGCTGAATATTTTTGAGGTGAAATGTTGTTGGAATTTAGTCTTCCTAATTGCGCTTAAGAGGAGAGATTACATACCTTTTTTGATCTCATTGGGAAGAGTGTGAGGCTTGTCAAAGTAGAGGAGATTTCTGCTTGGACCCTGGGAGGAGCTTGTACAACATCAAGGCACCAAAGGTTGTAAAGTTCTTCTATTTTCAAAGTTAATACAATCAAGTTTATTTTTCTCAATAAGCTGTGATTTATGGTTTATTTCATGGATTCCTTGATCACCATGATGAATATGATTTATTATATTAGTTATGCAGGTGTTATTTGATGTGTTCTTGTTTGTGATTGTAGTTTCTTAAAAGGAAACTCTTTCGGGCGATCGAAACATGGCTGCCACAAACTAGCGTTTGGACTTAAGGTAGGGTCTAAAACACCTCTTAGCTTTTATTAATAAATCGCAATATATTTAGAGAAAGGTAGATTTTCTTGTCCTGTTTGTTGCTAGATATCTGTTGATACTAGGGAGATCGTTCTTGTCTGCAAGAACAATTTATCTGGCAGAGAAATTGGTGACTACACTGGGGACTTGAATTTGGTTTTTTTCCTTTCCATTTTCTTTGACTTGAGAAACATTTTCTTGTTTTTGGTTTTTGCTTGATGTGTGTGGGATTGGGTAGTTTTTAAGATCTGGATTTTTTTTTTTATTTTTTTTTTTTTCTGAAATTTTGAAGAGGACCGCACTTTCTTTTACAAGATAGTGCGGACATCCCCGCACTGTTCCTTTAGTGCACAGAGCGGTACCGCATCTGGTTCTACTGGAAGCCTACGGACCCTGTCAAAAATTTTGAAAAACCTAAATTGTTTTCGTCCAGTTAGGTTTAGGTTTTATTTACGGCTTTTAGTCTACCCAGATCTGTATTTTTCTGTCAAAAAGTCTTGTTTATGAGTTGCTTTCAGCAAATTTTTCATCTCATCAATCTCCATTAAGTTAATTGGGTGTTTTGAGTCTCTTTTTTGAGAAATTCTTAATTTGATTTCCTTTGGTCATTACTTGGAGGTTTGTCTTAGTCTTTTCACAATTTTGCATCTTAATCGCCTTTGAGTGTTTTTATTTTTTGATCTTTGGAACTCTCACCCAATTTTCTTGAATTGCACTTGATTGGTTCTTAGATTACATTAGAATCATCTTGTGTTTCAGAATTCTCTTGCATAGATCACATTTGCATAATTAGAATTCTCATTTTCAGAATATGAATGAAAAATGTGCATAGATTACATTTGCATACTTTTCAAGTGAATTGTGCATAGATTATAATTGCATAGTGTACATTCTGAAAAATCAATCATAGATTTAGATCAGTTTTCTTTGATTTGAATTTACATATTTTTATGCTTGTTTTTAACACACAAAAATAAAAATAAAAAAAAAACTGTTTTGGATTTGATTTGCATTAGTTTTTCTTGATGAAATTAGTGCATTAGAGAATTTGTTATATTTTCTATTAGTGATCAATTTTTTGCGTTGTTGGAAGTGAATGGAAACTCTCTCCTTACTTTAGTTAGGATTCATTGAATTGAAAAGATTACATTATCATATTCGATTGCATTCAGTTTTGGGTCGGGTCATAACACCATTGGTTTCATATCCATTTACCCTTTTTAGTAATAACAACCTAAATAACACAGTGCTTAATTAAAATTCATCTAGTAATTTTTACATTTTTAGGGCTCTTTCCACCAATCTAGCTTAGGCTAGTGTCTTGGAATAGGTTTTATTTAACTCTCCAAGATAGTAAAACAAACAAGTAGTCGATCTTGCGGTAGGAAAAATTCCAATTGTTGCATGTATGCTCTAGGTAGCTCCTCCTAAAGGAGTCAAGCACGAGAGCATATCTGAACTAGTAAGGTAATCAATCCTTCCTCATTGGGAACGATAGCAGATATACACGTATTAAAAATGGTAAACCTCAGATTGACCATTGTCGAGGAGCCTCGGGTCACTTGTTGGTTAACCTTGGATTGTGTCAAGGAGCCTTCAAGGGGATTAAGCTTTGTTACTCTGCCTTTGCGTGTGTATCAGATCATAGACTGTTCCCCTAGGTATATTTGTTTTTGTTGGTAACCTTAGTGGCCATAATCTATAGGATTCTTTCCTAAGGTGACAGTGGAGGGAAGATCCCACTGTACCTGGAGTAGACATCGACTAGACTCACTTGGACTCTCTGGGGGGTTCTCTTCACTCAAGATGGTTTTGTGAAGAAACTTGTGCCAGTCTATTTCATTAAGCAGGTTTTCAGGGTAGCTGTTCCAACCGCCCTTTCTGTATTAAATTCCTACTAAGTTGGATTTCATCACCAACTAGTGTTTTTAGTACGGGAAGTTATTGTTTGTGTGTGCTTTGACTCCTAGATTTGATAGCGCGTGTTAATTTGTTTGTTTTTACTTTTAGAGACCATAGGTGTGAATTGTGAATTTTAATTGTTAGGTGTGCATTGTGAATTGTTAATTTTTGTTTTAAATTGTTAATAAAATTCACTGAAGTTGAATATAATGGCAACTATTCCGGAATTTACCAACCAAGGAACCCCTCTTAACAAGAATCCTAGTACTTTTCCTTGCTTTGGAAATGTTAATCCTCCTTATATGGCTACTTTTTCATTACCTGGATTTGCAATAGGTTTACCGATATGATTATTTTCAACTTCGTTGGCCCCAAATACTCTAATTGTTCCACCTCAACCGAATGCTTCACCTCAACAAAGTTCACCATCTCAACATCACCAACCTTTTGTTGACCCTTTACCTTCTTCGCCTAATATTTCTTCCTCTTCGCTTGGTAAAAGCCTTGATGCTAGTAACCAAGTGGCTAAGAAGAAGAAGAAAGGGAAGAAGAAGAAGAAGAAGAAGCAAGATAAGAAAGAAGTCAACCAACCAACCATGGCTGTAAGTGTTAGTTGTGTTGAGGAAACCTCCAACATGCATCGTAAACCCAAATACCCTTGCAGGCTTTGTAAGGGTGACCACTTCCTTATCAATTGTCCTGGTATTCCAAAGGTCTTGGAAGTATGGTCAGAAAAATCTCATCAACTTTCCATTGATCCATCAACCAGTGATAGTCAGGTTCCTGGGAAAAGGGGTAAAGTTAGGTTTCCTTGTAAGTTATGCAAAGGGAGTCATAAAACTCACATTTGCCCTCACATGGATGAAGCCTCAAAATTGTTGGAAAACCTTACTATTCCACAACCAGAATTTCCAACTAGTTACCGTAAACTTTCTCCCAACCTACCGTCAACTGACGGAGTGATTGATCTAATTTCAAGTACAGTCGACCCCACTCTTCCATTGGAGAGTGAAACTCATATCACTCAGGTTGATGATCCATTAGTTGATCAAGTGGTTGATTCAATTTCACATTTGGTCAATCCCACTCTCTCTTTAGAGACTGAACTTCATACTGCTTAGGTTCTTCTTGTTACATCAGATTCTTCTATGCCGGGGGGCATTTCACCTGTTTCTATAGAACCCCCTCCAAGTATTGAGGTCTTTTCCTTTGATTGGAATAGACTGACAGAACCTCGTCTTCCTTCCTCCATCCCTTTCCAAATCATTGTCAAGACTGGTGGTAGGGACATACACCGCACACAGGTAGATGAAGGTGCTTCTGTTAGTATTTTATCCTCAACTTCTTGGAAATCTTTGGGTTCCCCTCAGCTTGTGCCTATTATGCAGAATTTGAAAGCTTTTAACAGAACCATTAGTGAACCTTTATGGATCCTTCCTAAGTTTGTTGTTACCTTGGAGGGTAAAACTGTCTGTATTGATCTTATGGTAGTTCGAGGTCCCTTGGATTTCAATTTACTCCTTGGGCGAGACTATGTTTATGAAATGAAAGCTATCGTATTGACACTCTTTTGTGTGATGTCTTTCCCTCACTATGGAAATATTGTGACTGTAGACCAGCTTTCGTTCCCTAGTCTTGTTTCAACTACCAATAATTTGACACCCCTAAATGTTCCTGATTCTAAAGTGGTATCTACCCTGCCACGGGTTAATTATGTGGCAACTAGTCCCATGTTTTCAGTTACCGATGTAAGTGAGCCTCTCACTGTTTGCTCATCTTCTTTTGATTTAGATCCGGTAATTGACATGGAAAACTCTATGGGATTACTTGAACGCGATGTTCTTATCCCTTTTGAGTCCCTTGACATGTGTTCCTTCCAGAGAACTATTCTTCCTTCTGATGAAGACCTCTTGGAAGCCATGATCAAGGTGTGTCCATTAACATGTTTTTCTTCCAGTTGGAAGCCATAATCAGTGAGTGTGAGGATAGTTTGTTCCCGTCTCAACCTCGTTAAAAAATGAAACTGGATGTTTCGGGGATAGTTCCTGTTACTGAGTCAACCTCGTTAAAAAATGAATCAGGTATGAGGACAGTTCTTTTCCTGTGTCAACCTCGTTAAAAAATGAATCAGTTGGTTCGAGGAAAGTTCCTTTTACTGTGTCGACCTCATTAAAAAATGAATCAGTGAGTATGAGGACAGTTCTTTTCCTGTGTCAACCTCGTTAAAAAATGAATCAGTTGGTTTGAGAAAAGTTCCTTTTACTGTGTCGACCTCGTTAAAAAATGAATCAATGAGTATGAGGACAGTTCTTTTCCTGTGTCAACCTCATTAAAAAATGAATCAGTTGGTCAGAGGATAGTTCCTGTTACTGAGTCAACCTCGTTAAAAAATGAATTAGGTGAGGATAGTTTTTTCTTGTATCAAGCTCATTAAAAAATGAAACAGGCTATCGCGAGGATAGTTTTTTCTTGTATCAACCTCGTTAAAAAATGAAATAGGCTGCCGCGAGGATAGTTTTGTTCCTGTGTCAACCTAGTTAAAAAATGAAACTGGATGTCACGAGGATAGTTTGTTCCTGTCTCAAACTCGTAAATGAAACTGGATGTTACAAGCATAGTTCCTTGTCTTGTGTCAAGCTCATTAAAAAATGAAATAAGGAGTCTTGAGCATAGTTCCTTGTCTTGTGTCAAGCTCGTTAAAAAATGAATCAAGGATTTTAGAGCATAGTTCCTTGTCTTGTGTCAAGCTCGTTTTGAAAAAATGAAATAATGGTTTTGAGGACAATTCTTTTCCTGTGTCAACCTCATTAAAAAATGAAACAACTCCCTTCTCAAGTTGAGTCTTTTCAAGATCTTGAAAGTGAACCTTCATTCCATCCACTTGGTTGAATGCAATGAAGCTTGGGGGACATGTATCTCATTTTGCATTGTTATGCTGGGGGCATGCGAACTTGCAAAAAGCATATTTTTTTTGTTTCAAGCTTTTGTAAACATGAAACCGAATCCAAGTAGAGTTCTCTATGGTTCAAGCTTGTGTAAAAATGAACCTATACCCGATTTACATCTCGTGATTGCCGTTTTTATCCGCTAAATTTTGTTAGATGAGCCTTGGTTGTTTTCATTCCATTGCTACCATCTCTTTGGCTGATCATATGCTTTCACTTGGTTGTTTACCCTTCCTGAGGGACCACATCTATGAGTGGTTTGATTAGCCAGCCTCTTAACCATTACATGTTTTGAGCAGTTCCTCCATTGCCGGAACCAGTTGCTACCCTTTATACTACTTGTTCCTCTAGGATGAGTCCTCTTTAAGCTCTTTTCTGACTCGTAAAATATGAAAATATTTCTGAGTTTTTTCTTTTTAAACTCGTTAAAACGGAATTAAAAGGACGATCCACTTACAGCTCTTTTCTGACCGCATAAACATGAAAAGATTGCCGGACTTTTGTCGTTTCAAGTTTGATATTGGCAATAAAACAACGTGTCCTTGATCGCTTTTTTACTTTTTCAAATCAGGGCCACTAATTATGAAAAGTACTCCTTGATCGTAATGGTCAAGCAGTTCTCTCAAGTATTATTTTATACCTTTTCGGGCTTGGGAGACATAAATTTATGAAAAAGGACAACCATGGAGTTTTCTTAAGTTTTTATTCTGACTCCCTAAAATTGAAAAACGCCGAGTTTCTCCTATACTGGACTCGTTAAAATTTAATAGTAAAGGACTTGTTCGATTGTAAACAGGAACGAACCACTCCTTCTTAGGGTTCGAATTTTAAAACTAAGTTGGACTCATCCGAAGGATGAGCTTATAACCAAGCAAATGTTATCCTCCTTAAGCTTGTTAAAAATAAAGAGGTACTTGCCAGAAATGGTGGGGGAAAAGAGAGAAAAATGAACCTGTTTGTTATACTTTGTGTTTTAGAAAAGCAGTCAACAACTCTTGAACACGACACTTTTGTTCACCTGGGTTGGGAAATCCTTTGCCTAACAGTTAATCAAACCATATTGTAGGTCTTCAGTCGGTTTCTGGGTATTAGCTTTAGGTCAATTGTCACCAAACCATTTGCAGTGTTGTTATGTGTTCAAGAGGTTATTTCAAATAAACCATTCATCTGCAAAATATCTATCATCCATCTTGACCATCCCTGAGTTAGTCCTTGCCAAATATATTTCTTCAAACTTGATCTATGATTTTGTGTTGTGGGCTTGCCTATGACGGATCACTTTCTATTGACTTCAGCTCATTATCTAGAAAGATGATCTAGAATCGTCAGTATCTTAGAATCTACATGCCTCAATGGCAGGTTTCTCACCTTCGACAACAGGTTGCATCATTGACCTTCGATCAAAGGATTCTATGACATGTTCGACATCAGCTCATCTATTCACATTTCATGGATTGTGCTGAGTACTTTGAGAGCCATTGACATTACTGGTGGTTTCTCTCACACTTGTTAACAGTTCACATCATTGACTGGTAATCAAGTGGTTTCTACCATGTTTGACTTCGACACATTAATTCACATGGATAGAATCGTACTATTTCAGGAAGCAGAAAGCAAGACCCTAGATCTAGTTTCCACCATCCAGGATGTGAGGAATTTTGTTATTCATTATACAGTGGACTATTCATAAATAGATGGTTGCACCCATACTGTGTCTACATATGTCTATACTTGTGATGTATTACAAAATCATTCCTATATCAGAGCAGTTTAGTTAGTTTTCTAGTCAATTTTGATCTGAGTATGGGAATGCCTACCTCAAAGATGATATGTTCACACACAAACACACACACACACACACACACACATATATATATATATATTGTATTGAATGTTTTTACAGGTTCCAGCTAGGGTGTCCACAGGATGATCCTTGAAATGATAAAGTACTTCACTCTTCTTAGATGACAAATGCTATCCTCATCTATTACAGACTTCACACTTTAGGGGGCAATCTGTTGCACAAAATATTGTCACCATGACATTCTACAATCAGTGTGAGTCTATCACCACTCATACTTTCCTCCTTTGCAAGTCTTAAACCTCAGTTCTTCATGTCAGGCCTTGAAAAATAAGAGAATTCCCTTAAAAGTCTCTAAAAGTCTGGTTCCACACTTTCTCTTAGCATGACCTGCAGTCCCGCACCTACTGGTCATGTCCCCTGCATACCTAACCGCTCTGCTCTGTGTAATGGGTGTGGACCCCTGTAAAGGTAAAAAAGGCACAAGTAAATTCTTAAAAACTCACTTTGAGTCATTTCTGGAAGCTTCTAGAAGGAATCTTGAGGTGGCAAGTTCGCTCTTTTAAGGTTCATGCATCCCATACCTTAAGGAGCTAACCCCTTGATGTGAGGAGCTTATCCCTTTGAAGGAGGACTCTATCCCTTCATAGGTGGACCTGTAACCTCCTTCCTTTGCACTATAAAATGAAGCATCGGGCTGGTTACTGAAGAGGTTGAAAGCTGAATATTTTTGAGGTGAAATGTTGTTGGAATTTAGTCTTCCTAATTGAGCTTGAGAGGAGAGATTACATACCTTTTTTGATCTCATTGGGAAGAGTGTGAGGCTTGTCAAAGTAGAGGAGATTCCTACTTGGACCCTGGGAGGAGCTTGTACAACATCAAGGCACCAAAGGTTGTAAAGTTCTTCTATTTTCAAAGTTAATACAATCAAGTTTATTTTTCTCAATAAGCCGTGATTTATGGTTTATTTCATGGATTCCTTGATCACCATGATGAATATGATTTATTATATTAGCTATGCAGGTGTTATTTGATGTGTGATTGTTTGTGATTGCAGGTTCTTAAAAGGAAACTCTTTTGGGTGATCGAAACGTGGCTGCCACAAACTAGCGTTTGGACTTAAGGTAGGGTCTAAAACACCTCTTAGCTTTTATTAATAAATCGCAATATATTTAGAGAAAGGTAGATTTGCTTGTCCTGTTTATTGCTAGATATCTGTTGATACTAGGGAGATCGTTCTTGCCCGCAAGAACAATTTATCTGGCCGACAGAGCCAGAAGAAGAAGTCTCAAGTGAACTCTCTCCGTGTTAGTTATAGCTTTCTGTTGAGCCTCAAACCTGCACCTTCCTATACACCCTCTCAGCCTTCTTTTTCCCACTTACTTCATCCATCAAGCTGTTAAATCATTGCATTATAGTCTAAAAAGAGCTTCTGACATGGTTTTCTAACTATGCTTATGACTGTTGTTTGGTTTCTGCAGCCAGCACAGGATTCCGCGGCCATTTTGTTAAAGGCTATGCTATAGGTGTCCTATGAATAAATGAGCCACATGGACAAGCTACAAGTTACGGGTACATGGAATGTATCCCTTCAAATCCGCCAAATCATCCATAGAAGGTCACGGTCAACAAGGGTCAAAGGAAAAGCCAACCAAGGAATTTAGCGGTGGCACGTCTCTGTTTTGAGCACGTGAAAGTTTACGTGGCACATTCCTTAGCCCACGGAGACATCGGCACACCTGGAGATCATCCCCGTAACCTAAATCCAACAGCTACCACTCCGAAGATTTAATAGACATGATGACAGTTACGCTAGATCTCGGCTGAGGAGATCTACGTGTCTTTGGCAACGCAGTTAACAACATAGGATTCAATTAGTTAGTTCCAACACTTTTTCATTATAAATAACGCGTTGATAAATGCTGTGTAGAAGCTTTTTGAGATGTAATTTTTGAACAATTGCTATTATCACCCCACTGTACTCTGTTTTATATATTTTGCTACTACTTTAATACATGAGAAGACTAATTTCTTGAGTTCATTCTTGTGACTGTTCGTTGACTGGTTGAGGTGGCAAAGGGCCCCTGCGCACTAAAGCCCTGTATAGTTGTCATTTGATTTCATTATGTTTCTGTTTTCATAATTACTAGCTTGTATATAGCATGCTGTTTTGATGTTTTTAATTCACTGTTGTTTACATTTTCACTTCTGTTTTCTTATAGCTGTCAGCTGATCAATGTTTTTCTACAGGTTTTCTTAGGCAGCCCGGGCGAATTTTTCATCTTTTTGATAACTATTGACATATGAGATCATCTTGTCCTTCCTGCTAATTTCCATTTTCTAAAGTTTAATTCCAGCACTGTCCTTTTTCAAGTTGTGATTTGCTTATTTATTTTTTTGCTACTTAGACATCATACTACTCATTTGTTTATGGTTTCTTTCTATAGTCAAGTGACTCTATTAGTAAGGAATCATAATATTACTTATTGTAGTGTGATTTAGTTATCATATTGCTTAAACTTATTCATGATTGCTTCCCATAAGGTAGATTGAGCTGAAGGCTAAAGGATCAGAAGAGTTGAAGTAGTGTGATTAGTTTCCTTTATGCAATTTAATTTCTTGCAATTTAGTTATCATATTTCTTAAACTTATTCATGATTGCTTCCCATAAGGTAGATTGAGCTGAAGGGTAAAGGATCAGAAGAGTTGAAGTAGTGTGATTAGTTTCCTTTATGCAATTTAATTTCTTGCAATTTAGTTATCATATTGCTTAAACTTATTCATGATTTCTTCCCACAAGGTAGCTTGAGATGAAGGGTAAAGGATCAGAAGAGTTGAAGTAGTGTGATTAGTTTCCTTTATGCAATTTAATTTCTTGCCATTTAGATATCATATTGCTTGACTTGTTCATGATTGATTCCCACAAGGTAGATTGAGCTGAAGGGTAAAGGATCTGAAGAGTTGAAGTAGTGTGAATTAGTTGCTTTGCTTTTAGTTTGAGTTGCTTTAAGTTTAGTTTTTACTTTCTTTTTCATTCAGCAACAAGGATACTGGGCCATTGTCATTAGTTCATTGTTTGATACATTTACTTCCTCTTAAGAATTGATTTCATTACAGTTGTTTTAAAGCTTTCTTTTTGAGCACTTTTAAGTTTGGAAAACCACTATAGAAATCACCATCCATACTTAACTTTCATTTTCGCCATCACACATTAGGGAAAGATAAATCCAAAAGCAAACTAAAAAACTAAAAAACGACAAAAGACTAAGGAAATGGTTATCTTGTACATATAGTACACTTCACTTCGTCAGTTTACGAATCCCGGATTGACATTTTAAATAGAAATTTAGAACACACTAAATTGACCAAACATTTTGGCGCCGTTGCCGGGGAAGTGAAATTAGGTAGCCAATTTCTTAAAAAAAAAAAAAAACAAGAAAATTTCAAGGAAGGAAAATTGATAACCTCTCAAAGTATGCTCTCCTCTTGCACTTAATGTGATCTGGAGGATCAGAAAAGAGAAAGTTATTGAATTAATAGTTTCTTGAGTATGCTTCCTTCTTGCACCTAGAGTGACCTGGAAGATCAGAAAGAGGATTATTAGCCCGACTTGAAGAAAAATAAAAAAATGACATGCATAGAGCAAGAGATTCTAGGGGAAGGTTTTTAGCTAGAGCCAAGAGTTTGATTTTTACAACTCCTTCTACCTCAAGGAATAGACAAGAGACAACTCCATCATCTCCAACCTATACTCCTAGCCCTGGGATTCCTGGAATTCAAGAGACAGTAGTTGAGTTAGGAGACTCTTCCTCACCATCCATCGAATCTGAATTAGGAAAAGATCCTTTCTTTTCTTCTACTGGGAGACACATTGTAATTGAAGAAGTAGAATCACCTGAGGAAGAAGAGGGAGAAATTCCTCCTCATTCGCCATTAGTAGAGGAACCAGAGGACTCTGAAATCTCTGAGAAAACTACCATGACAGAAGAGGGAGTTAACGGATTTGGTAGAGGTAGAGGTAGAGGAGGGGGAGGAGGAAATAATGGAGGAGGTAGAGGTGACAATGGGGGAAATAGGGATGGAGATAATTCATTTGGATTTCCTATAGTCGATGAGGATTCTCGAGCAACAATGAAAAATATTTCACCATTTGTCCTCCCAAACTTTCATGGGTTAAGAAATGAAGATCCTGAAACATTTCTATTTGAGTTTGAGGTCGTGTGTCGAACATATGATTATCTGGAAGACTCTCAAAAACTCAAACTGTTTCCTTCAACATTGAAAGGAGCTGCTTTGAAATGGTTCATGGGATTACTCACTCAATCCATTAGGACTTGGAATGATATGAAACAAACATTTTTGGATAGATACATGGATTATTGTATGCCTACCAACCACAAGGATGAAGTATTTAAAATGGTACAAAAAGAAGATGAAAACCTGGAGGATTTACTTGAAAGATTCCAATACAATCTGAAAAGAGAAAAAATGAGTAACTTAGATGAGGAGACCTTGAAAGCCCTTCTATTAAAAGCCATTAGAGATGAATGGATAGATATTTTGAACATGATGGGAAAAGGAGACATATCTCAACTTCCACTTCATGACATAGCAGAACTGTGTGTCCATCTCTCAAGAGGGAAATCTAAAACTGGAAAAGGGCCTAAAGATCCTTCTCTCATCAGAGCAAACAAATCTGCAACTGGATCAGTAAGTAGGGCTGAGATTGGCAATATGCTTGATGAATTCAAAACTGATATCTTAGGGAGTCTTAGTGAGCAACTAGACACTCTTAAGATCCATAATAAGCAGAAAGCAGAAGCTGAAGCTTTAGCCATATTTTGCCCAAAATGTAGAAAAAAACATGCTCTTAGGGAATGTCCCTTGGATGCAAAAGTTGTAGAAACATGTGTGATTTGTTTAGAGAATCATGAGACCAAGGATTGTCCTTCAATTCCTGGGCTCAAAGCTCTCTTTCAAGAAGATCCAAATACAATTGAGTCTCTATGTTTTGTTGCAAGGAGGCCTTGGCAGGGGCAACAAAATCAAGGGTTTAAAAACTCTATGAACTTTCAACCCCCACCAAATTGTAATCCTTGGCAACAACCTTGGTCCCAACCTCAAAATCCTTTTCAATCATGGGTACAAGGTATGCAAAATCCTTATGGGAGATTTGCTCAATTTTATCAATATCCTCCATCTTTTCAAAACCAACAGGCTCCACAACTTCCAAATCAAAACCCACAACTATCATTGCCATTTCAACAACAACAACCCTCTCAACAAAGCCCAAATTCTCAACTCTTGCTTCCATTCCAACAGAAGTCAAATCAAATTCCTTCTCAGCCATTGCCAAACCCCAATAATAAAAACCCTCAAAATGCTTACATGATAGAAGGTCAACAATTTCCTACCTATATGATTGTTCCTCTCAATGATGTACAACTCAGATCTGGTAGAGTTCTAGATAAACCTTCTATAGATACCCAAAATCAAAGCATTTCTGAGGAAGAATCTCTTGAAGCCAATAAGGGTTCTGAAGCATCTCTTCAAAACCCAAACACTCAGAAAGAAAAAGAAAAGTTAACCCCTACAACTCCTATAGTTGAGCAACCTGCATCTTCATCCACACCTCCTTTTCCTAAAAGATTACAAATTGACAAAGGGGTGGAAAAACAAATCTTGTTGCTTGACTATGTTTTTCTAGATGAATTGAAGAATGTTTGTATCAAGATTCCCTTATTACAAGCCATTAAAGAGATTCCTATTCTAGCAAAAACAATAAAGGAGTTGAGTCTTAAAAGACCAGGAAGGAAACCTAGAGACACAAGAAGAATCCACCTGGTAGGGAAAATTGCAAACATCATGACAGGAAAAATTACTATGCAGAAGTATGTAGATCCCAGTAGTCCAATTGTCAAAACACATATCAATGGGGTAGAAGTTCCAAATACTTTGATTGATTTAGGGGCTGCTATCGACATTATGAGTAGACAGACTATGGAACAGCTGAAACTTCCTAACCTTCTCTTTACACCTACTTTGCTACAACTTGCAGATCGATCAATTATTAAACCAGATGGTGTATTAGAAGACATTTCAGTCTCCTTAGAGTCTTGGGAATATCCAGTAGATTTCATAATTTTAACTCCCAATAGTAATTTAGGAGGACATCCTCTCATCTTAGGAAGACCTTGGCTAGCCACAGTCGATGCTTTCATCAGTTGTAGGTCTGGGGATATGTATATTTCTGATGGTAATTCGACAAAGAAATTCAATCTGTGTCCTCCAGCAAAAGCAATTATAGAAATAGGAGATAATGAGTGGATTGATGATGAAGATACTATACAACATGTCTTTACCATTTCTGAAGTTAGTGAAGATAGTCAAATTCTGAACACATTAGAAAATTTTGAAACATCTTCAGAATATGACCACACACAATTTCAGTTAGATTCTAACATTGAGTATCTATCATCTAGAAAAATGTCTCTTTTCTCTATGGAAGAATTTGGTAGTTCCGCCATTGAGATCTTTCCAGGAAAAGCATTGAATATCAACAAAAATTTGGAAAGATCACAACAGGAAGAACTAACCAAAATCCTGCAAAAACATTCTACTACATTTGCATGGGAGTATACCGATATGAAAGGTATTGACCCTAAGACTTGCATTCATCACATCTACATTGAGGAAAACAGTAGACCAATCAGACAACCTCAGAGAAGGATGAATCCAAACCTTAGGGAGATAGTGAAAGAAGAGCTCCAAAAGTTACTTAATGTGAACTTCATTTATCCAATTTCAGATAGCCGATGGGTTTCTCCTTTGGTTATAGTACTTAAAAAGAATGGTAAATGGAGGGTATGCATTGATTATAGGGAATTGAACAAAGCAACTTTGAAGGATCACTTTTATTTACCCTTTATCGATCAGGTATTAGATACTTTAGCAGGCAAAAAGTATTTTTCATTTTTGGATGGTTTTAGTGGTTACAATCAGATTCAGGTAGCACCTGAAGATCAGGACAAAACCACATTTACCTGTCCATGGGGAACTTTTGCTTACCGAGTACTTCCTTTTGGATTATGTAATGCACCCGCAACATTTCAAAGGGCAGTACTAGGAATCTTTTCCGATCTAATGCATGATTGTGTAGAGGTTTATATGGATGATTTTACAGTTTATGGTAATTCGTTTGAAGAGGCATTAGAGAATTTGGAAAAGGTCCTTATAAGATGTAAATAAACAAACCTATCATTAAGTCATGAAAAATGCTTTGTGATGTTTACTGAAGGGATTGTTTTAGGACATCATATTTCAGGAGATGGGATTAAAGTTGATAGATCAAAAGTTGAAGTCATCTCCAAGTTGTCTATTCCAAATTGTCAAAAAGATGTTAGAAGTTTTCTTGGATTTACTGGATACTATAGAAGATTTATTGAAAACTTCACCAAAATAGCATCTCCACTCTTCAAATTACTTACAAAAGACTGTGAATTCAAAAGGGATCCTGATTGTCAATCTGCATTTGAAACTTTGAAAACAAGAATATCCGAAGCACCCATTTTGAGAGGTCCGAATTGGAAACTTCCTTTCCATATTTCCACAGATGCTTCAGATACAGCTCTAGGAGCTGTGTTGGGACAAAAGGATTTAGTTCCTTATGCCATTTACTACACCAATAAAAATTTGACTCCCACTGAGTTAAACTATACTGCGACTGAGAAAGAGTTCCTAGTTGTTGTTCATGCAATCAATAAGTTTAGGCATTATATAATCGGCTATGAAACTTTTGTCCATACTGATCATTCTGCAATTAGATATCTCATGAATAAACCTGTTACTAATGGCAGAGTTACAAGATGGCTCTTACTTTTACAAGAATTCAATATTACTGTGTTGGATAGACCAGGGAAACAAAATACAGTAGCTGATTTCTTGTCTAGAATCCAAAATACTAACGAAGATTCTTCTGTAGAGGATAAGTTTCCAGATGAATATTTGTTTGCAGTAACTAATAAGACTCCTTGGTATGCAGATATTGCTAACTATTTGGTTATAGGGAAGCTACCTCCACATCTATTTCCTGGTGAAAAAAGAAAAATTATTCAGGAGAGTTCAAGTTATTCATGGATTTCTAATGAATTGTTTAAAACAGGGCTAGATTGTGCGATCAGAAGATGTGTTCGGGAAGATGAAATGCCTGACATCCTCAAGGCATGTCATGATGAACCATGCAGTGGAAACTTTGCTGACAAAAGGATGGCCTATAAAATCCTTTCTTTAGGATATTATTGGCCTTCCCTTTTCAAAGATGAAAAACAATATGTCAGAAGGTGTGACAGCTGCCAAAGAGTTGGGAGACCGACTCTTTCAAATGAAATGCCATTACAACCATAGGTACTCATCGAACCCTTTGAAAAATGGGCTTTAGATTTCATTGGACCCATTAATCCACCATCTAAACAAAAAAAGTATATATTGGTATGCACTGATTATGTCACTAAATGGGTAGAAGCCAAAGCATTGCCTTCTGCCACTGAAAATTCAGTTGTTCAATTTCTTTTTGAGGATATTTTTACTCGTTTTGGTGTCCCAAGAGAAATTGTGACAGATCAGGGAAGTCAATTTACATCTAACTTGATGGAGAAGCTGATGGAAGAATACAAAATCAAGCACAGAAAATCTACTTCTTACCATCCGCAAGCAAATGGCCAAGTGGAGTCTACAAACAAATTTCTTGAAAGCATCATCACCAAAACTGTTCATCTACACAGAAAAGATTGGGCAGAAAGGCTTCCTGAAGCCTTATGGGCCTATAGAACTACATGGAGGAACACAACAGGACATTCTCCCTATGAACTTGTTTATGGGAAAGAGGTCCTGATCCCCATTGAGTTTCAAGTCAAGACTTTCAAGATGGCAGTCTAGTTGGGGATGAATCTATCAGAAGCCCAAAAGCACAGAATGGAGCAGCTGAATGAGCTAGATGAGATCAGATAAGATGCAATTTTAAGGACTGATCTAGTTCAACATCAAAGAGCTAAGTGGCATGACAGATATATCAAAGAGAGAAAGTTTCAAGAGGGAGATTGGGCGTTACTGTTTGATTCCAAGTTTAAAGACTTCAAAGGAAAATTTCAGACTCATTGGCTTGGGCCATATGAGATTGACAAAGTCTTTAACAATGGAGCGGTAAGAATCAAGACTATTGATGAATTTCAAACTCCTCTCATTGTGAATGGCCACCGATTGAAAATTTATCATAAGCCACTCTCAAAAGAGGAATTTGTCAAAATGTTCCAAGAGAATTCTGCAATAAGGTTGGTGGAGAAGAATCCTTCTCCCCCATCAGCCTAGCCTTTGTTTCTTTCAGTGAAAAAAAAATTCATATAAGCCTGAAAACCAATCATAGATTGGCGGTCTTATACAAAAAATGTAGAGTGAAAATCAGGGACACCTGACACTATATTTTCCAAAAAAAAAAAATCTCCTCTCCTTCTCTTTCCATCTTCACTCCATCTCATTTGCCATTTCACTTCACCTCCATCTCATTCTCATTTCCATTTCACTTCACTCCACTTCATTTTCATTTCATTCCACTCATTCCATTTCATTTCATCAATAAAAGTCCCTTTCAGGACTATTTTCATTCAGTTAGTTCTTCTCTAACTATCTTTGTGCAATTAAGGGGGTGCTGTCTCAATTTCCGCAGCTGGAAACTGTTTCCGCAGCCAGCATCACTCTGTTTTCAAATTTACAGTCAACTGTTAGTACAATAATCATGAAATGCAGGTGTAATTGAGCTAAAGACATGGGACATCTCCAAGACATCAAGGAAGAGCAATTGGTTAGAAGCCTTGAGCAAGAAATGACAAAGTTTCCAAAGGTATGATCAAAAATCCTTATCAAATAACAATTCAAGTCATAATTACGCATAGTTATCAAACCATAACAAGTTATACTATGTGCAATGATTTGATACGATAGCTCCACTACCACTCCTATTCCACATTATCACTCCACACACCTTGCATTCATGTCTCCAACGGTCTCATGATTATTCCGAGTTTAAACTCAAGACTGAATGCACTTCCATTTATTACCCATACTATTGAGACGTGACCTATTGTGTTACGGTTCTTCTTAGCCGTAATTTCCGCAGCCGTCTGTTGAGACGTGTAAAAAAAATTTTCATACACAATCATCTGATTCCATTCGTTTACCACTCCACTAATACCATACTCCTCGCATGCATCCGCATTTTATTTTGAACTTGTTTACTGCTGCTCACCCTTTGTTCCTCCGGTAATTCGGGTACTTCCATTCCCTGTTTTACATTTCCGACTGCAGCCACTACAGTTTGTTCTCCATTTCTGACTGCAGCCACTACAGTTTGTTCTAAACCCCATCTGTAGTCACTACAGTCTATCCTAAACCCTGTAACAGAGCCATTTTTTCTGAACCCTCACACGCAGAAGAACTCTCAGTTGGAATTTAAAACAGAGGATGGGAAAATTACTGAGAGCCGAGCCAGAAGGACCGAAATACTTGGAAGGTTATCCTCAAACTAAGGAATTGCTGAAGAAAGCCAAATGGCTACGATTTATCCAAAAGTTTAAAGGCCATAACAAGGAAGTGACCAAAGCTTTTGCACGGTCTTTTGATGGAAAAACAGTGGAGATTGGAGACTTAAAGTTTACAGTGATTGAGGCCACAGTAGCAGCTGCCACAGGCCTACCTCAAGAAGGTGAAAGGTGGTTTAAAAATAGAAGTGTGGACGATCAGATATGGAGAATCATGCTACAAAACCAAGGTATGGATACCACCGTATTTACAAGAGGCATCCCTGTTCATGCACTAAAAGAGGAATGGTCTAGTCTACTGTTAGTCATCCAGAAATTTATCACGTGTGAAGGTCGTTTTGGTTCTATGTATATGTATCATGCTAGACTGATGATGAATTTCCTAGAGGGTCACACTCTTAATTTGCCTCATTTTCTGCTATTGAGTTTGAAAAAGATGAGTTTTACAGTTCAAAAACACATAGGCAACATTGAATCTCATCTCTACCATCATGGATTCATAAAAATTCTTATTGAGGACCAGTTGAAGAAAACTGAAGATACTTGGGAGCAATTCTTGACAAGAAACTACTTCCAAGAGCCATCTGAGGCCTCTGGAAGTAGTCCACCAAAGATTCCAAGGAAAAGTAGGAGGAAAGAAAAGAATATTACAGTCCAAGACTCCCCTACAATAGAAACTCAAGAAACTGTCCAAAAAGAAGAAGAAGATAGAGCTAAAAATAAGAAACAGAAGAAAGAAAAAGGCAAAAGAACCATTCATGAAGTCTATCCATCCCCTGAGCAATCCATAGAAGAAGATTATCAACCACTATCAGAAGACTAGTACATCTTCAGGCTGCTGCTATAGCAAAGAAAAAGCAAAAAGGAAAACAGAGTACACAAGAAAAGAGTACTAGTCCATACTTAAGGAGGAGCACTAGGCTAAAAGGAAAGGTGAATAAAACCCAAGAAAAATAGCCTCACTTTATTGATTTAGGTGAAGAGACACTTGAGAAATATCCAGCTCAGCCAAGCATTGAACCAAGTCCTTCACATGATGAAAGCCCTTTTCGGCCGGAAAGAGAGAGCAGTCCTCCTCCACCAGATTTTGAGCTTAGTCCGAGAAAGACACCTGAGGTAGATCCTAATCAGCAAGAGGTATATAACTACCTGGAATCCTTAGAACAGTCAGCTGCAGGACCAAGTACCACTCTACCACTAAATGCACAAGTTCAGTCTTTGAAACGGGAAGTATTTGAATTAGAAGTCCTAAATAGGCATATCAAATAGGGAAATGAAGCACTCAAAGAACAGAGCAAGGTAGACAAGATTGTCCATGATAACACTATGCTCCATTTAGGACCGTGGCAAAAGAAAAACAGGAAACTAAAGAAAAAATGCAAAAAGTTAAGCAGAGCATTGATTAATCTCAAGTTCAAATGTCTAGTCAGGAAACCAAGGATGATGTTAGCATCAAAGAAGAAGAAAAGAGGGCTAGATGTCCTAGTAGAAGCCTCAGAACATATGGATTAGAGGGAAATAACTAAATTTTGGTTGCATGAGGACATGCAACACCTTCACAGTGGGGGTATGTTGAGCCTCAAACCTGCACCTTCCTATACACCCTCTCAGCCTTCTTTTTCCCACTTACTTCATCCATCAAGCTGTTAAATCATTGCATTATAGTCTAAAAAGAGCTTCTGACATGGTTTTCTAACTATGCTTATGACTGTTGTTTGGTTTAGATTTTTGTTCAGGCAACTGCGGAAACTTGTTAGTTTCCGCAACCAGCACAGGTTTCCGCAGCTAGCATAGGATTCCGCAGCCATTTTGTTAAAGGCTATGCTATAGGTGTCCTATGAAGAAACGAGCCACATGGGCAAGCTACAGGTGACGGGTACATGGAACGTGTCCCTTCAAATCCACCAAATCATCCATAGAAGGTCACGATCAACAAGGGTCAAAGGCAAAGCCAACCAAGGAATTTAGCGGTGGCACGTCTTTGTTTTGAGCACGTGAAAGTTTACGTGGCATAGTCCTCAGCCCATGGAGACATCGGCACACCTGGAGATCATCCCCGTAACCTGAATCCAACAGCTACCACTCCGAAGATTTAATAGACATGATGACAGTTACGCTAGATCTCGGCTGAGGAGATCTATGTGTCTTTAGCAACGCAGTTAACAGCATAGGATTCAGTTAGTTAGTTCCAACACTTTTTCATTATAAATAACGCGTTGATAAATGCTGTGTAGAAACTTCTTGAGATGTAATTTTTGAACAGTTGCTATTATCACCCCACTGTACTTTGTTTTATATATTTTGTTGCTGCTTTAATACATGAGAAGACTACTTTCCTGAGTTCATTCTTGTGATTGTTCGTTGACTGGCTGAGGTGGCAGAGGGCCCCTGCGCACTAAAGCCCTGTATAGTTGTCATTTGATTTCATTATGTTTCTGTTTTCATAATTACTAGCTTGTATATAACATGCTATTTTGATGTTTTTAATTCATTGTTGTTTACATTTTCACTTCTGTTTTCTTATAGCTGTCAGCTGATCAATGTTTTTCTACAGGTTTTCTTAGGCAGCCCGGGCCAATTTTTCATCTTTTTGATAACTATTGACATATGAGATCATCTTGTCCTTCCTGCTAATTTCCATTTTATGAAGTTTAATTCCAGCACTGTCCTTTTTCAAGTTGTGATTTGCTTATTTAATTTTCTGCTACTTAGACATCATACTACTCATTTGTTTATGGTTTCTTTCTATAGTCAAGTGACTCTATTAGTAAGGAATCAGAATATTACTTATTGTAGTGTGATTTAGTTATCATATTGCTTAAACTTATTCATGATTTCTTCCCATAAGGTAGATTGAGCTGAAGGCTAAGGATCAGAAGAGTTGAAGTAGTGTGATTAGTTTCCTTTATGCAATTTAATTTCTTGCAATTTAGTTATCATATTGCTTAAACTTATTCATGATTGCTTCCCATAAGGTAGATTGAGTTGAAGGGTAAAGGATCAGAAGAGTTGAAGTAGTGTGATTAGTTTCCTTTATGCAATTTAATTTCTTGCAATTTAGTTATCATATTGCTTAAACTTATTCATGATTGCTTCCCACAAGGTAGATTGAGCTAAAGGGTAAATGATTAGAAGAGTTGAAGTAGTGTGATTAGTTTCCTTTATGCAATTTAATTTCTTGCCATTTAGATATCATATTGCTTGACTTGTTCATGATTTCTTCCCACAAGGTAGATTGAGCTGAAGGGTAAAGGATCTGAAGAGTTGAAGTAGTGTGAATTAGTTGCTTTTCTTTTAGCTTGAGTTGCTTTAAGTTCAGTTTTTACTTTCTTTTTCATTCAGCAGCAAGGATACTGGGCCATTGTCATTAGTTCACTGTTTGATACATTTACTTCCTCTTAAGAATTGATTTCATTACAGTTGTTTTAAAGCTTTCTTTTTGAGCACTTTTAAGTTTGGAAAACCGCTATAGAAATCACCATCCATACTTAACTTTCATTTTCGCCATCACACATTAGGGAAAGATAAATCCAAAAACAAACTAAAAAACTCAAAAACGACAAAAGACTAAGGAAATGGTTATCTTGTACATATAGTACACTTCACTTCGCCAGTTTACGAATCCTGGACTGCCATTTTAAATAGCAATTTAGAACACACTAAATTGACCAAACACTTTCTACAATAAAAAGAAGTGTTTTCTTGTTTCAGAGATTAACTGTGTTTATGCATCAGATACTGTTGTAATTCATATATGAATATTATTTTGATGTATAACTAATCATTTTCTTATATTATATAAAGTTAGTTTCATTAAAATGCTTTATCTATATACTGTTATGTATGTTCAAATTGAATAATTTTCAGGTTTGAAGAACATTGGGAGTTGCAGAGGATCTGAACCCTGCGGGATCTACCCAAAAGAAGGACATTTGGGTATGGTCGCTCTCACATAGTTTGGTTATTTAAGCATTTTTCCTGAGTTGTATGAGTGTTTCTTACTATAGTTTTCTCTTGCTCTGTTGGGGTTCCAACCCAAAGCCCTAGGGTACTTATTCCCGTAACAATAACATCTATCATGTGAGATATCCTTATTTATATTGCCAATTTGTGAGAGTGCATTTATTACAGAGATCATTTATTTATATCAGATTTATTCATATTTCATGATCAGAAAATTCATTTGTAGATTCTATTACTCATCAAGAATTAGATTGGCACATAAATCATTCATCACATTAATAATAAAATATAATCGAAAAATCATGTACATACATATATACATACATACGCACATACATACATACATACATACATACATACATACATACATACATATACATACATATACATATATATATGATCATCATGGTGAAACCATTGTTGCATAGATAGAGTTTTATGTTCAAAATAATATACAAAATTAGGACAAAAACATCCTACAAAATTACGGCTTATGCCCATAATAATGTCTAATAAAAAAGATCTGGTCATGCATCTATGGGTCTTGCTCAGGATCAGAATCACGGAAGAAGACGATGGCATTTTACACTTGTTAGAATGGCCACACTCAATCACATGGCACTCCTACCACACGTCTATGTATCTCCTCTGGAAGGTCTTCTATAGCTACCATAGGTACCTGGTGAGTCAGCCTCACCCAGTTTCTTTGGACAACATGGAGGGTCCTCTTGGTCTTAGTTGTGGCTCCCTCCATGTCTCTTCCATGATGCATGTCTCTAGGTAGACCCTCAGGTCTTACTGGTCCAACATTTGTTAATGATCAAAATAATTTTGTAAGTATTTGTCTCATCAAAAATATTTCCAGTTTATTTATACTTAAAATCCAAAAAATATTAAAATCTAAAAAATTAAAAACATTTGTACCTATGGCTCCCCATGTTGCATCAAGTGGCAACACTAGATTTGGATATCCTTAGAAATCCATGTCAACATAGGGGTAGTCCTCAACTGCTATGACTTTTTATTCCCACCAGGAGAAGAACTCGTCATCAAAAGTTTTTCTAGGGACCTCACCACACCCTAGTCTCTTCATTAGATCAACCCATCTTCCCATTCATGGATCCCTCAGGCTGCTGATGGCGGACAATAATTTGGGTCGAAACCCTGGTACTCTCTCAAATAAAATGGAACACAAGATGGTTCTGTATCTGAAGTTCTTTGTTTGACCTTTTTAGATAGATGTAAGTTTTTTTTTCATATTGGCCAAGAGGGGTGTGCACCAATCAAAAACTATCATGAGACACTCCACTATTATACTCATCGAAACTTGAGAAGCCTAATGTAGAAAGCTCAACCATTCACTCTAGCAATGGTAAAGAGAAGGATTCTCAGGGCTAAGCTCTCTACATTTTTAATTGGAATCTGGGTTCCAATCTTCTCGATATTTTCTAGGCAGTAGATGCATACGTAGTCCTCCACACTGAGGTTCCCTCTTGTTCTTCCTATTGAGTTGACCCTCTCTTCTCTTTGGGAAATACCAGTGATGAAATATATATCCTCTATTTGTATCCTCAAAGGCATTTGGTCAATAATAAAAGCATCTTCTTTTGGATCCTAATAATGGATCAGCATCTCAAGCAATCTGGTATTTTCCTTCATATTTGGCATTTTGAAAAATTTCAATAATCTACATCCTTGTAAGGCATCTAATGCAATTGGATCTTCCATCACTTCATTATCAATCACACTATGTTCCCTTTCTCTCCACGTAATCGACATTCTGCAAAACAAGTGTTTTGTATCATTAAAAACCATGTTTTAAATTTTAAAATTGCACATACGTGGGTTTCGTATTTACACGGTCACATGTAGGACCTTTCTATATGCGAGGCTATCATGTCCAACCTACATGTACGTAGAGCATAATTTTTAAACTAATTTCCCACTGTGAAATTTTTGACAAAAACATTTAAAAAGCAGTAAAACTTATCAAAAAATCAGTTAGAAGGTTACTTGGAGGGTTGAAGGCTGAATGAATAGATGAATTTGATGGATTGAGCTTGCTTGGGTTTTTTCTCCAAAGATCCTTCACTCACTTATTCACAATACAAATTAAGAATTGTAAGTCAAAAGGTCTTTATATAAGTTGACATGTGAAAATCACTTTTTCTAAAGTTCATTTTTTCTTTTCAAAACTTTATGAGCTTTATGACCTTTTTGGCTTGGAGTGTTGGGATGGGTCATTTTTTCAGGATACTTTGGAGATTTTGAGAGACTAATTCGATTCCATGACTACAAACCCATCATGGCAGGTATCATTTTTTCACTGGCATATAGGTTAGTGAATATAATTTTCCGTTGCATTTTGCATACTAGCCTCCATACTGTGATATTTTGGCCATAGAGTCAACCCCATCATGTCTTGGTTCTTAAACCATTTTCTCTCGCTGACTTATAAAATCATGATGTGATGGTAGAGCCAAACTTTACATGGGCATCTTAGTTAGATCCTCACTAGTATATGTTTCCCATGCTTCTATACTGTGTAGGCTCGGGAGTCCTCTTTAGTCTCGCCATGACTTGTGCGTTGAAGCTTCATTCTCTTACTTCTTCGCTATTTTTCTAGCTTTATACCCTAGTGGCTTCTTTGTGTTGAGTTGTATTGCTACATTGCATGTTGACTATTTGTACATTAGATATCATTTTGGGATTCAACTGCGTTAAGTAAGTCATTCATCTATAACCATTTCCATGAGAGGTAGTCATAACTGACTAATTTCTCATGATTTTGAGTAGTCCACTTAGCACTCATTGCATCGGGTGATGCTCACAGGGGTGAAGAAGTGGGATTGAAACTAGTTAAATGAATCACATAGTGTCAATAATCACTTTCAGGGCTTGCAATTGGTAATCTAGACTTCCCGGGAGGTCACCCATCCCAGATCGCCTCTGGCTCAAGCATGCTTAACTATGGAGTTTTCCCCACAATCAATCCCACTTATCTTTTTACCCCATTTTCAAAACCTTAGCAAGTATTGTGCCTCATGAACCATTCAAGTAGAGTTCCCTTCACCCATTTGAATTAAGTATTGGGGGTTTTTCGCAGTGCATTATATTAGATATCATTTTGGGATTCAACTGCGTTAAGTCATTCATCTATGATCATTTCCATGAGAGGTAGTCATAACTGACTAATTTCTCATGATTTTGAATAGTCCACTTAGCACTCATTGCATCAGGTGATGCTCACAGGGGTGAAGAAGTGGGATTGAAACTAGTGAAATGAATTGCATAGTGTCAATCATCACTTCCAGGGCTTGCACCCGGTAACCAGGACTTCCTAGGAGGTCACCCATCCCAAATCGCCTATGGCTCAAGTGCGCTTAACTATGGAGTTTTCCCCACAATCAATCCCACTTAGCTTGCTACCCCATTTACAAAACCTTAGCAAAGGTTACTTGTTAAGGTTTTCACTACGAAAAAACCCTAATACTTAATTCAAAAGAGTGAAGGGAACTCTACTTGAATGGTTCATTAGGCACAATACTTGCTAAGGTTTTGCAAATGGGGTAGCAAGCTAAGTGGGATTGATTGTGGTGAAAACTCCACAGTTAAGCGCGCTTGAGCCAGAGGCGATCTAGGATGGGTGACCTCTTGGAAAGTCCTGGTTATCGGGTGCAAGCCCCAGAAGTGATGATTGACACTATGTGATTCATTTCACTAGTTTCAATCCCACTTCTTCACCCCCGTGAGAATAACCCGATGCAATGAGTGCTAAGTGAACTATTCAAAATCATGAGAAATTAGTCAGTTATGACTACCTCTCATGGAAATGATCATAGATGAATGACTTACTTAACGTAGTTGAATACCAAAATGATATCTAATATAATGCACAGTGAAAAACCCCCAATACTTATTTGTACATTTTGGCCTTAAGCCGATTTCGCTTGGACTTGTGTATAAGGCACTTTTTGACCATGTCTTTCTACAAAATCAACCTTGAAATCACTTAGCCTCTGCAACTTGACACCTTTTACCCATGGAAAGAACATTCCTTTGAGTTTCATTGACCAATTTCGTCACCTTTTGTTGAACATAGGAATGTTCCCCTACCAGGAACTAGTGCATCTATATCTGGAAACTCGTTATTTCCACTATACCATAGGAATTCTTTTATTCTTTTTCAGGCTTTCTAAATATGAAAAAGACAAAAAAAAATTTAAATATTTCAAAAAGCGTGGGAATGGGACATTACTTCCATGATTGATGGCAGCTAGAGTCAGTTGTGTTACCCTTGAACAAAGCACTCAAAATTAAGTCTTTCCTCCATTGGGATGGGCTTTAGTTTGACTTAGGAGAGCCTTAACCTTGTTATTAAGTCAGTACTCCTCCTGTTGGCTATCTCTTCCAATCATATGAAGAGTTTATTTGTGCCTCTTTCATGACAAACTTATACAAAATTATCATATGCTGCCATACTATCCACATTTGAGTCGTGCTTTTGTTCAAGGGAAGTAAAATTGAGTCGACCTTTCTATGGTGTCTCTTGAGTTATTTTCAGTCGGCCATCCCTGGTTGTCAGAGTTATGTTCACTATCACATCATATATTTGGTCCTTTGCTTGTGCTGGTTTGAGAAGGTCTCCATTGACTTCTTGCTAGCGGGTCTTTCTCTTATCGACTATGACAAATTTCTCTAAGAGTAGACCTATAGTCATACCTTAGCCCTATTTTCATTATTGATAGGTCACCTCGTGCTTAGCATTGATCAGTATCATGGGTCTTTGATTGAGTGGTTTCCCTTGTGTTCGATGTCAACTTTCATTATCACACATTGAGATTCGTGTAGTACCTTGGTTTCCATTTGACCTTATTGGTGGATTCCTCGCCTTTGTGTCAACTTTCATTATTGGTTGGTTCAGAGTGTTTCTATCGTGCGCTAGCCACATCTTGTGTACACTGGAAATGTGCTTCGGTTTGGTTACTACATATTTATTCGCCTGATTCCTTCCACATTATTGGCTTGTGGGTTACACTCGCATTGGATTGATGAAGGGTGCCTTAATGCCTTCCTTCCAGCAGATCTTTTCCCATTGACTTCAACTCATTTCTCTAGGAACAAGGTCTAGAATCCATTTGGCAGTACCTTAGGGTTTGCAATCATTAGTGGCAGACTCCTTCGCTATCAACAGTGGGAAAACATCATTTTCTCTTGATTGATAGATTCTTCCAAGTGTTCGACTTCAGCTCATTTATTCACACTTGTTAGATTGTACTGGGTACCTTGGCTCTCATCATCATTATCGGTGAGTAGTCTTGCGTTTGTTAATGGCATACATCAATGAATGGTAATCAAATGATTTCTCACATGGTTGAATTCAGATCATTTATTCCCATTATGTAGAAATGTACCAAGGCAGTCGGTGAAGACCTCGATTTTGCAACAGCATTTGTTGTTTCACTTTCTAGTCCCTCATGTTTCTACTAGTGACACCATCTACCTTATATGTTTCCGTTCATTAGAGTGACATCCTATATGTTGGAACTCGAGTTGCGTGCAGTACCATTTGTTCTAGTATTTGACTTGGTACTTTTTGGATCAGCTTTGTGACTTCAGTGATCATCTTTCCACTTCAGCATCATTGATATGTTCTTTATATGTGATATTGTGACATGTACTTTTATGGATATGATCGGATGATCCACTATGTGTTTTCAGTTCTTTTATACTTGTATACATATTGGATCCACTTTTTTATTTGATATGTGAGCATGCTTTATTATCTATGAGCATGGGTATGCCCGCCTTAGACACCAACTTTCTTTCTAATCTCTTCCACTATCTTGGCAAGCTGAAATCTAGTGAAATCCTCTTAGGTCTTAACATGATTCCTTCTATACACCTAATACATTTTGGCCATCGAGTACCCCTTCTGACCTAATATATTAGGGGGCATCTATTATAGTACCATTTAGCACCCTTGGTAGATTTGATGCTCTATGATATGGCCTGGGGCAACCCTTCCCTTCTATACTTGGTCCAAATTCTAAAAAAACAATGTTTTAAATCCTATACTCTATTTTTCCCTGTATAAAAGTGTGTACACATGGGTCAGTCTATACCCAACCCACATATATGTGTTTAAACATTAAAAAATATATAATCTCCTTAAATTCGAGTAGAGTTTACGGGTTTTACCTGTTACTCACCTACTATAGCCCATGACCCAATTGTTTCCCAACTGGAAAAACTAATTTGGAGAAGTATAAATAAACCTCCATGGGAAGGCCTAAGGGAAGAGAAAATATTAGATATTGATATTATAGTTGATTACATCCTTGATCAAGTCTAAAGAAATAAATGTGCCTTCTGCACTCCCAAGTCATAGGAAATCTTTGTTTCCTTCTTGAGATGTCCATCATCCCTTCATGACATCCTTGTGTATATGTATGTAGGAGGATTGCTGAGGCCTAAGCAGGATGGATCCAGAGGACAGTTTCTATTGGAGTTGACGGATGACTCAGGTTGTAGTTATTCAGTATTTTCTTTAACTTACATTAATAAAGAGTCGATGTCTTGTTCTTGATGTTTATGGTATTTATGCATTAATATATGTTATGATTTTCTTATAAAATCTCATGTTAATTCTTATTTGCTTACATGCTTATATGACCTAACACTTATATCATGAACATGCTTTCTATTACTGTTGTAATATATGATTTACTTGAATGAGTTGTAGGTTTTAAAGGAAATGGAAGAAGAAAAGGGTTTGGACCTTATGGGAACGATCTCAAATGTAGGACCTCCAGGTAATACCTCTTCTTCCTACTTCAGTAGTTTAAGTATTAGAACTGCCTATTTGCATGTCTCTTTATGTTGTATGCCCTCCGCTCTATTGGGGTTCTCAACCCAAGACCCTAGGGTGATTCTACCCGTAAAATATGGATGCCTTCCGACGCAGCTCATAAATCTCGTTCTGGATTAACTTTCCCTCCTGAATTCTGGTGAACCTTTGCATTGGTGCTAAGGTCCACATTCTAGCCCTAATCTCATTGAACTACACCTATTTTTCTCAGATATCTAGTCCAATTTTATGCAAGTGTGGATCCTCCTACAGCGAGGTCCACATCTCCATGGTTTGCTCAAACAATTGGTTGCAATCCTTGACTGAAACCTCTAGAGTAGTCATATCCTCTTTAATAGCAGCCTCGCGTTGTTTCCTAACTTCCGGAGGAGTGGTTGGCTACAGTTTAAGTCGAAGCTCGGATATCTTCAGCTGCAGCTCAAAGCAGACCTTGCCAATTTCCTCCTTTGACTCCTTCACCACAGGAACTAAGTTCTTGATTTCTCTACAGAGACCACTTCTGCTGGAATTTAGAGGCCGGGATGCTCACTGCAGACCTGTGCGATCACTGCTTCCAGTTGTTGACTACGTGTAATGATCTGTTCTCCTTCTTTGAGCTCCTATGCCTTTTCCTTGAAAATGTGTTGTTTATTAGTCTTGACTTCACTGATAACCATTAATGGCCATTGCTCCCAGACCCTGAGCTCATCTAATACTCCTCGATGTAGCTCATGCAATCACTGAATGGGAAGCATCGCAAGGTTAAGGCTTAAATTCTTCAGATGCAATAGGCGCACCCTATCCTCTGAAGTCTCAACGTGTAAGGATCCCTCTAGTAACTGCACTGCATGGAGGTCTATGGTCATCTCTATTGTTGAGGTTGTCACGCTCACTTGCTTCAGGCTCGCTTGCATCAAGCTCGCTTGTCCTATGATTTCTTGAATTACCCCTGCCTAGACCTGTAATTCCCTTAAACCCTGTTGTACCTTATCCAATGTTTGATGGTACTGGTCTTCAATGTGTCCCCAAATAGTTTCCATAGCATTGTAGACCACATCATGGATATCATCCAGGTCCCCCTACGTGAGGACCAATGGTGTCACGTTCACAGATTTGTCAGACTTATGCTTCTTGTGAGGTCCCATGGAACTTCGCTTCTGCCTCTTCTTGAGTATAAAGGGGGACTCCAAGTCGGCACCCCCTTCCTTCTCATCCTAAGTCTCAAACTTCACATTGGTGCACTCCATTTTAGGTTCATCGAGGTCAATAGTGGCCTGCAACATGGTTGCAACTTTCTCCTTTAGCGCTTCCGTCTATTTTCCAAAGAACTTTTCTTTCAGTGCTTCTTTCTCCTTTGTAGAGGCCTCTTTCTATTGTGCAACATTTCTTTCTACATGGCCTTTTATTTCAAAAAAGCCTTTTATGCTTCTTTCTTCTTGTCTTTCTCTGCTGCTATCGTAGTTGTGCCTTTTGCAGCCTCACTTTCTCCTACGCTTGCGTTAGATGGGTTGAGACATTCACTCGGCCATTTGTTGATGAACCCCATAGTGTCATCCTCTACGAATAAATATGGCATCTTATGCCATGTGCCCGTGGCATCCTTCTTTGCGCAGATAGACACATTGTGAAAATATTCCTTGAAGTATGCAATGTTAGCATATTGTGCATGTAAAATTGGTGATAAACACGACCGTTAGTTGATCACCATCCGCAACTCCAACTCAAGCAAGAACCAAAAGATATTTGTTTCCATGATCATCTTCGAACCCTTTGTCACCCACAGTGAGGCGAATTTCGCAGCTTCACATAAATATGGATCATGTTGCGGAAACTAGCTCTCCTCATGTGTCCTCCATGCCACTAGCATGATCAACAAAAGTAGTCACACGTAGTGGAATGCCTTGCCTTCGTCTTGGGATTCGTGATAATCTTCCAAGAACTCATGACAAAGATACTTGGCCCAATTATACTAGACTCCTTTGTTGAACTGTACAGCCAAAAATACCACTAGTGCTGGCACTTCATTGACGTGATACTTCCGCATGATCTTTCCAGACAAAATTTGTGTAGCAAATGGCACAATGCCATCCAATATGGGGCTAATCACATAGCCGCGTGATTTCTTCACCAACTCGAAGTCACTCTTCATCTGGTCTGCCAACTTCTTCTCCTGCGATTTCCCCACATAAGTGCCTATGGGGTTCACGGTCTAATAAGGAAACAATGTTATTCAGTGGATCAAAATGTCGGTAATTGGAATGGGCCCTCCCAAACAAAGGCATCCATTATGAACTAGCGTCAATAATTGATACACACACAGAGTGTTAATGGTACTGTGGCTACAATGTGGCACCCATAATATGTTGAGCAACCCTGCACGCTTAATTCCGACTATCTATTTCATTATCTCAAGCCATGCAACATCTGAATCCTCGTAGTAATCTTTCTTCAGACATTTTCTCGATTCGAATGTGGCAACTTCATGTGATCACCTAGGTCCCAGTCCTCCATCTTCAAAAATGGCATTCGGGCCAATAAATTACCCTCAAAAGCTACCTCCTCTGGCAACGATGGTTTAGAGACCTGGAATTTCACCGAATTTGGTTCCTTAGTCACTTTGGTTGTTGACTTCCTAGGGGGTACATAAGGTGATAGCCAATTAATCGACACTACTTCATTGACATCAATCTCTTCAACCCCCATATTTAACTCTTCCTTATCCAAGTCCAAGGGTTCTGTCAGCTACTTGCTCTTATCCATTCGACCTTTCTCTCTAATCTTCATTGGATTCTTGCACGATGATTTCCACATAGGTTCTTGTTGTAGCTTCTTTTTCTTCTTCTCTCCTGCCACGAAGGCAGTGGGTTTAGGCCTCGATGATTTAGGCTTTGTGGTAGGTACGAGTTGTGTTGCAGTCATTCTCTCCCATAATATTTCATGTTGTCACTCAGGTAAATTCACCTCCCACCCAAATCCTTGTTATGAAAACTTCTCTCGTGTCTCTTTCCAATCCCCTCCAGACATGAAACAATTATCTTGGCACAAACTAAAGGGAAAAATCTCAAGGCAATTTCTCTGGAAGCAAAATATTCAAATGTGGAGCGAGATGTTGTATTTATAGCCCATTTTTGAATTCAAATTCATATGTTCCCTCCAGATATCCATCATTAATGCTCTTATGGTGGAAATTTTTCGAATATATGCTCCTTAATTGCTCTCCCCCCACTCCCTTTAATATAAAAATAGTAATCCAATCAGCTATAGTGATTCCCTCTACGCCTTTCTTCCAATCGTCATGCAACCCCTTCGCTTCACCAAATGGTCCTTCTAGTAGTTTAGTTTATAGTCTCATACTTCCTTGTAGCTTCTTGAAGTACTAAAACTGTCCTACTTCCATATATTCATTGTGCAAGGGTGGGATCCCCCCGATATAGCTTCAACTGGATCCCACTGATTTTTTTTCCTGGAAATATCTCTCTGTTTAGCTTTATGAGCTAAACTGCACCTACATCTGTAATCTCCTTGATGATATAGGGCCCCAACCAATGCATCTAAAATTTTTCTAGAAACTTCGTGAACTTGCTATCATAAAACAATGCTAAATATCCACTTTTAAAGGTGTGATGCTTAATGTGGTGATCATGTCATGCCTTTTCATGAGCCTTCTGCACCTGTTGATGAAAACCCTCTAGGAAGAATTATTCTTCTAACTCAACTATCTATGCGAGGTGTTCTTCCATGGTATCCCAATATTCCATCTCTGTGATAGCAACAATTCTTAAACTGGGCACGATGTACTCCATTGGCATCACTGCCTCTTCTTCATAAACTAGCCTAAACAGTCTCTATCTAGTGAATTTATTATAGGTAGTTATATATGGCCAAAGAAAAATTTGTATGTGCACATCCAAATCGTTCCTATTTGCATTACAAATATTCATCAAAGCACTTTCCAGGATTTTATTAAAGGCTTCCACTATACCATTTACTTGAGGATGATACGGTGTGATATTCTGATGATACATTTGGAATTCCTCAAGCAGAGAAGCAATTGTTTCATTTAGCAAGTGCGAACCCCTATCGCTCATCAAAATATTCGAACATCCAAACCGAGACAAAATGTATTCAAATATGAAATTCGTAGGTATAGCCATGCTACAATCCTTTATGGGTTGTGCTCATGCCCACCTAGTCAAATATTCGGTTGCCATAATGATGTATCGTGCTCTTTTCTTCTTTCTTGGTGGCTGAATCGGTCCCACAAATTCTATTTCCCATTTATCGAATGCTTGTAATGGAACTTGAGGGTTCAGAGGAAATTCATCCCTTCGTGATGGCCTCCCTTTCCTCTGACAGACATTGCACACCCTACAATATTCATTGGAATCCTTGTGCACAATTGGCCACCATAGCCATGCTCGTAGGATCTTCTTCGTAGTCACTCTTTCAGCATAATGTCCTCCAAAAAATCCTTTATGTGCTTCAGCGAGCATACTTTGTCTTTCATAATCTAGTACATGCCTGTGTAGAACTTCATCTGATCTCATTTTATACAAATGCCCTGTAATGAAAAAAAAAAAACGCAACCCTGACCACCAATTCTTTCTTTCGTTGTGTCATATATCCTTCAGGAGCTGTACCTGTAGACAACAATTGGATTATATCTGCAAAATGTTCGTATGCAATGCGCACAACAAAGAGATGTGCATTAGGAAATCCTTCATCAAGACTTGTAGGCTTGTCACCATTCTCAATCCACAAAAGGTGATCTGGTTCAGCATTTAATCTCCCTGGCTTCACAACTACTTCAAAATCATATTCTTGAAATAACAGTAACAACCTACAAATCCCCCCCCCCCAAACACAGGCTTCTTGACCAGGTACTTCAAAGTTGAATGGTATGTGTACATTTTGAAGTGAGAACCCAACAATTGATGCCTAAAATTTTGGAGTGCATACACCATCTCCAATCCTTTGCGCTCTGTTGTCAAATAATTCTTCTCTACCTTAGATAATTTTCTGCTCACAAATGCAATCAAGTGGTCGATATCACCTGCACTTGGTTGGGTTAACACTACTCATAATGCTATGCGAGACGAATCTACATGTGCATGGAATTCTTTCTTCCAATCGGGGAACACCAAAATAGGTGTTGTAACCATCTTTTCCTTCAATACATCTAAGATTTTATGGTAATCATCATCCCAACAAAATGTCGCATCCTTCTTCAATAATTTTTCCATGGGCGCAGTGATTTGTGCATATGCCTTGATGAATTTCCTATAGTTTCCTGTATGGCCCAATGTTGCGCACAACTGTTTTACATTCCTTGGAGGCTCCAGATTGATAATCACTACGATTTTGGTAGGGTTGACCATCAAATCCTGGTTGCAGACAACGTGGCTCAAGGGTATCTGTTACAGATCCATTTGGGCACATCAACCCCAACCTACAGATCAGTACTATTAGGGCCCATCAAACCCTAATTCAGTTGTTACATGCCCTAAAGAAGTCAACCATATAATGCCTAGCTTCCCAAGAAGTTTCATGGCTGAAATAATCCAGAAACTGCCTCTAAGAAGATTAGGACAGGCAGGCCTTCATTAGGGTGCACTGCAATGCAGACCATACACTGATAGGGTGTTATGCAGCACACTTAGTCCCTCTTTGGCCTGCGCTGGGTGAATTTGAGCGAAATTGGATTGGGGTTTGGGAATATTCTTATCCATTGGATGCATCTAGAAGTTTCCCAAGTTTATCTACTCTTTTGAGCTCATATTTGGATGAGGAAGGGAGTTAAGGAACATTAATCCCTTTATCCCTTCCTCCATGGAACTAAATTCTAAGTTTGGGAGGGCATTCATTATCACCATTTATGGCATAAATTCCTTCATTCACCTATAAAAAGAACGCTCATCTAAGTGATCAGGGGGCTGGAAATTATTGAATTATAGGGAGATGCTATTAGTATGAGACTTGAGTTGATTTCAAGTATTGTAATGATGTCAAAATGTCTTGCTTGTTATAAGGAGAGGATGGGATTGAACTGGAGGAGTGATGCTGAATCATGCAAATTGGGTTGTAACTCTTCCTTTTACTAATAACGTGTTCAAAGATTTTTCCATATGCTTGTGTTATTCATCTAAGCTTTCATATGTGTATCATGTACTTGATTCCATGCTATGATTAATCAATAGATCGTTATCATATGCTTTGATCGGTTGTTGTCTTCTATCTGTGTGCAGGTACTCTTCGAGCGGATTAAGTACAGAGAGGAGCGACATAATTGATAAAGGGAGATAAGGAGTAAGAAAAAGCTACAGGTAGGCTTCTTTACCTCTTATTTAATCTGTTGATCATAGAAAAAGTAGAGAATGCTTTGCACTATTTTTCTAGACTTAGCTACTAGTCTAGGGGTTTAAGCATTTATCCGTAGACACTAAAACTTCCCAAAAAAAATTGGTGACTCCGCTAGGGAGTGATCGTCCATCCTAGTAGCTTATCAACCTCTTAAGACATTTCTACATACTGTACTTGTGGTCATTGATTGAATTTCAATCTTCTTTCATTGAAAATTGAGCCAAAACTGTCCCAAATTGTCTTCAAAATTGCTTACTATCACCAGCGTAGCCCAATGAAGGACACAATGCACTGCAATGCACTTCTTGCATAGATTAGTGCGCTTCAGCGCACTGTCTCTCACTGCTCCCTATGCTGATCCCTTGAGGGTCAGTTTCCCATCTAGGAGCTGAAGTTTTGAGCCAACTTTCTCCTGTTTGAATGATTTGCTGAATGTTAATGATGTATTGTCTCTGAAAATAGTGTTTCATCTCCTTACCTGGCCCTACTTAGACTAGGATTGATAAATGTTTCTTATGTATTTACTTTGTCACTTTCAATCTATAGTCGAAAGTTAGTTTATTGATCGATTTATCTTTAACGAAAGAAAGTGTCATAAAATCATCTTTTCCTTCGAAAATTGAATTATCGTCAAATATTCATTCATAAAAGATCGATTGATTGATGTGTGAAAATGATTAGTCTTTTCGTTGAAAGTGTCGTAATTCCTTATTTCTTTGAAAACGAAAGTGTCGTAAAGTCTTCCTTTCGTTGAAAAGAAATTGTCGCAAAATTGTCATTTTTGTGAAAAGATTTTATTGATCAATTGTGCATTAGTTTTCCTTTTTGTTCATTCACATTAAGGGAAATTGAAAATAAATACATGCATGCTGCATTGAAAAGGTTTGTGAGTGTTGATAAGGAATAGTGTAGGGAATTTGCATTTAGATTGTGCTCTTTGCTCTTTGATCAAAAGAAATCTGATTGCTCTATCCCTAAGTAGCTAGGATTTTCATCGTTAAATTGAATGGAAAGAATGCTTATCACGATAGTTGCATTCCTAGGAATTGTAGAAATTTTGAATAATAAACACTTATTCACAGAGATTATCCCGATTATCCACTATTTCAGAATACATGCATAATACATAACCTCCTCTACATTGATCATCAATTTAGCAGCAAAAAAAAACAATCAAACATTAATCGCATGCGCACATTAACACAGTATGTAACCCGGGGAAAGCATACAGCTGAAAACCCCACACTATCTGTATATTAATGATTGATAACATGTAACATTACATAGTAAAATACTCCTCACAAGTATCCAACACTATCTCCACCTGTTACACACAAAACTAGCTCAGATTTGATCTCCAAATCTCCCCCGTTGCTTTGCCTACCTCCACTGCACAATCCTGCAAGAGAATGAATGAGAATGGCTGATCCAAACTCCTATTTACCTTGTGAAAATCACCCACACTATAAATCACGTGAGCACAAGCTATATTTCACTTGGTATTGGCCCACACTACGCAGAGATCATTGGCATAACTCAATCCCATGCATGTGCACAATCTCATGCACCACTGATAGCAATCTCAACCTCTAACACCTGTCCCTATTGAACTGTACATGCACTGAGTTAACTGATGTATTCTTCAGTTGCATTATGAGTTAATAATTAGTGAATTAATTAATAACTAATTCACACAACTCATCACTTAGTCTATTGATCAGTTAGACTAAATACAACTAGTTCAACTAAGTCAAACTGAACACAACTCCATTAACTATTCATCCAACTCCACAGAACTCACATGCATGAGTTCTAACTGATGTCCTGCATGAAATAGCTCAACTGACTTGCAAGAAAACATATTTCCTTTTGACAGCTGCATGTGCCACATCTGTAGCTCAAACTGAAGTGCTCCAAGAGAATAAGATAAAGTTTATAGTCTAAATATTATTATGAGACAATAATATTTGACTTTTCTATTTTTGACTAGCAGTCTAAAAATAGACTTTCATCACTCCTGCTATGATCACTCTTGCGGTGATCACTCCTGCTATGATCGCTCCTGTTGTGATCACTCCTGCTGTGATCACTCCTGTTGTGATCCAAAAATAGACTTTGCGCCATAATTTTCCTGCGGGCCCACTTAGTGAAGGAGACTCCTTTCCACTAAGCTCCATCATCTTGTTGCATTCTCAAAAAGCATTTCTTGTTGCACACTTTTCAACACTCCCTCTCAACAAGAAAGGCTTCCTCTCAAACCCGATCCTGTAACACTGGAATGTTCTGCATGCAACACATCTGCCCAGTCCACTTTGCTCCAACAACACTTGGAACAAAAACACTCCCAACTGATCACTCTGTTGGGATAGGAACATACTCTGATGCTGAAGCTCTACCTGCTGCTGACAAGTGCTCCCTCTCTGACATCTGTGCTACTGCAACATCTCCATGCATCTCGCACCATTGCACACCTCCCTGTGCCACCTAGCATTGTGCAAAACACTTGTGCCTCTCACATTGCTGCAGCCTGCATGCTATGCACTGTCATGGGATTCCCTACACTGTCGCTCTCTCTGCCACGCCATCCGCATCTGTCTCTACCCAATCAATCAGTTCCTGATACTCCACATCGGGGCTCCCGTAGCAAGGTCTCATCCAAGAGGTTGGGTACCTCAAGGATCCTGCCCCTCCTCCTTGGGACAATCAATCCACATCACCCCACCTCCTACCTGGAGGTATGGTTGCATGTGATCCCTCAGCCCACCTGGCTCGAAGTTTCCCCCTACTGGAGGTCTCTGCATGAGTAGATGTCTCTACTCGATCTCCTCTCAGCTTCCCTTGTTGTGGATGCTCCAAAACCTCCTGAAGCTGCTGCACCAATCGTGGCTCTTCCACAATCGTCTGAGAATTCTTCTGGCTCTGCATGTTCAGAGGTAATATACACTCCCTCTCAACCACCAAGTCTCCATCAGTTGCCTGGCTGCTCAAGGCTTTGCATGCATCTTGAACCTCAAGAGCATACAGGTTCTTGACCCGTGAACCAATCTACCTCACCTGTCTAGTGATGATGTGTCTAAGGAAAACCTTTCCATTACTGAAGACTACATCATAGCCTCTGTCCTCTAGCATCGCGATCGACACAAAGTTTCTCTTCAGTCCTGGTACATTCTTGACATCGGTCAAGGTAAGGCGAGCTCCACGCTCCCTCTGAAAAATAACCATGCCTACACCTGAGACACTATACTTCTCGTCATTACCCATCCCTATGAGTATTTGGAGATCTTTCTCCTCCAAAGTACTAGACAAACTTTTGTCACGGGTCATGTGGAAAGAAGCTCCACTGTCAAGAAACCAACCACTTCCCACCATGGATGAAACCATGCATGCGAAGAGTGTGAAGTCCAACTCAAACTGTGAAGCAAGTGAGGCTGCCTCACCTTCAGATCCTTCCCCGGATCCCTTCTTGGACTTCTTCTTTGGGCAATTAGTAGCATAATGGCCCAACTCATGACAATGAAAGCATCTCCGATACCATGTAGAAATTTTGAATAATATGACACTTATTCAACAGAGATTATCCCGATTATACACTATTGCGGAAAACATGCATAATACATAACCTCCTCTACATTGATCATCAATTTATAGAAGCAGAAACAATAACATGCGCACATAGAAGCATCAAACACACATATCAACACAGTATTTTCTCGGGGAAAGCATCTCGCTAAAAACCCCAACTATCTGTATATTATATTGATTGAGAACATCTAACATTACATAGTACAATACTCCTCTCAAGTATCCAGCACTATCTCCACCTGTTACACACAATACAGCTCAGATCTGATCTCCAAATCTCCTCTGCTGCTTGCCTGCCTCCACTGCACAATACCTACTGAGAATGAATGAGAATGGCTGATCCAAACTCGTTTTTACCTTGTGAAAGTCACCCACACTGGAAATCACGTGAGCACAAGCTATATTTCACTTGGTATTTGCCCACATTGTGCAATCCTCATTGGCATTACTCAATCCATGCATGTGCAAAATCTCAAGCACAACTAATAGCAATCTCAACCTCGACTTTTCAACCTTCTTCCCATCATTGGAAGAAATGGATTCGGAAAGAGAAACCTTCCCCTTCCCCTTCTTCGCCTTACTCACTAAGGCACAGCTCTCCTCATCATGCATAGATGAAGAACTGTCTCTGGTGCGCCGTCTAATCTCCTCTTGCACAAGATCCGACCAAAGTCTCTCCCATCCTGGAAATTTCTCCCTTCCATTCACCGAGTCCTGGTAGCTATGCCAACTCTTAGGAAGGCCAAGGAGTGCTAGACTCACCATATCCTCATCCTCAACAATTACTCCCACACTTCCCAGCTCATCCCGGCATTGGGTGAACTTCGTGAGATACCTGGGCATACTGTCTCCATTCTCAGCTTTGATGTTTCTGAGTTTATCCTTGAGCGCCATTCCACCAGCTCAAAACTCAATCGCTCATGATCTAAAATTCGTGAGAACAAATTATTTCTTGTACAGAGATCGACTGTATGGGCATTCACCGGATATCTCACCTTCCAAAAGAAGGATGAATCCAGAGGCTACCTGGCCCGATTACAGACTCTGCCTAAAGAAATAAGATGTAAACAATTTCTGAATAGTAGATCTTATGATCAACAGCTCTGATACCAAACATTTATTCACAGAGATTATCCCGATTATACACTATTGCGGAATACATGCATAATACATAACCTCCTCTACGTTGATCATTAATTTAGCAGCAAAAAAAAACAATGAAACATCAATTGCATGCGCACATTAACACAATATGTAATTGGGGAAAGCATACAGCTGAAAACCCCACACTATTTATATATTAATGATTGAGAACATGTAACATTACATAGTACAATACTCCTCACAAGTATCCAGCACTATCTCCACCTGTTACACACAAAACTAGCTCAGATTTGATCTCCAAATCTCCCCCGCTGCTTTGCCTGCCTCCACTGCACAATCCTGCAAGAGAATGAATGAGAATGGCTGATCCAAACTCCTATTTACCTTGTGAAAATCACCCACACTATAAATCACGTGAGCACAAGCTATATTTCACTTGGTATTGGCCCACACTACGCAGAGATCATTGGCATAACTCAATCCCATGCATGTGCACAATCTCATGCACAACTGATAGCAATCTCAACCTCTAACACCTGTCCCTGTTGAACTGTACATGCACTGAGTTAACTGATGTATTCTTCAGTTGCATTATGAGTTAATAATTAGTGAATTATTTAATAACTAATTCACACAACTCATCACTTATTATATTGATCAGTTAGACTAAATACAACTAGTTCAACTAAGTCAAACTGAACACAACTCCATTAACTACTCATCCAACTCCACAGAACTCACATGCATGAGTTCTAACTGATGTCCTACATGCAATAGCTCAACTGACTCACAAGAAAACGTATTTCCTTTTGACAGCTGCATGTGCCACATCTGTAGCTCAAACTGAAGTGCTCCAAGAGAATAAGATAAATTTTATAGTCTAAATATTATTATGGGACAATAGTATTTGACTTTTCTATTTTTTACTAGCAGTCTAAAAATAGACTCTAATCACTCCTGCTATGATCACTCCTGCTGTGATCGCTCCTGCTGTGATCACTCCTGCTGTGATCACTCCTGCTGTGATCCAAAAATAGACTTTGTGCCATAATTTGCCTGCGGGCCCACTTAGTGAAGGCGACTCCTTTCCACTAAGCTCCATCATCTTGTTGCATTCTCAACAAGCATTTCTTGTTGCACACTTTTCAACAGGAATTTCAGAATACATCACATGGTGAACTTGAAAGGAAAATTCCTAAGCAAGATCAAATTAAAACAAACATCAATTTACCTAGTGGACCATTGTCATTAACGCAAACATTTAGTGGTTCTAGGCTAGAGACATGTTCCGATGTCATAAAACATAGCAGTTGTCACTAACTTGTTTGCAATACATCCTGATTGTGATAACTCATTCCATGTATGTGAGTATATCGTAGCTCGTCCACGTACCTTTGGGTATAGAGGGCGGTGTTACAGTACGTAAAGTATATGGGAATGCTCTCACTATGTGATTTTGCATTATACAGTGCTTATACGAACTGGGTCTCCACGTACCTTCGGGTATATATGGGAGGACAACTCTAGGTTGCTATCCATCCTTAAGTAACCGAGTCGACTACCTTGTAAATTGTGATACACCGAACACAGCATTCGGGGAGATTGCCTGCTCGTACTTCTTGGTTCGCCAGGAGGTATTCTGCAGTTCATAGTTGCTTGGTAAACCTTTTGCCTAGTATACCCCTTTTTGTTTATTTCTTTTTTGATAATAAAATTAATCAACAATCATGGAGGAACATCAACCCATACCCCGTCATTCACAGAGAACAGTGAGAAAACCACCTTTGCCTCCTGAAGCGACACCAATTTGAGCAAATTGGTCTCACTTAATTGATTCTAGTACATCAAGAACTCCTAGTTCTTCATCTGAGTTACCTAAATCATCTATTTCGGTAAGTATAGAGACTCTAGTTACTCTAACTATTTCTGGTACATTTGTTCCTAAAGAAGAAGTTTCACAATTACCGGAGGACATTAGCACTAATCCTAGTGAAACAATAACTGAAGTTGTTCAACCACAAGTTGATCCTCAACTTGAAATTGCTCAACAAGAAAGTACTTCTGAATTTGAATCAGTTTAACCAAAAGTTAATCCAGAATCTATCCCAGTTCAAACAAAAGTTACATCTGAACCTGAAGTTGTTCAAGAACCTCATACTGACATTGTTGTTCATTTACCCGAACATCTAGACTTCGAATTTGAACATTCGGAAGTTGTTACTTTATCGGTTACCCCTCAGACATCAGTAACTATTCTAACTTCAACTTCACCAACACCAGAAATATTTTACGGACCTGACAGTGAGGTTCTTCCACCTAGTTTGATTGCCATGGAGGAGGAATTGGAAGAAGATTCCACACCTGGAACCCCATTTCACTTTGGAACTGAGATTTATCTTTACCTTAATACTCCTGATTTCTTTGCTTCATTTGATCCTGCTTCTTTTCAAGTACCCTTTGAATCTTTAGGACAAGTTTTTGGTTAGTTAACTATGGCTGAACAACTGTCAACATCCTAGACTATATCATCTGATGTAGCTGTAGCAAAATCTTCTATTGTAACCTCTTCGATGTTTTATACCACACCTGAGTCGCACCTGTATGGTGAATCATCCATCCTGATTGGTTACCAATCATTGTCTGGAACCCACTCAAGGGTTGCTTCTACACCATGGTTCATCACCCATGTCTTCAATTGGAACTTTACCTAGTTCTTCTCTAATGGGAACTCAACAATTTGATCTTGCATATCAGTATCAAGCTGGGTAATCTGGTCAGCAAAGACCTATGTATCCATTAAATACTGGATTGCCACTATATGGAGAGCAATATGCTTATTCACCGTATCCTCCTTATTCCGGGGGACTACCATATGGTAATATCCCACAATATTCAGGTCAACTTGGAATTATGGTTTGTCAATGGCAATCAACAATGCCAATTCAACCAAGGCTTGCGTATCCAACACAACCAATGCAAACTGTGTAAGCTATTCCTACTACACCTGTTGTTACTACTGTACCATAGTCACAAGTTCAAACTATTGTATCTCAACCTATTCAAACTGATCCTTCTACCTTAAAGTCACAAGTTTCAAGTCAAGAAGTTGAAATTCCTCAAGTTGTTGTACAACAATCACTTGTTTTTGGAGTTCAGCAACAACCTCGGGTTAGTGTATCCTTATCTGGACTGACCCAGGCTTACACTAGTATAGTTTATGCACAACCTGGCCAACCTTTCATTGCTGGATAGCAACAACTGTTGAATACATAACAATTGTACCAACAACAACAATAGTTGATTCAACAATCGTGGCAGCCTCAATTTCAACAACCCCAATTCCAGCAGTTCCAACCTCAATTTGGACCTGTTTCACAGGCTCAACCTGGTTTTGGTCAATCTCAAGCTTACCAAGGTCTTGGTCAACAAGGCTTTGCAGGTTATGGACAACCACATATTCAACCTGGTTATCAACAACCACCTTATACTGGTTTTTTCAATAACCATACCAAGGTTACCAAATACAGATGCCCTATGTCAGTATGCAAAGACCTATTGCTCAGGAAATTCCATCATATCCTGAGTATGCTCAACCTGAATTGAATCGACAGTTTCCCTTTGTAGAAACTTTAGAATTACCAGATTTAAATCGGCTCACTAATGATCCAATATTATATGTGCCTTGGTGGCCGGTAATTTCGCATAAGTTACCATCTGACATTCCGAAGTTTAACGGAAATCCTAGAGCAGACCCATCAAATCATGTTATGACCTTTCATTTGTGGTGTTCATCTAACTCCTTAAATGACGATTCGGTCAAACTTCGACTTTTCCAAATAACACTTACTGGTCTAGTTGCTAAATGGTACACTGAATTACCAAGAGCTTCTTTCGATAACTTCACCACTTTAGCTACTACCTTTTTGACCCACTTCTAGTTACCTATCAGATATGAGACTGGAACAAAACTCCTAACAAACTTTAAACAAACTACTGCTACCCATATATCAGATCATATTCATGAGTGGCGGCATCATCATCGAATGGTTAAGACATATGTTCTCGATCAGCTTTTAGCTGAGTGGTTCATAAAATCCTTGTTGCCATCAATCACCGAGGATGTGGAAAAAGGTGGAGTTGTCATGGAAGAGCAAGTCATTGCTCGTGCCCAATACTTGGATTTGATTTACACACAATCTGGCACGCTTTATGATAAAATTCCCAATGCACCTTGACCAGCTTTCACTGTTCCACCTCCGAAACAATCAAGTAAGGACTCTCATGCCGGTGATGCTGTGATCGGTTCTTCAAGCACACAATCAGCAGGAAGACCATATGGTCAAACTCTTGTTGTTTCCAATCAAACTACCAATGCATCAGAAAATACTCTTGCCTCTGAGATTAATGTCATGTCATCTGACAAAGGCAAAAATCCAAAGCAACCAGCAGGCAAGAAAAAGGGGAAGAACAAAAAGAAACAAGAAAATTCCCCTCCAGAGAAATCATCTAATTCCTCTACCATGGCAAGGAAACCTTGTTATCCATGTCGGATATGTAATGATGAGCATTATACAAGACATTATCCACATCGCTCTGAGGTCTCTAAACTTTAAAGACTTCAAACACATCAACAGTGTTGACAGACTCATTTCCAAACCCGGAAACACATTTGGTTGCAACAGACCATGCTTCCACATCCCAAGTACTCAAGTTATCCATCACAAAGCCTCAAAACAATGTTTTGGTGTCAACAAGAAACAAAGATTATGGAAATCCTTTGCCATCGAATAATTAGGTCACTGGTCAACCTAATCCTTCGACCTCGACTTCATTTGAAGTTGTTCCACCTATTGTACCTGAATTGACAATAGAGTTGTAAATAAATCGACATTCAACCCTCGGGCTAGAGCAGCTCAAAACCATAACATAGTAGAAGATCTTGCTTAATCACCTTCAGCTATGTCAACCTCGAGGTGTTGCAAAACTGTCCCTCCCAAAAACAGGCTTTACTATTAGCAATAGGCGGAATAGATCCTATGGATTCAAATCTTATGGTTTTTAACCATGCGGGATATTCACCACAGTTATCGGCACAACTAAATTTCCTAATCCAAGTAAAAGCTCTCAATAAGAATGTTCATCGAACTATTATTAACGAGGGGGCATCTACTTGCATTATGTCCATGAGCTGCTGGAAAACACTTGGTTCACCACTGTTGTCACAATCACCAACAATGTTGAAAGCTTTTGATGGAAGAACATATACTCCATGTGGGATTCTGAGTAACCTGCAAATCAAACTAGGGGGAAAAACGGTTACTGTTGAAGTTGAGGTAGTTGATGGACCCCTTGATTACAACATTTTACTAGGAAGGCCTTGGGTATATGCTATGGCTGTTGTGGTTTCCACGTACTTTCGTACTATTGCATTCCTTTTTAAAGGTCGAATCACAGTCATTGATCAGCTAGCCTTCTTTGCCAATAGCTCACAGGCTATGAGAGGCATTCCATTGGTACACAGACCCCACTGTCACTTCAAAATGTTGGAGTAGGTCTCTTTAAAGATCCTTCCCTAATGGGTTCTTTTACCCTCCTATCACCATTTGATTTGCGGAAGTGGCAAGAGTAGAAACCTGCAACATGATTTCCTCCACCTCATCTGATTTAAGGAGGATTTCCAACCAAATTGAAGTTGATGGTAATCTTGAGGTGTTGTTGTTAAGCCCCATTGAATTATCATAGCAATCAATCTTTCGGGCTTGTGTGGCAAACCTAAATCTGCACTTAACTTTTGTATGGGTAGATAGATCATTAGAATATGGTACATCTTCAGGTCCTTTTTCATGTATACATTCTATGGATGAAGGAATCATCCAATTAATGATGGTAGGAGAGGAACCGTGGGGAGATTATCATCACCGTTCCCACCTTCCAGATGACATCGAAGATTATTGAAATGATCTAAACCACCCATCAATTGTTGATTTCTTGTTGAATTCCGTTAGAGTAGATATTGTAGATTTTGAGCGTAATTTGTCAAACATAGAAGAAACAATTTCTATAAACATTTTGACCAAGCCTAACATTGTAGAGAATATTCATGTCGGCAAATCTTGTTCTCCATTGGAACTTGATAATTACCGTGCTCTGTTTCATGAATTTAGAGATATTTTTGCATGGTCTTACGAGGAGATGCCAGGAATTGGCTCAAGCATTGTTGAACATGATATTAAAATGTACCCTGATGTCAAACCAGTACGACAACAACTTCAACCTATTCATCCTAAGAAATTCATTGCCATTAAAGTAGAGGTTGAAAAATTTTTGCGTGCTGGCTTCATTTTCCCTGTACCTCTTACCAACTAGGTATCTAACATCGTTCCAATTATGAAAAAACAAGGGAAAATTCAAGTGTGTGTCAATTATAGGGATGTAAATCAAGCATGTCCAAAAGACAATTATCCTACACCCTTTATTGACCAGATTATTGACGAATGTGCCGGATGTGAAATATTTTCGTTCATGGATGGTTTTTCTAGCTACAAATCAAATCAATATCCGCCCATAGGACCAATCTAAAACAAATTTTATTTGTCCTTGGGGCACATTTTCCTATTGAAAGTTACCTTTTGGTTTGAACAATGCAGGGGCAACATTACAGAGGGCAATGAATTATTCCTTCCAATGAATTCACCCGCAACATTTGAGAGCAATATTTTTACGGTGCAGACACTACAAGATAAGACTCAATCCACACAAGTGTCTATTTTGCGTCGGATTTGGTCGATTTCTTGTATTCATGGTCTCAAAAGATGGAATTCAACTCGATCCAATTAAGGTTCAGGCAATCCTTGACTTTCCTCCACCTTCAAACTTGTTACAGTTACAGAGACTTCAAGGGAAGGAAAACTTTCTGAGGAGGTTCATTCCAAACTATGTTGAGTTGGGTAAAGGTTTTATGCATCTATTGAAGAAAGAGGTACCCTTCCATTGGGATCATGTTGCGCAAGCTTCTTTTGATGCTCTTAAAGATTTCCTGATTATAGCATCATTAATGTATGCCCCAAACTATCAAAAAGACTATTACCTGTATCTCGTCGCTGTAGATACAACCATTGGTATGGTTTTAGTCCAAGAAGAAAGTGGAATTGAACATCCTATTTACTACTTGAGTCATAATCTCAACGATATAGAAAGTAAGTATTCCTATGTCGAAAAGTTAGCTTTGGCAGTTGTTCAAGATGTACAGAGATTTCGTCATTACATCCTCCTTTGTAAAACTACCATTATATCATATTGCAACCCTATGACATAAATTTTGTCATGTCAATTGTTGGGGGGCAAATATTCAAAATGGATAGTTATTTTGTAGGAGTTTGATTTGGAGTTCATCAAATCTAAATCAAAGAAATCTCTTGTTTTCGCCGAGTTACTTTGTGATCTTCCCTCATCCTCCAATGATTTAACATCAGAACCATCAATCTTGGATGAGTCTCTGTTTCTTATCTCGTCAAGTGATCCATGGTATGGAGATATATTGGTCTATCTCCAGACCCAAGCTTTTCGGCCTAATACCTCTCGCTCTGAACAATAATGTACTCGATACCAAGCCAAAGATTATCTAATCATAGGTGATACACTTTATTGTCGTGGTGTCAATGCAATTTTATGTAGGTTCCTCACTCATGAGGAAGCCGAAAAATCTTTGAATGAATGTCATTCAGGTGCTTGTGGTGGAGATTTATCTGGTTACGCTACCGTGCAGATAATTCTCCATGCTGGTTACTTCTAGCCAACCATATTCAAAGATTGTATTATTGTTGTCAGAAGTTTCCATGCTTGCCAGATATTTGACCGAAAAACCAGATTACCACCTACACCACTGCATCCAATCATTGCTGTTGGCCCATTCGCCAAATGGGGCATTGACTTTGTTATACTCCTATACCAATAGGTGTCATATTTCATGATTGACTTGTTGAGCTCTGTAATATGTTCATTCCTTTCCTTGTTGCAAAGGTTTCCATATTATCAAAATTTTCAAAAAATGTGAAAAATGTAAAGAGGGTATGCCCTAAAAGAAAAATCAAAGGGTAAAAAAAGAGAGAATAAAATGGTCAAAAAAGTGAAAGAAATGAACCCCAAACAAAAATAGACCAAGAAAGTGTGCAAGTCCAAAATGCCACTACTTTTTATTTTCTGTAATAAGAATTGTGTGCAGCTTGTTAATTTATGCCACAATTTATGAATGGCCAAATAGCTTAATCTTGGCTAGTTCATATTTGAATTTCTTGTTTCAGAGATAGAGAATAAAATCTAACCATACTGTTTAATCTTGGCAGATAAGTAGATAGGTAGAGTAAATAAAAAGGAGCTCAATAGTTTAATCTGAGCCCTTGGATGTAATAAGTGCAGACTTAGGTAGGCTTACCATGAAAAGAAAAGTAAAGTTGAAAAGGGTTTTCCAGTCGAAGTGCATCCAAGTAAAGAAGGAAAAAATGCTAGGCCCAAGTAGGCAGGGTAGGTAGATTGGTGTTGCAGAATGATACCAATGATAGATTATGTCTTTAAAAGTGTTAATATTTATCTCTATCACTAGTGCAAGGTGGACATTATACTTTATATAGCTCAAGTGAGGCAAGGCTACATAACTAACTCCCCTTCATACTCTTCCCTAATCATTCACTAACTTTCCCAAAAGTATTAAGATCTGTTCTTAATATCACCCATAAAACCGCTCATTCCATTTCATAAAGATTGCCTAAGTAAAACCCTGTCTTACTTAGGAAAATGGCCATATTTTTCATATAAACCCCCTTTTCCCTTTAGCCTAAGTTTTAATGTAAAATTCCTAACATTATAACTTAGTGCTTTCATTTTCATAATTCATATTAGCTCTAACTATTATTATATAACTCCCGCCCTATTACCCTTTCCCTTGTAAATACATTTAAAAACCCTGATTTATTATGTATCCCCACCCTGGTTAAATATAACCCTAAACACTAATTAAACAGGATTAATAAACTCATCTGGAATTTATTAATAACCTTCCCCACTTCACCAAAATACAGGATTAATTAACCTTTCTGGTTGATTAATAACCACCCCACGGACCAATCAGATTGTGCCTGAAACGATTAAAACACAATTTAAATACGTCGGCCCCGCAGCTTAAAGTCCTGCCATCTCCAATGCTCGTCCACCGTCCGATCCCCATTTCACCATCCGACGGTCGACATACATATCGTAACCACCATAACCACTGAGCATTAACTCGCGGGGGTCTGGCGGTTTTCTACCATACCACTGCCATGCGTCGCCCATCTGGGGTGCTCGCTCCCTCCCGGTCTGAAACCGCTCAGCCCCAAAAGTGGTGTGGGGTAAACCACTTACCGCCCTCCACGTCGCGACAAATCGCTTACATTATCCGCTATCCGCTGATGTCATCTGCCACATCATCCACTGACGTCATTCGCCACATCACCCGCCACATCATCTGCCATGTCACTCCACCCTGCTGACGTCACTCTAGTACCGCTGATGTCATCTACCCAATCAAATCAAAAAATCCCACCAAAACTTCATTTTTTCAAATAAAAGGATAAAACGCCAATTTTGCTATAGTTTGCTGCAAACTACGCTTCCTGCAAAACAAACTTCCGAGCTAGCAGTTCAGTTACAAACAGGCACCCGAACACAAAGACACCAGCACCAAGCCCGCAGCTTGTTGGCCAACCCGCATTTGTATTTTTTTCCTCTTCAACCTTCAAAGACACAAATTTCCATAGGAAAGATGATCAAAAGACACATTAGCAATTTTGTTTTACCAAACAGCGATCAACAAGGTAAACAGTCAAAGTGTATCAGATCAAGGGTTAAAGAGTATCAGTTAAGATAGGCAACCAACGCAGAGTAACTGAAGAAGATAGCTGCAAGCCGAATCCTAGGGCCTGCCTCCAACACATTCAACAAAAACAGGACCAGCACAACATCAGTTCATCTTTTCCCTATTTTCAAGGCTAGTTGTTTCTATTTTTAGTCATCCTAGATATTATCTCACTGAGATATTTGTCGTATAATTTTGAGCATAAATACCCCCTCAAATGGAGTATATTGGGTGGATTCCTAGACTTTCCTGTAATATTGAATTTTTTGGAATAAAGAGTTGTTGGAATCAACTGTTGTATGGCCTACTAGATGAAGAATTGAAGCAGAGGACTTGTCACAGACTTCTTGAATCAACCACTAGATCAATAAGTCTTCTATATCTTGTGTTTTAAAGTTTTCTTAGTTTATTATATCATCTGTGTTTCACAATTTGAATGATAAAGAAAAGATTTAATTTCAGAAAATGCTTGATTGCACTCTGTTTTAAGTCATTATTGTTCTCTATGTTTTCTTCAGAATTAGGATAAACAGTGAAATCTTAATTGCTCCTGTTTCCTAACTCTTTCATGTTGATTATTTGTTAAAGAATACTTCACTGATCCTTATCAGTAATCATCCAATTTCCCTCTTTCAATAGGTTGAACGATCCTTAACTGCCCTTCACCCAATTTGAGCCCATTCCATCTGTTTCAAGTCTTTATTTGTTCCTTGTTTGACCACCTTGCTCTGTGAAACCATCCCCTGTTAAGAAACCAAATCCAAAAAGCCATCTTCTTTGACTCCATTAGCCCAATGGACTAAATTACTCTGTCTTACCTCTCTGCTCTATTGAATCTCACCACCCAAACTCAAACCAAACCCTTGAACTTCATAACTAGCCTAATACCTTAAAAAACAAAGCTAAATCATAAAGAGAGAGCCCTCTCTGGATACAGATTAGCTAGATTCTGTATCTAAAATATTGATTTGTGGTTACCTCAGCCTCATTTCCCTTTCTTACAACTTTTGGGAAAACCTGAGTGATAACATCAATGGCGACTCCACTTGGGATCTGAATAATTTGTTTATTACTACTATTTTCTGTATAAGCTACAGACAGAGTCTGAAGTTAGCCAGGTAGCCTTTGAAATGCTTTTGATTTGCAATTGCAGAAGTAAATGAATGCTACTTCAATCTATCTCCGGTCTAGCTTATAGATTGGACAGTTCGTTTCAAATACTTGATTAGTTCCTCTTTTCAAATAAGTCTTTAAGAAAGTTCAAAACTCCCACATCTAAAACCTCTTAAAGAGACTGTCAAAGTTGTATTGTCAAATCTATTTCAAGAAAAAACCAAAAACACACCTAGAAACCTAGCTTCAGAAAGGATTCATTACACAAAATCAAATCCTGATCCTAATCCCCCACTTGTGTTTGAAAATCCTAATCTGATTCCTAGGATTCTTAGAAGACAAGAGAGCCAAGAAAATTCTGCTAGTTCTCAGCCTCTATACAGATCAAGATCCTATCCTGTGAAGTGGTTCTACCCTGAGGACGAACCTTGTGATGAGCATTTTGAAAACTCTTTATTTTTGACCTTTTCAAAATCTGGGTTAACCCATATAGTTCAAGATCCAATATTCATTGAAAATTTGCAGATTGAAGTTGTTACTTCACATCTTAACAGACATTTGCAGAACTCCATTCAATCTGAGATTACCTCTGAAAGAGCACCAAACCTTTCTATGATTACTAGCGCTTCTCCAAGTTCACCATCAACCACCCCTTCCACTCCTCCATCTACAACACACATTCCCATTGTTATCCCTACTCCTCCAGTTGTCACATCTATTTCTGCAACCATGGTAAACCGATATACTCCCCTGCACTTACCTACCAATCCAAGGGCTATGCCCCAAGACTATCAAAGTAAAATCACTTCTTTTGAAGGTACTGGAACTTACACAGCTCAACAACATACCAAGAAAATGACCAACTATTTTGAAATATATGACGTTGATGTTGATGATGTTAGAATGAAAGTATTTGTTCAAAGTTTGACTGGGGATGTTAGAACATGGTTTAGAGCCCTCCCTGCAAATAGTATCAATGACCCACAAGCTCTTTATCAGACCTTTTTGAATAGATGGGAAAAGAAGAAAGATTCTCTCCACATTTTATCAGAATATGAAAACCTAAGAAGAGGCACACAAGAAACTGTCCAAGATTACTATACCAGATTCAATAATCTCTGCAATGTTGTTCCTCAAAATCTTAGACCTCCTCCAGATTTGGCCTTGATCAAATTCCCTGATGCATTTTATTCTGATATGGCATACCACCTTAGGGAAAGAGCTCCTCGAAACTTAGAAGAGATGCAAAGTATAGTTGTCAGCATTGAGTCCAACCTGATATCTAAACGATCTAGGGCCAGAGCTGAAAGGAGGACACCTTTCAAAGAAGAACCTTCTGCCTTTGAACATAAAATAGATGCCATTATTAAAGGAATGGATAGACTTGGAGATAGAGTAGAAAAAATCGAGAGAAAATCCCCTTGGGATGGTTAAACAAGCAATACTGGGAGAAATCCAAATTTCAAGAAGAACCAAAACCCTAACACTGGAAAGACAGGGCCTGATCAAAATATTAGGCCCCCATTTCAAGAACATTATGCTGAAGCCTCAACTTCTGGTGAACCAATAGAAGACACTCAAATTAATTATATGGGACTCAACAATGAACAAAAAGTTTTCTTAATCCAAGGGGATCAAGAAGCTCACATCCTTAAACAATTCCAAACTTAGTCAGGTGAATCATTTGACTTTAGGGAGGGATATGATATAGCCATTGATGAAGTCCACAAACAATACAATCTGAGGAGCAGAAGAATAGATGTCCCTGAAACCAGTAAATAGAAAGATACCAAGCAGCCTAACAAAGGTAAGATCAGTACCCCCCGTACATATTCTTTCTAGAACAGATCCTAACCCTAATAACCCAATTGTTGAAGATGTATCAGATAATCAACCACCTAATAGACAACCTTCCACTTCTATTCCTCCTAAAGGAAAAGTAGAAGAGCCTCTAGAACTTGATTTGGAAACAACTTCAGCCCATAGTCCCACTCCTGAAGAGGAGAGAAACGCAGATAATCCAGTTGTCCGAAATATAAGAACTTAGACCGAAAAACCTTTTAATCTTGAGACAGAAGTAGGAAAACTAAAGAAAGTTGTTCCATTATCAGAATTAGCTAAACATGATGTCTACTGAAGTCAAATCATTAGATCACTCAAAATTTCTTAGTAAATTTTTTTGATGACCAGCCTGAATTCATATTTGGCCCTGGAGTAAATGGAAAAACAGTAGAGGGAGAAGTTCCTCCTTTCTATGTAAGCTTGAATATACATGATAAAATACTTCATAATGCCATGTTTGATTCTGGTGCTTCCCATAACTTAATGCCTAAATCTGTAATGGAGAGACTTGACCTTGACATCACCAGGCCATATAAAGACCTTTTCTCTTTTGATTCAAGTCAGGTCAAATGTTTAGGTTTAATCAAAGACTTATGTGTATCACTAGTCCAATATCCTGCCAAAACCATCTTAATGGACATAGTAGTAGCTGATATTCCACCAAAGTATGGCATGTTATTGTCTAGATCTTGAAGTGCAAAGCTTCAATGATCTCTACAGTTAGACATGTCTTACGCTACTATTTTAGTGTTTGGTCAACCCAAGAAACTATACAGAGAAACCTTAATGAAGTATGTAGTAAGTAGTCAAGAGAAACCTCAAAGTTTCCCTATCTACACAGTACATTCCGATATGGATTCTTTTATCCTTTACAATTGTTGAGAATGCAACAAGATGATAGAGCTTAGTGGAAAGGAGTTGCCTTCACTAAGTGGGCCCGCAGGAAAATTATGGCGCAAAGTCTATTTTTAGACATATGGATCATGGTCTATGAGTTGCAGGATGCTGTTTATGGATGATTGGTCATGTTGGGAAAAATAGATGGACTTCTATTTATGGTTCACAGCAGAGTGATCAAAGTCTAATTTTAGACTACCAGGCTAAAAATAGAAAAGTCAAATATTATTGTCTCATAATAATATTTAGACTATAAACATTATCTTATCCTCTTGGAGCACTTCAGTTTGAGCTACATATGTGGCACATGCAGCTGTCAGAAGGAAATACGGTTTCTTTGTGGGTCAGTTGAGCTATTTCATGCAAAACTTCAGTTAGAACTCATGTGGTTGAGTTTAGTGGAGTTGCATGTGGAGTTGATGGAGTTGTGTTCAATTTGACTTGGTTGAACTAGTTGTAATTAGTCTAACTACAAATAGACTAGTGATGAGTTGTGTGAACTAATTATTAACTCATAATGCAACTGAAGAATACATCAGTTAACTTAGTGCATGTACAGTTCAGTGGAGACAGGTGTTAGAGGTTGAGATTGCTATCAGTTGTGACTATAGTTGTGCATGAGATCTTGCAAAATCAATGGACTGAGTATGCCCACGAGGATTGCGCAGTATATGCCCAGTGATATAGCCTGTGCTCACATGATTTTTAGTGCGGGTGATTTTCACTTGGTATTGTGCAATAGAGGTAGGCAAAGCAGCGGAGAAGATTTGAACCTGTGACTTGTTCAGATCTGAGCTAGTTTTGTGTGTAATAGGTGGAGATAGTGTTGGATACTTGAGAGGAGTATTGTACTATGTATTGTTACATGTTCTCAATCATTAATATACAGATAGTGTGGCGTTTTCAGCTGTAAGCTTTCCCCGGGTTACATACTATGTTAATGTGTGCATGCGATTGATGTTTCATTGTTTTTGATGCTGCTAAATTGATGATCAACGTAGAGGAGATTATGTATTGTGCATGTATTCCGCAATAGTGTATAATCGGGATAATCTCTGTGAGTAAGTGTTTATTATTCAAAATTTCTACAACAATGCTGAAATTGATCCCCCACATGAAATAAAAGTTTTAGCAGATGAAACAGAAAAAAATTGCAAATGAAAAGTCTAGTGTCCGAATCCAAGAAATTTATGAAAATCATGAAAAATCAGATAAACCAGAAGAAACTGAAAAAACAGATCTCCCTATTAAACAGATCCCTGAAACTCCAGATACTAATTATGAACATGAAATCCTTTGGTACTTAGAATTTGATGGTTCTGTGAACAAATTAGGAGTAGGAGCAGTAATCTGGGTGCACAATCTTGAAAACAATCATGCTGAAGGCGATGCCTACAGATTAAACTTTAGGTGCACTAATAATATGGCTGAATATGAAGCTCTATTGCTAGGTCTTAAACTGGTCAAGAAATTGGGAGCAACTATAGTGTCAGTCCTGGGAGATTCTGACTTAATCATTCAATAGATAAAAGGGAAGTTCTTAACAAATGATCCCAGATTAAGAGAGTACAGAGGAACAACTATAGAGATCCTTAATACATTTCTAGAAACTTAGCTTGCCAGAATCCCGAGAAAACATAACTTGCAAGCTCATAGCCTGACAATGTTTGCCAGCACCTGTAAATTACCATTTGAACCAAATCACCAATTCACGGCTAATATTAGACACATGCCAGCCATACCTGATAACGTAAAGAACTGGCAAGTGTTTGACAGTGATAATTAGATCAACAATTTTTTAACCCTAGAAGAAGAATTTTCTAGCACTAACATAGATGTAGATATAGTTAGTGAGTTTGATCCAACAAATCAGATAGAAATAGACATTTCAACAAAAAATGCAACTCAAATGCTTCATCCAATGAAATTTACCAAAAAGGAAATATAGGATCTTAAAGAAATAGATGTTGGTGAGATTATTGAATGAGAATCTGAAGTTATCAATTTGAAAGACAATCATTTTCCCAAAGGATTAACTCATTTGGAAGATCTCTTTGATTTCAACGATATTCCAATTAAACCCAAGATTGAACCTCTAAAATCAAACATTGAAGACTACAACATAAGAACTGAAGAAGATCCAAAAATGGTAAAATTATCCAAATCTTTGCCCCTTGATTAAAAACTTAAGTATGTTGAACTAATCAAATAATTCCACGATGTCTTTTCTTGGAGCTATGAAGACCTGAAATCTTATGACACCTCTGTAATTCAACATATAATACCCCTCAAGGAAAATAAAAAACCATTCAAACAAAAGCTCAGAAGAATTAACCCTGTACTGCTTCCTTTAATTGAAAAAGAAATCAAACGAATGAATGATGCAAGGATAATTGCTCCAATCAGATTTTCAGAGTGGGTGTCTAATTTAGCGCCTACCAGGAAGAAAACAGGAGAAATTAGATTATGTTTTGACTTAAGAAATGTAAACAAGGTTTCTTTGAAATACAATTACCCTTTACCTAAAATGGATCACATTTTACAAAGGGTAGTAGGTGCTTCTAGGATTTCACTTTTGGATGGGTTTTCAGGTTATAATCAGATCCTAGTTCATCCTGATGACCAGGAAAAGACTACATTTACAACACCATGGGGTACATTCAAATATGTTAAAATGCCATTTGGACTTAAGAATGCAGGGGCAACCTTTCAACGAGCAATGGACATAGCTTTTGCAAAAGAAATTCATGATTTTCTGGTTATATATCTAGATGACCTCACTGTATTTTCCAAATTAGATCAGCAACATTTAGATCATTTGAGACAAGTGTTTTTAAAATGCAGAAAGTATGGTATTTCATTAAATCCTAAAAAGTTTTTGTTTGGTCTAGAAGAAGGCAAACTATTAGGCCATATCATCTCCAAAGATGGCATCAGAATTGATCTTGCTAGAATAGAAGCTATTTTGCAAATACCCCACCCTAGAAATGTCAAAGAACTTCAAGCTTTCCTAGGAAAGATTAAATTTTTAAGAAGATTCCTATCTAATTTGGCTGAATTAATTAGATTGATAAACAATATGTTAAAAAAGGATTCAAAGGTTAAATGGATAGTAGAAGCCAAACAAACATTTGAAGAAATTAAAATGGCTTTGACTAGAACACCAGTCCTTACAAGTCCAAAGTTCGATAGAGACTTCATAATTTTTTCATTTGCATCTGAACACACTATAGCAGTTGTTTTACTGCAAAAAGATGATCAAGGATGTGAAAAACCCATAGTCTTTTTCAGTAAAGCACTTAGAGATGCCCCTCTAAATTACAAAATCTTGGAAAAACAGGTTTTTGCACTTGTGAAGGCTATTAAAGACTTCAGAATCTATATATTGTAATCCATGTAATAGCTTATGTAGCAAATGTTGTTGTCAAAGACATCCTGATTCAGGATGGAATTGAAGGCAAATGAGGTAAATGGATAGCTAATATATTAGAGTATGGTATTGAGATAAAACCTACAAAGCTTATAAAAGGACAGGGATTGGCTAAACTCATGACTGAAACAAACTTTCAAGCCCTGGATATTAATGAACTAGATAATGAACAGGAGATGGAAACTCCACAAATCAGCCATGCCTTCTTAGAATCACCTTGGTATCCTAGTATAACTCATGTATTATTAAACCTACAGGCTCCTTCAGGGTTATCCAGAACAAAGAAAAGGTTTTTAAAGATGAAAGCTTCAAAATTTTGTATTTTAGATAATGCTCTCTTTTGGAAAAATCATGAAGGTATTCTATTGAATTGTTTAATAAAAGAACAAGTTGACAAGGTTCTCAAAGAATTTCATGCAGGGGACTGTGATGGACACCTTTACTGGAAATCAACTGCAGACAAAATTCTAAGGGCTGGATTTTATTGGCCAACCTTGTTCGTTGATGTAAAGAAGTTTGTCACTGCTTGCCACAAATGCCAAATTTTTGAAGGCAAAAGGAAACTATTACCCTTACCCTTGAGACCAATTTCCACTGAAAATCCCTTTCAACAATGGGGTTTGGACTTCATTGGAGAAATACACCCTCCCTTTTCTGGCCAACATAAATGGATTCTTACTGCCACAGACTATTTCACCAAATGGACAGAAGCTATTCCTTCTATACAATCCAATGATACAGTGAATATAGGATTCTTAGAAACCAACATATTGTCTAGATTTGGTTGTCCTGAAAAGATCATAACCGATAATGTTGTTGCCTTCAAGTCCAAAAAAATGATAAATTTCTGTAACAATTACCATATCACTTTAGGCCATTCCACGGCCTATTACCCTCAAGGTAATGGTCTAGTTGAATCTTCCAATAAAAGCCTGATTAATATTATTAAGAAATTGTTGGAAGAGAACAAGAAAAACTGGCACAATGGGCAGACAGACTTACTACAAAGAGATCTATTGGAACTAGCCCTTATGAGTTAGTTTATGGCATGGAGGCTATATTTCCTTCATATTTAGGAGTTCCTGTAATGAAATTACTACAAGAATCTCAGGTGGAAACCAATGACATTCAAAGGAGAATAAATCAGACCATCCATTTGCAGCAGACCAGAGAGGAAGTGCACCAAAGATCCCAAGTGTTACAAGAAAAACTCAAGAAAATATTTGATAAAAGGACCAAAGTAGAAGACTTCTACCTTGGAGACAAAGTTCTGAGATGGGATTCCAGGAGAGAAGACAAAGGAAAACATGGGAAGTTTGACTTCCTGTGGAAAGGGCCATTTATCATCCAAGCATTGCAAGGGAACAATACTTACTTTCTGAAAAGCCTAGATGGTACAGAAACAGAAGAAGGACCAGTGAATGGTCAAATGCTGAAACATTAGTTTGATCCAGTTTTTTAAAGTATTCTGACTCTAACATGTACATACTATATCCTTGATAATGTCACAATTTGGATTGGATAGTAACTTGCTGCAGTTGAAGCCCGAAGAGAAGGCCCTAAGCTTCACAAGTGTGTTGTCATATATACAATAAAGCAACCAGCAAAAGGAGATTTCAAAGCATATTCTAAGTTATTCAAAAGGCCATCTAACCTATTGTTCTTGACTTTCCACCAGGGAAATCCATCCCCAAGTGGAGCCACTGTTATACTCCTATACCAATAGGTGTCATATTTCATGATTGACTTGTTGAGCTCTGTAATATGTTCATTCCTTTCCTTGTTACAAAGGTTTCCATATTATCAAAAATTTCAAAAAATGTAAAAAATGTAAAGAGGGTATGCCCTAAAAGAAAAATCAAAGGGTAAAAAAAGAGAGAATAAAATGGTCAAAAAAGTGAAAGAAATGAACCCTAAACAAAAATAGACCAGGAAAGTGTGCAAGTATAAAATGCCACTACTTTTTATTTTCTGTAATAAGCATTGTGTGTAGCTTGTTAATTTATGCCACAATTGATGAATGGAGTGTTGAGATTGCAACAAGATGATGGAGCTTAGTGAAAAGAGTCGCCTTCACTAAGTGGGCCCGCAGGCTATTTTTGGCGCAAGTCTATTTTTAGACTATGTCTATTTTTAGACATATGGATCATGTCTATGTTTATGGATGATTGATCAAGTTGGGAAAATAGATGGACTTCTATTTTTGATGAAAGTGTGAGTGATCACAGTGTGAGTGATCAAGTCTATTTTTAGACTGGCTGTCAAAAATAGAAAAGTCAAATATTATTATCTCACAATAATATTTGGACTATAAACTTAATCTTATTCTCTTGGAGCACTTCAGTTTGAGCTACGGAAGTGGCACATGCAGCTGTCAGAAGGAAATTCGTTTTTCTTATGAGTCAGTTGAGTTGTTGCATGCATGACTTCAGTTAGAACTCAAGTGAGTTGAGTTTAGTGGACTGGAGGTACAGTTGATGGAGTTGTGTTCAGTTTAACTTAGTTAAACTGGTTGTAGTTAGTCTAACTGCAGATAGACTAATGATGAGTTGTTAAAATAATTATTAACTCATAATACAACTAAAGAATACATCAGTTAACTCAGTTGCATGTCAGTGCATGTTCAGTTCAACAGGGACAGGTGGTAGAGAATCAGATTGCTATCAGTTGTGACTATAGTTGTGCACCAGATCTTGCACAATCAAAGGATTGAGTATGCCAATGAGTTTGCTCACGTATTTGGCCCGCATTTTAGCCTTTGCTCACGTCCACAAAGAGTGAGTGACTATTTTGCAGGTGAAAATCGAGTTTGTGAAGCAATTCTCATCAGTTCTTGAGAAGGTATTGAGCAGTGGAGGCAGGCAAGCAGTGGAAGAGATTTGGAGATCAGATCTGAGCTGTATTGTGTGTAACAGAGGTGGAGATACTTGTGAGAAGTATTATGCTGTGTAATGTTACATGACTCAATCATTAATATACAGATAGTGTGGGGTTTTTAGCGAGATGCTTTCCCCGTGATACATACTGTGTTAATGTGTGAATGCTCTTGATGTTTTATTGTTATTGATGCTGCTATATTCTTGATCAACGTAGAGGAGCTTATGTATTGTGTATGTTTTCCGCATTAGTACATGATCAGGATAATCTCCATTGAATATGTGTTAAATTATTCAAAATTTCTACATGGTATCAGAGCTAGATAATTGTAGAAAAAGTTTCTACATGGTATCGGAGCAGCTTGATTTGTAGAAGAGATTTTTACAGGATATCAAGCGAGGGTTGATCGGAAGCAGTTGAGTTGGTTGCTGGTGGAATTCGAATTTGCAGCAGTGTTTTCTTGGTGACAACGCAGCAATGTCTTTCAACGGATTGCGATTGGAGTATGCTCTTGAGGGCAGCTCAAACTATATTGCATGGAAGGACAGGATGGAGGCAGTATTGGATGATAATGGGCTGAAGGAATTCATAGATACGGATATCCCAAAGCCTACTGATGCTACTCAAGCTGATGCTTGGCAAAAGAAGATCGCAAAATGTCGAAGAATTCTGTTGGAGGGCGTGAAGGATCACATTGTGTCCAGCCTCCATGGAAAGGCTACTCCATATTTGATGTGGAAATCATTAACAGAATTATTCCAAAGCAAGAGCGATCAGAGGAAGCTGGCACTCAAAGATAAACTCAAAAACATCAAATGCGAGAAGGGAGACAGTATTCCCAAGTATCTCATGAAGTTCACTCAGTGTCGAGATGAGCTGGGAAGTGTGGGGGTTACTGTCGATGATGAGGACTTGGTGAGCTTGGCTCTCCTTGGTCTTCCGAAGAGTTGGCATTCCTATCAGGACTCTGTCAATGGTCGGGAGAAGTTGCCAGGATGGGAAAGACTATGGTCAGATCTTGTGCAGGAGGAGATCAGGCGGAGTACCAGGGACGGATCTTCGTCAAAGGGAGCTGATGAAGAGAATTGTGCTTTGGCTGCCAAAGCAAAGAAAGGGAAGAGCAAGAAAGCTTCTCAGTCTAGTGCGAAAGGCAAGAAGCAGGATATGTCCAAGGTGAAGTGTTTTCACTGTCACCAGCATGGACACTATGCCACAAATTGTTCGCAGAAGAAGAAGAACAAGCAAGCTGTTGGATCTGCAGGGGGAGAGGCTTTAGCTTCTCAGTTTGAGCTTGATTTTTCATTGATCGCATGCTTGGTTTCAAGTGTGATGGGATCAGTGTGGTTCCTGGACAGTGGTGCGTCTTTTCACATGACGGGAGATAGAGATTTGTTCTCTGATCTGGAGGACAAAGATCTTGGAGTGCACATCGAGATGGGCGATGATGGTAGATACAGTGCGACCGGTATCGGTACCATTTCCTTTGAGAGGGAGTCTGGTAAACCCTTTGTATTGAAGGAAGTCATGCATGTTCCAGGATTGAAGAAGAATCTCATCTCAGTGGCGATGTTAGAAGACAAGGGGTATGATGTTGTTTTCAGCGAGGGAAAGGCCTTCCTGCGCAGCAAGACAACTGGTGAGACCCGGAAGATAGGGGTTCGAGTGAGGAACCTTTATCAGTTGCATGTAGATGGATGCGCAGCAATGGCAGGCAAGGCAGAAGGATTGGTGAGCCGGGATGATGGCGAGTTGTGGCACAGGAGATTGGGTCACCTTCACCATGGAGCCTTGAAGATACTGCAGCAGATCACTACAGGGCTTCCTAAAGGCACACTTGCGCAGTCAGATCAGTGCAAGGGGTGTACTTTGGGGAAGTTTGTGAAAGCCACCTTTCACGAGAAGGATAGTCGCGCCACGACGATCCTTGAGAGAATTCACACAGACGTGTGTGGACCTTTCTCAGTTGCTTCGACAGCAAAACACAGGTATTATGTGATTTTTGTTGATGATTTCTCTCGTAAGTGCTGGATCTTCTTCATGCAGAAGAAGAGCGAGACATATTCAAAGTTCTGTGAATTCAAAGCACAGGTCGAGAAGGAGTCGGGGAAGAAGGTGAAGGCTCTTAGGAGCGATAATGGTGGTGAATACATCTCGGACGAGTTCAAGGATTTCTGCAAGGCAGAAGGGATTCGTAGAGAGCTCATAGCTCCCCATAACCCACAGCAGAACGGGGTAGCTGAGCGGAAGAACAGAACGATTGTGGGTGCTGCATGGGCAATGTTGCATGATCAGGGCCTACCCCTTCACTTGTGGGCGGAAGCATGCAATACAGTAGTTTATGTGCAGAACCGTTGTCCTCATAGGATACTTGGCATGAGTACACCCGAGGAGGCTTATTCTGGTAAGAAGCCTGATCTTTCTCATTTGAGGATTTTTGGTGCTAACGTTTACATGCATGTGACGAAGGATGCCAGAAAGAAGTTGGAACCGACTGCAGAGGTTGGGATATTTGTGGGGTACACTGATACGCCCCACAACTATCGTGTGTATTTGCCAGATAGTGGTAAAACTGTTGTGCGACGGGATATAAAATTTCAGGAGGAGAAAGCCATGAAGTGTTCGCTTGAGAGGGAGCTACACTTGCATGCAGATGAGGAGCTATTAGTTCCTAAGGATGAGCTTCAGGACGTGGATCAGCCACAGGACGAGGTTCATGGAGTGGAAGAGACCACTCATGCAGCGCCAACCATCAGAGGGCGAAAGCGCTTGACAGAAGCTGAGCGACTGGCTCAAGATGCAGAGAAAGTTGTAGGACCACCTACAGCCCAACGCAGGCAGAGACAGTCACCTGATCGGTACACTGGATACATGGCTCTTATGAGCAAGTGTGTTGTGACTGAGCCATCCTCTTTCGAGGAAGCTGTGGAGGATCCCGCATGGGTAGACGCCATGGTGGAAGAGTATGATTCTATTGTCAGAAACAGTGCATGGGAGATTGTTCCTAGACCGGAAGGGAAATCAGTGGTAGGTTTGAGATGGATCTACAAAGTTAAGCAGGCAGCTGACGGGAGTGTGGAGAAGTACAAGGAAAGATTTGTTGCCCGAGGCTTTTCACAGATTGAGGGGATCGATTATGAGGAGACCTTTGCACCTGTCGCAAGGTATTCTTCCATACGGACGATTCTTGCTCTCTCAGCGTAGATGGGATGGCACATTCATCAGATGGATGTGAAGACTGCGTTCCTCAACGGAGTCATTGAGGAGGAGGTGTACATTGAGCAACCCGAAGGCTTTGAAGTCTTCAGCAGCGAGTCGCATGTGTGCAGGCTCAAGAGAGCGATGTATGGGTTGAAGCAAGCACCACGTGCTTGGTACACACGGATAGACAGCTATTTCACAGGACTTGGATTCTCCAAGAGCGAGGCGGATCCGAACCTATACCAGATTGTGGTGGAGGGTAAGTTGCTTATCATTGTATTGTATGTTGATGATTTGATTCTAACGGGTGATGAGCTGTTGATACTGTCATGCAAGAAGGATCTTGCTACAGAGTTTGAGATGAAGGATTTGGGCCTCCTTCACTATTTCCTAGGATTGGAAATATGGCAGCGCAGTGGTGGACTGTTTGTTTCTCAGGGCAAGTATGCTCGGGAGATACTGGAGAAGTTCAACATGCATGGCTGCAAGCCTGTTGATACTCCTCTTCCTGGAGGTTGGAGGAAGGAGGATGCCACTTCGGGAGAAGAAGTGGATGCCACTGTTTATCGACAGTTGGTGGGGTCGCTGATGTATTTGGTCAATACACGACCTGATATATGCTATGTAGTTAACCAGCTTTCACAAGCTATGGTTAAGCCTACCAAGCTCTTCTGGAAGGCGGGCAAGCATGTATTGCGCTACTTGAGAGGCACATCGGGATATGGTTTGTGGTACAGACAGGAGGATGAGGTGAAGCTATGTGGCTTCACGGATGCAGATTGGGCAGGGAGCCCAACAGACAGAAAGAGCACATCAGGAGGGGTCTTCAGTATCGGATCGACAGCAGTTTCTTGGTACAGTAGGAAGCAGAGATCTGTGGCACTCAGTTCAGCGGAGGCCGAGTATATGGCAGCAAGTTTGGCTGCATGCGAGGCTATATGGATGAGGAAGATCCTGGTTGGTTTGTTCGGTTCTCATTTGGATCCTACTGTGATTTACTGTGATAACCAGAGTTGCATTAAACTCTCGGCTAATCCTGTATTTCATGATAGATCTAAACATATTGACATCAGGTACCATCATATCAGAGATTGTGTGCAGCGGAGGATCATGTTACTTTCGTACATTCCAACGGAGGATCAGGATGCTGATATTCTGACGAAGGCTCTCACCAGGAGCAAATTCGAGTACCACCGAGGCAGGATAGGGGTTGCTGATAATCCATATCTTGTCGAGAGGGAGTGTTGAGATTGCAACAAGATGATGGAGCTTAGTGAAAAGAGTCGCCTTCACTAAGTGGGCCCGCAGGCTATTTTTGGCGCAAGTCTATTTTTAGACTATGTCTATTTTTAGACATATGGATCATGTCTATGTTTATGGATGATTGATCAAGTTGGGAAAATAGATGGACTTCTATTTTTGATGAAAGTGTGAGTGATCACAGTGTGAGTGATCAAGTCTATTTTTAGACTGGCTGTCAAAAATAGAAAAGTCAAATATTATTATCTCACAATAATATTTGGACTATAAACTTAATCTTATTCTCTTGGAGCACTTCAGTTTGAGCTACGGAAGTGGCACATGCAGCTGTCAGAAGGAAATTCGTTTTTCTTATGAGTCAGTTGAGTTTTTGCATGCATGACTTCAGTTAGAACTCAAGTGAGTTGAGTTTAGTGGACTGGAGGTACAGTTGATGGAGTTGTGTTCAGTTTAACTTAGTTAAACTGGTTGTAGTTAGTCTAACTGCAGATAGACTAATGATGAGTTGTTAAACTAATTATTAACTCATAATACAACTAAAGAATACATCAGTTAACTCAGTTGCATGTCAGTGCATGTTCAGTTCAACAGGGACAGGTGGTAGAGAATCAGATTGCTATCAGTTGTGACTATAGTTGTGCACCAGATCTTGCACAATCAAAGGATTGAGTATGCCAATGAGTTTGCTCACGTATTTGGCCCGCATTTTAGCCTTTGCTCACGTCCACAAAGAGTGAGTGACTATTTTGCAGGTGAAAATCGAGTTTGGGAAGCAATTCTCATCAGTTCTTGAGCAGGTATTGAGCAGTGGAGGCAGGCAAGCAGTGGAAGAGATTTGGAGATCAGATCTGAGCTGTATTGTGTGTAACAGAGGTGGAGATACTTGTGAGAAGTATTATGCTGTGTAATGTTACATGACTCAATCATTAATATACAGATAGTGTGGGGTTTTTAGCGAGATGCTTTCCCCGTGATACATACTGTGTTAATGTGTGAATGCTCTTGATGTTTTATTGTTATTGATGCTGCTATATTCTTGATCAACGTAGAGGAGCTTATGTATTGTGTATGTTTTCCGCATTAGTACATGATCAGGATAATCTCCATTGAATATGTGTTAAATTATTCAAAATTTCTACATGGAGAAACAGCTTAATCTTGGCTAATTCATATTTGAATTTCCTGTTTCAAAGATAGAGAATAAAATCTGACCAAATTGTTTAATCTTGGCAGATAAGTAGATAGGTAGAGTAAATAAAAAGGAGCTCAACAGTTTAATCTGAGCCCTTGGATGTAATAAGTGCAGACTTAGGTAGGCTTACCATGAAAAGAAAAGTAAAGTGGAAAAGGGTTTGCCAGTCTAAGTGCACCCAAGTAAAGAAGGAAAAAATGCTAGGCCCAAGTAGGCAGGGTAGGTAGATTGGTGTTGCAGAATGATACCAGTGATAGATTATGTCTCTAAAAGTGTTAGTATTTATCTCTATCACTGGTGCAAGGTGGGAATTATACTTGATGCATCTCAAGTGATGCAAGGTTACATAACTAACTCCCCTTCATACTTTTCCCTAATCATTCACTAACTCCCTCAAAAGTATTAAGATCTATTCTTAATATCACCCATAAAACCGCTCATTCCATTTCATAAAGATCGCCTAAGTAAAACCCTATTTTACTTAGGAAAATGGCCATATTTCTCATATAAACCCCTTTTTCCCTTTAGCCTAAGTTTTAATGTAAAATTCCTAACATTATAACTTAGTTCTTTCATTTTCATAATTCATATTAACTCTAACTATTATATATAACTCCTGCCCTATTACCCTTTCCCATGCAAATACATTAAAAAACCCTGATTTATTATGTATCCCCACCCCGGTTAAATATAACCTTAAACACTAATTAAACAAGTATTAATAAACTCATCTAGAATTTATTAATAACCTTCCCCGCTTCACCAAAATACGCAATTAATTAACCTTTTTGGTTGATTAATAACCACCCTGCGGACCAATCAGATTGCGCTCGAAACAATTAAAACACAGTTTAAATACGCCAGCCCCGCAGCTTAAAGTCCTGCCATCTCCAACACTCGTCCACCATCCGATCCCCGTCTCACCATCCGACGGCCGACATACATATCGCGACCACCAATACCACCGAGCATTAACTCGCAGGGGTCCGACGATTTTCTATCATACCACTGCCACGCGTCACCCATCTGGGGTGCTCGCTCCCTCCTGGCCCGAAACCGCTCAGCCCCAAAAGTGGTGCAGGGTAAACCACTAACTGCCCTCCATGTCGCGACAAACTGCTTACATCATCCGCTATCTGCTAATGTCATCTACCACGTCATCCACTGACGTCATCCGCCACGTCATCCGCCACATCACTCCACCCCACTGACGTCACTCTGTTACCACTGACATCATCTGCCCAATCAAATCAAAAAATCCCGCCAAAACTTCATTTTGTCAAATAAAAGGATAAAACACCATTTTTGCTATAGTTTGTTGCAAACTATGCTTCCTGCAAAACAAACTTCTGAGCCAGCAGTTCAGTTACAAATAGGCATCCGACCACAAAGACACCAACATCAAGCCTACAGCTTGTCGGCCAACCCGCATTTGTATTGTTTTCCTCTTCAACCTTCAGAGACACAAATTGCTAGAGGAAAGATGATCAGAAGACACGTTAGCAGTTTTGTTTTACCAAACAGTGATGAACAAGGTAAACAGTCAAAGTGTATCAGATCAAGGGTTAAAGAGTATCAGTTAAGATAGGTAGCCAGCGTAGAGTAACTGAAGAAGACAGCTGCAAGCCAAATCCTAGGGCCTGCCTCCAGCACATTCAACAAAAACAGGACCAGCACAACATCAGTTCATCTTTTCCCTATTTTCAAGGCTAGTTGTTTCTATTTTTTGTAAACTATTTTTAGTCATCCTAGATATTATCTCACTGAGATATTTGTTGTATAATTTGGAGCATAAATACCCCCTCAAATGGAGTATTGGGGGTGGATTCCTAGACTTTGTTGTAATATTGAATTTTTTGGAATAAAGAGCTATTGGAATCAACTGTTGTATGGCCTACTGGATGAAGAATTGAAGCAGAGGACTTGTCACAGACTTCTTGAATCAACCACTGGATCAATAAGTCCTCTATATCTTGTGTTTTAAAGTTTTCTTAGTTTATTATATCATCCGTGTTTCACAATCTGAATGATAAAGAAAATATTTAATTTCAGAATATGCTTGATTGCACTCTATTTTCAGTCCTTATTGTTCTCTATGTTTTCTTCAGAATTAGGATAAACAATGAAATCTTAATTGATCCTGTTTCCTAACTCTTTCATGTTGATTATTTGTTAAAGAATACTTCACTTCTCCTTATCAGTAATCACCCAATTTCCCTCTTTAAATAGGCTGAAGGATCCTTAACTGCCCTTCACCCAATTTGAGTCCATTCCATCTGTTTCAAGTCTTTATTTGTTCCCTGTTTGACCACCTTGCTCTATGAAACCATCCTTTGTTAAGAAACCAAATCCAGAAAGCCATCTTCTTTGACTCCATTAGCCCAATAGACTGAATTACTCTGCCTTACCTCTCTGCTCTATTGAATCTCACCACCCAAACTCAAACCAAACCCTTGAACTTCATAACTAGCCTAATACCTTTAAAAACAAAGCTAAATCATAAAGAGAGAGCCCTCTCTGGATACAGATTAGCTAGATTCTGTATCTAAAATATTGGTCTGTGGTTACCTCGGCCTCCTTTCCCTTTCTTACAACTTTTGGGAAAACCTGAGTGATAACGGACTTTATAACATGTAACCCCACCTCAGCCACTGGGAATGGGTATATTATAGTCACCGTTGACTATTTTACGAAATGGGCTGAGGTGATGCCAACATTGAACAACAGTGGTCAAACGGCTGCTTTATTTTTCTTCACCCATGTGGTTGTCAGGTTTGGTGTACCACAAGCCATAGTTACAGATCATGGATCGCATTATCACAATCACATGATGGTTGAATTGATCGCCAAGTTAGGACTGTCACATGATAGTTCTACTCCATATTACCTGAAAGCTAATGGACAAGTTGAGGCTATCAACAAATTCCTTAAGCGCATGTTGCAAAGAATGATTGGAGTTCATAAAAGAAATTGGCATTTAATCCTATACTTGGCTCTGTGGGCATATTGAACCTCGGTGAGAAATGCGACCGGATTTACACCTTTTCAATTGGTGTATGGTTTGGAAGCAGTCTTACCAATCCAATGTGAAATCTCATCTCTCAAACTTGCAATTGACCTACTACCCGACACTTTTGAAGAAGAAGCATGTTTCTTAGAGTTAATCCATCTGGATGGAACCCATCGTGATGCCGCATTGGCTAATGAAACACACAAGAAACGTATTAAGGCGCAATATGATAAAAATGTCAAGCCTCGTGTCTTCTCAGAAGGTGACCTGGTCTTGCTTTACGATCAGGAGTCTGATAAGCTTGGTGCAGGAAAATTTGAACCGCTTTGGATGGGCCCTTATATTGTTAAGCGTGTTTTGACGAAAGGTGCCTACAGGTTAGTGGACTATTATGTGATTCCATTGCAGCCCCAAAATGGTTTGTACCTTAAACGTTACTATGCTTAGTTAAGTGTAGTAAAACTCACTGTATATATGCTTTGATTGCATGTGTGTGTGTGTTCCTTTTGGAGTTATTATTTGGTTAAGTAATCCACTTTGCATTTGTTGTAGAACTCGAACTTTTCGGAACCATTTGTTGGTTATGCCAATGGGGCTAGTCGTAGTACGCAGAATTTATCCTCTGCAGCATGGGCCATTTTCACTCCAAGCGACGAGTTAGTGAGTTTTAGAGGGATTTGTATTGGTCGATCGATGAACAACATTGCTGAGTATAGTGCGTTGATTGAACTTCTCTTTGATGCCATTTCACTTGGCATACACCGAATCATCATTAGGATAGACTCAACTCGTTGTACTACAACTTACTAGCATTTATACCATCCAAAACCCTGAAATTCATCACATGTTCCTTAGGGTTCATATTTTGGAAAGGTATTTTGAGTTTATTCAATATCATCATATTTCCGGAAATCTAAACACATGTTAAATAGACATTTGTGACATATGTAAAGTAAATATTTTCAATTCACATCTTCAATTGAATAGGATTGCATCACTTAACCATAATAAAACTCTGAAAGTAATATACATAGTTGTTTTAAAAGTTTTTACAAAAAATTTGTGTCCAAGACAAAAAATTGGTCATATGACCCAAAAACTCAAAATGTATGCAGAAAACATCTAAGTAGACTAGTGTTGCTCGTGATAATAGGTCACAGCCTGTGCTATCATGTGTAAAAGTCTCATCCAATGACTCGGCACACTAACGGTGTGGTGCTGCAGTTGCATAGGCAACTCCTCGATCTGGACAATCAAAATGCCTAGGGTCAAACTCTCTATGTGGTCCTGTAGCTCAGCCAATGTCTCAGCTAAATCTAAGTCTTAGAGAACTGCTCTCCCAATAGGTCTCTGTGTTGGCCCACCTGCCTCTCATTGGTGCCCCACAGGTCGAACAGGTCCAACATCTGCATACATAAAAAATGTTTTGTTTAGTCTTGGAGTTAATAAAAAACACAAAAAAACGTAGAAACTTTAAAATAAAATAAAAAAACACTTTGGTTAAACAATTTACCTATAGCACTCCACTGTGCTCCAAATTGTAACATCAAGTCTGGATCACCACGGAAATACATTCCTGAATATAAATACTCTACAATGGCCATATCCTTTCAATCAAACCACTCAAATAATGTAGGGGTAAATGAGATCAATGATTGACCAGCATGTCTAGCCATAAGATCTACCCATCTCTGCATCTGTGGATCTCTAGGTCCAAATACACCGAGTGAAACAAGTTGTGGCTGCATAAGTGGAATTCTCTGCAAGGTGAAAGAAATCAAGATCAACCCATAGCAAAATTATTTGTCTTTCCGCTTTTCACCTTGGTCAATTGTTCTTTTGCAGATGAAAGAACTGCCTCACACCAGTTGAACACTTTTGGCTCTAAACACTCTAAAACATACTGCATGTATGATATGTTTTCCAAGTGTAGTGTCATGCTACCAGCTAGTTTGGTGAGGGTAAAGAGGATCGTCCTCAATGGTAAATCACTAACATCCCTGATGTTAATCTAGTCTCTACTAGGTTGAGCACCTTCCCAAAAAATCTGTCGTATATAGTCTCTCATTGATTCACCTCCCTTGGAAAATCCTGATAGTGAGATGGGGGCACCCTTCCTCAACAATCCAGTCAGAAAGTAGATGTCATCAATGGTAAAGAGGATCAGTTTTTCCCTAATGTGAAAGGCTTGATCAATAGGATCCCATGAATGAACAAGGAACTATAAAAGCTCAATCTACTACTGCATGCTAGATAATCAGAAATACTTGAGTTGTTGGAAATAATACTGGGGGGGGTTAATCAGTATTAGCAAATCAATAACTTTTTCATTTCCATAATCAGATTCATATATGCTACTTTAGTTAAGGGAACTTGCATGTACACGCAACTGTGTTTAATGCAACTAGTGTATATCCAGCAAACTTATGATTTAGTTAATTCATCATATGTTGATCTTTAATTAGTGCATCAGAACTTCATTAACCATATAAACAGTAACCAGGTGTAGTAAAAATAGAACATATCATCACACACATGAACACCAAGATATAAGGTGGAAACCTAATGCGGGAGAAAAACCGCCTGCAGTTGTCTTCCTTTAATATAAGAAAAACATGTTTACAATCTTGTACTGGTGCAGACTCATACTAGTACGCAGGCACCCACCTGTAGAAGGCTACAACCTTCTCTCATTCTCCAGCTTCTATTGGAAGGGAGCTACAACCCCCTGGCTTTTGTACTAGCCAATATATTTACTAGTACGTAGGTGCCGACCTAAAGAAGGCTATGACCTTCTCTCTTCCTCTAGGGACCACGTTTCATAAATTTTTAGACTGGATACTCCTGGAACACAACACTAAAATCTGAAGGTCGCGTTTCATCCAATTTTCATACTTGACCCATCAACAACATTGAAGCTCCAAATCAATCACCACTGCAATATAACCATTGCATTAACCAATCATTAAATACTCAATCATCAATCTCTGAATCATCCACAACTGAATCACACAGTCACGAGAACACAGAGTAGAACCTAGAACTCTGCAACAACCACTAGAACCATTTGCAAATTCAGATATAATATTTCATAATGTATATGCTACTCTGATGAACCAAACCAGCATGTATACGCGCTTTTACCAAAGCGAACCCACATAGAGATCTGTAAATACTAACTAAACAACTTCACAGCTATTTTAGAACTCAGTCGTACCCAAATCATAACATTTGCAGAATAAAACATGCGTCAGTATTTAGATATAGTATATCCATGATCAAACCACATAATGATAATACATTCCAAGCCTTAAGATCCTGATCCATCATCCATCATCATCCACATAGGTGCATCCTTAGTTCAGATCAAGCAAAGCATCACAAACCCATAACCTGCATACTGGATCTCACACTTCATCAGATATTCAATACTTGCACACTTGGCCTAATGATCTTCTCCTCCTTTTATAGTTTTAGGCCTTTCTCAATACCATGGACCAAAACCACTTAGGACCAATACCTTGGACCAAATACCTAGGGTCAATACCTCAGACTAGATACCTTAGACCAATACAATGGATCAAAATACCATGGACCAAAAACTTAGTTTTCCAACATGTATGCGCTTTCCCTCTTGTGAAAGTTCGTGTGTACGTTATACGCTCCTTTTGGTCTATTAACCCACGTGTATATGCTTCTTTGTCAAGGTGAACCTGCATATACCTGTCTTTCTTCATCCTTTGTAGTCTGATCATTAACTCTTTGCTATTGACCTGCTGCACTATGATCTGTCATCTGAGTGAGTTGCCATCAAGGACAACACCTGTATCATAATGCCAACAATCTCCCCCTTTGGAATTGATGGCAACAACCACACCAAGTCACTCTCCCCCTTTGACATCAAGGGAAAAGGTCGGACCAAGATATTCTCTCCCTTTAATATACATTATGCTGTCCATATTCCCCCTGAGTACATGATGAAATCTCTGATTGAGCTCCCCCTTTGTACATGCTAAGATGTACCAATCTGTCCATGCTCCCCCTGAGCACATGCAGAGTTTGCAAAAAAATATTTTTCAAAAGAATAACATGACTCTACAACTCAACTAAGTGAGTATGACCTTCCTATCACCAATGACTCATACATACATCAATCTCCCAACCAAGTGGGGATACACCATTTTTGACTCATCCACCCAACCAAGTGGGGATATACCAATTTTTATACATGACTGGAATAGAAATTATTACATCATCCTTCCCATGCAAAGTGGGGTTACAAATTAGGTCTTTTCATGATGTTTACATCAAATGATATACATGACTTTTATAACAATGACCAGCAATCTAAACAAGGCCTTGATAGTCATCAGCAACTATCATACACCATATATGATATGCACCATAAGCATCTATCACTAAATCTGATCTGAATACCAACAATGTGACCCCAAGTATCATAGAAAGATGTATCATTTAGCCACATAAGCATCATCACCAAAGACTTTTAACCATAATGCCAACAATGTATTATTTGAAGCATATGCTCCCCCTGAACCTGTTTCATCTGTTCACTGTCAGATCTGATCATGCATATATCAGCAAGAAGTATCAAGGCATCATCATCAATTAGATAAGTTAACTTATGAGGATCAAAAGCACTTCTAAATAACATCTTATGAGTACCAACACATTTCCACACATCATCAATAGATTGTAACCATGATCAAATAGAGAAAATAATTCACTGAATCATATTAGATCCTTTTTCCTGAGTCTATCCCACTGATTTTCCTCAAACCAACATATACGCGACTGTGTAGCTTTGAAATTGCATATATACGCGACTTTTCTTCATGAAACTTGCGTATGAGATTTAGAACACTGAAGTTTCACACTTTCAACTCCCTCTAAGTCTGTCATGTCTGTATACTCTGCTATGCCACATCTTTCTGACTGTACTTCCTTTTTCTTCCATATCTTTAAGTGTGATGATGTTTTCTCCCTTTGGTATGGTGGTCAAATTTTTCTCATGCATTCCTTTGCTATATGTCCAAACTTGTTACAAGCATAACATCTCATATGTTTCATATTCCTTCTATAGTAGTCAATGGCTTTGTGACCAAACATATTGCAAGCAAAACAATATCCCTTAAAGTACCTAGAACGTGATGATATTTCTGTGTGACGGTCTTGAACCATTCTACTTTTGCATCTGGTTGCAACATGTCCAAAATTATGTCATATGAAACATTCAACATGATTCATCAGAGGAAATAATCGTCTATTACTTCCATAGTTTGTAGTAAAATATTTTTTTTGAATGGTTTCTTTCCTTGGTTGTTGATGGGGTTGACCTCTTATCTCCTTTTTGAGCATTTCAAGTTTTGCATTAGAGTTCCTTGCCTCACCTTGTGAGCTAGATTCACCTTCAACAGATTCATAAAAACCAAGACCAGTTTTGATAGCAGGAGACCTTTGACTACTAGGAATATCATCCAAAATCTTAGTACTGTCTTGAAATCGTAACAGTTTATCTTTTTCTTCTAATTTACTTTTTAATATATTTACCTCAACCTGATGTTGTTCTTCCTTTTCCAGATATTGCTTCTTCAATATTTCTTCAGCCTTTCTTCCTTCTTCCGCTTGTTGCCTTAATTTGACAATCTCATTTTCTTGTTCTTTATCTGCTTGAGGTAGTTCTTCATTCTACTTATTTTTTAATGATATCACTTCATCCTACAGCATTTGACATACTTTGAAGGCACACTCCAACTGAGCTTTTAATGTGGTAACTTCTTCTTTGAGGGCACACTCCCTTTTGTTAAATAGATCTTGTTGATCTATGATTTTATCTGATGCTTCATTTGCTTGTTCATCATGAGGTGATTTGGAATCTGAATCCTTGCTTCCATTTAACGGCCAATTGTATCTCCTACTATCATTTTTCCTTTGAGCTGTGTTCTTCTTCTGAGGTGCTTTCTTCGTTAGCTTCTTTCCCATTGTTTCTACGGATCTCCTTCAAGCGATAAAGCTTCTACCAAAGGACCTGCTCTGATACCAATTGTTGGAAATAATACTAAGAGGGGGGGGGGGGGGGGGGGGGGGTGAGGGATGAATCAGTATTAGAAAATCAATAACTTTTTGATTTTCATAATCAGATTCATATACGCTACTTTAGTTAAGGGAACTCGTGTGTACACGCAACTGTGTTTAATGCAACTAGTGTATATCTAGCAAACTTATGATTCAGTTAATTCATTATATGTTGATCTTTAATTAGTGCATCAAAACTTCATTAACCATATAAACAGTAACCAGGTGTAGTAAAAATAGAACAGATCATCACACACATGAACACCAAGATATAAGGTGGAAACCCAATGCAGGACAAACACCACCTGTTGTTGTCTTCCTTTAATATAAGAAAAACATGTTTACAATCTTGTACTAGCCCAGACTCATACTAGTATGCAGGCACCCACCTGTAGAAGGATACGACCTTCTCTCTTTCTCCAACTTCTACTGGAAGGGAGCTACAACCCCCCTGGCTTTTGTACTAACTGATATATTTACTAGTACATAGGCACTGACCTACAGAAGGCTATGACCTTCTCTCTTCCTCCAGGGACCACGTTTCATAAATTTTCAGACTGGATACTCCTAGAACACAACACTAAAATCTAAAGGCCATGTTTCATCCAATTTTCATACTGGACCCATAAACAAAATTGAAGCTCAAAATCAATAACCACTGCAATACAACCATTGCATTAACCAATAATTAAATAATCAATCATCAATCTCTGAATCACCCACAACTGAATCACACAATCACCAAAACATAGAGAAGAACCCAGAACTGTGCAACAACCACTAAAACCATCTACAAATTTAGATATCATATTTCATAATGTATACGCTACTCTGATGAACAAAACCAGCATGTATATGGACTTTTACCAAAGCGAACCCGCGTACAAATCTGCAAATACTAACTTAACAACTTCACAGCTATTTCAGAACTCAGTCATACCCAAATCATAACATTTGCAGAATAAAACATGTGTCAGTATTCATATCTAGTCTATCCATCATCAAACCACACAATGATAATACATTCCAATCCTTAAGATCCTGATCCATCATCCATCACCATCCACATAGGTGCATCCTTAGTTCAGATTAAGCAAAGCATCACAAACCCATAACCTACATACTGGATCTCACACTTCATCAGATATTCAATACTTGCACACTTGGCCTAATGATCTTCTCCTCCTTTTATAGTTTTAGGCCTTTCTCAATACCATGGACCAAAACCACTTAGGACCAATACCTTGGACCAAATACCTAGGGTCAATACCTCAAACTAGATACCTTGGACCAATACCATGGACCAAATACCACGAACCAAAAACTTAGTTTTCCAACATGTACGCACTTTCCCTCTTGTGAAAGTGCATGTGTACGTTATACGCTCCTTTTGGTCTATTAACCCACGTGTATATGCTTCTTTGTCAAGGTGAACCTGCGTATACCTCTCTTTCTTCATTCTTTGTAGTTTGATCATTAATTCTTTGCTATTGACCTGTTGCACTGTGATCTGTCATCTGAGTGAGTTGTCATCAAGGATAACACCTATATCATAATGCCAACATGAGTAACCCACAATTCCTTAGGGCCTCAACCATACCCTAATTATTTAGGGTAATCATATCTTGTTCTTTGTTCTCTCGTTCTCTCCATATAATCACCACTTTGATCCGATGAATGTCTGTAATGCAACCATTAGACAAATTAGGATTTATTTTTTGCAAAAAATAGCGAAAAATTTGGGAGAAAATAGTTGTGTAAACTTCGGTTTTGCGCCTAGCACACCCTTTCCTTAGAGACAGTGCGATACAATGCATATAGCCTTCTAGGTGTGTGCAATGTAACGCACCTTTCAATATTGAAGGGTGCGCTGATTCCAAAGTTCAAAATTGAAACCCTAGGGGCCTCAAAAACTCAAAATTTTTGCTTAAAACTGAAAATAAATGGAATGAAATGAAAGAGAACAGAGATAGCTCCTACCTAGTTGGGATGGCACGAGGAATGGTTCACTGAATCCTCTGGAATCAGCTAGTGAGCTTCGAGGTAAAAACTGCTCCAGAGCACCAAAATCAAAGGGTAAATGTGAAATGGTAAAAGTGAATGGTAAAACTTGTTTTTATGTTTATTTCTTGCACATTAATCAATTAAACATTAGTTTTTATTCATTTTATCCATAAAACGGGTATTTTTAATATATTTTGATGGTGTTTTGAGCAGGTTTAACAACTGAAATGCAGAATTTGATGTGCTCAAATGTAAATTGAACATATTTGACCACAAAGCAACTTTTATCTCTTTTTCTAGCTTTGTTAAAAATGAAAAAGGAACCCCCTTGTAGTCCTCTTTAAGCTCTTCTGAGACTCTCTAAACATGAAAAGATCATCGAGCGCTTGTCTTTTCCAGCTCGTTAAAGCATAGGAAACGATATCTCTCTTGTATTATTTTACGCTTTTTCGGACTTGAGAGATTAACTTACGAAAAAGAACTTATGGATTTTCCTTTTCGTCCCTTTTCAAACTCCCTAAACATGAAAAGGATCGAGTTATCTTTATCGTTAAACTCGTTAAAAACATCAAATAGCGACAAACTTGTCCATCTAGACAAGACCGAGTTTCACCTTCGCTAGACTCGTTAAAGCATCAAATAGCTATGGATTCGCCCGAAGGGTGAAATTATACAACAAGCATATGTTATCCTCCTCAAAATTGATAAAAATAAAGAGGTACTAGTCAACAATGACTGGGGAAAAATGGAAAAAGGGGAAAACACTTTATGGTAGCAAGTCACTCTTGAACATGACACTTTCACCTCATCATTGTGACTATGTGGGTTAGGTCATTCAGCTTGACGGTTATCATACCATTGGTCTATCATACCATCCATTACTTTGTTGTGGATCAATGCTACCAATTCATCTTAGTGTCGCCGACATGTTCAAGAGAAGTCATTCAGTTCAAACTTCATCCTTTGCAATATGGTAAACCTTCATTTTCATGACCGCCATTCCTGAACCTTCTATCGTCAGTCGATTTGTCATCTCCAAAATCATTTACCTCATTTCGTGTCATTGATGTGGGATACATCAAGGCCCTCCTGCAACGAGTCGCTTCTTGTCGACATGAACACATTATCCGAGAATATGACTTAGAAACACCCCGTCAGTACCTTGAGGCTTGCATACATCAATGGCAGGTTTCTCGCTTCCAGTGATAGGTTTACCTCAATGGCTTTCGACCGAAAGACTTTGTATGCTGTTCGACATCAAATTATTTATTCACACCATGCGAAATGTATTGTAGTATCTTGAGGGTCATTATCATTATCGGTGATTCCTCTCGCATCTGTTAATGACTTACATCATTGGCTGGTAATCAGACGATGTCTTTCCATGTTTGACTTCAGAACATCTATTCACATGGTTAGACTTGTACTTGAGTGAAATATTGAATGAGATTGAAGACCCCGGATCTAGTTTCATCCAGCCAGGCTGCGATATTTTCAGGAGTACTAAATCAAATGTACAATGGCCTTACATTCATGGCTCTATATCTGTAGATGACTATATTTGTACATATAATGAAATTTTATAAGCTGAGCATGGGTATGCCTTCCCTTAGCAAGTTCATGAGAAAAAAAATCAAATTATCATGATATATGTATTGTAAATGATGCAGGTCACCTTTCGCTTCAAAACCTCCTCTCCACATGATAAAGAATTTCATTCAACATACATATTTACAACTTCATGCTTTAGGGGGCAACTGTTACAGATCCATTTGGGCACATCAACCCCAACCTATAGATCAGTACTATTAGGGACCATCAAACCATAATTCAGTTATTACATGCCCTAAAGAAGTCAACCATTAGAATTCCTAGCTTCCCAAGAAGTTTCAAGACTAAAATCATCCAGAAACTGCCTCTAAGAAGATCAACGTAGGCAGGCCTTCATTAGGGTGCACTGCAATGCAGACCATACACTGATAGGGTGCTATGTAGCGCACTTGGTCCCTATTTGGCCTGTGCTGGGTGAATTTGAGCGAAATTGCATTAGGGTTTGGGAATATTCTTATCCATTGGATGCATCTAGAAGTTTCCCAAGTTTATCTACTCCTTTGAGCTCATATTTGGATGAGGAAGGGAGTTAAGGAAATCAATCCCTTTATCCCTTCCTCCATGGAACTAAATTCTAAGTTTGGGAGGGCATTCATTATCACCATTTATGGCATAACTTCCTTCATTCACCTATAAAAAGACCACTCATCTATGTGATCAGGGGGTTGGAAATTATTGAATTATAGGGAGATGTTGTTAGTATGAGACTTGAATTGATTTCAAGTATTATAATGATGTCAAAATAACTTTCTTGTTATGAGGAGAGGGTGGGATTGAACTAGAGGAGTGATGATGAATCAAGCAAATTGGGTTGTAACTCTTCCTTTTACTAATAAAGTTTTCAAAGCTCTTTCCATATGCTTGTGTTATTCGTTTATGCTTTCATATGTGTATCATGTACTTGATTCCATGATATGTTTAATCAATAGATCGTTATCATATGCTTTGATTGGTTGTTGTCTTCTGTTTGTGTGCAGGTACTCTTCAAGCAGATTAAGTACGGAGAGGAGCGACAGAATTGATCAAGGGAGATAAGCAGTAAGCAAAAGCTATAGGTAGGCTTCTTTACCTCTTATTTAATCTGTTGAGCATAGAAAAAGTAGAGAATGCTTTGCACTGTTGTTCTAGACTTAGCTACTAGTCTAGGGGATTAAGTGTTTATCCGTAGACACTAAAACTTCCCAAAACAGTATCCCATAAGGTACACAAAAGATGCACTTCTTTAGATTAAGATATATCTGATACTTCCTACAATTATCTAACATTAGACGAAGACTAGAAACATTCTTATTCACTAACCAAAACACCGTCCAATCATCAAATTAAACCTCCAAAAACTTATGAATAAAGTCTTTAAAGGTTGTGACTACCACCCTAACTGTATACTGAAAACAACCCCATTCTGTGGCGAAGGTAGTCTTGCCTCAATCCTCTAGCGTGATCTTGATCTGGTGATATCCTGAGAATCCATCTATAAATGAGTAGGTTTCTTGACCACCAACATTCTCCAATACTTCATCTGTGAATGGCATATGGAATGGATCATGTACACAAGAATCGTTCAAATTTCTTAGATCTACGCAGATTCAGATTTCGCCCTTCATCTTCTTCTCCTGAACCACCATAGGACTAACCTAGTCTGATTCTTCTACAGGCTCAATAATTCCTGTTGCAAGCATCTTATCCAGTTCCTCGCACACTTTTTCTTTATACTTAGGATTCAACCAGTATGGGTGCTGCTTTACTGATTTCACATATGGCTTTAGATTGATCTTCATAACACCTAGATCACCTATTATCCCCTTCAGATCAGAGAACTTTGTTGGAAACAAGTCCTGATATTATCGTAATAACTTCGCGACTTTGTCAACGGTGTCCTCATCCTAGTAATCGCCTATATTTGCGATGTTCGGCTGCGCTTCTTACTCAATGTTCACTTGCTTTGTTTTCAAGGGTTTTGAGATGTCAGGAACTTCTACCTTAGGCCCCATGACCTCGCACCATCCCTCTGACTCTGGGATACTGATATTCCTGGGATCTTCCTTGCCTTATTCTATGGTCAGATTATAGCATTCCAATGCATGTGGTAGTTGCATACTCCAGTCTGGTTGTACCCATGTGATAGGTTCTTCCGGCATCCTGAATATAGTAGCCTTGATTTCCTATAATGCTTCATCAATACACTCAAATTCATCCTTCGCAGAAAAATTTCCTTCAGAACGTCCCACTCTTTGATTCTATGTCACAACTCTGTTTCTAAATACCAGTTCATTGGAATAGTATCCAAAGTGTTGCAAAATATGTGCCCATTCAAGCTATGGTTCCTCTCCCCATGCTCTCGTCCAACGATCCATATGCTTATGCAAATCATCCTTCCCTGTATATTTCTTAGTCATGTGTGTATTGGCATATCCGAACCATAGCTTCATCATCCTATGGTATTCCTTCCAACTTGTAGAGTTTTTCTTATGTGTAGCCCACCATCTGGCACACGTAGCTCTCAGCACGATGTCTAACACCTCGAACCAATGTTCCTCTGGTACATACCTTTCAAATTTATCCATAAATAAATTTACATCATCTAAGCCATCATAATACGGTAAATTGTGTACCTCAATAGATATACACTGGAGTGACTTAGTGAGCCTATTACATCATAGCATTGATACTTCATGAAATCTATTTTTCCAATGCCCGAGCTCCTCATCTGAATCCAAGTTGCAGGAGTTGTCCTTTTCCCAAGTAATTTTCCCATTCACCGTAGGGTTGATCTAGTCCTCATCTCGCATAGTAAGCTTATAGATCTATTCAATAGGTCCTCCTCATAGTAATATCAGATTGGTTAAGTATACCGTGCACCCTCGGTTGGATCCAATGGAACAATGGCTCTCAGTTCCTTCTTATCAAATGTAATGCTATGCTTTTTCAAGTTGATGACCACATTCATGTCAAATGCCCAATCAATTCCCAACAGTGTTGGGTAGGGATTACTATCACCCACTATTTCAATTACTTCAAACTCAACTATAGTGCACACCTCTTCAATATCTGTAGTTACTCCATGTAAGAGCCCCATCGGAATAATATTTTGTTTGTTCGCCATTCGCAACTGGATTAGGGACCACTGTAGCACCAAATTTCCCATTCTTTCCCAGGTTTGTTTAGGCAAAACATTCGCATCGGATCCTAAATCTAGGATCACCTGGTCCATTTGGAATTCTCTGATCTGCACAGTCAATCTCATCTCTCGACCAGTCCTTTTCTTAACCTTTTCAACTTTGTGCATTGTGCATTGTTCAGGCAGTGGCTTACCCTTACCAGCGCAATTGTCTATCAATTCGTGTAGTCCCTCTACTACTTTTTGGTCCCTTAAGAGCTTCATGTAGGTCTATAAGAAATATGTTAACAATGAAGGATCTATTTCCTACATAACAATGACTTCTTCAGGCTTCTCTGTTCATGCACCCTGAATTTTTGATGTGGAAGCTCCCAAATCCACAAAACTCTTTTTCGCCTCCATAAAATTTCCTTTTCCTTATTTAAATTGAATCTATCATCTTTTTCAGCAGCCTTACGTACCCATATATTTTCTTCTAGTTGTTTTCCTTTATCCTCCCTGGTAGCTATACCGCTCCATGTAACGATATTAACACTAAGCCCATCTTCATGTGGTTTTGATCTCATCATCTGGATGTTCTGAGTAGGTTGTTGGGTCTTCTTCTCTTGCATATTCGCAATGAGCACGGGACAATATTCTATAACATGGTAAAACTGTTAGCAATATTGACAAGAGGGGTGTGTCAGTTTCTAACAATCTGGAGCAAAGTGGCCTGGTTCCCCACAATTGTAACAAATGATCTGTCTGCAACCACTTCTAACTCCTCCTACTCCTCCTCCTTTTCCTCATCCCTGGAACCCTCTACATGTTGCAGGTGCATATTGATCCCGTTGAGGACATGTCTCAACCTTTTCTCTATATGTCATATTTTTTTCCATCATTAACTCATAGCTTTGGCAGTTGCGCTCATCATGCCCTACAGACTTACATAAATTGCAAAACAGTTGTTTGGGAGTCTATACAAACTTTTGTAACAAGTGCCAATTGTTTGTCGTATGTTTTCTTATGATCTGGAAGATAGTGAACCATGGCACTGCACCGGTACTCGATCCAACGATATTTTCTGGCTTTAGGGGGACAAGACCTCCCCCAATTAGATAATTCTGATACACCAGGAAATGATCCTTGTTGTGACCATGGCCTTTTCACTTTAAGTGCCATACTTCTGCGCGAGTCTCGCTTTGGACCTCTTTCCCCTTTTTGAGATCCTACAACTACATATGCAAGCTAGCCAACTGTGACTGAATCTGCTGCATTCCCAAATTCATGTCCTAAATAGGTGAAGCCTCAAACTTCATAGCAATTTCCATTGCTTCCACCTGTGTTCCAAGATTCTTTTGTGACAATGGTAATATCAAACGTGGTAACAACGAAGCAATATACTAATCCTTATGTTGCTCATCTGAGATCTGCATATTAGCCTGTTGTAGCAAAAATTTCAACCTTTGATCCCATGCAGATTCATTTTCCATTTTCTTGATTTCTTTAACCTCAGTTACAGACTGGTCTTGAGAATTCAGATTCTTGAATTCATTACTTAGCACATCTTTCATATCGTTCAACACAATAGCTAGTGAGTCATATTGTACTTAAAATATCAGTTCAGTGCCCTATCTTGCAATGTCGTGACTAGCTACGCTTTCTTCAGGTCATCATCTGTTATCTGCTATGACTTTCACACAACATCTGATACAAACCATAATTGCTCAGGATCTTTAGTCCCCAAACCCTTGAATATAGGCATCTTCATAGTGTTCACCACACTGAATAGAGGAGGTGGAGGTGGAGGTGTAGGTGTCTCAGGTGGAGGTGGTGGCGTAGGTGGAGTGGATGGATGTAGTATTCCCACAATACCCTGATTTACCACCTTCGGCACACCTTGAGGTGTCTTCAGAATATGACTTTCTTCATCACTATCAGATGCTTCCGATAAAGGACTGTATTCTACACTTGAATTTAGATCTCTTCTAAATGGTTTCCCACTTCGTGTAGCTCCCATCAAGTCTCATCTAAACATTAATTTAATGGCATAACTCGTTTCTCACACAATAACATCTTAATCCAAGTTTTTAGAGACTTCAGATACTTACCTCTTGGTCCTTTGAAAAACTGGCATTCAACTTCCCTATAACTGACAAACATGTCAATCGTGAACTCAATAATAAATCCACCCAAAATATTATCGATCCAATAATTGACAACCTTCGTGATATTTTTTCCTAATCCTTCCAGGCACCTTACTAACTTTGGAGTCCACACAATATGGCTATCTAATTTCCAGGTACCTTGACCATCCTCCAATTTATCCAACCATTTGTATAACTCTCACGGAAAAGAGCAGAAGAAAATTTTGTGTTCTTCTGTATATAGGTATTTATTCAACCACTCTTCTTTTTGACAGATGCGGTTTCCTGTTTTCTTAGGCTACAAACTCATGGACCTTCTAATCTATCCACTTTTCAATCTCCTTTTTAGTCGCTATATACTTATGCCACATCACACATTCCTCATATAGATCCCAGTCCCAGCAACAAAACCATTTGTTGGCTTGAGGGGGATTGGACCCAGGTTCATAGTTAGCTGTGCTAACCAACAAAAACCTACACGATCAACTCTTTCAGCAACAACCTACACAGCCCAGGCTATAGTCTCACTCGAGGTAGTATTGGGGGATGTTAGAACCAGGTTTCTACATCCAAAGGACTATGTTTTTGTTAAACTTAGGCCTTATCCTGACCTTCGCAAACCCTAACCCTTAAAACTCAGAAGTTACAACAACTAACACTTGGCATATCTAAACCCTTCTCCAATTGCGCTAAACATTCATAACATCATGTAAATAAGTAGATCCACTTCTTCACGCATTTATTAAGTACTTTCTCCAGATTAATTGCATTCAACATATCAACAATACAGTAAATTCAGAAAATAAACAATAATATGCAAATACACAGATAAGTCTTCAAAACAACCTTTATTATGCTTATATCTTCAATTACATACTCTTCCAACCCTGCGCACACAGCTGCAAGGGCCCACGCACTCAGTTGTATACTTACCAAGGTCTCCGCGCACACAGCTGCAGGAGCCTTCCCCTTCGCCTAAGTACAAAAACAAACCCAGAACTTTCACTTCTTACTTATATCATGGATTGATTCCTATATCTCTTCTATGACTCATTTTTACATCTTTCTTCATCATAATCCCATGGTCCACGAACCATGGGCGGGTCACAAAACAACTTGTCTCTTAACAAAGTAAGGGGCTTTTACATTCCTAAAGTCTGTTTGACTCCTATCGACCTGTGCTACTCGTGATCTACTCCTCAAAATGTGGTGACTTTACAATATTAACAAAATTTTACAAAATTTAACCCTAGGGGACACCGTCCCAAAAACTGCCCATGAAGTTTTAAAAAAAATCACAAGACACAAACCTACATTACTACTCTGTGGACATTAGTTCACAATTTAGAACAAAAATATCAAACATGAGAGAAGAAATAACACACATGCAAAAAATATTTTTATCTAGGGAAAGAAATCTCCTAAAAACCTCAATTCTTTCTTGCATTAATAAAATGAATAGAGATGTATTACAATTGCTTTGCTCAACTGAGCTTACCCTGCAAATGCACAAACTATCTCTCTACTCACTAGAGGCCTTTGACCTATACTTAGTCAAATTTTTCCTCAGATTTAGCTTCTATTTCCTTGCGTTGTTCCTTGAGGAATTTTCCCCTACTATTTAAAAAATCCTCTAATTGAATTGTGTAATTCCTTAGGTTGATCATCTAACTACATGCAACACTTGTACACTCAAGACTAGTCTACAACTAACGTTGCACTACCTTGGAATGTCCACCTCAACTGGGTAACTAAAGTTCTCTGCATGCACTAGCTATTTTGGGTTCATTGATCAGCTAATTGGATGATCACTGAGTTTGGCTGAAGTCCCACTGCTTAACTAACCTTCCACTAGTTCCTCCAAAAGTTGGAACTAAATTAACTGAAAACAACCTTAGATAACTGACCTTGATTGCTACAAATTAGTAATCATACATGTAGAACTAAACACTAACTCCCCCAACTTGAATTTGTGGATTAAAATGGGCGACACAAGCCATGTCACACAATTTAACATCATCCAAGTTGTTTTTTGATGTGGAAATTCGAATTTTCTCAATTTAATCAATGAAAAATCAAATCGAGAGTTTCTTGTTGCATTTTTCAACATACAAAGCCTTAGCTAGGGTAAGCAATATGGTAACATGGATGCCTGATTTTCATATGAACCATGAAGGAGTATGTCAAGGTTGTGTAATTGGGAAACATACAAAGGGATATCTTCCTTTAGTGAAAGAAAGATAGTTGATATTCTAAAATTGATCCATTCTTACCTGTCTGGTGCCTTGTCCGTAACTTCATTAAGAGGGTACACATATTATGCAATTTTTATGGATGAACTTTCATGCAAAAGATGGATTTATTTCTTGAAGAGTAAGAATTAAGTTTTCAAGTGGTTCCATTCTTTCAAAGCATTGGTGGAGAATCAAATAGGAAAGAAGACCAAGACATTGAGGACTAACAATGGAACCGAATATGAGTCTAATGAATTCAATGAATTTTACAGAGAGGTTGGCATTAAGAGGGAGACAACTATTCCATACACTCTAGAGTAGAATGGTGTTGTTTAAAGAAACTATCAAACCATTATGGACGGCACCCATGCCATGATTTATGACCAAGGCCTACCAAAATTCTTGTGGGGAGAAGTTGCTAACACTGTTGTATATGTTCAAAATAGAAGTCCTCATCAAGATTTGGATTTCAAGACACACAAAGAAGTTTTCACTGGTAATAAACCGCATGTTTCTCATTTTAGAATCTTTGGTTGTCCTGTGTATTTTCATGTGCCTAAAGAGAAAAGGAACAAGTTGGAAACTTCTAGGAAGAAAGGTGTATTCATTGGATACAATGAAAATTCAAAGGCATATAGAATCTATGTACTTGGTCAAAGAGAATTAAAATTAAGTAGAGATGTTACCTTTGACGAAGACACTGCCCTTAGGAAAGCTAGAGATCTCCCCATCTCAAGGAAGGATGATGATGCTACTAAAAAACAAGAAGAACCTTTGATGGATGAACCAATGGCCAATGTTTATGGTCTAATGAATCCTCTTGATACACCTCCTTGTGAACCCTATACCTCAAATAAAAGACCTCTATGGCTCAAAGATACACTTGAAGATGCAGATAAACATTCCACTCCAAGAGGAGTATTTCAAGAAAGTAAGAAGCCCAATAGGTATCAAGGATACTTCCTTTCCATGAGTACTATTATTCAAACTAAGCCTTACACCTTCAAAGTGGTGCCTAGACCCAAGGAAAAGTTTGTGGTCACTTCAAAATGGATCTACAAAATTAAACATGGAGATGATGGAAGCGTTGGAAAACATAAGGCAAGGTTCATGGCTTGAGGTTTCTCTCAAAAGGAAGGAATTGACTACGATGAAATATTTTCATGAGTTTCTCAATATACTGATGTCCAATCCATAAATTCTCTAGCTTCCAGTCAATGGTAGATCCTACATCAAATGGACGTCAATACTGCTTTGCATGGCTCACTTAAGGAGGAAGTATACTTGGAACAACCTCAGGGGTTTCAAGTACAATATCGAAGGAAACATGTGTGTAGGTTGAACAAAGCCCTTTGTGGGTTAAATCAAGCCCATTGGGCTTGGTATGATAGGATTAATAACTATCTTATGAATTTTGGATTTACAAGGAGCTACGTTGATCCAGACCTATACTTCAAGGTTGAAAAGGAAATGCCACTTATTTTAGTCTTTTCTATTGATGATTTATTTCTGACTGGTGCAAACCCTCTCATTTATCAATGCAAGAGGGATTTGACTTCTGAATTCGAGATGAAGGAACTAGGACTGATGCATTACTTCCTAGGCCTAGAGTTCTAGAAAAAGCTAGGAAATATTTTCCTTCCTCAAGGAAATTACATTGTGAAGTTGTTAGAAATATGTGGGATGGTGGAATGCAAGTTTGTGTCTACTCCATTGGAACTAAACTTCAAGAAGCTATGTGGAAGTGTTGTTGGTCCCAAATTGCAAAATCCTTCTAAATATAGACAACATGCGGGGGCCTTGATGTTCTTGGTGAACTCCCGACTAGACATATGCTTTGTTGTAAATACTTTGAGTCAATTTATGGTTTAGCCTCATCATGTACATTCAATTGCTGCAAAGAATCTTCTAAGATATCTTTGTGGCACTATCAACTATGGATTGAGATATATTGTCAGGTATTTCAGGCTACATGGATATTCTAATGCTGATTGGGATGGTAGTGTGGTGGATAGAAAAATCACATTAAGATGTTGCGTCTTTTTAGGATCTGCTTTGATTTCTTAGATTAACAGGAAGTATAAATTATTTTCTCTAAGTACCGTCGAGGCTGAATATATTATAGATAGTATCGCCTGTTGTGGAGCTATTTAGTTAAGGAATCTCTTCAGTGAGCTATTTGAGCACATGCTAGATACTAACGTCATTTATTACAATAACCAACATTGGATTCACCTTTCAGAGAATCCTATATTCCACGACTAATTCAATCATATTGATATAAGGTACCACTTTATCTGGGATATGGTACAATGGGGAGTAATAATGCTCCAGCACATCAATACTGATGAATAGATTTTTGATATCCTCATGAATCCCTTGGGGAAGGCAAAGTTCGTAGCATTCCAAGAGGGACTTGGAGTAATGGAAAGACTCTCCCATGAGGGTCCCACTTGAGTTGGAAACTAAGCTCCGGGAGCTCCTGGGGTGTCTAGGGTACTTCTTGGAGCTATATGAGCAAAGGGTGAGTAGTTCACCGTCCCCTGTGGAGTATATACCATAGCATGATTGAGTACAAGGTGAGTGTAGGGGCCTTCGTTTTGAATTTTTAAGTTTTTCGAGAACCAAGGCGGAGAACAGGTGACGGGAGAAATGATTGAGTTGGAGAGATGACAGCCAGGGATGGAAGCAAGGACATACAAAAAATAGGTAGTTGTGGTAAGGTGGTGAGAGAAAACAAGAATAGTCAAGTGAATAAGAGGGAGGGTGGAAAGAAGCTGAGGGCAAGGGAAGTCAAATAGAACTGGCGGTGGGGACGATGGAAGAAAAGATAAAAGCAGAAGACAACAAGGGAAAGGGGTTGGTATCTAGCAGAGGTTAGGAATTTAGAAGAACATGGTCTCAAGGACCTAAGCAGTCACTAAAGGGATAGAGCTAGACTTCATGAGAGGTCTAAGACAACGTGTGTTTATATCAGTCCATGTATTTGATGAAAGGCTTTGTGCCTTATGTACTTTGTATTGAACCTTCCTTATGTTGATGTTAATGAATGAATGAGATAGTTTAGATGTTATATTATGGCAGGCATATTGTTCTAATGTATGGACCTATTCAATACTATGATGTTGTGATGAATGATCTCTTTAATTTATTGATGTTTGATGTTTGGATCTCCCTTGATATCCCTCCAACCCTTCCTATCTTCAGTCATGGCACACCTCGGGTGAGACTCCTTACCCCTTGGGTAAGGTGAAAATGTCGGCATTGTCCTAGACTACATCGGAGCCTTGTTGGCCCCTTGTTCCTAAACCCAGGGTCTCTTCCCTGATAAAATTTTTGTGCCAACAAATGGTTCCATTGCTGGGACCAAAAATCACAAGAAGTGGTTTGGAATATGGTATCGAGGATCTTTAAGAAGGAAATATGGGACTGGTGGGATAATCGTGTGGATCAATTCATGTTAGAGCAGGCCACCCTTGATCACTTAGAGCAGGCCACCCTACAAGTGATCAGTACAAAAAAATTTGGTGTAAATTCCTAGAGGAGATGTACAACTGGCTATGAAGACTAAAAGTAAAAAACCAGCCAGAAGGACCGATGTTAGTATGTCACAATTTGGTCCCTGCAGATCTTCTGGTGCTCCAATGCTTGGATAATGACCTAATGAGAGCAGTAGATTTTTGGGTGCAAACTACCATAAAGGGGTACATGGTCAAGTTCGCAGTAGAGAGCTACTAGTCCTTCTCAGAAGATGATAGAGTGTTCAGATTGGGGTTGAGAGGAAAACTACTAAAAGAGGTACCCCTTTGGATTAAGATGTTGATGGTGGAGGAAGGTTTGATACCTTTCCAAGGAGTGAGTATGGTAGTATAAAACCCCAGTGTTGGGGGAAGGATCTAAGGGGAAGAATTCTACCATTTGGGAACTGGGATGCTATTGAAGGAATGGATATAGAAGGATCATGAAGAGATATAGATGTGAGAGCACGAAGGAGAGCGCTGACAACTGAAAAGTGGTAGGAAAGAGCAGTACAGGTGTTGAAAGAGAGAGTCGAAGGACCCCACCAAGCAGGAGCGGTGCTGGAGGGTCCAAAGGAGAGAAGTAAGATGGTAAAGGACCTAGAGCAAGAGAGGCACGTTGATAGGATAGACAGAAGCCCAAAGAACGACAGGAGTCCTCCCTCCCAGGTTGCGGGGAAGGTGTTAGAAGGAAGTGATTACAACAATCTCAAGGAAGAAATGGAAGATGAGATGTGTGATGTGATGAGGTGATTGTTTGCGGAGAATGATACGCCAGATGAAATTCAACAGTCGAATCCCCAAAGTTCAGGTAGTGTTCACCCCGACCTTCCCCTGGTGCTTTACAATAGCCCTGGTAAATTTGTTGCTAAGTTACTTAAAGTGATACGTGTACACAATGTGCATGTTAGATATAAGATGGGTTTTGGTACATCTAACAGTAGTGGGACTAGCATTAGTAACTTGGGATTGCAAGGATCTTAGCAGCTCGGAGCCCAAGGATTTATGCTCCTAGCACATACTCGAACCAACATGGTAGGATCCTTTACTAGATATCCTGAGTTCTCTGGTCGAGGGAACGAGGATGTGGAACAACATTGGTACCTATGTGAAGCAATATGGAGAGCTCGCCAAACCCTGAACAATGTGAAGTTGATTGAATTCTAGACTACCTTGAGGGAGAGAGCTTTAAGGTGGTTCATCAAATGGGTAGAGCTAAATCAAAATCCCTCTATAGATGACATCAAGAAGAGCTTTGTGCAAGAGTTCAAACTACCGCAAACAGATCAGCAAGGACTATCGGAACTGTGGGAGATCAAGCAGAAGGAAGGAGAGACTGCTTGGGAATTAATGTAGAGGTTCAAATATGAAATTGGCAAGTTAAGCTATACAATAGACCCCAATCACCAGAGGGATTGGTTTATTAAGGCACTCCTACCCCTTACTCAGACCCTGTTGATACAACAGAAGATCAAAACTCTCCAAGATGCTCTAGAGCAAGAAACGTGCATAGAGGCTATGGTAGGGTACCCCCATGAGTATCGGGGAGGAATGGGATCTCAAGATCCATCGATCATGGGCCTCTAAAACTAGATCGCCAGTCTGATGAAGAAGTTAAAATAGTTACAACCGGTTCGGCCGGTGAGACCCAATGTATGGTGCACTCACTACCTAATAGAGGGTCATGTAGCGACTAAATGCCCAAGATTGAGAGGCAAAAGTAGTTTAGCGAACCTTGTAGGATCGTTGTGGGCCCCTCCAATAATAGGTGTTGTGGTGGTAGGATCGTAAGGAGCCTTCCCAGGCCGGAATCCACCAGACTATTGTGAGGTCTGTAGAAGCTATGGACACCTTTCATGACTATGTCCAATATTGCATAAGTACTCCAATGTACCCAACAAAAACTACTGTGATTTTTGTGTAACCACGAATCACCACACTGACTACTGTCAGGCGTTGGATGCCTTGGTAGAGCGATTGGACCGATCGACATTCAGGATTAATGAAACTGGTCATGGAGGATGGGGAGGAGGTATGAGAGGAGGAAGAACAAGGGGTAGAGGACCCATGAGGTGCTACAACTATGACCAGGAGGGACACGTCGCAAGGGACTGCACACTCCCAAGAAGGCCTTAGTGCTCTCAATGCCAGGTCAATGCACATGCCACAGAAGATTGCCTCGAGCTGATTGTGAGATGGGAAGAAAGGACCAGGCAACAGGGAACTAACTTGATCAATGTAGAGCCACAAACTGTTGACATTGTCCCACTGTCCAATATAAACATAGTCACCAGAGGAGGTAAGAAGACAGGGGATGATCAAGGAGCATCAGACCAACCCTCAATTGTTCGAGTGGCATCCCCAAAGTGGTCATACAACCCTACACAACAGAAGCAATACTATCAAGAAGAAGCCAAGTTGTTTGAAAACTTAATAAAGTCTCAAAATAACAAGGTGCCAGACTCAAGTACAGTTGCAAGTTCTCGATCAATTGAGGAATGGTTTAGGATATTCCTATAAATTGTTGATAATGAAAAAATGCTAGGGGAGTTGCGCAAGAGTCTAAAATTAGAGTTAACGGAAGAGGAAGCAAGGGAAGGAGAAATCTCAGCAAACCCAGCTTAAATACATACGAGGAGAGTCTGGGGGAACAAGAAAAGGACCAGTAGAGAATTCTGGATCGATGCTCAAGTTGCAGGATTTCAGATTAAAGATACAATGTTAGATCTGAGGTCAGATGTTAACATCCTACCTAGAAAAACATGTGAAGCGTTGGGTGTTGAGATTGCAACAAGATGATGGAGCTTAGTGAAAAGAGTCACCTTCACTAAGTGGGCCCGTAGGCTATTTTTGGCGCAAGTCTATTTTTAGACTATGTCTATTTTTAGACATATGGATCATGTCTATGGATTGCAGGTTGCTGTTTATGGATGATTGGTCAAGTTGGGAAAAATAGATGGACTTCTATTTTTGATCAAAGTGTGAGTGATCACAGTGTGAGTGATCAAAGTCTATTTTTAGACTGGCTGTCAAAAATAGAAAAGTCAAATATTATTGTCTCATAATAATATTTGGACTATAAACTTGATCTTATTCTCTTGAAGCACTTCAGTTTGAGCTACAGAGGTGGCACATGCAGCTGTCATAAGGAAGTACGCTTTTCTTATGAGTCAGTTGAGTTGTTGCATGCATGACTTCAGTTAGAACTCAATCAGTTGAGTTTGGTGGAGTTGATTGTGGAGTTGATGGAGTTGTGTTCAGTTTGACTTAGTTAAACTAGTTGTAATTAGTCTAACTACAAATAGAATAATGATGAGTTGTTAAACTAATTATTAACTCATAATACAACTATAGAAAACATCAGTTAACTCAGTTGCATGTCAGTGCATGTTCAGTTCAGCAGGGACAAGTGTTAGAGAATCAGATTGCTATCAGTTGTGACTATAGTTGTGCACCAGATCTTTCACAATCAAGGGATTGAGTATGCCAATGAGTTTTCTCACGTATTTGCCCAGTATTGTAGCCTTTGCTCACATCCAACAAAGTGTGAGTGATTATTTTGAGGTGAAATACGAGTTTGGTGAGCCATTCTCATCAGTTCTTGAGCAGGTATTGAGCAGTGGAGGCAGGCAAGCAGTGGAATAGATTTGGAGATCAGATCTGAGCTATATTGTGTGTAACAGGTGGAGCTGGTACTGGATTGCTTGTGATAAGCATTGTACTTTGTAAATGTTACATGGTCTCAATCATTAATATACAGATAGTTTGGGTTTTTAGCGAGATGCTTTCCCCGGGATACATACTGTGTTAATGTGTGAATGCTCTTGATGTTTTATTGTTATTGATGCTGCTATATTGATGATCAATGTAGAGGAGCTTATGTATTGTGTATGTATTCCGCAATAGTACATGATCAGGATAATCTCTGTTGAATATGTGTTAAATTATTCAAAATTTCTACATGGTATCAAATCTGTTAATCATCAGATCTACTATTCAGGAAGTGTTTACATTCTATTTCTTTAGGCAGAGTTTGTAATCGGGCCAGGTAGCCTCTAGATTCATCCTTCCTTTGGAAGGTGAGATATCCGGTGAATGCCCATACAGTCAATCTCTGTACAAGAAATATTGTGTGCTCACGAATCTTAGATCCGAGGCGGTTGAGTTGGTTGCTGGTGGAATTCGAATTTGCAGCAGTATTTTCTTGGTGACAACGCAGCAATGTCTTTCAACGGATTGTGATTGGAGTATGCTCTTGAGGGTTACTCAAACTATATTGCATGGAAGGACAGGATGGAGGCAGTATTGGATGATAACGGGCTGAAGGAGTTCATAGATACGGATATCCCAAAGCCTACTGATGCTACTCAAGCTGATGCTTGGCAAAAGAAGATCACAAAATGTCGAAGGATTCTGTTGGAGGGCGTGAAGGATCACATTGTGTCCAGCCTCCATGGAAAGGCTACTCCATATTTGATGTGGAAATCATTAACAGAATTATTCCAAAGCAAGAGCGATCAGAGGAAGCTGGCGCTCAAAGATAAACTCAGAAACATCAAATGCGAGAAGGGTGACAGTATTCCCAAGTATCTCACGAAGTTCACTCAGTGTCAAGATGAGCTGGGAAGTGTGGGGGTTACTGTCGATGATGAGGACTTGGTGAGCTTGGCTCTCCTTGGTCTTCCGAAGAGTTGGAATTCCTATCAGGACTCTGTCAATGGTCGGGAGAAATTGCCAGGATAGGAAAGACTATGGTCAGATCTTGTGCAGGAGGAGATCAGGCGGAGTACCAGGGATGGATCTTCATCAAAGGTATCTGATGAAGAGAATTGTGCTTTGACTGCCAAAGCAAAGAAGGGGAAGAAAAAGAAAGCTTCTCATTCTGGTGCGAAAGGCAAGAAGCAGGATATGTCCAAGGTGAAGTGTTTTCACTGTCACCAGCACAGACACTATGCCACTAATTGTCCGCAGAAGAAGAAGAACAAGCAGGCTGCTGGATCTTCAGCAGGAGAGGCTCTAGCCTCACAGTTTGATCTTGATTTTTCATTGATCACATGATTGGTTTCAAGTGTGATGGGATCAGTGTGGTTCTTGGACATTGGTGCGTCTTTTCACATGACGGGAGATAGAGATTTGTTCTCTGATCTAGAGGACAAAGATCTTGGAGTGCACATCGAGATGGGCGATGATGGTAGATACAGTGCGACCGGTATCGGTACCATTTCCTTTGAGAGGGAGTCTGGTAAACCCTTCGTATTGAAGGAAGTCATGCATGTTCCAGGATTGAAGAAGAATCTTATCTTAGTGGCGATGTTAGAAGACAAGGGGTATGATTTTGTTTTCAGCGAGGGAAAGGCCTTCCTGCGCAGCAAGACAACCGGGGAGACCCGGAAGATAGGGGTTTGAGTGAGGAACCTTTATCAGTTGCATGTAGATGGATGCGCAACAATGGCGGGCAAGGCAGAAGGATTGGTGAGCCGGGATGATGGCAAGTTGTGGCACAGGAGATTGGGTCACCTTCACCATGGAGCCTTGAAGATATTGCAGCAGATCACTACAGGGCTTCCTAAAGGCACACTTGCGCAGTCAGATCAGTGCAAGGGGTGTACTTTGGGGAAGTTTGTGAAAGCCACCTTTCACGAGAAGGATAGTCGCGCCACAACGATCCTTGAGAGAATTTACACAGACGTGTGTGGACCTTTCTCAGTTGCTTCAATAGCAAAACACAGGTATTATGTGATTTTTGTTGATGATTTCTCTCATAAGTGCTGGATCTTTTTCATGCAGAAGAAGAGCGAGACATATTCAAAGTTCTGTGAATTCAAAGCACTGGTCGAGAAGGAGTCAGGGAAGAAGGTGAAGGCTCTTAGGAGCGATAATGGTGGTGAATACATCTCGGATGAGTTCAAGGATTTCTGCAAGGCAGAAGGGATTTGTAGAGAGCTCATAGCTCCGCATAACCCACAGCAGAACGGGGTAGCTGAGTGAAAGAACAGAACGACCGTGGATGCTGCACGGGCAATGTTGCATGATCAGGGCCTACCCCTTCACTTGTGGGCGGAAGCATGCAATACAGCAGTTTATGTGCAGAACCGTTGTCCTCATAGGATACTTGGCATGAGTACACCTGAGGAGACTTATTCTGGTAAGAAGCCTGATCTTTCTCATTTGAGGATTTTTGGTGCTAACGTTTACATGCATGTGATGAAGGATGCCAGGAAGAAGTTGGAGCTTACCGCAGAGGTTGGGATATTTGTGGGGTACACTGATACACCCCACAACTATCGTGTGTATTTTCCAGACAGTGGTAAAACTGTTGTGCGACGGGATATAAAATTTCAGGAGGAGAAAGCCATGAAGTGTTCGCTTGAGAGGGAGCTACACTTGCATGCAGATGAGGAGCTATTAGTTCCTAAGGATGAGCTTTAGGATGTGGATCAGCCACAGGATGAGGTTCATGGAGTGGACGAGTCCACTCATGCAGCGCCAACAATCAAAGGGCGAAAGCGCTTGACAGAAGTTGAGCAACTGGCTCAAGATGCAGAGAAAGTTGTAGGACCACCTACAGCCCAACGCAGGTAGAGACAGTCACCTGATCAGTACACTGGATACATGGCTCTGATGAGCAAGTGTGTTGTGACTGAGCCATCCTCTTTCGAGGAAGCTGTGGAGGATCCCGCATGGGTAGACGCCATGGTGGAAGAGTATGATTCTATTGTCAGAAACAGTGCATGGGAGATTGTTCCTAGACCGGAAGGGAAATCAGTGGTGGGTTCGAGATGGATCTACAAGGTCAAGCAGGCAGCTGACGGGAGTGTGGAGAAGTACAAGCCAAGATTTGTTGCCCGAGGCTTTTCACAGATAGAGGGGATCGATTATGAGGAGACCTTTGCACCTGTCGCAAGGTATTCTTCCATACGGATGATTCTTGCTCTCTCAGCGCAGATGGGATGGCACATTCATCAGATGGATGTGAAGACTGCGTTCCTCAATGGAGTTATTAAGGAGGAGGTGTACATTGAGCAGCCTGAAGGCTTTGAGGTCTTCAGCAGCGAGTCGCATGTGTGCAGGCTCAAGAGAGCGCTGTATGGGTTGAAGCAAGCACCACGTGCTTGGTACACACGGATAGACAGCTATTTCACAGGACTTGGATTCTCCAAGAGCGAGGCCGATCCTAACCTATACCAGATTGTGGTGGAGGGTAAGTTGCTTATCATTGTACTGTATGTTGATGATTTGATTCTAACGGGTGATGAGTTGTTGATACTGTCATGCAAGAAGGATCTTGCTACAGAGTTTGAGATGAAGGACTTGGGCCTCCTTCACTATTTCCTAGGATTGGAAATATGGCAGCGCAGTGGTGGACTGTTTATTTCTTAGGGCAATTATGCTCGGGAGATACTGGAGAAGTTCAACATGCATGGCTGCAAGCCTGTTGATACTCCTCTTCCTGGAGGTTGGAGGAAGGAGGATGCCACTTCTGGAGAAGAAGTGGATGCCACTGTTTATCGATAGTTGGTGGGGTCGCTGATGTATTTGGTCAATACACGACCTAATATATGCTATGCAGTTAACCAACTTTCACAAGCTATGGTTAAGCCTACCAAGCTCTTCTGGAAGGCGGGCAAGCATGTATTGCGCTACTTGAGAGGCACATCAGGATATGGTTTGTGGTACAGACAGGAGGATGAGGTGAAGCTATGTGGCTTCACGGATGCAGATTGGGAAGGGAGCCCAACGAACAGAAAGAGCACATCAGGAGGGGTCTTCAGTATTGGATCGACAGCAATTTCTTGGTACAGCAGGAAGCAGAGATCCGTGGCACTCAATTCAGTGGAGGCCGAGTATATGGCAGCAAGTTTGGCTGCATGCGAGGCTATATGGATGAGGAAGATCCTGGTTGGTTTGTTCGGTTCTCATTTGGATCCTACTGTGATTTACTGTGATAACCAGAGTTGCATTAAACTCTCGGCTAATCCTGTATTTCATGATAGATCTAAACATATTGACATCAGGTACCATCATATCAGAGATTGTGTGCAGCGGAGGATCATGTTACTTTCGTACATTCCAATGGAGGATCAGGATGTTGATATTCTAACGAAGGCTCTCACCAGGAGCAAATTCGAGTACCACCGAGGCAGGATAGGGGTTGTTGATAATCCATATCTTGTCGAGAGGGAGTGTTGAGATTGCAACAAGATGATGGAGCTTAGTGAAAAGAGTCGCCTTCACTAAGTGGGCCCACAGGCTATTTTTGGCGCAAGTCTATTTTTAGACTGTCTATTTTTAGACATATGGATCATGTCTATGGATTGCGGGTTGTTGTTTATGGATGATTGGTCAAGTTGGGAAAAATAGATGGACTTCTATTTTTGATCAAAGTGTGAGTGATCAAAGTCTATTTTTAGACTGGCTGTCAAAAATAGAAAAGTCAAATATTATTGTCTCATAATAATATTTGGACTATAAACTTGATCTTATTCTCTTGGAGCACTTCAGTTTGAGCTACAGAGGTGGCACATGCAGCTGTCAAAAGGAAGTACGCTTTTCTTATGAGTCAGTTGAGTTGTTGCATGCATGACTTCAATTAGAACTCAATCAGTTGAGTTTGGTGGAGTTGATTGTGGAGTTGATGGAGTTGTGTTCAGTTTGACTTAGTTAAACTAGTTGTAATTAGTCTAACTGCAAATAGACTAATGATGAGTTGTTAAACTAATTATTAACTCATAATACAACTATAGAAAACATCAGTTAACTTAGTTTCATGTCAGTGCATGTTCAGTTCAGCAGGGACAAGTGTTAGAGAATCAGATTGCTATCAGTTGTGACTATAGTTGTGCACCAGATCTTGCACAATCAAGGGATTGAGTATGCCAATGAGTTTTCTCACGTATTTTCCCAGTATTGTAGCCTTTGTTCACGTCCAACAAAGTGTGAGTGATTATTTGGAGGTGAAATACGAGTTTGGTGAGCCCTTCTCATCAGTTCTTGAGCAGGTATTGAGCAGTGGAGGCAGGCAAGCAGTGGAATAGATTTGGAGATCAGATCTGAGCTGTATTGTGTGTAACAGGTGGAGCTGGTACTGGATTGCTTGTGATAAGCATTGTACTTTGTAAATGTTACATGGTCTCAGTCATTAATATACAGATAGTTGGGGTTTTTAGCGAGATGCTTTCCCCGGGATACATACTGTGTTAATGTGTGAATGCTCTTGATGTTTTATTGTTATTGATGCTGCTATATTGATGATCAACGTAGAGGAGCTTATGTATTGTGTATGTATTCCGAAATAGTACATGATCAAGATAATCTCTGTTGAATATGTGTTAAATTATTCAAAATTTCTACATTGGGGAAGCTACAACTAAAGTACTCACCAATTCAATTATGGATGGAAAAGAAGTACTACATCTTACCCATCGGGAGGAGAATATGTGGAGGTAGATGTGGCAGGGGTAAGGACACACGCTAAATTTGAAGTGATAGAAATAATGGGTGACAAAGACCCCTGCCAAACACTTCTTGATATCCACTAGGCCTACGAGAACTATGGCATCTGTTATCTCAAAATCAGACCCTGATAGGCTACTGTGATCAGGTAGACCTTAAGTAACTATTTCAAACCTACTTTAGGCTGAGGCTTAGCCTCCCCAACCTGAGAGGGCTCTCTCACAAGATTAAAGATTTGGATAATGAATAAGATGGTTAACTCTATGAAACAAAATGAACAAGTACAAGAGGTTGAAACAAAATTAAAAAGTATCCATTGGGCTTATGGAGTCAGATATGCTTCAGTATTGATAGTAAGGTTAGCTTCGCATAGAGGTCAGGGCATTCAGAATGCAACATATGTAAACACACCAAACACATAGAGGACCAACACAATTTACAAATGTATGAAGGAAATTAGAGCACTGTCAGTGATTTCTAAGTAATCAGACATTCATAACACTGTAGATAATAGGAAAGAGACAACACAAGACATTCAGAACATCGAATTCCTTTTGATTCCTGAGAAGCAAGGCCAATACTGTATTACTAGAAAACAGAGTCTTTACACAAAGCACAATATGAGAGCTTTTCTCAATAATTTTCCAACCCTTTGTACATCATCTCTTCTGCTATATATAGAGCTCTTTACATAACTTAGATTCCTCCTCTAGGATGAGGAAAGTTCGAATTCTACCTAACCTGACACCTATTGACACTTAAAACTAACTATTAAATGCAAATGACAACTAACTAGCAGTCCTAGTGACCTAAAACAATTAGGAGTGTAACTCCTCATTATGATTAAAACAACCTTATATAGGAATTAAGCACTCCTTTGGACACCTATTACTCCATGAATTCGAATTTTATGGTGCTCATAACCCTCCAGCTGGCCCTTGATGACTCATCCTTTTATTGTTCCTAGAAACTAGGAGACTGTTCCTTGCTCTGTTCTGGCTGAAAAATAGGTCTTGGGACAGAGCTCATATATTCTCATAAAAAATGTATTTGGGAAAACTGAAGGAGGTTTTTGTGAAAAAATCCGTGTTGAACACAAATCTATCTTTTTTTTTTGAAACACCTTTCCTACCGCCCAAAATGTGTCTTTGAAAAACAGGTGTAAAATAGAGAAATATGCTTGTGAAAAACTGCACCTATAGCAATTTCGTAGCGCAAGTTTGGTCCTTCATTTCTCCCATATCATAATGGATTTGAAGAAAGTGGAAGAGGGTTTTGTACTTCAGTATCTTAGAAATGAAAACCTCTTTCACTTTTCAGAGATGAGTTTTTAACTGCTCAGAAACTCTTCTAGAAGTTGACTGGTAAAAAAAAGGAGATAAAGTTTCTCCTTTTTTGCTTTTGGTCTCCACAAGGATCTTCGAAATCAATTATCCCTATTGTTCTTCTTTGATTACACAAAAATTTATTGGAGTGCCATGTTCTTCATGTGTTGTAGACCCTTCCCATATGCTCGTATGAAGACAAAACCTCTTCAAAGCTATTTGAAATGTCATGGACAATACTAGTTGTGATCATTTGTATAACAAAAAGATTAGAGTTCCTCCGCTTGTTTTTCCCTTGTTGGATGCTTGCATATTGTAAATGATCCTTTTCTAAGATTTATTTTCAAAAAATTTCCCTTTGGTCACTCAAAATTGGTCAACTGAGTTATGATATGCAGCTACAGCAGTTTCGTAGCGCGCTACGAAACTGTTGTGCATTATGCATCACCTACAGCAGTTTCGTAGCGCGCTACGAAACTGCTGTGTAATTTTAAAAAACATAGCTTAGGATCAAAATTTTACTTTCTTGAGTCTTTCCTTTTTCTGCAATGGCTTTTTCAACTATCATGAAGCTATTCAAACTGAATATATGGACACCATTCTTCAAGGTAAGTAAAAAGGTAACTCATCAAAATTTAGGACTTGGTCTTGCTGTGTGATCTTCGATTTGCCTGTTCATACTTCTGACTCCTCCATGGAATTCCTGCAACGTGAATATTCTATCTCATTGGTATTCATGGAACAAGAAAACCATGTCATGATAATAATCAGTTAACGCTAACAATGACCACTGCAATTAACAACACTTTGATCACATATGGAAAATATTGTAGCCAGTTTTAGGTATCATGCAGCTGACTGAAAAAATATTGATCATCCACATGAGCAACCTTTAGACAAAACTGTAGTGCAATAAGACAAAACTGCCCAGAGTAAACATACACTTCCTCCCAAATGAAATCTGTGATCAGCTAGCAGAAGAAAAGCATCGGGTATTGAATGAGATGTAAACCAACTCAATTCAGTCCAAAAATCATAAATTAAGACTAAGAATTAAAGAAAAGTAGTTCGCCCTCCTCTTTTGCTTTGTTTATCAAAATTTGTGTTGAACCTGTCGATAAGTTCGCTCATGGTACTGGAACAATTTGTGATCATAGCTAGGTAAGCCATCAACAGCGTATCATTATATTCCATTATAAAATCATCTTGAAACTTTGGGGATTTTATGGCAGACAACCTTCTTAGAAGACTGGAAACTTGCCGAAGCAAAGAATTTTCGTATGGAATTTCACCTCTTTGCATTGCTGACAAGAAATGATAAAGAACTCTAATATGATTGTTAAGATTTTTTATGGCATCGTGAATTCTGATTAGATGTGCAGCCAATTGAGTAGCAGCTGAGCCTCCATATGAGGGTTTTAGGTGTGCAACATGATCAACAGAAATCCGCTCTGCCTCCACAGTCTCTATAGTGTAGTTTGACTTCGCAAATATATGAGGAAAGCTTCCTCGCTTGATCTTCAAAGAATTTAAATTGAAAGCCTATTAATTTTCTTCCCATGTATGAACCCAAACATCATCATGATTGTGAACACTCGGCTCCTTTTCAAAACTTGCAACCTGTGTGTACCAAGACACCCAATGACCTAATGACGAGGATAAGCGGTTGAATTTATAGGCAAAGTGTATGCGCTGATAACTGATGATGTATAAAGATAACGGATTTTGATAAATTTGACAGCTGGATGAGATTTTCTATGGATCAACACGAATCCCTGATTTCGTAGCGCATAAGAACTTTGAAATAGGATTGACATATGGAGCTTAGGTGTGATGTTAGACCAGTGATGGATGAAAACGGAGTGTTGACCTTTATTTAAACATACCAACAAGACTCCTAAGACTTAGACACTAAAGCAAACACAGAAAAATTAAACCCGAACTAACACCTAACCTTTACAGTCGAACTGATGTGAACAATTTAGAAATTGTTTCTTAAGTGATAACAGTGGCTCCACTTGGGATAGTGTGCTCCTGTAGTACACTAAGAACTCACAGGTCCAGTGCTTTATCCTTTTATGACAAACGAAAATTTTCTTGACAAGTGTTCCCTTTAAGCTTCTTGAGCCTTCACCTCGGGCTTAAGCTTGATGATCACTGTAGGAGAAAGAAATCTATATCTACTGAAAAATGCTCAGTCAACCTTGAGCTTATTTACATTTTCCTTCCTACCTACCCTATCAATTTCAAACTTCTTTTAGCTCAATCAATGTGAAATTTCCAATGTAGCCAATCATTTGTCTTATCTGATATTTGAGTTTTTTTACTGCATCAGAGTTCAAAGCAAATATGATATTGTGATAACCACTGCCACTAAAATTGCCTCTGATCTTCATAGAAAAACTAAAACACTCGAGAGTAAAACTCTTCCATGTATTTAGTTATAGGATCCCAGAATACATGATCAGCTTGATGATTCTCATAACTTTCTAGTTGTGCAAACTTATTTTCAATAACACTGTATTCTTCCTCAATCACAAAAGAGAAAGGAAGCAACACCCTCTCCTTGTGTTCTTCCATAGAAATCTTTTGAAAAGAATGATCATGACCATGAAGACTATATGATTAAATTTGACCTTGTAAACCTTCAATGTCTTTCTCAATGTCCTTAGCAACTTCATTCAAAAATTTCATCTTATCTTCTGTCTTGCACTCAAATGATTTTAGATAACAAGACAAGGAAAAAGAAAAATTTTCATCTATTTCTTCATTAATATGATCATAATTCCATTGTTTGAAACCTTGAATTGAAGGAGAGTTTGCCACCAAATCTGATCTATCTATCCATTCCTCCAAAAACATAAACCAAAAGTCTTCAAATGACTTAATAGATTTAGCAGGAAAGCTTTCAATCCACTGTTTACATTTCCCTTGAAATGAATCATAGAACAACATAATGCAAACGTCCTCATGTTTGACTCTAAGAAGCTCGGTAAAATCACATAAATCTGATATATGCTTCAAAGTTAAACTCAAATCTTCTCCATTGAATTTTGGACCATTCCTTAGAAAATATGTATCCTTGGGAAAATGATTTGGGAAACCATGAATTCTTGAAAAATTTATGCATGCATACCTTGAAATAAGAATGGTAGCATCAGGGTTCTTCATAACTCCAGTGGAATCACCATGAATCTATGAATTTCGAATTCTTCAACAATGAAGTCGCCAAGGTAGTTTTACAACCTTGAAAGATTTCTAAGCTCCTGCTACCTTCAGAAGTTCAGCTTCTTGATTTCAGGAATGATTAATCTTCAGACTCCCGGCAGACGCACCAAAATGTTATCTCAAAATCAGACCCTGATAGGCTGCTGTGATCAGGTAGACTTTAAGTAACTATTTCAAACCTACTTTAGGCTGAGGCTTAGCCTCCCCAACCTGAGAGGGCTCTCTCACAAGATTAAAGATTTGGATAATGAATAAGATGGCTAACTCTATGAAACAAAATGAACAAGTATAAGAGGTTGAAACATAATTAAAAAGTATCCATTGGGCTTATGGAGACAGATATGCTTCAGTATTGATAGTAAGGCTAGCTTTGCATAGAAGTCAGGGCATTCAGAATCCAACATATGTAAACACACCAAACACATAGAGGACCAACACAGTTTACAAATGTATGAAGGAAATTAGAGCATTGTTAGTGATTTCTAAGTAATCAGACATTCATAACACTATTGATAATAGGAAAGAGACAACACAAGACATTCAGAACATCGAATTCCTTTTGATTCCTGAGAAGCAAGGCCAATACTGTATTACTAGAAAACAGAGTCTTTACACAATTTAAGCACAATATGAGAGCTTTTCTCAATAATTTTCCAACCCTTTGTACATCAGCTCTTCTGCTATATATAGAGCTCTTTACATAACTTAGATTCCTCCTCTAGGATGAGGAAAATTAGAATTCTACCTTACCTGACACCTATTGACACTTAAAACTAACTATTAAATGCAAATGACAACTAACTAGCAGTCCTAGAGACCTAAAACAATTAGGAGTGTAACTCCTCATTATGATTAAAACAACCTTATCTAGGAATTAAACACTCCTTTTTACACCTATTACTCCATGAATTCGAATTTTATGGTGCTCATAACCCTCCAGCTAGCCCTTGATGACTCATCCTTTTACTGTTCCTAGAAACTACGAGACTGTTCCTTGCTCTGTTCTGGATGAAAAATAGGTCTTGGGACAGAGCTCATATATTCTCACAAAAAATGTATTTGGAAAAACTGAAGGAGGTTTTTGTGAACCAATCCATGCTGAAAAGAAACCTCTCTTTTTTTTTTGAAACACCTTTCCTACCGCCCAAAATGTGTCTTTGAAAATCAGGTGTAAAACAGAGAAATATGCTTGTGAAAAACTGCACCTACAGTAGTTTTATAGCGCAATTTTGGTCCTTAATTTCTCCTAGATCATAATGGATTTGAAGAAATTGGAAGAGGTTTTTGTACTTCAGTATCTTAGAAATGAAAACCTCTTTCACTTTTCAGAGATGAGTTTTTAACTGCTCAAAAACTCTTCTAGAAGTTGACTGGTAAAAAAAAGGAGATAAAGTTTCTCCTCTTTTGCTTTTGGTCTCCACAAGGATCTTCGAAATCAATTATCCCTATTGTTATTCTTTGATTACACAAAAATATATTGGAGTGACACGTTCTTCATGTGATTTAGACCCTTCCCATATACTCGTATGAAGACAAAACCTTTTCAAAGTTGTTTGAAATGTCATGGACAATACTAGTTGTGCTCATTTGTATAACAAAAAGATTAGAGTTCCTCCGCTTGTTTTTCCCTTGCTGGATGCTTGCATATTGTAAATGATCCTTTTCTAAGATTTATTTTCAAAAATTTTCCCTTTGGTCACTCTAAATTGGTCAACCGAGTTATGATATGAAGCTACAGCAGTTTCGTAGTGCGCTACGAAACTGTTGTGCATTATGCATCACCTACAGCAGTTTCGTAGCACGCTACGAAACTGCTGTGTAATTTTAAAAAACATAGCTTAGGATCAAAATTTTACTTTCTTGAGTCTTTCTTTTTTCTGAAATGGCTTTTTCAACTATCATGAAGCTATTCAAACTGAATATATGGACACCATTTTTCAAGGTAAGTAAAAAGGTAACTCATCAAAATTTAGGACTTGGTCTTGCTATGTGATCTTTGATTTGCCACTTCATACTTCTAACCCCTCCATGGAATTCCTACAACGTGAATATTCTATCTCATTGGTATTCACAAAATAAGAAAACCATATCATGATAATAATCAGTTAACGCTGACAATGACCACTGCAATTGACAACACTTTGATCACATATGGAAAATATTGTAGCCAGTTTCAGGTATCATGCAGCTGACTGAAAAAATATTGATCATCCACATGAGCAACCTTTAGACAAAATTGTAGTGCAATAAGACAAAACTGCCCAGAGTAAACATACACTTCCTCCCAAATGAAATATGTGATCAGCTAGCAGAAGAAAAGCATCGGGTATTGAATGAGATGTAAACCAACTCAATTCAGTCCAGAAATCATAAATTAATACCAAGAATTAAAGGAAAGTAGTTCGCCCTCTTCTTCTACTTTGTTTATCAAAATCTGTGTTGAACTTGTCGATAAGTTCGCTCATGGTACTGGAACAATTTGTGATCATAGCTAGGTAAGCCATCAACAGTGTATCGTTATATTCCATTAGAAAATCATCTTGAAACTTTGGGGATTCTATGGCAGGCAACCTTCTTAGAAGACTGGAAACTTGCCGAAGCAAAGAATTTTCGTATGGAATTTCACCTCTTTGCATTTCTGACAAGAAATGATAAAGAAATCTAATACGGCTATTAAGCATTTTTATGGCACCGTGAATTCCGGTTAGATGTGCAGCGAATTGAGTAGCAGCTGAGCCTCCATATGAGGGTTTTAGGTGTGCAACATGATCAACAGAAATCCGCTCTGCCTCCACAGTCTCTATAGTGTAGTTTGACTTTGCAAATATATGAGGAAATCCTCTTTGCTTGATCTTCAAAGAATTTAAATTGAAAGCCTATTAATTTGCTTCCCATGTATGAACCCAAACATCATCATGATTGTGAACACTCGGCTCCTTTTCAAAACTTGCAACCTGTGCGTACCAAGACGCCCAATGACCTAATGATGAGGATAAGTGGTTGAATTGATAGGCAAAGTGTATGGGCTTATAACTGATGATGTAGAAAGATAACGGATTTTAATAAATTTGACAGCTGGATGAGATTTGCTATGGATCAGCACGAATCCCCAATTTCGTAGCGCATAAGAACTTTGAAATAGGATTGACACATGGATCTTAGGTGTGATGTTAGACCAGTGATGGATGAAAACAGAGTGTTGACCTTTATTTAAACATACCAACAAGACTCCTAGGACTTAGACACTAAAGCAAACATGGAAAAATTAAACCCACACTAACACCTAACCTTTACAATTGAACTGATGTGAACAATTTAGAAATTGTTACTTAAGTGATAACACCATCATTGACCTTAGAAAGGATTTGATGATTTTTGAGGTAGAAGTGGTGTGGGTAATACAACCATTAGATCCGTATCAAAGGTGAAGATTCACTGAACCTGTAGCTAATCAAGATGAGCTCAGAATGCTAAATCAATCCCATTGAAGGAGAATCAATCAGTTGGAGAAGCATACAGAGCTCAGAAGTCGACTTGGAAGTTGCTTGGGATGCTTGGCAACAAGGAGGATATGAGGTTGATACTAGACATTGTGCCAAGATATGCCGAGTGAACTAGATTGGAACAGAGGTAAGTAATTATCCAACCTTCCATGGCATAGAATCAGATGTTTTTCTGAATAAAGTTGACAGAACTATAAGGGAAAGCCACAAGGTCCCGTTGTTGGACATTGCATTGCAATCCACCCCAGTGCAATGGTGGGGAGAACATCGCAACACCCTTCATGACTGGGATAAGATCAAGCGGGACATGAGGGAAAGGTTTAGGCAAGAAGGAGACCACCCACGAGAGATTGTGAAGTATAGGGGGAACTCTGATCCTAAGAAACATCTAGAGAACTGCACAGAGAGATGGAGAAAGTAGAAAGTACCAACATTAGGGGAATTTTGAGGTCTAAAATTGGCCTCCTAAGAAAAATGTACAACCAAAATAAACTTTATAAGAAACAATAGGATTCAATATGATGATGTCAACCATGGGGGATTATTCACCATTTTTGGAGTAAAAAAAGGTACAAAGATTAAAAAATAATAAAATAATAAAACTACTTTTTCAACTCGTATTTTCAACTTATCTCCCTAATTTTTTACTCAAATTTTGAGAGGGAGTACTCGCTGGATGAAAATTTTAATTCCTCATCCAAGGAGTACCCATGTCGCATACTTTGGATGGACCCTACACAAATATGAGAAATACATGAAGAACACGATTGCAATCACGTTTTTTCATGTATTTCTCATTTTTCGTGTATCAGGGTCCATCGAAAGTATGCAACATGGGTACTCCTTGGGTGAGGAATCAAATTCTACATCCAACAAGTGTTTTCGCTCGAAATTTTAGTAAACCCATAGGGAGATAAGTTGAAAAAATAGTTTTGTCTTTTTTCCCACTAAAATTTGATGATGTAATCTAATCTTATTTTACTATTTCCACTATTATTTTATAATTTCCTTAGGAGGCCCATTTTAGACCTCAAAAATACCATAATGAGGAGTTATAGGTACACATGTTCATACATACCTTGGGTACGATTCCCAAAGCATGGTATATACAGGAAGAACTTTGAAGGCAAACCAGAGACTAGGACACTATGGCTAAACAATTCAGTAGCAGTTTCTCATTCAGAGATAGTGACCGATGATTGACTGAAGCCCTGCATGCCATCAAAAGAATTCTTTTCACTCCAGGACAATTGTGGGAAGGGTGTGTCGATGAGAGATTCTTACAATACTTCTATGAATCAGGGTATCCAGAGTTCATGGCTTGCAGCAAAGTTAACGCAGATCCAAAGGAGGATGACTTGGAAGGACTCAGGCACCTGATGTTTCAAGAAATTGAAGGAGAACGGGACATTCAAGAGGGACTTGCAATGGACGCCCCCCACTTTCTCCCAGTAAAGTTGTAGAAGCAAAACATTGGCTCAGAAGATAGACCTAAGATGGTATCCATTGGGGATTATTGGGATGAGCAAACAACTAAATAAATTTTTGATTTGTTGTGTGAGTATGAGGACTTATTCCCAACTTCGGTCGCTGAGTTGAAAGGAATAAAAGGGGACATTGGGGAAATGAAGATTATGTTGAAGCCAGACACACGACCAGTAAAGCATATACCATACAGGCTCAACCCAAGGGTAAAAGAGAAGGTCAAGAAGGAGATTGATAAGATGTTAGAAGCATGACTTATATTCCCAGTAGACGAGGCAGAATGGATTAGCCCCATTGTAATACAAAATAAGAAGGATGCCATAGAAATCAGGGTCTACGTAGATTATAGGAGCCTAAACAATGCATGTGTACATGATCCATTCCCGACGCCTTTTAGCGATGAGGTCTTGGATAACATTGCGAGGAATGAAGCATACTCCTTCACCAATGGGTTCTTAGGATACCATCAAGTCCGCATAGCAGAAGAAGATAAGAAGAAAACAATGTTCACTATAAAATGGGGGTCTTACGCATATCATGTCATGCCATTCAGTTTGAAGAATGCACCTATTGTTTTCTCTCAGATTATCATGGTTGCCTTCAGGGACTACATCCACCGATTCCTAGAAGTATACATGGACAATTAGACAGTTTACAGTTTGTTGAAGAAGCATACCAGCCTACTTCAAGTGATGTTTGATCGATGCAAACAGTTGCAAATCTATTTAAACCTGAAGAAATACATCTTTGCAGTTCCATTCAGAACATTGCTAGGCCATATCATTTGCAAGGATGGTGTTTGCATGGACCCCACAAAGGTTGTGACAATCATAAATATGGACCCACCAACCAATGTGAAGCAATTGCGATTAGCACTAGGCCACACAGGATATTACCATTGATTCATCCGCAACTATGCATCCATTACTGCTCCCATGGAGAGGCTGCTAAAGAAGACAGAAGCATTCAAGTGGATGGAGGCTTGTCAAGTAGCACTAAACATGCTAAAGGAAAATTTGGTGAGTGCTCCCATTTTGGTATATCTAGACTGGAATAAACAATTCCATGTACACATTGATGCATCAGGAATTGCACTAGGGGCAGTACTGGTGCAACCAGGAGAAGGGAACTTAGATCACCCAATCTACTTCACCAGTTAGAAGCTATCAACCATAGAAAAGAACTATACCACAATGGAAAGAGAAGCATTGGCCATGGTATACTCATTACAAAATTTCAGGCACTATCTACTGGGAGCTCCATTCAAGTTCTTCACAGACCATTCGGCTTTGAAATATCTAGTCAATAAGCCAGTCCTGGAAGGAAGAATCTGCAAATGGTTGTTGTTGTTCCAAGAATTCACGTTTGAAGTTGTTATCAAATTGGGATCGGGCATTAAGTTGTTATCAGATTACTTGGAGGAGATCATCGCTTTCTTGGCGATAGTGCATTGCTCGAAAGGATACACAACAATGCAGAAAAGGCACCTAGTAGTACGAGTAGTAGACTATCAGCTAATTGTCAGGCATCTATACAAGCTAGGACTTGATCAAGTCTTGCAACGTTGTCTCCTTCACCACAAAAGGCACGAGGTGTCATGCGAATGCCATGCTTGGGTTGTGGGGGGGGGGCATGTTAGCGGAAAGGCTACCACAAGGAAAGTCCTACAAGCAGGGTTGTGGTGGCCCACCCTCCACAAGGATGCTAAGGAATATGCAAAGGGATGTGATGTTTGTCATAGGGTTGGAAAGCCATCACATTGGGATGAATTACCTTTACATCTGGTACACACAGTACATATTTTTGAAAAATGGGAAGTAGAATTCATCAGTCTGATTGCACTGCCAGCACATCATTCTCATGCAAGATACATTATCACAACTACCGAGTACCTCACTCGATGGGAAAAGGCAGTGCCAATAAAGTACTGTACAATTAATACATCTGCAAGGTTCATCTTCAAAAACATAATATCTAGGTTCGGATGTCCGAAGAGCCTAACCAGCGATCAAGGGACTCACTTCATAAACGAAATAGTTGCATCTCTCCTGAAGAATTTCTTGGTCCAACATCATAAGAGAAACCCTTACCATCCTCAAGCTAATGGAATGGTTGAGGCTTTCAACAAGATACTTGAGAAGGGGCTAACAAATATTGTTTCAGCAAATTGAGATGACTAGGATGAGTGGGTGCCAGCCACGTTGTGGGCATATAGGACAATGGAAAGGCGGTCACATAAAAAAAAATCGTTCCAATTGGTGTACGGGCGAGAAATAGTAGTACTAGCAGCATTGAATGTACCAAGTACCTTCATTTCTCAAGCTACTAGAATGAAAAACAATGCATCCCTACAAAATAGGTTAGAGGAGCTAATGGAGTTAGATGAATCAAGGTTTTTAGCTAAATTCCACCAATCAGTCGAACAACAGAGACAAAAGGCTTGGCATGACAGGCACATTAAGAAAAATTATTTCGTAGTTGGAGATCATGTTCTATTATATGACAAAAAATTTCAGAAATTCCTGGGCAAGTTGCAGATGCATTGGTTGGGTCCATTCATAGTTGCAGAGATCAAAGAGTTTGGTGCGGTGAAGCTAGTGCAACTAGATGAAATATTGTTACCAAGATGGGTGAATGGCGCATGCCTGAAACCTTTCCACAAGTCCAAAGTCATATCATCAAATTGAAGGGGTCTCAGAAACGGGCCCATAGGTAGGTTTAGAGTCAATAACACTTAGTCAGTTGCATAGTCAGTCGCATTTTCATTTATTTTCTAGCAAATAAATTGCGCATGTCAGTTCGGTGGCGACATCAATGTCATGACACCACAACCCACTTGTGGTTGGGGTAGGTGGTCACATGCTTTATGAGTCTTATCCATCATACTCCGAGTCTTTTCTGTAATAAGTAGGCAATAATACACTTGTCAGATAAATTTCCATAGGATCTTTTCCCATTATGGAAGAAATTAACTAATAAGCATCTGCCATTATGGAAACTTTATTACCCATATGCTCCACTTTTTCCTTTCCCGTGCTACGTCATCTGAGTCAGGTCCAGGTCAGTCAACGGTAGAGTAACATGATTGAGTCTGCATAGGGAAAGTTTCCATAGTAATTAGTTAGCGAGTCTAGTCAGAAACATCGTGTTGAAGCTAGTCTACTTAATTTGCATGGCTACACAAGAAGTTCCAGAGTTTCAAACGCAGGTGGTAGAAGAGTTCGAATTTCATTCTGAGCATCAATAATAGTAGAAGCGCAGTAGCTATCAAAATTTGATAACCATAATATATCAGAGGTGCAGCAAAATGACAAAGGCCATTGTATCAGTCCCTAAGGATAAATTGGATGAACGAATTGTAGTTCTCGAAACTCTATATGGCAAGTATGATAAGGCGACGGTAGTGGATAACGATCTTTTCGATTGTTTCCAATTCCCAACCTTAAAACGAGAAGTCTACACAGAGGAGGTTCCCAAGGGGGATGGTACCAAGGTCACAAGAGTTAAATCTACATTCAAGGGCCTTTAGTGCTCAACATTGATCAACCTCAGAAGTTTACCAGTTTTTAGGATGCAATTGGCTACAATGAAGTGTACCAATCTCCTTGCAAGCAAGATGCATGGTGGGTTGTTGTGGCTAGATAAGGAATACCCAATTCATGTAGACGACATCCAGTGCTTAACAAGACTCTCAACAACAGGGAATGTAGTTTCTTTTGCATTCCAGGCAAGAAAAAAATGGGCAAAGAAAGAAGGTGACAACCACTACTACGAAAAGTATAAAACCAAGCACGGAGGAAAAGGTGCCAAGATTGACCTGATCAACAAGGAAGAGATTAAATTCTCCTGTTACATCATAGCAGGGAAGACAATGAGACACTTTTCCAAAAATGAATGTACTCTAGACACCATTTCGGTTGTGGAACACTGTTACGAAGGAACTTTTCTCAACTGGTCTACCTTCCTCCTCAACGAACTCTTTGATGCTTGCAAATATCTATGTAAGAGAAACACCAACTTTATCTTCGCATATTTTCTCATGACATTAGCAATGTGGAAGTGGCGTCTGCCCAAAGGCAGGGAGCTTGCACCAATTCGAGAAGACCAACTAGTAGCACTGAGGTACGATCCCTGGAGGACCTCAGGAGACCCAAGTAGTAAAGAGGTCAATGAGGTAGCCTTCAATGACTGGTATTCAACGATTCTTGCCACAATCAGAGAGGTAGAGCAAATCCCTAGAGCATTTTTGGTGTTGGGTGTGGAGCCTGATTATCTTCTGTATTCAAAGGTATCGCCGCATTGGACCCAAATTCGTAATGGGGCAGCAAAGTCGCCCGTAAAATATACGTTACAAGGGGGGTCCAGGGGAGGCGGTTGCAACCTTTGGGAGCCCCCCCTAGCGGGGGATCGGGGGAAGCGCCCCCGAAGCTAAAAATAGATGTAAACTTGCCTTGTAAAATGTTGTAATTTTGTAGTCAATCTGGGCTGTTCATTAGGCGAAGATCTGATGGTAGAAGTTATGTTTAATTTAGGGTTTTTCCCTAGAAGGCAACCCCTTGCTATATATCAGGGAATTGTATTGCGTCTATGTATATTTGTATTCTAAGTGAGGAAGAGAGAGGAGATTGAGAGAGAAGAGGTAATTACGGTGGATCTGCTGTAGCTTGTATCTCTTCAGTTTGATGGATAATACAAAAGGAAGGACTGACTGTTTCTCCATGGACGTAGCCCAAACTGGGTGAACCTTGTATATCTGTGTCTCTCTTGTTTTATGCATTTTCTGTGTTTATATTTCTGCAATATTTTATGTGTTCCATTGCTCTATAATATATAATTTTCTAACAACTGGTATCAGAGCTAAAGGTTTATTTGGCTAATAAACTCATAGGAGAGAAGGGTTCCTAGTTCGAGTGGGAGAAATAGCGGAAGATGGTAGGTTTATGGTCGAAAAATTTAACGACCAACACTACCAGTTGTGGAAGATGAAGATGGAAGATTATCTGTATCAAATAGATCTGTACCAACCATTGAGTGGAAAGGCAAAGAAGTCGACAAGTATGACAGATGCAGAATGGGATATTCTCAATGGAAATGCACTTGGAACAATATGGCTATGCCTAGCGGCATCAGTAGCCTTTAATATTTCAAAGGAAACGACAATAGAGGGTTTGATGTCGACATTGGCCAAACTATATGAAAAACCCTTGGCCTCAAATAAGGTATTTCTTATGAAGCATTTATTTAATATGAAAATGTCAGAAGGTGGATCTGTTGCTGATCATTTAAATGAATTTAATATAGTTACCAGTCGGTTAAGTTCTGTAGGGGTAACTTTTGATGATGAAGTTAGGGCTCCGTTATTTCTATGCTCATTGCGAGAAAGTTGGAATGGTTCAGTTATGGCCATTAGTAACTCTATCTCTAGGTCTAGTACTTTAAAGTTTGATGATGTTTTCGGTGCAATCCTTAGCTAGGAAATGCGACAGAAAAGCTCTGGTGAGACATCAAGTAATGCTTTGACTGCAGAGACTAGGGGAAGAAAAATGGAAAGAGGAAAGAACCCTAGATATCACAGTAAGTCAAGAAAAGACAGATCCAATTCTAGATTTGGGATAGTGTGTTCGAAATGTGGGAAGAAAGGACACTTGAAGAAAGGCTGCAAGTCTTGGAAGGGAAAAGAAGGAGATGTGCAGCAATAAAACAATTATGAAGCGAATGTGATACGTGATGTGTTGCAAGATGCTTTGATTCTTTTTTTAGAAAATATCATTGATGCCTGGGTGGTAGATTTAGGGGCCTCATTCCATGCCACACCTAATAGGAAACATTTTCATGATTATGTTCAAGAAGATTTTGGACAGGTTCGATTGGGTGATGATAAACCCTGTAAAATCATTGGAATGGGTACAGTTTTCATAAAACAATAGAATGGAAATCAATGGCTATTGAAGGAGGTAAGGCATGTTCCAGATCTGAAGAAAAATCTTATTTCAATAGGGTAGTTGGGAGGTGAAGGCTATGTGACTACTTTTACAGATAAAACTCGGAAGGTCACTAAAGGATCCCTGGTAATAGCAAAAGGAGAAAAGGTTGGTACATTGTATTTATGCAATGGTATTTCTAATTCTTTTAATGCTTTAACCTCTACAAGAGTAGATATGGCATTGTGGCATCATAGGCTTGGGCACATGAGTGAGAAGGGGATGCAGATCCTTCACTCAAGAAATTTTTTGCTAGGTTTAAATCATGTTGATTTAAAATTCTGTGAGAATTGTGTTTATGGAAAACAGAAGAGAGTCAGATTCCTCAGAGTTGGGAAAGAAAAGAAGAGTGAAAAATTAGAGCTTGTGCATACAGATGTATGGGGACCTGCTCAGGTATCATCTCTTGGTGGATCTCATTATTATGTTACTTTTATTCATGATGCAACCAGAAAAACCTGGATTTATTGTATTCGAAATAAATCTAATGTATTTGATACTTTCAAGAAATGGAAAGCTTTGGTTGAAAATGAGATAGGAAAAAGGTTGAAGTGTCTCAGATCAAATAATGGAGGTGAATATTGCAGCAAAGAGTTTGATAGGTATTGTTCAGACCATGGAATTTGCAGAGAGAAGACAGTTCTAGGAGCACCACAAGAAAATGGTGTGTCAGAAAGGATGAACAGGACAATCATGGAGTGTGCAAGGTGCATGAGATTGCATGCAGGATTGCCTTTAAAATTTTGGGTAGATGTTGTAGATATTTCTATTTATCTAATAAACAGACGGCCTTCAAGTTCCTTGGATGGTGGTATTCTAGAGGAGGCATGGACAGGTAAAAAGGTAAACTACTCATTTTTAAAAACTTTTGGTTGTGAAGCCTTTGTCCACATTAATAAATAAAATAGGACAAATATTAAGGAAAAATCAAAGAAATGTATTTTTAGTGGATATGGTGTTAATGATTTTGGTTATCGCTTTTATGATTATGAAAAACACAAAATCATTAGGAGAAGAGATGTCATATTCAATGAAAAGGTTTTGTATAAGGATCGGCTGTAGGAAAAGAATCAGGAAAAAGAAAATATAGAATACACAGTGCTTGAAGAGATCACAGTAAAAGTGATGGTGCCTGAAAAATCATAATGATCAACAGCTAGAACAACAACCACAACAGCAACAAGCACCTCAAACACCTGAAAGTGGTGTTAGAAGATCTACTAGGATAACTAGACCTCCTAAACTATACACTCCTTCATTATATTATGTGTTGTTGACTGATTCTGGTGAACCAGAATGTTATGAAGAAGCAGTGCAGGTAGAAACCAGGAAGAAGTGGGAGCAAGCCATGAAAGAAGAGATGGACTCCTTAGCACATAACCAGACTTGGGACTTAGTCAGGTTGCCTGCAGGTAAAACAACATTTCAGAATAAATTTGTTTATAGGTTGAAGGAAGAAGATGGAGGTAGATAAAGGTATAAAGTGGTGAAGGGGTTTGCACAAAAAAAGGGTATAGACTTTCATGAGATATTTTCTCCTATTGTTAAAATGACTTCAATGAGAAATATTTTAAGTCGAGTAGTAGCTGAAGATTTTCATCTTGAGCAGTTAGATGTAAAGACATCTTTTCTCCATGAAGATTTGGAGGAAGAGATATATATGCAGCATCCACAAAGATATGAAGTAAAAGGGAAGGAGAAACTAGTGTGCACAGGAAGAATCACAAATTAACATTGTCTCAAAGTGAGTACATACAAAAGGTGTTGAAAGGGTTTAATATGCAGAATGCAAAACCCAGTTAGTATACCTTTGGCTAGCCATTTCAAACTAAGTAAGGAAATGTGTCCTGAGACTCAGGAAGAAATGGTTGATATGTCTAAATTTCCATATGCATCAGTAGTTGGAAGCTTAATGTATGCAATGGTCTACACAAGGCCTAATATTGCACATGCAGTGGGAGTTGTAAGTAGGTACATGGAAAATCTAGGAAAAGAACATTGGATGGCAATAAAGTGGATTCTCAGGTATTTGAGAGGTACCACAAATCAAGCATTATGCTTTGGTGGTTCAAACATTACTCTACAGGGATATGTTGATGCAAATATGGCAGGTGATAGAGATAATAGGAGGAGCACCACAGGGTATGTGTTTACTGTAGGTGGAACAACTATCAGTTGGGTCTCAAAATTGCAAAGTGTTGTTGCACTCTCAACAACAGAATTAGAGTATGTTGTTGCTACAGAGGCTAGTAAAGAAATGATTTGGTTACAAAGGTTTCTCGATGAATTGGGTAAGAAGCAGGAGTTGGGCAGGTTATACAGTGACAACCAGAGTGCCATACATCTTACAAAGAACTATGCATTTCATTCCAATACTAAATATATACAACTCAAGTACCATTTCATACGGTCAGCATTGGAAGATGGAAAGTTGAAGATGGAAAAGATACACACTAGACAAAATCCTGTAGATATGTTAACAAAAGTTGTAACCAGGGAGAAACTGAGAGTCTGCTCAGTTTCAATTGGTCTTCAAGTATGATGAAGAAGATGAGAAATAGCCAGGTCCAAAGTGGAGTCATTGTCTAGCAAATGAAGCGGCAATGGAATTGCTATAATTAGTCTCCAAGTGGGAGATTGTTGGGTGTGGAGCCTGATTATCTTCTGTATTCAAAGGTATCGCCGCATTGGACCCCAGTTCGTAATTGGGCAGCAAAGCCACTCGTAAAATATACACTGCAGGGGGGGTCAGGGGGGGCGGCTGTGACCTTTGGGAGCCCCCTCCTGGTGGGGGATCGTGGGCAGTGCCCCTGAAGCTAAAAATATATGTAAAATTTCCTTGTAAAATGTTGTAATTTCATAGTCAATCTGGATCGTTCATTAGGCAGAGATCTGATGGTAGAAGTTATGTTTAATTTATGGTTTTTTGCCCTTGAAGGCAACCCCTCATTATATATGAGAGAATTGTATTGTGTCTATGTATATCTGCATCTAAGTGAGGAAGAGAGAGGAGATTGAGAGAGAAGAGGGAATTACAGCGGATCTGGTGTAGGTTGTATCTCTTCAGTTTGCTGGATAATATAAAAGGAAGGACTAGTTGTTTCTCCGTGGATGTAGCCCAAACTGGGTGAACCACGTATATCTATGTCTCTCTTGTTTGATGTGTTTTCTGTGTTTATATTTCTGTGATATTTTATGTGTTCCATTGCTCTGTAATATATAATTTTCTAATAGTTGGATGAGTTTTCAAAGGATGTCTGGTTCGGGGTCGCCCGTGGACATACTTATATAAGACCACAATGTGTCCATCTAAAGACATTCCAAATGAGGCCACAAAATTTTTCTTTGGCTGATGCAGTGTTCCACACTGAAGTTGGGTCATGGCTAGGGGTTGCATGTGAGATTACATAGGGCTGATACAAGTACCCTTTTGCAAGCATGCAACTGCAACCGTCATCAAGAGAGGTACCAGGGAGCATAAAAAAGAGAGAGACCGAGAATGAGCTATAACCCATGGTTTCCCAAATGTAGAAACAAATGTCTTCACTCAAGAAGACAATTGCAAGTTTCAAGGGCCCCTCAGGTAAGAGCACTTAGTCTGTCGCTTTTCAAGGGTTCACATTGTTTAATTTGATTGTCACCACCCTGATCTCTGTAGCAATCCCTCACATCAGCCCTCATGCACAACCTAAACCAACCATACCTAAGCCAAAACAGTGAAGAGGAGCCAAAAAGCCCCCTGCTAAGAAGCCTAAGACAACCCCTGCAGTTTAGATTGTTGACCTCACTGGTGAGGCAACTCAATCAGTGTCCACCTCACCTGTAATTGAAAAAAAATGCCCATCCATGTCTACAGTTTCACCTGGGTCATGGGATCCATCATCGTACACCACCTCCACCTCCGCAAGCCTGTCTAAAACCACCCCCCCAGGTACCCAAGTGGCCACAGAATAAATGGAAGTTGACTTAGTAGAGTGGTACACCGAGTCGCTTTAGGGTAACGCCACTCAAACCTCCTCACTAGTATCCTTACTCCTAGGGTCGGGCCCACTTCCAGGTGAGGAGTCAATCACCTCCACACCATAGTCTATGGGAACTGAACCCTACCAGCCCACTTTTCATATAAATTTCCCTGTAGTCCTAAACCCCATTATTATTCCACCCACTCCTCAGTTTGCCACAACTTCCTAGCCAACCACCTAGCCCCGTGCCCACTCTAGAAAAATCATCGCCAACAACCTACCCCTTCAGAGTAACTTCTCAAATCCAAACACCATGTAGACAAACACTCTCCAGCACTCATCCTCATAGTTGCTTGGATTTATCCACCAGGCTATGTAATGAGTGGAGAGAATACACGACGACCTCATCCAAGAGCATGAGCAGCAGAAACATCAATTGCAAGTGCTCACAGAGGAAAGAGATCAACTCAGATAGGTAAACCAGGACCTCCAGTCACAAGTAGACCAAGTCACGGATAAGCTTCAGGCTCTCTGGCCAACAATTTTTGACCTTGTTATCAAAGCTCCCGAAGATTTTTCATCCTTCACACTGGTCAACTGCTGCGACCACATTCAGTCATTGTGCTTGGTCTTGCTAGCCACAAACACCGAGCTGAAGAAGAACTTAGAAATGACCAGATCACTGCTACCTGATCTGACTACGAGCTACACCCAGAAAGTTAACCAAAAGCTCACCACTGCTTTTGTAATAAAGGAGTCCCTTATTAAATCCCTTGCCAATAGATATGACCTAATGGATCGAGTACATGATTGGTTGGGCAACCTGGATCAAAAGAATCAACCAGTCTACCCTCTTCATGAGCAATTACAAAATACATCGCGGACAACAAAAACTGCACGGACTCAATTCGATTGCAGCGGATTGATGAAGAGATCACCTCCATTGAGGCCTAAGTCTAATGGATAGAGGAAGAATCTGCGAAGACCAAAAAGAAGTTTCGTGACCTCCGACCATGGGTCCACCGCCATGTTCTTTCTGTACGAGAGGTCTACAAAAACATTGAAGCATAGTGGAGCACATTATACCACAACAAACCAAATCAATTGACCTCCACCATGACAGATGATTTCATTAAATAGGCTGACTCCATCACGACCGCATGGAAAGAAACGCTCAATGATTACACTCACTTTCGGCAAGAAATGACCACGATTGTCCCTGAATTGGTGCCTTTGTTTGGAAAAGAAGACCATCCTTCAATCGGAAAATAAGGCCAACATGTAGCAGAAGTAGTTGAAGTAGTAGGCCCCCAAAAGGAAGGACCAGTGCAGCAACAGGAAGGGACATCGGAAACATCAACAAGATGAGAGACCAGACCCATAACACTCGAGATATATTGACTCAGGGATGAGTCAAAGAACTGTATTCGGGTCCTGTTGGGGCCTTCGTTTTGAATTTTGAAGTTTTTAGGGAACCAAGGTGGATAACAAATGGTGGGAGAAACGATTGAGTTGCGGAGATGATATTCAGGGATGGAGGCAAGGACGTACAACAAACAGATAGTTACAGCAAGGTGGCGAGATAAAATAAGAACAACTGAGCGGACAAGAGTGAGGGTGGAAAGTAGTCAAGGGCAAGGGCAGCTGAATGGAATTGAGAGTGGGGATGGCAGAAGAAAAGATAAAACCATAAGACAATAAGGGAAAATGGTTGGTATCTGGCAGAGGTTAAGAGTTTAAAAGAATATGGTGTCGAGGACCTGAGCAGTCGCAGAAGGGCTAGAGCTAGACTCGGCCAGAGGTCTGAGGCATCCCATGTTTATATCATTCCATGTATTTGATGAAAGGCTTTGTGCCTTATGTACTTTGTATTGAACCTTCCTTATGTTGATGTTAATGAATGAATGAGATAGTTTGGATGTTATATTATGGTCAAGTGTATTGTTCTAATTTATGGACCTACTCAAAATTTTAATTAATGGGCGTTTTCTTGATGAATATAGTGATCGTAATACTATGATGTTGTGATGAATGATCTCTTTAAGCTATTGATGGTTGATGTTTGGATCTCCCTTGATACCCCTCCAACCCTTCCTATCTTTGGTTATGGCACACCTCAAGTGAGACTCCTTACCCCTTGGGTAAGGTGAAAATGTTGGTGTTGTCCTAGACTATAGCAGAGCCTTGTTGGCCCCTTGTGCCTAAACCTAGGGTCTCTTCCCTGATAACATTTTTGTGTCAACAGTGAGTGCTTCACCTTCCCCTCTAAATGACAGTGCATATGATGAGTTGTTCACCTTCTCCTACGGCATATGAGCAAGATGAGTGGTTCACCTACTCCTGTGAATGCCCTAAAATACATCCTACCCTTGCAGTCTGGGACTCTTAGGAAGTTCCTCTCATTTGGCCAATGAGTTGGGAAAAGTGGTTAGGGACCATAACACTGCAAATGGACGCATCATGTATTTTCATACTCCCTATGTCTAGTATGCATGATGTTAAACAACTTAATCACTCAGGATCAAGTCTAATTGGGGTTCGACCCCTAATTATCTGGACTGATTTTTGTCAGTAGGAAGAGAGTGGAAATGTCTTGTGACTCACTATCGATTGATCCTTATTATTATTCATGATATCAATATTCAACGGAAATGATACAAGATTCAAAGATAGTAGATGATGGCATGACTATGGATGGATATTGGTAGGTGGAATTTTCCCTAGTTGAGAGGGAGTGCTAAAATCTACAACTAAGTCCAAATTCCACTTTGGGTAGCTTAATGACCTAAGATGATATTTGGAAAAAAATCCTCTTTTTGAGAGGACCAAAATCAACCCTAGAAGCACTGAATTCAAAGAAGGATAAATATGTCTTTGATGTAGAGCCCACAATAGCACATTTGGTCAAGGTCAACTTAGGGTCAAGTTGGAAAAATTGATTCCCCTCCAATGCATATAAATAAAGGAGACCTTCAACCGCATTTGGCACATTCATACACACAACATTTCTTCTCTCTCCTTTAATAATTGTTTCATATAGATGTTATGCAACCTATTCTTCTTCACACGTGTGAGGGTTTGAAGGCATTCATTAGGGGAATTTTGAGGTCTGAAATGGGCCTCCTAAGGAAATTATAAAATAATAGTGGACATAATAAAATAAGATTAGATTACATCATCAAATTTTAGAGGAAAAAAAGAAAAACTATTTTTTCAACTCGTATTTTCAACTTATCTCCATATGGGTTAACTCAGATTTTGAGCGGGAACACTCGTGCGATGAAAAATTTGATTCTTCATCCAAGGAGTACCCATGTTTCATACTTTTGATGGACCCTGCTACAAGAAAAATGAGAAATGCATGAAAAACATTATTGCAATCACATTTTCTCATGTATTTCTCATTTTTCATGTAGTAGGATCCATTGAACGTATGCAACATGGGTACTCCTTGGATGAGGAATTAAATTTTTCATCCAACAAGTACTCCTGCTCAAAATTTGAGTAAAACCTTAGGGAGGTAAGTTGAAATACAAGTTGAAATTGTTATTTTATTGTTTTTTAATCTTTTTAGTTTTTTACCCCAAAAATGGTGAATCATTCCCCATGGTTGACATTATCATCTTGAATCCTATTGGTTCTTTTAAAGTTTATTTTGGTTGTACAATTTTCTTAGGAGGCCCATTTTAGACCTCAAAAGTTCTCTAATGTTTGACTTTCTGTGTTGAATTTCTATGGCAGGATAGTTTGACTTTAGTTTGACTGAGTTTCTATCCTTGGTTTGACTCATTTTGACCAACAAAAGTTCGATCTTGGAAGGCCGAGTTATTTGGCACATAAATCAAGGAAATATGGAAACTTTGACCAACATTAACTTTAGGGTTGACTGTTATTTTGACTACAAACAATTACAACAGACTTTCTCTCTCTTTGGACAGAGTTTGACTAGACTTTACAGGACCGTTTTTGTGTTGAATTTAATCTACATTGAAGATCGAGTTTGATTGACTTTGACTCATCCAAAAAGCAAATGTCTTGACCGTTGACTACTGATTGGTTAGGGCACATTGATTGTTGTTGACTTTAAAAAATTGCAAAACTTCATCAAGTTGATCAGATTTATATTGGTTTGGGTAATTTGCAAAAGTCAAGTCACATTGATTTTGACTTTCATCATTGTACTCTATTGGGAATTCTCTCTCTACTAAACATTTGATATTTGATAATAAAATGGATGGATTAAATGTTTTCCCCATCTTGGGGTTTTTCCATATTAGTGTTCTCATATCTTGACTTGTCTTCTGCATTTATTGGTTATGTTTTATCTATAGTTACTGTCAATGTGAAATAATGGTTTATGTGATTTCTATTGGAAATTAAAGTGGAATTTACGTTGGGCTAATAAAATTAAATTGAAGTAATTGTTGCAAGCATTGAACATACCATTGTTATCTAAAATTAACAAAGGGAGCTCCTAGTAAGGCAGTAGTTGTTTTCAATACATGTGTCTCAACTACCTTTCTCATATTTTTGCTCTTTTTCAAAATGGCCTTGTTCTTTAGACTACAAAATACCTCTATTGGTGGTATTTCTTCTATATCCAACTGAATGATATTATTAAGATATGTTAGAATCGTCTCCACATTAGGCCTAAAACTAATAATATTTTAGCAATAACACTTGGTTCTACGAGAGTAGACATAGAGGAGTTAAGGGAGGCAACAACTGATTGTTTTCCAACTAAAATATTAGCACTTATTTCAGGCATGGTTATTTCTTTTACTTTCTTAACAGGATCTGAAGTAATCTCTTAAAATTTCCAATCATTGATAATATCATTAATATTTGGATTTTCTGAAGTTGTTTTCTCCTAGGACTCAAAGGGAGGACCCTAAACCAGCATAGTTTCTTGTGCGGTAACTTGTTGTGTTGAAGAACTTGTAGAATTTACTGATATACCTTCCTCTTTTGCAAATTTCAGAAATTTATTGGTTAGGGAAACCTTCTTGTGTCCCTGTAGACTAGAATATGTTTATAGCTATCTAGAGGTAGTAGTTTAGCTTTATTGCAAACAAATAGATAAGAAGAGGATCCACAAAATAGTTCATCATAATCAATGGTCTCATGGAAATATCTCCTAATGTTTGCATCAATGGTTATTTTAACGATTAACTTGGTAGGATCATATAATTTTAAAGGAATGGTAGCCAATTTTAACTTGTACGAGGGTTTTAACTCTTTTTAAGCATGAGTATAATTTTGTAGAGTAGAAACAAATTTGCAAGGGGAACTCAGACCAGACTCTCTTGAAATATTTCCTTAATTCAAGGGTTATCCTTGTTCCTATTGATTGGTAGGAAACCTCTCTGCATAGAATCATATCTGGAAAAAATAGAGGAAAAACATGAAAAGTACCATAACTTCCCAAAACCTTGATATAAGTAAAAATGTCTTCTGAGAACCAATATCCAATTCACAATAAACAATCCATAGTGGCTATATACATTCTTGGACATTTGGAACCGAAAATGACTTCATAAATAGTAATTATGAAAAGATGGCAGATTTGGTAAAAATGTTCAAATTAGTTATCTTCCCACAGTTTACTATGATAAATGTGGATGGGCAGAGGGTTAGAAAGTGTCCATTTCCATCCCATTGATGGAAAATCCATAGAAAAATAGATCACATCCATTATGAAAGTTGAAATATAAAAGGGTGGATTATGGGTGGATGTGTGTTTGGTACAGAAAGAGAGAATATGTTTGGCAAGATTGTCAGACAACATTTGGGCCCAACTGAAAGGAGACCCATCAAGAACCCTATGGATAAGAGCGAACCAATATAATGGAAATTGCTCAACATTTCGGTAAGAAAATAATCTACCCAACATAGAGGCAACCAAAAAAAATGGGAACTTACAGATTTTATAGAGTACTTGCATGAATACTCTTCTTTGTGTTTATTAGGTCTCTGGGGTGAAAAGGTTTGGGATTACATGGAAGGCAGGAAATGAAGGCCAATTGTGATAGTTAAAGTGTAAGTGGGAGGGGGGCCCTTGCATGCATGTGTAATGGCGATATGTCCCAAGAGGTTTTCCATAGCTCTTTCGAATGGAGGAGCAAGACTTGGAAATATAAAAATAATTTCAAGGAGAAGTCCAGACTTAAGACTCTAAAGGGTTGACTAGTCAAAATGCAGACCCATACAGAATCTAAATCACTGATCACTAAACGGTTTTCCAAACTGATCAAATAGACCAAACATAAAAAGGAGGTTGAAAAGGTTATAGGATCCCCAGTGGATCCGCCAATTTGTTGTGCATACAATCCCTTCTGCAAACATAAACGATCTCTCTAGTCCTATAAGAGGATCTAGCAAAAAACTAAACAAACACATGCATGCTTTCCTAGTTTATATCAGAAAATAAAAAATAAGATAGATGACCTACCTCACTCTAATTCTAAATGCTCGTTGATGTCGTCCTCGATCTTCTCGCTTCCAAGTTCAATCCTCTTTACGTCGTTGTAGATGAGTACCTGCAATGAAGATCAAACAAAAGAGACAAGAGCATACATAACATAATTCGTTCTAAGATAAACTATATGATAGATCAAGGAATATCATATTAAAGTAAACACATGATGTATTTATTAATAGAAAATGAGGGAATAATATAATCATATGAGCCTTGATGTTGGAAGCCCACTTTGGATGAGTTTCCAAGTCCAAGCCAAGACCTTAAAGCACTCCTTCTCCTTAGTAAGATGGGAAACATTTAGGCATAGTTTTAGGATAGGAATGCAACCAAACAATGACCAACCAGTTGTGGATAGAAGAGATTTCATTTATAGGGAAAGAGATGGAGTTAAGGATCCATAAAAGGGGGGAGAGTGTCATGCGGAAAGAGTCGATAGTGCGGACACAACCGACCTCCCTAGAAGCAAAGGCTTTCTAGTGACAAACAAGACAAATAAACACTACCTTTCTCTAAGCATGCATCAAGAATACAAGTAATCAGGGGATTTTAACATACCTTTAGTCCAACGCTTTGTAGTAGTCCAGCCTTGCCGATCCGGATGAGCTCCTCCTTCTCTTCGAAACCTGCATTCACTAACAAGCCAAAATATTAAATAGCACCTGATAAACTCATAAAACAATACATATCCATCATACAGACCAAGGAGTATATGAAACAAATCATGAATAACAATCTGTTGAGAAAAATGAGTTCATTTGTATTAAGAGGAAACAAAAGAAACCATTACAACTTGAGCCTTGGTGTTGTGCAGGTCCCTCCCAGGGTCCAGCAAGAGTTTTCCTTTACTTTGATAAGCTCACCCACTTCCAAATGAAACAAGAAAGGATGGGAATCTCTCCTCACAAGCTTCTACAAGGAAATCCTAATTCCAACAGCATCTACCCTTAGGAATGTTCATCTTTCAACCTCCCCTCCCTCTGGCCCAATGCCTGTATTTATAGTGCTCTAGAGGAAGTTATTCAGGTCCACCATCAATGGGATAAGCCCCTCTTTGGATGGGATAGCTCCGCTCTTGGGATAAGTTCCTCTTTGGTAGGGATACATGAACCATCTGGAGGCGCTTCATACACGTCAAACAAGCTTCTAGAATGCTCTAGAAATGACCACAAGTAACTTTTTGGAGTGAAACTTGCGCCTTTTGACCTTTACAGGAGTACGCACCCATTGCTTTACAGACAGAGCGTACAAGTACGCAGGTATTGTGAACTTGGGATGCGTACACGCAGGTAAGGCTAAGAGAAACTGCGTACCCAAAGATATATAGATTTTTAATGACTTTCTCTCTTTCTTGGAGTTTGACATGGAGAGCAGAGATATGAGGCTTGCCAAGGAGGATAGTATGACAGTTGATGGAGCCATACTAACTACAAATAGTCATGGTGACAAATTTTAGTGTAACAGATTGCCCCCTAAAGTGCGAAGCCTGTAGTAGATTAGGGTTTCATATAATCTAGGAAGGGTGAAGTACTTTATCATTTCAAGGATTATCTTGTGGAGAGCCCAGTCGAAACCTGCAAGTATTCAACACAAAATACATATATAAGATCATATCATCGCTAAGGTAGGCATTCCCATACTCAGATTGAAAACTTTAACTAATTGACTATCTACTGCTCTGATACAGGAATGATTTTGCAGTACATCATAATCATAGACTTTTGTAGACACAGTATGGACGCAGCCATCTGTTTATGATTAGTCTACTATATAATGAATACAAAACTCCTCGCAGCCTGGATGGTGGAAACTAGATCCAGGGTCTTCATTTCTACTTCCCGAATTGGTACGATTCTATCCATGCGAATAAATGAGTTGATGTCGAACATGGTAGAACCACTTGATTACCAGTCGATGATGTAAACTGTTAACAAGCATGAGAGAGACCACCGGTAATGTCAATGGTTCTCAAAGTACCCAGTACAATCCATGAGATGCGAATGAATGGGCTGATGTCGAACATGTCACGGAATCCTTTGATCGAAAGTCAATGATGTAAATTGTCGTCAAAGGCGAGAAACCTGCCATTGATGCATGCAGACTTCAAGGTACTGACGATTTCTAAGTCATCTTTCTAGATAATGTGTTGATGTCGATAGAAAGCGACCTGTTGCAGGCAAGCCTACAACACGAAATCATAGTTCAAGTTGAAGAAATGTTGCTGTAAGGACTGACTGAGGGATGGTCAAAATGGATGACAAGTATTTTGCATATGAATGGTTTATTTGCAGAGACCTCTTGAACACATAACGACACGACAGATGGCTTGGCAACGATTGACCCAAAGTTAATACCCAGAAACGATTGAAGACTTTCAAAGCGGTTTAAGCAACTTTAACGCAAAGGATTTCCCAACCCATGTGAATGAAAAGTGTCGTGTTCAAGAGTGGTAATAAGGTTTTTTCTGTGACAAAGGATAACAAATAGGCTCATTCTTCTCTCTTTTCCCCCACCATTTCTGGCAAGTACCTCTTTATTTTTTACAAGCTTGAGGAGGATAACATATGCTTGATTATAAGCTCATCCTTCGGATGAGTCCAACTTAGTTTTGATTCGAACCCTAAGAAGGAGTGGTCCGTTCATGTTTGTAATCAAACAGGTCCTTTACTGTGAAATTTTAACGAGTCCAGTATAGGAGAAACTCGGCGTTTTTCATTTTTAGAGAGTCTGAAGAAAATTAAGAAGACTCCAGGTTGAAATTTTTCGTAAAGTTGTGTCTCCCAAACCCGAAAAAGTATAAAATAATACTTGAGAGAACCGCTTGGTCTTGCGACCAAGGAGTACTTTCATGATTAGTGCCTCTGACCTGAAAAGTAAAAAGCGATCAAGGACACGTCGTTTTATTTCCAGTATCGAGTTTGAAATGACAAAAACCCGGCAATCATTTCCTGTTTTCACGATCAGAAAAGAGCTATAAGGGGACCGTCTTTTAATTCTGTTTTAACGAGTGTAAAAGAAACGCTCGGCAATCTTTTCATGTTTTAGGAGTCAGAAAAGGGCTTAAAAGATGACTCTGAGGTTTCACTTTTTTCGTAAGTTTTAACGAGTTCGAAAAAATGATAAAAATGTACTCATGGTTTTCACTTTTTCGTAAGTTTTAATGAGTTCGAAAAAATGATAAAAATGTACTCATATGGCCGACTTTCAGTTTAATTTACGAGTAGGAAAAGACGGAAAGAACTCGGCATTTTCATTTGTTTTACGACAATGAAAGATAGCAAAATAATCTCAGGACTTTCATGAGTTTAACGAGTCTTGAAAATAACCGAAATTGACTCGAGATAGGTTTCATTTTTACAAAAGCTTGAAACAGAGAAAAACTATGCTTCAGAGTAGTTTCATTTTTACACAAGCTTGAAACAGAGAGAAAACTGTGCTTGATGCCCCCTAAGCGTAACTGCTAGAGCGCATGCCCCCCTAGTTTCATTTCATTCAACTAAGTACAAGCTGGATGGAATGAAGGTTCATGTACGAGATCATTTGAAAGACTCAACCTAAAACTGTAATAAAATTATTCAAAAACTAAAATAACTAACCTAAATATACAACTTAACATTTACGAGATCTAGTCAAACTCTCGATTCAAGTAGAGGAGGATTTGTTTCATTTTTAATGAGCTTGACACAGGAAAAGAACTATGCTCAGATTCGGTTTCATGTTTACGCAAGCTTGAAACGAAAAACTATGCTTTTTATAAGTTCACATGCCCCCAGCATAATGACGCAAAACGAGGTACATGCCCCCCAAGCTTCATTGCATTCAATGAGGTGGATGGAATGAAGCTTTACTTTCAAGATCTTGGAAAGACTTGTGGGAGATGTTTCATTTTTTAGTGAGGTTGACATAGGAAAACTATCCTCAAAACCCTTGTTTCATTTTTAAACGAGCTTGACACAAGATAAGGAACTATGCTCATAACTACTCTCTACAATCTACCTAACAAAAAACTTTACTCTAAAATCCTTGATTCATTTTTTAACGAGCTTGACACAAGACAAGGAACTATGCTCTAAAATCCTTGATTCATTTTGTAATGAGCTTGACACAAGACAAGGAACTATGCTCATGACTACTCTCTACAATCTACCTAACAAAAAACTTTACTCTAAAATCCTTGATTCATTTTTTAATGAGCTTGACACAAGACAAGGAACTATGCTCATGACTACTCTCTACAATCTACCTAAATAACCTATCCTTGTTTCATTTTTTGACGAGCTTGACACAAGACAAGGAACTATGCTCAAAAAGTTCGCATGCCCCCAGTATAATGATGCAAAGCGAGGTACATGCCCCCCAGGCTTCATTGCATTCAACCAGATGGATGGAATGAAGGTTTACTTTCAATATTTAACTTGAAAAGGGAGTTGTTTCATTTTTAAGGAGGTTGACACAAGAATAGAATTATCCTCATACCTGATTCATTTTTTAACGAGGTTGACTCAGTAACAGGAACTAGCCTCATACCTGATTCATTTGTTTAACGAGGTTGACTCAGTAACAGGAACTATCCTCATACCTGATTCATTTTTTAACGAGGTTGACTCAGTAACAGGAACTATCCTCAAAACCCTACTTTCTACAATCTACCTAAATATCCTAAAATCTACCTGATCCATTTTTGAATGAGGTTGACTCAGTAAAAGAACTATCCTCATACTAGCCTGTTTCATTTTTTAACGAGGTTGATACAGGAAAAAACTATCCTCGCACCTCCTTGTTTCATTTTTTAATGAGCTTGACACAAGACAAGGAACTATGCTCATGACTTCTAGTTTCATTTTTTAACGAGGTTGAGACTAGAAGAAACTATCCTCACCCCTGATTCATTTTTTAACGAGGTTGACTCAGTAAAAAGAACTATCCTCTGACCAACTGATTCATTTTTTAACGAGGTTGACACAGGAAAAGAACTATCCTCATAACAGCCTATTTCATTTTTTAACGATGTTGATACAGGAAAAAACTTTCCTCGTCGCATCCAGTTTCATTTTTTAACGAGGTTGAGACAGGAACAAACTATCCTCACCCCTGATTCATTTTTTAACGAGGTTGACTCAGTAAAAAGAACTATCCTCTGACCAACTGATTCATTTTTTAACGAGGTTGACACAGGAAAAGAACTGTCCTCAGACCAACTGATTCATTTTTTAACGAGGTTGACACAGTAAAAGGAACTTTCCTCGTACACACTGATTCATTTTTTAACGAGGTTGACACAGTAAAAGGAACTTTCCTCACGGACACCTGTTTCTTTTTTTAACGAGGTTGATACAGGAAAAAACTATCCTCGTAGCATCCAGTTTCATTTTTTAACGAGGTTGAGATAGGAACAAACTATCCTCACACACACTGATTCATTTTTTAACAGGTTGACACAGTAAAAGGAACTTTCCTCGTAACATCCTATTTCATTTTTTAACGAGGTTGATACAGGAAAAAACTATCCTCGCAGTATTGATCATGGCTTCCAATTAGAAGAAAGACATGTCAATGGACACACCTTGATCATGGCTTCCAAGAGGTCTTCGTCAAAAGGAAGAATAGTTCTTTGGAAGGAACACATGTCAAGGGACTCAAAAGGGATAAGAACATCATGTTCAAGTAATCCCATAGAGTTTTCCATGTCAATTACCAGATCTAAATCAAAGGAAGATGAGCAAACAGTGAGAGACTCACTTACATCGGTAACTGAAAACATGGGACCAGTTGCCACATAATTAACCCGTGGCAGGGTAGATACCACTTTAGAATCAGGAACATTTAGGGGTGTCATATTATTGGTAGTTGAAACAAGACTAGGGAACGAAAGTTGGTCTACAGTCACAATACTACCGTTGTGAGGGAAAGACATCACGCGAAGGAGTGTCGATACGACAGCTTTCATTGCATAAACGTAGTCTCGACCAAGGAGTAAATTGAAATCCAAGGGACCTCGAACTACCATAAGATCAATACAGACAGTTTTACCTTCCAAGGTAATAGAAAACTTAGGAAGGATCCCTAAAGGTTCACTAATGGTTCTGTTAAAAGCTTTCAGATTCTGCGTAATAGGCGCAAGCTGAGGGGAACCCAAAGCTTTCCAAACAGTTGAGGATAAAATACTAACAGAAGCACCTTCATCTACCTGAGTACGATGTATGTCCCTGCCACCAGCCTTGACAATGATTTGGAAAGGGATGGAGGAAGGAAGACGAGGTTCTGTCAGTTTATTCCAATCAAAGAAAAAGACCTCAGTACTTGGAGGGGGTTCTGTAGAAACAGGTGAAATGCCCCCCGGCATAGAAGAATCTGATGTAACAAGAAGAACCTGAGCGGTATGAAGTTCACTCTCTAAAGGGAAAGTGGGATCGACCAAATGTGAAATTGAGTCGACCACTTGATCAACTAATGAATCATCAACCTGAGTGACATGAGTTTCACTCTCCAATGGAAGAGTGTGATCGACTGTACTTGAAATTAGATCAATCACTCCGTCAGTTGACGGTAGGTTGGGAGAAAGTTTACGGTAACCAGTTGGAAATTCTTGCTGTGGAACAGTAAGGTTTTCCAACAATTTCGAGGCTTCATCCATGTCAGGGCAAATGTGAGTTTGATGACTCCCTTTGCATAACTTACAAGGAAACCTAACTTTACCCTTTTTCCCAGGAACCTGACTATCACTGGTTGATGGATCAATGGAAAGTTGATGAGATTTTTCTGACCATACTTCCAAGACCTTTGGAATACCAGGACAATTGACAAGGAAGTGGTCACCCTTACAAAGCTTGCAACGGTATTTGGGTTTACGATGCATGTTGGAGTTTTCCTCAACACCACTAACACTTACAGCCACGGTTGGTTGGTTGACTTCTTTCTTATCTTGCTTCTTCTTCTTCTTTTTCTTCTTCCCTTTCTTCTTCTTCTTAGCCTCCTGGTTACTAGCATCAAGGCTTTTACCAGGCGAAGAGGAAGAAAAATTAGGCGAAGAAGGTAAAGGGTCAACAGAAGGTTGGTGATATTGAGATGGTGAACTCTGTTGAGGTGAAGCATTCGGTTGAGGTGGAACAATTGGAGTACTTTGGGCCAACGAAGTTGAAAATAACCATATCGGTAATCTTATTGTAAATCCAGGTAATGACAAAGTAGCCATATAAGGAGGACCAACATTTCCAAAGTAAGGAAAAGTACTAGGATTCTCGTTAGGAGGGGTTCCTAGGTTGGTAAATTTCGGAACACTTGCCATTATATTCAACTTCAGTGAATTTTATTAACAATTTAAAACTAAAATTAACAATTCATAATTCACACCTAACAATTAAAATTCGCAATTCACACCTATGGTCTCTAAAAGTAAAAACAAAGAAATTAACACGGGCTATCAAATCTAGGAGTCAAACCACACACAAACAGTAACCTTCCGGACCAAAAACACTAGTTGGTGATGAAATCCAACGTCGCAGAATTCAGTACAGAAGTGGCGGGTGGAACAGTTACCCCGGCAACCTACTTAATGAATAGACTGGACCAAGTTCCTCCACTTTAACCGTCTCGAGTGAAGTGAACCCCCCAGAAAATCCAAGTGAGTCTAGCCGACGTCTGCTCCAGGTACAGTGGGATCTTCCCTCCACTGTCACCTTGGGTAGAATCCTAAAGATAATGGTCACTAAGGTCACCAACAGCAACAAATATACCTGGGGGAACAGTCTACGATCCGATAGCACGCAAGGGCAGAGTAACAAGCTCAATCCCCTTGCCGGCTCCTTGACAATAATCTAAGGTTTACCGACAAGTGACCCCAGGCTCCTCGACAATGGTTAATCCGAGGTTTACCGTTTGTAGTACGTGCATATCTGGCGTCGTTCCCAATGAAGGAGGATTGATCCCCTCACTGGTTCGGACACGATCTCGTGCTTCTCCTTTAAGAGGAGCTTTCCCAGAGTATAAATGTAATAGTTGGATTTATCCTACCGCAAGATAAGCTACTTGTTTGGTTTTACTGTCTTGGAGAGTTAATTACTCTCCTACTCCAAGACACTAGCCTAAGCTATGTTGGTGTATCAGAGCCCTAGAAATGTAAAAATTACTAGATGAATTTTAATTAAGCGCTGTGTTATTTAGGCTATTATTACTCAAAGGGGTAAATGGATATGAAACCAATGGTGTTATGACCCGACTCAACTGAATGCAATCGAATATGAATCCTTTCAATTCGATGAATCCTAACTAAAGTAAGGAGAGAGTTTCCATTCACTTCCAACAATGCAAAAATTGATCACTAAGAGAAAATATAACAAATTCTCTAATGCACTAATGTCATCAAGAAAAACTAATGCAAATCAATTCCAAACCATTTTTTTCATTTTTATTTTGTGTAAATTCAAATCAAAGAAAACTGATCTAAATCTACGATTGATTTTTCAGAATGTAAACTATGCAATTGTAATCTATGCACAATTCACTTGAAAATGTAATCTATGCACATTTTTCATCCATATTCTGAAAATGAGAATTCTAATTATGCAAATGTGATCTATGCAAGAGAATTCTCAAACACAAGATGATTCTAATGTAATCTAAGAACCAATCAAGTGCAAGTCGAGAAAATTGGGTGAGAGTTCCAAAGATCAAAAAATAAAAACACTCAAAGGCTCCTCCAAGTAATGACCAAAGGAAATCAAATTAAGAATTTCTCAAAAAAGAGACTCAAAACACCCAATTGATGAAAGCTTAAAGCAGGAATGCCAATGAAATTAGACAAGATGAAAGCTTCTGATAGGTGAACAGTGGATCTGGGCAGCAAAAACAAGCTATAAACAAAATCTAAAAGATAAAAAAGAAGAAATTGAAATTTTCTAGGCTTTTGACAGGGGTACGCAGGCAGCCTGTTTGCACAGGTGCGTGTACGCTCTGTGTACAAAGCTGCAGTGCGTACAGGTACGCACTGTGCTCAACGCAGAGGCTGCGTACTTCTAGCAAAACCAAGAAAAACTAAAATCTAATTTAACCCTAAGCTATCCCACCCAAATGCACAGTCAAACAGCCAAAAACTAGAAAACAAACGACTTTTCTCAAATCAAAGTTTCACACAAAGGAAAAATCATTCACATCAATGGAGTTCCCCAGCGGAGTCGCCATTTTGTCATGCGGAAAGAGTCGATAGTGCGGACACAACCGACCTCCCTAGAAGCAAAGGCTTTCTAGTGACAAACAAGACAAATAAACACTACCTTTCTCTAAACATGCATCGAGAATACAAGTAATCAGGGGATTTTAACATACCTTTAGTCCAACGCTTTGTAGTAGTCCAGCCTCGCCGATCCGGATGAGCTCCTCCTTCTCTTCGAAACCTGCATTCACTAACAAGCCAAAAGATTAAATAGCACCTGATAAACTCATAAAAAAATACATATCCATCACACAGACCAAGGAGTATATGAAACAAATCATGAATAACAATCTGTTGAGAAAAATGAGTTCATTTGTATTAAGAGGAAACAAAAGAAACCATTACAACCTGATCCTTGGTGTTGTGCAGGTCCCTCCCAAGGTCCAGCAAGAGTTTTCGTTTACTTTGATAAGCTCACCCACTTCCAAATGAACCAAGAAAGGATGGGAATCTCTCCTCACAAGCTTCTACAAGGAAGTCCTAATTCCAGCAGCATCTACCCTTAGGAATGTTCAGCTTTCAACCTCCCCTCCCTCTGGCCCAATGCCTGTATTTATAGTGCTCTAGAGGAAGTTATTCAGGTCCACCATCAATGGGATAAGCCCCTCTTTGGATGGGATAGCTCCCCTCTTGATGGGATAACTTCCTCTTTGGTAGGGATACATGAACCATCTGGAGGCGCTTCATACATGTCAAACAAGCTTCTAGAATGCTCTAGAAATGACCACAAGTAACTTTTTGGAGTGAAACTTGTGCCTTTTGACCTTTACAGGAGTACGCACCCATTGCTTTACAGACAGAGCGTACAAGTACGTAGGTATTGTGAACTTGGGATGTGTACACGCAGGTAAGGCTAAGAGAAACTGTGTACCCAGAGATATATAGATTTTTAATGACTTTCTCTCTTTCTTGGAGTTTGACATGGAAAGCAGAGATATGAGGCTTGCCAAGGAGGATAGTATGACAGTTGATGGAGCCATACTAACTGCAAATAGTCATGGTGACAAATTTTAGTGTAAGAGAGAGGTTCCACATCTTAAGGGGAAGATCCCTAAAGGTAGGATCAAGGACTCAAAATGGGAGAAATCTACCATATCCTTATTCACATGTAAGCAGCTCGCCATTCTCAAAGCTTCTAGTAAGAGAAGCTTCTCCTCTACTTTAGGAGTGGAAAATAAAATCCTTGAAGGAAATGGAAGGAGTTGATCATGAAGACTCTCGGGAGTTGTCACACTTCCCGTACCATATCCTAAAGTGTCAAAATGACAAAAGTTGTCAGTGTATTCACCATGAAACATATAGAGAAGCATCCCTAAAGAAGAGAAGAAAATTTTCCCTAAGAGAGTCCTGAAGAAACTTGTCTAAAAACCTAGTTTTCAAGATCAATGCTTTTTGCACCACTGATGACCCATGTTGGTGGCATGTTGCAGCAAACTGACCTAGCATTTTCAGTGAATATTTTGATAGGAAAACTAACGTTGAGCCTCTTCTGGCAGTTTTTCCTAAAGTGGAGGAGAAGCTTCTCCTACTATAAGCCTCGAGAACAACGAGTTGGTTACAGGTGAATAAGGATATGGTTGAGTTATCCAATTTTGATTCCTTGATCCTACCTTTAGGGATCTTCCCCTTAAGGTGTGGAACCTCTCCCTCCTTTTATGGATCCTTAACTCCCTCTCCTTCCCTATAAATGAAATCCCTTCTATCCACAACTGGTTGGTCCTTTCTTGGTTGCATTCCTATGTTAAAGTTATGCCTAAATGTTGCCCATATTACTAAGAAGAAGGAGTTCTTGAAGGTCTTGGCTTGGACTTGGAAACTCATCCAAAGGAGGCTTCCAACATCTAGGCTTGTATATTTGTAGCTTCCCTCATTTTATATTAATAAATACACCATGTGTTTACTTTGCATAAGTGTATAAATCATTATTCATTTAGTATGATATTCCTTGCAATTACTCATCCACAATGATGTAAAGAGGATTGAACTTGGAAGCAAGAAGATTGAGGAAGACATAAACCGACGTTTAACATCAGATGTGAGGTAGGTCATCTATCTTAGTTTGTATTTTCTGATATAAACTAGGAAAGCCTCCACATGTTTGTCTAGTTTGTTGCTAGATCCTCTTATAGGACTAGAGAGATCACTTCTTTCCGTAGAAGTGATTGTCTTCAGAACAAAATGGCGACTTCGTTGGGGATCCTATAGCCCTTTGAACCTCCTTTTTGTGTTTGGTCTATTTGATCAGTTTGGTCAACCGTTTAGTGATCAATGATTTAGATTTTGTATGGGTCTGCATTTTGACTAGTTAGCCCTTTAAAGTGTTAAGTATAGAATTCTCTTTGAAATTCATTTTATTTTTCCAAGTCTTTCTCATCCAGCGCCTTTTATCTTGGAACAGTCATGTTTCCAACACAATTTTTTCAATAACAGTAATTCTAAAATCCCTATTAGCATGGTTTTGACTATCACAGTCACGTTGATCCATGAAACTCGATAAATTTTAGGGTTTATTTTAGAAAGTTCTAGTGTGTCTTGATCTCTGAGGTATCCTCCTGCTTTGTGAACTTTCGATTTTTCAGTGTTTTGGTTGATTTTCTAATTTATTTGCAAAATTCAAGCTATTGCTTTGAAGTATTAGAAGTGAAGTCTGATTGAATTCTTAGGGTTTTAGGTCAATTGGATTTACTACTTGTTGCTTGGGTATGTGAAACGGATACTGATTTTGTTGTTGATTAGGCATTGTTTGTTCTTTTGGAAATCATAAAGAAACAACATTTTCATTTTGCTTTAGCTTTTATTTCAAGAATTACTTTTTAGATTGCATTAGGCTAATTTGCAATGAAAACTCATTTTTTGGTTTATAATTAAGCATAGATCACATTGCTTGACTCTCAAAGTTGAAAGAAGTGCATTATCATTCATCAAAAAAGGAAAAGTGAAAATATTCATGTAGGTGCATTAGAATTGAATTTCATTTTACTTTGGTGAGTGCAGTCAAAAGAAAAACAAATAATTCATGTAGCTGCATGTTAACGAATTGAATCTCATTTTTCTTTTGTTGGGTTCATTGAAATAGTGAAGGTGAAAGATCTAGTTAGGAAGATTTGTTTGCTTCATATTTAATTGTTGCATCAGTGTGTGAACCTCTTCCCTATGTTAGATATCTTTCATAGAATTGAAAAGAATCATTTTTTCATGCGAGTTGCATCATAGGTGTTCAGGTGACATCGATCTTTGAGACTTAAAACTGAAACTTAATTGAAGGTCAACTTAAAAATTAATTCAATTAACCTAAGGAGAATTTGTCATTAACGAAAAAAATTATAGGTCTAGGCTAGAGACATGTTCCGGTGTCATTAAACATAGGAGCAGTCATTTGTTTGCCAGTGTTGTATCCCGGGGGTGAAATATCGTTCCATGTATGAAGTGTATAGGACCGTTCTCTGGTACTTTCGGGTATATCGAACGTGCTACACACATGGTAATTATATGGGAACACTCTCATCAAACAGTTACGCATTAGAAAACACTACTACGGACTAAACTCTTGCGTATCATCGCGTATATTTTGGGAGACCCCTATAGGTTGCTATCCAACCACATGTAATTGAGTCTGCAACCTTGTATACCATGATACACCGAACACACCATTCGGGGAGATTGGTTGTCGTACATTAATTATTGGGCTCTGTTAAGGTTTATATTGCAGCTCATGGTTGCTTGGTAAGCCATCATGCCTAGTTTTACCCCTTTTTTATTTATTTCTTTTTTGATAATAAAATCAATCGAACATGGAATCATCGATTACCCGTGAAATGAAAACCTCCTTTTGTCCTCAATATTAATGGTTAATTGTAAAATTGGATTTAATCCCAAAGCATTCACCAACACATATTTTTTATTCATTTTCTTAAAAGACATTGTGGCAGAACTACCAAGAGTCCCAAACGAGACCCTGGATATCTATGGGGATATTGATGTGCCTGATTCACCTAGAGTTGTAGGTTTTGATATTGTTGAGCCTAAATCCCTTGAAAACCAAGGAGTTAAACTTGGTCTTGTCCTACGCATCCAACCCCTTGCTTCCCGACCACCTACAGAGTAGCAAGGCTCATCCCAGGACTCTCCTCCGGCTAGTCCTCAACCTATTTCAGATTTCTTGGTTTTTCCTCCTAATCCACTCTTTGAATCAGATTCTCCTATGTATTTATTGCCTCTACATCCATATAATCCATTTGATACTCCCAACGTACCTTTGATTCCGTCTCCCAGAATGACTCGGGTTCCCAACTAAGAGTTGTTCCCAATCATGGCAACAAAAGGTGATAATCCACCTGTAGGGTCAACACCCCAAGGTATTTCAGTGGAAACTTTTGGAACTCACATTCCCAGTACGTAGATTGATCCTTTGTCACTTCTTCTTCCTGAGGGGTTTACTTATCTTTCCTTTCCCTACATGACGATGGGGCCAAGAATACCTCCTACTTAAAGTACACCCTTGGTTCCACTAGGTTATAATTCTCTCGATGATGCTTTTTCGAATAATTACAGTGAACTTCACTATTTCACAATCTCATTTGGTTCTCTGGTGTCATGCCTACTACCAGCTATTTTGTCCCAAACATGTTAGTAACTGCACAGACCCCTACCTAACCTACAATGTTGGTAAGTGAAACACACATTCCTCTTAATATTTTTTCTCCTCCTACTGTAGCTACGGTAACTGAAGTCCCTAATGTGAGTGGACAACCTACAAGTTCATCAGTTCCAATTTCTAGGGGGCTTCATCCACCCTACACACCTCTTGATTCTAGTGGAAACAATCCACCCCCTCTTCCCATATCGGGGGCGATTCAACCCATTGGATTTGTTTCTAACCCAGGTGTAATGTTGATTCCATCTGTATCAAGTAACATCATAGGGACCCCTTTACAAGGTCATCAAGTCCCTTTGACTCAAATTTCCTACCAACAGCCTTATAATCATATAGGATTTAAACAAATCCAAACTCCTTATCGATAGGCAAGTCCTCAAACATAGTATGGTCCTCAAATGCAATATACTTATGGGACTGGTAATCCTCCTCTATTACCACAAGTTCCTATTCATCCCCAATAGGGACCTTACTCACAGCACAACAACAAATTCCCTACCAATTCCAATAGGGGTCTCACCAACAACCATTGCCACAGTAGTAGAAAAAGAAACAGGGACCCTACCAACAACAATATGGAAAATTTTCTTTGCAAACTCCATATGTCTAATATGTTCACCAGACTCAATATGGTCAACCTTGTTTTGGTCAACCTCCTTATGGTCAACCTCCATATAGCCAAACTCCATATGGTTAACCTCCATATAGTCAACCCCCATATGGCCAACCACCTTATGGTCAAAATCCACCACAGTGAGGGAAGACCCAAACTCAGCAAGGTTGGAATACTCAGTTTGGTACATACCATAGACCCTATACTCCATACAACCCAAAACTGCCATTTTGGCAATGTTTCAATTGTCGGATGTCTGAAGGCTTACGAATGACCCAATACTTCACTCATCATAATCACCTCCAGTACCAACCAAGATACCTAGAGATTGCCCCAAATTCAAAGGTAAATCTGGAGAAGACCCCCAAGCACACGTTATGACTTATCACCTTTGGTGTTCCTCTAACTCTTGGGTTGATGATTCTATCTGACTACATCTTTTCCAATGCACTTTAACGAGTGTTGCCGCCAAATGGTACATATAGATCCTTCACGGTGCTTTCCAAGATTTCAATACTTTGGCCATGCTTTCCTCACTCATTTCCAATTTCTTGTTTAGTATGAAACTGGAACCCATCTCTTAACTTCTTTGCAATAGATGAATTCTACTCGCATCTCTGTCATATCCATGAATGGAGGTGTAGGCATCATCTCATCAAATTTGATATCCCAGATAATCTTTTGACTGAATGGTTCACTAAATCATTCATCCCTCCTATTGCTAAATACATAGCCATGGGTGGCTATGTGACAGAGGAACAAGCCATAGCCCATGCCTAGCATTTGGATTTGGTTTATTCACAATCTGGAACAATATATGAACTCTTACCTGGTGCCTAGTAACCTTCGACTCGCCCTGCATCTTCCAAACTCGCAGATTCGCCACTTATCAATGGAATCATTAGATTTGTGGCTTAGTGGTATAGTAGTACTCTGGCTACTCCTTCGAAACCTAAATATACTCAGACCGCTGCAATTTCCAATACTGTTGATAATCATAAGAATCCTGACCTTGGTTGGCAGCTCCTTATCCATTTGGTATAGTAGGTCCGACTAGGGATAATGGGACTAGTTTGTCAATCTAAGGGTGTGTGTGTGTGTGCAGAGTTGGATGATGATGATCTGAGAGTTCTAATCTAAGCTACTTTAATCTAATTCTATGCTATTGTAATCTAATGAAAACAGCACATCTAATCTATGCTAACCCGGGATGTATTTCTTCTATTATGCGATCAAAATAGATTTCAAATAATAACTGGTAATAAAGATCATTCAGCTATCATAAGAATGGAAATCAATTAAGATGAACCACTTCGCATAAAAAGTTAGGCAAAACAGTTGTGAACAGCATATCGCATAATAGGTTATTCATATATCAAACATAAATAAATGGCTCCACTGTACAAAAGAGCCAAATGGTAACTCAAACATTCATGCAATAACATATAAACAACTAAAAATTGTATATCACTTTAAGAATATAAGCAGAAATGGTCAAGAGATAAAAGTACCATTTATGACTGGTCCTACTCATAAGCTTCAAGCAACAATGATTTATCTCTCCTTGTTCTAATATCTACCAAGAGTATAGAAGTGCAACATCAGTAGCAGATATCAAATGCAAACATCAATAAACCTTGACCCATTCATTCATCAAAACCTCCTCTAAGGGTGAAAAAGTGCATGTTCTGAGGACAAGTTTTTGACAAATTTCTGGACCCTTCTCTAAATGCATGAGAAGGGTTTAAATACTGCTAACTAAATAACTTAATTACATAAATTTAGGATACGGTTTAAATGACCGCCCTTTATCTAAGCAAACTTATTTTTAAAAATTGAATCTAATTCCTAACTATTTCTGCATTTGCTCCTTAATGTTGCGAGCATTCAACATTTGCCTGGGAAGAGTCGGCTGGTTGTTTTCTGCTTTTGCTTGAGCTACGCAAATAGAAATGGCAAGCGTTGGCACCACTTTTTAGTAACTAGAAGATATTTTTGGGAATTATCCTCTGGTTGGGTGAATTTACTGCGTATATACTTCGTAACAACCCAAATTTCTCTCAAATTGCTTCTGCTTTTGCTATCTCGGTTTCCGGACTCGTGGATGACTAAACAAGTTAGGGACTTTGCTTTCTGAATAATTTTCTTAGTGATGCGTGATTAGCGCTAGGCGCTAATCGCGCATCGAAAACTGCCTCCTTTCTTTGATTCGGGCCTTTCTGGTGCATTTTCCGCCTTTAGCGCTTTTTCCTTTACCGGGCATAAGCTTCAGAATTTTGTAAACATGCTGCTTTTGTGAGCTTTTGACCTTGAGCGTCGAATCGCCTATTGATATCAGCATCTGTTCAGTAATACTCTGAAATCTACGTTTCTATTGCATGCGGTATCCGTTTATGAGGACATCTCTTCTCTGTTCTCCGAGCATTGACGCTTTCCCTTTTTCCTTAGATGTTTCCTGCACATTGCTTCATGTTGTTTCCTATTTTTCATTCCTGCAGTTCACGCAAAGGAAAAGAGTAACGATAATAAATTTTGACACGAAAGCTCTAAGCTCTACGAATGTATAAAATCATGACACCCATAGTGAACTGACTCTTCGAAAAACACAAAACTGTCCTTCATGAATACTTTGGCGTACATTCATTAATTTCCTTTAAGGCGCACACCCAATTTTTGGTTTAGGGACAGCTTTTCTTAAACGCTGAGCCGAGGAAAATTTGCGATGGGTGATTTCTGCGACTCGCATCGCAGCATCGCGGATCGCATTATTAAGATGTGTCATCGCAGAGTTTCCTGATCAATTTATCGCAGCATCGCGTTTATCGCGTTGTCGCAAGATCGTAGCATCGTGCTTATCGCAAGATCGCAGATCGCAGATCGTTGCAATTTGTTAAGTTATTGTGTGTTGTTTATGTGATGTTGCGATATGCGATGTCGAATATCGGCCATCGGAGATTTCTCAAGATCTTCATTTATGGGCGCTTCTTAATGTATGCGATGCGATGAATTTGGCGTCGCTTCTTCGCAGTTTTTTTTTTTATTGTGCTCATAAAGAAATGTTTTACTCATCTCCGTGCGATGTATTTTTAAGGAGTATAATACAAAAAAAAATTATAAAATTTTTGGAATTTTTTACTAAGGGTCCCCACTTGTTTAGTGTTATTGCTAATGCTAAAGAAGGAGGGGGGTTGTTGGAGGCCACAATAATGGCGTTTCACTTGGAAGAACCAATTATCTCTGCTTTTCTATTGAATTTTTTAAACTTCCAAAACGGAAAAATTTTCATAAATCTAAACTTTGTTATGGACAGATAGCGTACATTATGCCTTATTCTATCAATGATATTTTGTTTCAACCTCTTTCTATTCTAATTGTTTGCTTCCTCAGGCTTGTCCTTGTATTTATATCAGCCATTACTTGGTCTTGTAAAGATAAAATAAAGTCTTCTCTGTGTGCTAGCTTTAAAATATGCTCGTTTGTCGTAGGTAGAGCCTCTGCTGCTAGCAGGCGTCCATAGCCTCGATAGGGTTACCTGTTACCCAGCAATGATCCTTTATCCTGCTTAAGGTTATCTACAACCTTCAAAGAAAAATCCACATTGACACTTTTTCCTTTTTTATTCTTAAAGAACAATGTCTTGGTTTGGTAGCCAAATTATGACACAGTCATTCACTTGATTTACACTTTTGCTGAACAAGCTGGCTCGTGATGAGACCCCTTGTCTTTTGATTTCAACAATCTTGAGTCATTGCCCTGTTTTGATTGACAGTGTTTCGCAAAGTCAGCAAAGTTATAATATCTATGATCATGATAAGCCGGGTCGTGATGAGACCTCTTATTCTTTGAGATATAGTGTTTCTTGGATTGTCCCTCTGAATGCTGCGATTTTCTTTAACAGGGAGGAAATCATTGTTTTCCTTAATAAAGCTCTAGACGAAAATAATAGAGTTTGAAAACAGCAGTTTTACAGAGAATCTTTATTTTGTTATTAATACCTTTCATTATGCTGATATAAAACAATTTCTTCGCTAAAGGTTGCTTTCATCAAATTTTTTGAAGTTGAAACTAGTATCATATCTAGGCTAAAGTTTTTAACTGTATCTATCAATAATAAAGATCAGATTTTCAAAAAAAATTATATTTATACAAGAGAAAAGCTCAAAATCTGAAAGAGAATTGGTGTCTTTTCGTGAATACCTATAACAACCATTTACAACTGGTTTTATTATGAAAAAGAAAAGAAAAATAAAACTATTCTACAAAATAGAAGAATAATCTTCTATGGAAAATATATTTTAAGGATTTGTCCATTAACAGGCAAAGAATCCCTTCTACCTGCTAAATCCTGTAAGACAAACGTTGATGGACCTATGACTTCAACAATTTGAAAAGGACCAAGCCACATCTTTTGAAATTTTGTATGTTTGCCCTTTTCTTCATGAGCCTTATCCCATTTTAAAACTAAATCTCCCATCTGAAAAAAATTTCTAGTCATTATGTTTGAATCAAAAGAGGATTTTATTAGCGCTTGATGATGAGCATGGGCTTTCTTAGCTTGTTCTCGTTGTTCTTCTAATTTAATTATTTCCATTTGTCTTAGTTGTATGGAGCAAGTAGGTACTTCATCAATGTATTGTATTAAAGACAAAGAGGGAATGACTAGGTGAGTTGGAAGAACCACTTCTTTCCCATAAACTAAATTAAAGGGGGAAGTGCCGATCGAAGCTTTTTTCGTTATTCTATCTGCCCATAAAGCATTTACCAAAGCTTTATGCCAATTCTTTTGGTTCTGGTCAACTGTTCTTTTAATAATCCTGATTAGGTTTTTATTTGTTGACTCAGCTAACCCATTACCTTGCGGATCGTAATTGGTCGAATATTTTAGTTTGAACCCTCTTTTAAGTGCAAACTCAGTCATTGCATTTCTAGAAAAGTATGATGCATTATCAAACATTAAAGCCGTTGGAAATCCAAACCTAGTGATTATAAATTGATCTATGAATTCGATAATATTTTCAGAATTAGTTGTCTTGAGAGGAACTGCTTCTACCCATTTAGTAAAATAATCTGTTGCCGTGAGGATGTATCTATGCTTCTTAGAAGAGTGAGGAACGATCTCACCTATTATTTCCAAGCCCCACTGACTAAATGGTTGCTCGATGTTTACCGGTTGTAGTGGCAGGGACGGCTTCTTTTGTCTTCCAGCAGTAGTTTGGCAGACTTGACATTTCCTCACGTAACTGTGTGAATCTTTGAACAGCGTAGGCCAGTAATATCCTGCACATAAAATTTTATGTGCAGTAGCATCTCCAGCATAGTGTCCACCTGCTAGTCCATCGTGGAGTTCCTGCAAAACTTTTTCAGCTTCATTTTTTTCAAGACATCTAAGAAAAACAGAATCATAATTCTTTCTAAAAAGAATATCATTTATGAGCTGATATTGTTTAGCTTTCAATCTCAGAGCTCCTTTCTTAGTGTGATCCAGGTGTGATGGAGCATATCCGTTCTTAAGATAATAAATGGTATCAGCATACAATGATTCTGCATCGTTTAGGCTTACCTCATACATTTTTATCTCCTTAGATGAAATTTCAGAGATTTGTGATGCTCCAGCCAACATTTTGCAGAAGCCTTGACCTCTTACAATGTTTACTGGTTTGATCTCAAGGTCATATTCCTGTAAAGCAGTGATCAAATTTGCTCTTTTCTCGCCCATATCCTTCTGTACTAGAAGATTTCTTACCGCTGGAAACGGTACTATGATCTTAGTATGGGTTTTAAGGAAGAAAGGTCTGAAATATTTGACCGCTTTGAAAACGGCATAGGCCTATTTTTCCACGTCTGAATAATTGAGTTTAGCACCTTGTAAATTTGAGCTAAAAAACGCAATTGGAGCTTCCACTTTTTCTTGATTTGCTTGAGTTAGAATCGCAGCATATGATTTCTCTAAGGCAAATGTGTATAAAAAAAAAGATTCTGAAAAATTCGGGGTTGCTAAAGATGGAGCATTAATAATAGCTTGTTTGATTAGGTTGAATGCTTCATGTTCATATTGACCCCATTTAAAATTTGAATTCTTTTTAATCATGGTTTGCAAAGGAGACACAATTCGTGAAAAATCTGGGACAAATCTCTTTACAAAATTGATTTGACCAAGGAAAGATTGCATGGATTTTTTATTATGAGGTAGAGATATTTCAGAGATTTCTTTGATTCTGTTAGGATCAATGTGAATACCGGATTTTGACACTATGAATCCTAGAAGTTTTCATTCACTTAATGCGAAAAAAGATTTCTTTGGGTTAAGTGAAATCCCATACCTTAAACATCGTTGAAAGGTTTGTTTTAAATCTTTGAGATGGTCGCTTCGCTTCTTGGAGTACACTGTTATATCATCCAAATAAATTACTACAGATTTATTGACTAAACCCTTAAATGTGATGTCCATGGCTCTTTGAAATGTAGCGCCGACATTAATCAAACCAAATGGCATCTTCAGATATGCATATGTACCCCATTTAGTTCTGAATGTGGTTTTCAACTGATCATCGAGATGCACTAGCACTTGATTATATCCTGAAAATCCGTCCAAGAAAGACATCAGTTCTGAGCCTGCTACTGCCTGTAATATCTATTCCATAGGTGGAAGAGGAAAATTGTCTTTTTGACAGGCTTTGTTAAGATTCCGAAAATCGATACAGATTCTAATATCTCCGTTTTTATTTCTAATGGGTACCATATTGGAGACCCATTTGGAATGTCTGACGGGGAAAATTATTCTGGCTTTTAATAACTTATTTAGCTCAGTTTTTATCTGATTTTCTAAATTGGGGTGGATCTTTCTCAATTTCTGTTGGACAGGTTTTTCGTTGTCAATCATAGGAATAGTATGCTGAATGATAGAAGTGTCGTACGTCTTCAGCTCATCGTAATTCCAGGCAAAAATAGTTTTATATTGTCTCAAAAGACGAATATACGCTAGTTTTTCTTCAGGGACTAGGCCGATGCCTAGATTAACGTTTTGTGGTTTATCATCGGTTCCTAGGTTTACTAATTTGTAGTTCAGAGTTGGACTGTAGAGCTTTGAATTGGTAGACCTTTTAAACCGATTTTTCAAATCGTATAAGTCTTCTAACTTAACCACCGATTTCGGTATAGCATTATCAGTGCTATTTTGTTGTATTTGTCGATCGTGATTGTCTTCGTCAATTATCTGATTGGAGTAGGATCCTTCAAAAGTGAGGAAATTTACAATATCAGGATCGTCATTGAATACTCTCCAATTTGTAATGTTGTCAGGGATGGACGGTCTAAAGATTAATTCTATTGAGAATCTATCTAGACTAAAATCTTCGGAGGGAATAAGCCTAGAGGCTACGTTAGCCAAAAGGTCTGTGCTTGCGTTTTGGAGTCTCGGGATTGAAGAAATATTAAATGCTATGAAATGCTCAATCAGATCTTGTACTAAAGATTGATAGTGTTTTAAATGACCTGATAGGCAATGTATAGTGTTACGTACCTGTTTGACGATAATCTCAGAGTCTCCGAAGACTTGAAGATACTTGAAGTTTAACCTGATTTCTTTGTATAGGCCTTGCACCAAGGCCTCATATTCTGCTGTATTGTTTGTGCAATTGAATTCGAGTCTGCACGTAAGCATGGTCTTGTTTCCTTCTAGACTAATTAGAACGCATACTACTCCTACTCCTTCGTTAGATTTAGAGCCATCGAAATATAATTTCCAAAACAAAGATGTATTTACAGGTTTATCGAGAAAAGAATCTACCGAGTAATTGCCTATGATACTGCTGTTATACGATACTGCTTCATTTTCTCCCTCTAATTCCGTTACTATGTATTTATGGTGTAACTCTCGTTCAACCTTTATTTGATTCAGTTTACCGTTGTAGGGTAACCACATGTGCGACCAATTGGTTGCAAAGTATCCATGGAGTTTCTCGGACCAATCCCTGCTAAGAATTAAGCCATAGAATTCTGGGATATCAACCACTAGAATGTCAATAACCTGACATACCTTTGGGTTAGATGACAATCTTATGGTTACTTGATTAATTTCACCAATCACTTCGACTTCAGATCGATCAAGCTGAACTATGCGCACTGCGGATTTTTGTGGTTGAACATTTAACTTAGCACATATTGATCTGGGTAAAATATTCGATGAAGCACCGGAATCTACCAAACAATTGTGCACATTTTTATTGAAAATTTCGTAAGTGAGAAGAAACGGGGGAGTGTGAGATCTTGATCTTCCTCCAATCAAGGCGATATCATTTGGATCAATCTTATTGATCGCGTTAGTTGGAGGTCTTCCCATGTTGTGGGAAGCTTGAGAGAGTACAGCGGTAGGCAAAGGTACAATAGGCACGGCATGTAATTCTTTCATCATTATCTTCCTTTGATGCTTTAATTTGCTCAATTCATAAAGGGTAATATTAGCCCTAGTCTTTTTCATGTCATCAATAATATTGTACTCCATTTCATCTGACACTATTAGTGTTTTTGATGGAGTTGTCTGATCTGTTTGGACTGGGCTAGATTGAGTCGCTTTAGTGGTTTTTTTCTTTGTTGCGACTTTATCTTTTGTTGTAGGGCTTGCGCTCTTCTGCTTAGGCGTAGTTTGGGGAGGATCATGCTGATTTTTGCTTCGTGTGCTAACCGGAAATACTTCTTGATCTTCTTCTTGTGGGAGGATGAAATCCCACATTCCTTGTAATTCCACAACTTCTTCGTCATCGGTCTTCCCTTCAGTGGCACTTTCTTCTTCTTCCTCTTCCTCAGTTTCAGCATTGGAGATGGCATTGGGTGGTTTTGCATCCGTTGAAGGACCTCTTTTAAAAGCTATGTAGGGCTTTTTTAAAGAAGTTTCTGCTACTTGTTTTTTTATGTCAACCATCTCATTAGACATGGTTTTTAATACTTTCTGCAATCCTTCCAAATCGAAAGGGTCTTTTGTTTGTTTCTTCTTGGAGTCTTCCTTGAAGGTGACTTTTTTAGACTTGCGTTCCTCTATCGCGGATCTCTTTTCCAGGGCTATTACGCGTTTCTCTACTGCTATCGCCTCTGTCATGTTTTCAACTAAGGTTGTTTTATTTGCTCTATCCACGAAGATTGTTGTGTTTGATGGTAAAGCAGTAATATGCCATTCACATCGTACTTCTTCCCTAGGTTGGGAAGCAGTGGGAATTTTGTTGAGAATTTTATTGAACCGTAAATCGAAATCTTTGATAGGTTCTTTAGCTTGGGCCTTAAGATTGGATAGGTCATTGATTAATGTTGTCGTTGATCTGTCATCACCAAACTTGATAAGGAATTGATTCTGGAAGATATCCCAACTTGTGATAGACCTGGAGGGTAATGAAAAATACCATGACTCGGTTGTCCCTTGCATTGTATAGGGGAAAAGCCAAACAACAGCATCTTCGTTAGTAACTCCGTTGAGATTGATAGAAAGCATGAAATTGTTTATGTGTTCTTCTGCTAGCATGCCTGCTTATGGATTGAATTTGGGCAGCCATTTCTCAGGATGGGCCGGTATTTGACTCAAGGGTGCGGGCATTAAAACTGCCCCATGGTTGTTCCATGGAGACTGGGCCATCGTTGAGCTGCTAGTAGAGGAAAGTGCAGAAGATGATCTCTGTGGCTGGGAAGATGAGGATACTATGATCATAGAGGATTGAAGAGGGGTTGTGGGAGTTCCGGTAGACGGATGGATGATGGTTTGGAATGGAGGTGTGGGTGGTTGACTTCGCGGTGAGGTAGTTGAAATGGGCAATGTAGACGAAAGAGTCTCACTGTCAGACTCTTGTGGTGATTTCCTCGCTCTTTTCCTGGTGGGAAGAGGCAACTCAGTTGGTTGGATGCCAAATTTTTCACTCTTTAACCTGGTTAGGGGATGAGCAGGATTGTACTGCGAAGTCACACTGCTTTGAGATTTATCAGACCTCTGAGGAGAAATGGAAAATCCCTGAAGTTTATGAATCAGAGATTCGACTCCAGAAGGTTTAATGGTAGATTGGTCTGAAATATCAGGGTGTGTAGCAGCGATTGATACTCGAGCGACTTCTGACTCTGGATTTAAATATACTGGAGAAGTCGGGGGAGATGATGAGGGTGATTTACTCTCATAATGGTATTTAGATTTTGATTTAGGTGCCATTCATAGCTCAGGCCCTCCTTCTAGCGCCAAATATGTTGAGGCCCCGAAAATCGGGTCGACAACAAGGGGGATACCCGCCCGGTCCGAACCTTGGTTGGCATCTCCTTATCCGTTTGGTATAGCGGGTCCGACTGGGGATAATGGGACCAGTTTCCCAATCTAAGGGTGTGTGTGTGTGCAGAGTTGGATGATGTTGATCTAAGAGTTCTAATCTAAGCTACTTTAATCTAATTCTATGCTATTGTAATCTAATGAAAACAGCACATCTAATCTATGCTAACCCGGAATGTATTTCTTCTATTATGCGATCTAAATAGATTTCAAATAATAATTGGTAATAAAGATCATTCAGCTATCATAAGAATGGAAATCAATTAAGATGAACCACTTCGCATAAAAAGTTAGGCAAAACAGTTGTGAACAACATATCGCATAATAAGTTATTCATATATCAAACATAAATAAATGGCTCCACCGTACAAAAGTGTCAAATGGTAACTCAAACATTCATGCAATAACATATAAACAACTAAAAACTGTATATCACTTTAAGAATATAAGCAGAAATGGTCAAGAGATAAAAGTACCATTTATGACTGGTCCTACTCATAAGCTTCAAGCAACAATGATTTATCTCTCCTTGTTCTAATATCTACCAAGAGTACAAAAGTGCAACATCAGTAGCAGATATCAAATGCAAACATCAATAAACCTTGATCCATTCATTCATCAAAACCTCCTCTGAGGGTGCAAAAGTGCATGTTCTGAGGACAAGTTTTTGACAAATTTCTGGACCCTTCTCTAAATGCATGAGAAGGGTTTAAATACTGCTAACTAAATAACTTAATTACATAAATTTAGGATACGGTTTAAATGACCGCCCTTTATCTAAGCAAACTTATTTCTAAAAATTGAATCTAATTCCTAACTATTTCTGCATTTGCTCCTTAATGTTGCGAGCATTCAACATTTGCCTGGGAAGAGTCGGCTGGTTGTTTTCTGCTTTTGCTTGAGCTACGCAAATAGAAATGGCAAGCGCTGGAACCACTTTTTAGTAACTAGAAGATATTTTTGAGAATTATCCTCTGGCTGGGTGAATTTACTGCGTATATACTTGGTAACAACCCAAATTTCTCTCAAATTGCTTCTTCTTTTGCTATCTCGGTTTCCGGACTCGTGGATGACTAAGCAAGTTAGGGACTTTGCTTTCTGAATAATTTTCTTAGCGATGCGTGATTAGCGCTAGGCGCTAATCGCGCATCGAAAACTGCCTCCGTTCTTTGATCCGGGCCTTTCTGGTGCGTTTTCCGCCTTTAGCGCTTTTTCCTTTACCGGGCATAAGCTTCAGAATTTTGTAAACATGCTGCTTTTGTGAGCTTTTGACCTTGAGTGTCGAATCGCCTATTGATATCAGCATCTGTTCAGTAATACTCTGAAATCTGCGTTTCTGTCGCATGTGGTATCCGTTTATGAGGACATCTCTTCTCTGTTCTTCGAGCATTGACGCTTTCCCTTTTTCCTTAGATGTTTCCTGCACATTGCTTCATGTTGTTTCCTGTTTTTCATTCCTGCAGTTCACGCAAAGGAAAAGAGTAATGATAATAAATTTTGACACGAAAGCTCTAAGCTCTACGAATGTATAAAATCATGACACCCATAGTGAACTGACTCTTCGAAAAACACAAAATTGTCCTTCATGAATACTTTGGCGTACATTCATTAATTTCCTTTAAGGCGCGCGCCCAATTTTTGGTTTAGGGACAGCTTTTCTTAAGTGCTGAGCTGAGGAAAATTTGCGATGGGTGATTTCTGCGACTCGCATCGCAGCATCACGGATCGCATTATTAAGATGTGTCATCGCAGAGTTTCCTAATCAGTTTATCGCAGCATCGCGTTTATCGCGTTGTCGCAAGATCGCAACATCGCGCTTATCGCAAGATCGCAGATCGCAGATCGTTGCAATTTGTTAAGTTATTGTGTGATGTTTATGCGATGTTGCGATATGCGATGTCGCATATCGGCCATCGGAGATTTCTCAAGATCTTCATTTATTGGTGCTTCTTAATGTATGTGATGCAATGAATTTCGCGTCACTTCTTCGCAGTTTTTTTTTTATTGTGCTCATAAAGAAATGTTTTACTCATCTTCGTGCGATGTATTTTTAAGGAGTATAATACAAAAGAAATTTATAAAAAAAATTGAATTTTTTACTAAGGGTCCCAACTTCTTTAGTGTTATTGCTAATGCTAAAGAAGGAGGGGGGTTGTTGGAGGCCACAACAACTTCCTTAACAGATGCAATTCGTACACCAACCCCATGCTCAAACCTCTAAAATCTCTCAAGTGTTCATGAGTGGCTCAGAGCAGATTTTTGTAGCCATGAGATCAAAAGATTATTTGCCTCCTAAGAAACATGTGGTGGAGAAAGCTACAACTAATGTACCCTCTTCCTCCACTTTACCTAGTTTTGGTCCTCTCCCTATTGAAAAAGCTAGCACTGATTCTATAATCTAACCACCCCCTAAAGGTGTTTTTCAGAAATCATCCTATAATCCGAATGCACGAGCTGCCCAATACTTAAGTATTATAAGACTTGGCTCAAGCACCTTTAGAGATTTCATCTTTGGAAGTCCTTTAGACATGTCCATCACAATGGAAGGCTTTGCTATCTGCTATTGGAGGAATTGATCCCACAGATTCTAGTTTGATTACTTTTGATCTTGAAAACCATGTTCTTCACCTACCACCTCAACTTTATTTTCTCATACAAGTTGTTGTTATGGGAAATACTATTCACCAGACAATTGTTGATGCAGGAGCCTCCACATGCATCATTTTCATATCATGTTGGAAAGCCATTGTTTCCCCTCCTCTCAATCAATCTCTGAACACTTTAGAAGCTTTCGATGGTCAAGGTTTCCAGCCATATGGTATTCTCAACTCCTTACCCATTCATTTGGAGGGAAAGACGATCAATTTAGAAGTCAAGGTTGTTGACGCTAATCTCAATTACAACCTTTTACTTGGTCAGAGTTGGACTCATGCAATGTTTTTTGTGGTATCATCTCTTTTCTATGTACTTCGTTTTCCCCACCAAGGGAAAATTGTCATTGTTGATCAATTGGCTTTCTTTTCTTTTGATTCTTCAACAGGTAATGTGCCTTATGTTGGGAAAAATAACAATCCTTATGAAAGTGTCAAAGCAGGTCTTTTCAAGGACCCTTCCTTAATGGAAAAATTTTCCCTTCCTCCTCCCTCCAATGTTGCCTCAATTAACATGATCTCATCTAATTATGACCCATGGATCATCCCTAGTCATGACCAGATCAATAATTTTGGCAATGCCATGTCGCTTAGCCTAGTTGATAAAGCTTATCAAAATGTCCTTTTGGCTTCCATGGCTACATCTACAACTCTTAATTGATTGAGATTTTCCCTAGACTTGTATCTACAAACTCCTTGGCTTGGTTCTTCTGATTCTGAAGATCCTTTGAATGAGACGTTCCTTACTGACGAAATCATAGTTGAAGTCATGTCTCTTGAAGAAACCCATTGGAATGATATTCATCATCATTCCTCTTTTCTTCCTAGTCTTGGATCAATTCCTAATTGTTTAGGTACTTTACTTTCCCTTGAAACAAATACTCCAATTCATACACCTATCTTGGTTCGTGAGATGTTGTCTAAAGGAAATTTAGGGAAAATTTCAGCAACCATGCCCATTGACATCTTGGTTAAACTTGGGATTGTTGAAATCATTCACATAGGGGCTTCTTGTTCTCCTCATGAGATTAAGATTTATACATCCATGCTCAATGAATTTCGTGATGTCTTCGCCTGGTCTTACGAAGAGATGCCTGGCATCAATCCCAGTATTGTGGTACATGAGATTCCCACCTATCCAGATGTGAAACCTATGTGACAACGCCTTTGTCTGGTTCACCGAAGGAAGGCAGTTTCCATTAAGGGTGAAGTTGAAAAAATTCTAAAATCTGGCTTTATTTATCTTATCCCACTGACAGATTGGGTTTCCAACATCGATTTAGTAACTAAGAAACAGGGAACCATACGAGTCTATGTTGATTATCGAGATATCAATCAAGCATGTTCAAAGGATAATTACCCTACTCCCTTTATCAACCATATTTATCGATGAATGTTCCAGGAGTGAAATTTTCTCCTTCATGGATGGATTATCTGGATATAGTTAGATTAATATCCCTCATGCTGATCAACACAAGACTACCTTTATCTATCCTTGGGGGACTTCCACCTATAAAAATATTCCTTTTGGCTTGAAAAATGCTAGTGCAACCTTCCAACAGGCTATGTCTTATACGTTTCATGATATAAAAAATATCGTTCAGCCATATCTTGACAATTTACCCACACACTCGCTTAAACATCAAGACCATCCATCTCACCTTTGGGTGATTTTTCTTCACTGCCGACACTACAATATCCGATTGAATCGTTATAAGTGTGTTTTTTGCATTGAATCTGGTTGCCTCATAGGCTTCGTATCTGCAAAGAAGGCATCTTCATTGATCCTCTCAAGGTGGAGGCCATTGTCAATTTTCCACCTCCATCTTCCTTACATCAACTCTAGACTTTGCAAGGAAAGGAAAAGTTTCTTCATCATTTCGTCCCAAATTATGCCAAGCTTTCCAAGGGTTTTAGTTTCCTTCTAAAGAAAGGATTCCCATTCATTTCGGATGAAATTTTTCAGAAGTCATTTGATGCTTTAAAGGCTGCACTCATTAGTGCACATTTGTTGCATCCTCTGAATTACCATCGTGATTATATCCTATACTTGGTCGTCGTTGACAATACCATTGGTTTAGGATGATGACGATGGAAATGAGCATGTAATTTAATACTTGATTTGTAACCTTTTGATGTTGAGACTCGATATTCTCATGTAGAAAAGTTGGCATTGACAACAATTCATATTGTCCAACATTTTTGTCACTATATTATCTTACACAAAACTGTAGTGATATCTGATTGCAATCCCATGACCTATATTTTGTCTCATCATTTTCTTAGGGGAAAATACTCCAAATGGATTATCATCTTGCAAGAGTTTTACTTAGAATTCACCAAAGCTAAGTCGAAGAAATAACTTGTTTTTGTTGAATTAATTTGCGACCTTCCCTCTGCAAACAGGATTGTTGTATCTAATGAGTTGATTCCTAATTAATCTCTCTTCCTTATTAGCACCCACGATCCATGGTATGGAGATATCATCATATATATCCAAAATCATACCTTTTGATCAAAGTTATCTCACTCTAAGTGGCACTGAATCTGGTACCAGTCCCAACCCTATCACATTATTGGGGATACCTTATACCACCTTGGCGTGGATTCAGTCCTTCAACGATGTCTGACACATGAGGAAGCTGAGAAAACTTTCAGTGACTACCACTATGGATCCTCTGGTGGTCATATGTCAGGATATGTCACCACTAAAAAGATCCTTTGCACCAGTTATTTTTTACCCTCTATTTTCAAAGATTACATTCTTGCAGTCCAAAAGTGCCATGCTTGCTAGATTTACAACCAGAAGCAACGAACCCCACATGTTCCTTTACACGCAATTATCATGTTGACCCGTTTTCTAAATGGGGCATTTATTTTATGACTTGTGTTGGAAATACTGAGAGGGGGGTGAATCAATATTCCTTAGAAATTAGCACTTTTTAAATCTTTTAGAGCATTAGTTAATATTCAATCATTATTAATGTTTATTAAGTAAAAATAGAACACAGTAGGCACAAGAATTTTAGGTGGAAAACCACCTCTGGGTCAAAAACCACCGAACAATTTTCTAATAAATTCTTTAATATTCAACCCCAACTGAAATGAAAGTTACAACTTCCTAGAATTCTAGAAAAGCATTCTTCCCCAGCTCCCACTGGAAGGATGCCCCAACGCCCTGGTTTCTTCAGTAGTCAACTGAATGGATGCCCCAACACCCTAGTGAGCCTCAACTCGCCCTAGCACCACCCAACCACTCGAAGTGTTTACGAGCCTCAGCCTATAGGTGACTTCATTCAACTGTCTAGCACCACCCTACCACCCTATAATGACAAAAATTATATACAAAAGTGTGGAATCTCGTACCATGGATAATGATCCATGATACAATATGATTTACAATTATTTTGACCAAACACCCAATCACATTATGACCTACAACCCAACCATGAAATCATCCCAATAGAGACTCCTATACCTCCCAATAATTCCTTTTCGACTCTAGGCATATTGACTCCTTTACGATAATGACTCTTCCAATGATGACACTTTTACAAATGACTCTTTTACAACTTTACAATGATGACTCTTGGCTTTGACACTTCTTCACAATATATGGATGGTTGTCATGTCTTCAAAGGATGTCGCAATGCTTCCTTTGATTTGATACTTCTTCTCTTGAATTCTTGCTTGAATTGTACTTGAATCTTCTTCTACCTGCATGCAAAATTTTCTCGGTAAAACCAATCCCAAAACAAAACAAAATACCCTTCAACTTACCTCTTCCTGCAAAACACAAGTAAGTGTATAATAATGAATAAATACAAATTAAAATTACAATGCATACCTGAAGTGTGCTTGTCACTTTTGTTGTTGACTTTTTGCAGCAATATACAAAGACTTCCACTCTTGATATAGGCCTAGACTCTATGCAAAACTACATCCAAAACTGACCTAAATATATATACAATAAAAACTGATGATAGACCCTAGACTTGTGATGGACCAAGTTCCTAAGTACAACAACGAAGACCATTCTATCAACTATGAAAAAACAAGTAACATGAACTTACAACATCATATAGATTTAGCAGACTTGGTGTAGCATCAATAATATGTAGCATCAAATGTGTAGTATCAAGAATAGGACATCCGAAATGTGACATCAAAACTAATTGTGACATATAGAGACATAGAGATATAACCGAGACCCTATATATACTTATGTTGTCCTGCAAAAACATATGTCAGAGATGATACTCATATTTCAAATGTAAACACTAATCATACATACCTTGTTGTAGGAGACTTACCCTTAATTGTTGATGTGTGGTCCTTACCGCAGTGATCCTTGAATGTATGCTTTTTCTTGCCTTCTAGGAGCTCAATATTGAATCTGTTGTATCTATGTAATTTCGAATCTCCAGAGTCTAAAATTTTGTCTTGTGGTAGCCCTTTGAGTCCTATTTCCAACCCCATAGGTCTAATCAAGATTAGATTCTTCAAGAAAGAGTTATGCCCATTCTCCCATGCTGACCTGATTATAGACTGGTTTAGTAGATCTAAATTGTATGAAGTGCCACGTGTTACTGTTGTGATCTTTGGCCCTGAAAACACTAGTCAACAAACTAAAGTTTGTCCTATTTCTATGACTATTTATGAAATTTGAATCCAATTCTCAGAGAAAGTTATGGCGATTTTCCCAAAATCACCTATTTGACATAGAATTCGAGAGCCTGCAAAAACCCTAACTTCCTCAGATCATATCTCCGAAAAGATGGTGAAACAAGATCTAAAATTCCACGATGACTTGTTTGAAGCCACAAAATCCCTATTAGAGGAGGATATGAGGGTCAATATTTATATGAATGTCTTAAGTTGAGAGGGTCCTCAACAAGTGAATGTTGGAGGGATTTTAGGAGAATTTTTTTATTATTATTTATTGACTATTAAATGACCACAACCAATTATGAGTGCCATGCCACAACCCCATAGGGTTTTAGCCCACTAACTGGGGTTACTAACTTCAAACACGAATATCTCTCAAATTGTGAAGAATTACTTGGCGTGACATATATCAACAGAAACATCTCAACGAGTAGAATCCATCTAGAAGATCCTTGACTCAGAATAGAGTAAGTTTTCAAGTCAAAATTCCCATGCAAGATCGAGGTAGCCCCTAGTGTTTCTTAGGATGACATCAATGAAAACCAATGATCAACAACTTGTAACCCTCACTTGAACGAGGGGCATGGATACATCATCATTTTTGTTGACTATTTCACAAAATGGGCTGAGGCGATGCCTACCTACAATGTTGGCAGTGAAACTGCAGCTTTGTTTTTATTCAACCATGTCATATCTTAGTTCGATGTACTGCAAGCCATAGTCACTGACCATGGCTCCCATTTTTGAAATCACATGATGACAAAACTCATTGCTCAGTTGGGCTTACGTCACGATATCTCAACTCCATATCCATAGGTCAATGGCCAAGTTGAAGCTTTTAACAAAGTTTTGGTCACAATGCTTCAATGAACCATTGGGATGCACAAACAGAGCTGGCATCTCATGCTTTTTTCGACATTATGGGCGTATTAAACCAATACCAAAACAACAACCAGATCCACACCTTTTCAATTATTTTATGTTCTAGAAGCCACCCTACCTATCGAATGTGAAATCCCATCTTTAAAACTAGCTATTGAATTACTCCTTGGTACTTCACCTGAAGAAGAATGGTTACTTTATTCTTGACGAGACTTGTTGAATTGCCACATTAGTAACTGAGTATCAAAAAAAATGAGTTAAAACTCAATATGACAAAACTATGACCCCTCGTGCATATGCAGAAGGTGACTTAGTCTTGTTATATGATCAAGCTAATGAAAAATTAGGAACTGGGAAATTCAAACCTATGTGGCATGGACCCTACATCGTTAAACATGTATTACATAAGGGAGCAAACGAGTTAGTTGACTATGATGGAAATTAGTTGTCTGAGCCCTGTAATGGGCTCTATCTCAAAAACAATTATGCCTAGATTTTGCATAGATACCTTGTACATTAGTGTGTGTTTCATTAGTGTCCAGTTTTTGGTGTGAATGTTTGCATTATTACAAACATGTTTTCCCTACTTACCACATGTCCCACTTCGTTTGTAAATGTCGATGAACCTTCTTCCTCATATCAGTTTCACCAATGGCGTTTGCCATAGTACACATAATCTCTCTTTTGTTGCATGGGCACTCTATGGTCTCAATGGTGAGTTAGTGAGTTTACAGGGCATATGCCTAGATCATTAGTGAGTTTACAGGGCATATGCCTAGATCGTACAACTAACAATATTCCTGATTATAGTGCAGTTGTCGAACTATTTTCAGAATCTATTGATCTTGGTATTAGGGCATTAATTGTTAAACTTGACTCACAACTCATTTTATTACAATTAAATGGGCATTATTCTGTCAAAAACCCTAATACTTTAAGGATGTACATACATGTTCGTCTCTTGGAAATACATTTTGATTACATTACCTATCAACATGTTTTGAGACATATAAATACATTAACGAACACATTGGAAAATCATGTATTAGATAGACATCTGCGACGCATGTAAAAAGAAAAACCATCACATATTAGGAAAAACACACACACACACACATAGATATAGTTTTTCAAAATGTTTGTTACATCAAAATATAAAAGTTTGTGTTATGAGACATATGGCTTCTCGAGCCTACATAAGTGCAGAAAATGAAAACTAGAGATATGGCTATCCGTCGACATGGTGCTCGTGGTAGCATGAAGCAACTCTGATAACTCGGTTCAAAAATCGACACAGTCTAGCTGAAACTCCTATGGTATGCCTATAATACCACAGTGGCACCTCATCAATAGACGCATACTCTTGAATGCCTCTTGTCAAGGCTTCCAGGTTACATTCCACCTCTACTATCGGATCAGCTCCCTCCTCATAGCGTGCATCCTCGATCTGTCGAGCCACCCTCCTAGCTATCGGAGAAATCCCTGGAGGTCTCTCTAGTCCAACATCTACAAAAATCATAAGTCTCAAATCTCAGTTCACATAAAATAAAAACATCAAAAACCTTAAAAAAAATATTTTTTACCTGCATCAGTCCATTGTGTGCCAAGTGGAAGTGGGAGGTCAGGATCTCCCCAAAATTCTATACTAGCATACACCCAATCATCTACCATGATGAGTTGTTGTCGTAGCCATCCAAAGAACATTAGACGAAAAAACATTTTTTTACCACCTCTATGACGAGGCATCAGCTCACCCCACCTTAGTAGTCATGGATCCCTGGGTCTTGGAGCCTCCACCTCTATCCACTGATACCTAAATAATAGCACATGTTCTAGGAAGAATTTCACCAAGATCGATCGATAGCCAAATTGTTTCAATCTCCCTCTCTTGCATTTTGTGAGTTGGTCTTTCATGTTGACCAAAAACCCTTCGCACCAATTACATATTATGGGTCTAAGATATTCTATTACATACTAGAAGTGAGACTTAGTCACTTCATGCAGGGTCAAAGCTCCAACTATTCCAGTGATGGTATGTAGAATCATTCTTAATGGGAGATTTGTGATAGTTTTGATATCTATCTTCCCACTCTTTGTTTCTCAAGAGCCAAGGTAATGTCTCGCTATCAGCATATCTGTACTCTCTCCCCAGTACAAGAACCAAACTGCTGAATTTGTTGTCCCCTTTTGGAGAAACCTGTAATGAAATAAATATCTGCAATATATATCTCAAGTTCTTTGTCTCCTATGATAAAAATTTGGGGGTCTATATCCCACCATCTAACTAAATGTTGCAGTAATTCCATCTGGGTCCTAATCCCAAGGATATAGAAAATTTCAGTAGTCCACATGCCCGAAGGGTCTCTATGTAATTTGGATCTTAGGTTGCTTCATGGTATTCTAATTCATGACCTCTTTCCTTCCATTCAATCACTTTTTTTCAGTGAATAACCTGTGAAACATCCATAAACAGAGATTTTATTAGCTTCTATGGAAGAAAATTTCAAAAACCATCATTAATATTGGAGGATTTTCAAAACTTTTTATGTCTTGGCACCAGCGCGACTATTTCCCAATTTTTCCATGCTTCCATCATGATGGCACAATTGAGCTCAAGGTGAGCATCACGGGTTTGATGGGTAAAACCTACATTAGTCGCCCTCGACATAATTTTTTTTCCATCCCTCGTTACCATTTACTCTATGAATGAAAACACTTAAAAACACAATCAAAATGTAGAGGAAGGATAGATCTCTTACCTGCAACAAATAGATCGTCGAACAATGTCCTAGATTGATCGCACTCCTTGCCTGAAGATCAAGGAAATTTGGGGTAAAAAGTGCTCTCCAAATTTTTAAATGTCAAATGGTAAATTTGCTTTTACTTTTTGAGTTTTTATGAATTTTTTGAAATATTTTTACCATTTAGGGCACTTTTTTGCTTATATTTTAATATTTTTATCGAAATGGGTAATGTGTGTTCACTTGTGCACCGAAAGATCATGGATAAATGGTGACAATGATTGATTTTGACTAAACTAACTAATTTTATTTTATCACTTTTTCAGACTCATCAAAAATAAACAAAAAAGGAACCCCCTTGGAGTCATCTTTTAGCTCTTTTCTGACACTCGAAATATGAAAAGATTGTTGAGTACTTGTCATTTCGAACCATTAAAGTAAATGAAATGATGTTTAATCAGTATAAGTTTAACCCTTTTCTGGACTAAGATAGACTATTGTACGAAAAAGGAATAACTTGGTCACATGTGGCTAAGAGGTTCTCTTGAATATTGTTTTCTACCTTTTCAGATTTGAGAGACTATATACAAAAAGGGACCTTTAGATTTTTCCTCTTTACCTCTTTTTCAAACTCTCTAAGCATGAAAAATATGTTTATTTACCCCTCCATCAGACTCATAAAACTTAAACAACGCAAGACTTGTCACCATGATGAGACTGACTTACTCCTTCCTAGGGTTCATTAAAACTTACTAGGATGGATTCATCTAAAGGATGAACTTATATTACAAGCATATTCTATCCTCTTCAAGATTGCAATAAAAATAATGAGGTACTTTCTTGAAATAGTGGGGAAAAATGGAAGTAAACATGTCCTGTATTTTGTATAACGACAACATGTCGCTCTTGAACATGGCACTTATTTGTCGCTCATGTTGGGTCTAGCTTATCCTCACTTCATCACTTCCCTTCCTAGGTTTTGGGAATCCATTTGCCTCTCATCTAATTATATCCTCATGTCATCATGATCATTGATCCTATGTTGAGTCAAATGTTGTCGAACTCTGGGGTCGTGTCGCCGATATGTTCAAGAGAAGTCCCATATGCAATTTTAACCACTCGTACAGTGTTTGACCTTTCTACAACAATCCTAAATCACTCTTACCTACTCTACTACATACTTTGTTTCATGTCGTTGATGTCATAAACATTATGGCCATCCTTCGATGGATCACTTCTTGTCGACTCTAGCTCAATATCCAGGAGGATGATCTAGAAACTCCCTTTCAGTACCTTGGAGCTTGCATGCCTCAATGGAAAGTTCTTCATGTTCGATGGTAGGTTCACATCATTGGCCTTCGATTGAATGATTCTACATGTGTTTGACTTCAGCTTCATTGTTCACACTTATGGATTGTGTTGGTGTACCTTGAGAACCATTGTCATCATTGATGGTTTCTCTCATGCCTATTAATGGTTCACATCATTGACCGATAATCAGGTGGTTTTCTATCATGTTCGACTTTGATACATCTATTCACATGGTAGAATTTTTACTTTAGTTAGATCGAGACAAAGATGAAGACACTAGGTTTCATCTGATAAATCCAGGTTGCGTGGAGTTATTAGCTATTCATGAGTGTCCACATGATTCCTTCTATACGGATGGTTGCATCCATGCCATGGGTCCATACATATGATCCCTTCTATTTGGATAGTTTCATCCATGATGTGGATCCATATACATGATCCCTTCTATTCGGATGGTTGCGTCCATGTCATGGATTCATGTATTGTTAGATGCCTATTTAGAGATGTATTATTAGGCATATTTACATCAAATATGTTAGATATATTGTATCATGCTTGATTTGCAAGTCTCCTGATGGTGTTTCTGTGGCTCCTTTCCTTTAATTATAAAGCATTTCACCCATCACTCAATGTTTTTCCTTCATGTTTTAGGGGGCATCTTTTACACAGTATTTTGTCACACTTCCTATCCCATATCCTGAAGCATCAAAATGACGAAAGCTATCAATGTATTCACCATGAAACATATATAAAAGCATCCCTGAAGAAGAGAAGAAAAGTTTCCCTAAGAGATTCCTGAAGAAAATTGTCTAAAAACCTAGTTTTTCACATCAATGCTTTTTGCACCACTGGTGACCCGTGTTGGTGGCATGTTGTAGCAAACTGACCTAACACTGTTAGCATATATTTTGACAGGAAAATCCGTTCTGAACCTCTTATGGCAATTTTTCCTAAAGTGGAGGATAAGCTTCTCTTACTAGAAGCCTCGATAACGACAAGATGGTTACAGGTGAATAAGGATATGTTTGAGTTATCCCATTTTGTGTCCTTGATCCTACCTTTAGGGATCTTCCCCTTAAGATGTGGAACCTTTCCCTCCTTTTATGGATCCTTAACTCCCTCTCCTTCCCTATAAATGAAATCCCTTCTATCCACAACTAGTCGGTCATTTCTTAGCTTCATTCCTATGCTAAAACTATGCCTAAATGCGTCCCATCTTACCAAGGAGAAGGAGTGCTTGAAGGTTTTGGCTTGGACTTGGAAACTCATCCAAAGGAGGCTTCCAACATCAAGGCTCATATGGTTGTATGCTTCCCTCATTTTCTATTAATAAATGCATCACGTGTTTACTTTCCATAAGTGTATAAATCATTATTCATTTAGTATGATATTCCTTGATCTGTCATATATTTTATGTTAGAATGAATTATTTTATGTATTCTCTTGTCTCTTTTGTTTGATCTTCCTTGTAGGTACTCATCCACAACAGTGTAAAGAGCATTGAACTTGGAAGTGAGAATATCGAGGATGACATCAATGGGTGTTTAGCATCAAAGCGAGGTAGGTCATCTATCTTATATTTTATTTTTCGATATAAACCAGGAAAGTCAGCATGTGTTTGTCTAGTTTGTTGCCAGATCCTCTTATAGGACTAGAGAGATTTATTTTTCCCGCAGAAGGGATTGTTTGCACAACAAGGAGCACATGAAATCTCAAGGGAAAGTTCGTTTTGGGCTGACATGTTGAGGTGGCAGAAAATATATAGAGGGGAAATATTAAAAGAGAGCCATGTGGAAAAGAGGACCCACAAAAGTGAATTTTCATGTTTGCATCGCCCTAGAAGAAAATCCTAGGAGGAAATGGAAGGAGTTTCTCATGAAGACTCTTGGGAAAAGCCCTTGGGATACGTGTCAAGCAGGTAAGCAAGGTTTTCTACAACATTTTAAAATAGTCCAAGCTTTGTTTAAAATGAAAGCGCATTCGAAATGTTTCAGCCATGGTGTTTCTCACCTTAAGGCCTTTCTATTTAAGTTTATTTAAATATATATAAAAACTCTTGGTTGCAATGATTATTTTAGTCTTAAAACTGTATATTAATATAGAATTTTTGACACCTAATCTTTGGGATTAGGTAAATCCATGTAAATATTGTAAATAGGAAAATAAAGAGAATTGGAAGATGAAGAGACATTGGGAGATGAAATCCAATAAACTCCTTATCCATGTATATATTCATGTTACATCCTAATTCAAGACACAATTCAAGTTCATGGAGTTACATCATGGCGTGACATGGTATTAGATCCAACCCCTAATTTTAGCTTTTTTCCTACCCTGTAACTCCTATTTTTATTGAGAAGGTTTTTGGCGATAATCACATCAAAATTCATTGGTCAACGTGTTTTGAACTAGCAAGTGTGGTTCATCGTCAGGACAAGATGAAGAACCAAAATGTGGCAACAAGTGTTGGCATTATGATTCAAGTATTGTCCTTGATGGCAACTCACTCATAGGTTGGTACAGGTGCTCAGAGGTTGGTACAGGTGATGGCAACTTAATCAGAGGACAGATCTTAGTACAGCATGCCAAGAAAGTTCATACACGCAGGTTCGTTAAGCCCAAGTCGCGTGTACATGCAGGTTGGCTTCAGTAAAAGAGCGTGTATGTGGAAAAGTACCTTTGGTCCGTGGCGGTTAGTCCTTGGAAATTGTGCCTATGGTTTCGGACCATGGTGTCTCGACGGGCATGTCGATCCCTCGTTTTGAGGTTGATGGTATTGTGTTACTATGGTTTTGGTCCGTGGTATTGTGAAGGGCCTAGAGCTATATAAGGAGAAAGATCATTAAGCCAAAGAGGTGTGTATGTGAGTGATGTAGATCTGAGGAAGTGTGAGATCCAAATGCTGGTTATGGGTTGGTGATCTGAACCAAGGTTTCACTCATGTGGAGGATGATGAATGATGGAACGAGATCTCGAGGCTTGGAAGGATTATCTTCCTATGGTATGACTGTGGATAGACTAGATCTGTTGACGCATGTTTATTGTTATGATCTGGGTATGTTTTGATGTCTGATATAGCTGCGGAGTTATAAGTTAGAATTTGCAGATCTGTACGCGGGTTGGTTTTGGTAAAAGAGCGTATACACGCAAGTTGGGTTCATCCAAGTAGCGTATACAATGTGAAGTATGATATTTGAAGATGGAGTTGGATCTGGTTGTTGTTATGTTGTCTGGTTGTTGTTAACAGGGTTTCAGTGATTCAGTATTGGGTGATTCAGAGATTGATGATGCAGGTTGTACTACAATGGTGATAGTTTCATGGATCCAGTATGAAAATGTATGAAACATGGTCCCGGGAAGATCGTAGGCCGGCACCTACGTACTGGTAAACATATCAGCCAGTACAAGAGCCAGGGGGTTGTAGCTCCCTTCCAGGAGCAGCTGGAAAACGAGTGAAGGTTGTAGCCTTCTGTAGGGTTGGCACCTACGTACTAGTAAATGGATCAGCTAGTACAAGAGCTATGAGGGTTGTAGCCCTCTGCAGGTTGTAGCCTGCGTGCTGGTAAAGGACTGCACCAGTACATTGTAAAAGAAGTTTCTTATTAAAGAAGAAAGAGACAAATTGCAGCAGGTGGTTTTCACCCACATTGGGTTTCCACCTTATATCATGGTGTTCGTGTGTGTGGCTTTTATGTGATGATCTGTTCTGTTATACTGCACCTGTTTACTGTCAATGTGGTTAATAATGTTCTGATGCATTTACTAAAGATAAGCTAACTGAATCATAAGATTTCTGGATATACGCTAGTTGCTTTAGACACAGTAGCGTGTACACGCGGGTTCACTTAACTGAAGTAGCGTATATGTTTCTGAGCATGAAATTTGAAAAGTTTTATTGATCTGTTAATACTGATTCACCCCCCCCCCCCCCCTCTCAGTATTATTTCCAACAACAAGTTAATTAGAGATATCTATCATTCAACGGCTAGAAAGGAACGACTACATTTGACCAAGGAACTGACTAGGCAATGACTACATTTGGCAGGGCCAAGAGATAAGAATAATATCAATTAGATAATTGATAAATAATTAGTTAGTTTGTTAAATTTATTTAATATTATTTTTATTTGTAACTAAATAAATCCTATCTCTAACTAATTTTTATAATTTTATTTTATTTTTTGAAACGTGTCGACCAATGAATTTTGATGTGATTATCGCCGAAAACCTTCTCAATAAACATTGATATGGATCACATAAGCCTAAATTCAATAACTCCTATTTAATCTGCCATTCTATGCTACATACTATCCCTTTGTCCCAAATTTTTATGTGTTTGGACAAAACATTAAATTATATCTGCACTGCCTCCTCTCTCTCTTCCCTAAGTGTGATACCTTTTTTGAATTCTGTGTGGCTTGAGCTCTGGTGCAGTGCGGTGTAGTGTGCAGTGATCTCTTCCAACCCAATTCCTTTATCACCTAGCCCATTATTTCTTCGTATCGACCATTGGCATATACCTCAACATTGTTGAATAAATTGACCCCATTGTCCGTCAACATTACAACAATCCTTTGGCTTCCTTGACATCGAACTGGTTGCAAAAGTTGACCCAAGCTCTGTATGAGAGATGGCTCACTTTGACCCCAGTTTTCCCAAGGTCCTTGTTGGGTCTAAAATGTGGATGCAAATTAGAGTTTCATTTACTATCAATCCGGGTAAGTAAACTTCCAGGATCATCCAATATATATGGACTTAGAGACAAACTAAACTAAGCTAGGTGAAGAAATATTAAAGCTCCCTTACAAGAGATTGTTCATTAATATTTCTAATAAACTAATGAAATTAAAGATCTTATACATAATTCTGATTGATTGCATGAAATATTAAAGCTCTCCTACAAGAGACTATTCGTTTATATCTCAAGCATATAAATCAGAAACTTAAACTAATGAAATCAAACATTAAATAACAAATTAGATTCATTGAAGGAAACATTAATACTTTCTTATGAAAGGCCATTCATTAATATTTCAAACATATGAACCTAATAATGTAATCTAATGAAATTCACAAACATAAAATAAAAGCTTACCAAAACAAAAGTGTACCTACTAGGCAATGGGGATCCTTCCAAGGATTCACAAGCACACCAAAAGAGAAGTCAAATGTAGAGGATCAAAGAAGCTCCATTTTATTCATCATAATTTTCAAAGTACAATGGCTATAAGCTCATATGATCCAAACCAAAACTATTCTAAATTCTACTAGGTTCTAAGATTCTAAAAATTAAGATTACAAATTAAGATTACAACAAAATGAATATTACCAATGAAGGAGATAACACTCCTATTTATACAAAAGCTATTATAACAAACTCATAAATGTAGACCCACTATTCCCTCCTTTGATCCACATATTTCTCAACCAATGGTGACACATAACCCTATCCTCCATGATCTCCTCCATGAGGTCCATGATCTTCTCCATGAGGTCCATGATCTCCTCAAATTCGAATTTGAACATAGAGTGCCACATAAAGATGCCTTGGAAGATTTCTTTGTACCTACACGTGTCAACAAACTCATTCTAATTGTTAGGTATAAGTATATGGATATTATTTTCTAAAGTTTAACCACAAATTCACTTAAAAATAATAAGAATTAATGATGTTTTGGAAAACACAATGGTAACCCATTTAATGATGAAAGTGAAGATGATATGGTGACATGGTGGTGGAATAGAGGTGAGAAAATGTGTGAATGGAGTGAAAGTGGATGTATTTTAAGGATAATTCTTAGGCCCAATAGTCCTCTTTCTGCATCAAACTCAAAAGTGACCTCATATTAGCATTGCATTGTATTGGTGACAACAAGTGTGTATACTTCCCGGAGTTGCGTTGAACTATGGTAATATTTTCGGAGCTGCGTTCAACTATGGTAATATTACAAGTTCTTGGGAAAAGAGGGTGCCTCCACACAGGAACGAAGGTGTAGCCTTGATGCAGTCTGGTGGTATTGTTGACCGGTGAGTGCATTGTTTATTCATGTGTTGACTGTGTTGAATGGTATGTATGTTGTGCATTAAATACCTTATGGTGAATGGTGAATAGCTTATGGTTAATGGTCATAGGTAAATTATAATATTGTGTTGAACCTTATTTTATTTATATATATTATATGATAGGTTCGTTAATATATATATGTGGCTTCATATATTATATTTGGGCATTGGTTTATATACACATATTTGAAAATTCAAATATTATTTGAAGCATGGTGTATGAAGGTATATTGATGAAGTTTTCAAAACATAGCCACTGAATTTTATTACAAATATAGAAAAAAAAAATTCAACCACTGAAATATTTTGAGGCCAAATTAGTTTTTATGATGCATTCAATAAATTCCATTGTGGGAGTGGTTCTCTCTAGCAAACAAAACTATTGTTGGGCATGGAATCCCCCCACGACATGTTTTGCAGCTCAAAGTTTTGAGTTGATATTGTTGTAAAGCTCCGCGAATTGCGGGCGCGAAATGTATGTTAGAGTCATAGGGTTGTCCGCCCTAATTTGTAATGTAATGTCGGCCTACCCATGGTCCGCGGACCATGGGATTGTATAAATAGAGTGAGGCTCTAAGTTGTGAGGAGACATCTAATGGAATCAGATAGATATCAAAGTAGAATAAAAGAGCAAGAGTCTAAGTGTGTTTTGGGTCATAGTGGAGGAGAAGGCTCTGCAGCTGAGTGCGCAGAGGCCTAGTAGAGTCCGCAGCTGAGTGTGCGGACCCTTGTAGCTGAGTGCACAGGGCAGAGTCGAGTCTATAACCGAAGGAAGATGATAATAAAGAGAAGTTTTATCTTAATTCTGTGTATCTGTTCTTGGGTTATTATCTGTTGGATATGAATTGCAATTATACTATTTATTTACTACATGCACTTGCATGAATGGTTTATATGGTTAAGTATAACTGAAAGCACACAAATAAGCTAAGTCGAACATCTAACAGTGGGTTACTAATAAGACATTGAGTAATAATAGCGTTCAGCCCCTGAGTAGGGCTACGCGAAGACAGCATCTTAGGCTGCGAGGTACGGGTAGTGTGCGTAGCGAAGTGCACGCAGGGTCGAACCGTGGACCACTTGAACTCATCAGACATCTCTAGGGTGCAGAAACCTCATTCTAGCACTCTCCCATACTACTTCGGGTGAGACCTCAGTTCGTGCTCCACGGACTGTTGCCGAAAGGGCCAGTAGTACCAGGATTTGTTTGGCTAAATCACCTTCGAACCTGAGTCAGGCCCCAACAAGCCAACAAATGGTTCTGTTGCGGGGACCAGGATCTGCATAAGAGATGTCTGATGTTGTGTCACTGGAATCTATAAAAGAAAGAAATTGAGAAGTGGCTGGACAGAAAGATTCACGAGTTCGCGGCGCAGGAAAATAGGAATCCGCCAGTATCAAAGGAACAGTGGTTATAGCACTACATATATATATATATATGGAGATCCATGAAATTTTCTTTACATCCTTCCCCTCTGAGTTGTACGAGTGGATCGTGAAGCTGGCAGACAGTCAGGGAAGGTGTAGGTTCGACAAACCAATCGTGTGGACTCCAGAGTTGGTGTGCAGACTGGAAGCATTAGAAGATAAGATCGCGCGTGCTTTGGACCATTGGCTCGATCGAGTTATAGGAGGGTTTATCACCGATTTCATGGTAGATACGTCAGTCAACTACAGTGAGGCCGAACGATGCTTCCTCAAAGGGCCGCAAGGTAAGTGCATTAAATATATGAACACTTGGATTAAAATGCTATTCTTGGAAAACGGGTTATGTGAATAAATTGATGTTTGGGGCTACGCGAAGTGGGAGGATCTATAGAAATGAAGGTAGTACAGAGATATAAAATAGCCCCTTGATTTCGCCTTAGCAAGAAAGCGAGGAAGGGCTTGCGAAAGTTTCACCAAGAAGTGTGATCAGTCTAATAAGACAATTAATTCTGTGCCTACCACCTCTACCTACACCACCACCCGTTTCACCATCTTCACCCCCATCTCCACCCACACCACCTCCGCCACCACCACAGTTCAGTATGGCGAACGCAATAAAGTTGCCAGTATTTAAAGGAGTAGGGAATGAAGATCCAGACCAATTTTGGTTCGTGGTAAAGGTTGTATGGGAAGCGCAAGGAGTCACGGATGATAACATAAAAAAGGCAACACTGGTAAGCACATTGTAGGATCGTGCACTGACATGGTACATTAAGCACTCTAATGAAAATCCAAATACAGGGATCGCAGATATCCAAGATACGTTGAACAGGGAATTTAGCAAGCCAAAATCTGAGACACAACCGATTATCGGGTTTAAGGAAATCGTGATGGTTCCAAGTGAGACCCCGTGGGAGATAGATCAGAGACTGAAGAGTATGATTCGCGAAGCCAACATGACCTTGACAAATGGGTAGCACCACGCATGGTTTGTAGCGTCACTAATGCCGCATCTAAGGACAACGTTTTTGCAGCAGAAGTTATCCACCCAGGCCGAAGCTTTGGAGATTGCGATGAGATTACATGAGACCCCAATACAAGACCCTAGCCTGGGAGTCCAACAAATCCACGCACAACTGAAAACTTTATGTCTAGAAATGTAGAGTTTGAAATAGGACAGGACAACTCACCCAGAGGCGTGCGAGGAGGTATGGTGCATAAAGTGCAAAGGACAGGGACATGACAAGGACCATTGTCCAGTCTGCATGAACTACTTGGTGGGAGGAGGGTCGATGCCATTGAGACCAGAGATACAAGCAGGACCGAGTGCAGCACCTGCACTATGGTGCGTGATTTGTCAAATAGGAGGAAAACATGCTATGGACAATTGTCATCTATTACATAAGTATATGCAGACGTCCTAGTAATTGTTCTATAATTTCTGCAGGTCGGTAGGCCATGATCAGCACACCTGCAGAAGTTATGAAATGATGATGGATTGGACTCCTACCTACAAAGTGCAGACCGAAACGCGAACCCTCGATCAAAATGCAGGGATGGCGCACATTGGATTTCAGGGGCGTGGACAAGGTCGAGGTGGAATGGGACCAGGAAGGGGTCACGAACAACTGATTTGTTACAATTGCAGAGGGTCAGGGCATTATGCCCGCAATTGTACAAATCTGACGAGAGCATCATGTTTATATTGTACTCATCTTGATCATGAGATGGAGGACTGCCATACACTGATAGTGAGGTTGCCCGATAAAGGAATACTCTAGCTTCCATCGGCTCAGAACCTACAAATGATGAGGTTTAAGCCACACGAAGAGGACCTGAATGTAAACATCGTGCTCCGAAGAGGTATCACAACAGGAGATGAAAAAGGTAAGCAGCCAAAAGAAAGTGTGTGTGTGTTTGCAAAGCTCCAATGATGGAACCAGAGTTTGATTTGGAGCATGCAAAGGAGACATTCATGGAAGCTAAGAAGAGCTTCATGGAGGCCTCCACTTCAGATAGTAAGGATCAACTAGAACCGGAGATGGATCCTTCAATGCTCACTACGTTTCTGGAGACATGCATGAAGTTTTTGTGCGACAACAAAGTGGTGAAAGAACTGCAAGAACTCATCACTAGATGTTCTGGATCAGGGGAACTGCGCGTAGTCCGGAAGCTCAAAAAGCACACATCGCGAACAGGAAGGGAAATGAGATTGACTGCGGAAATCGAGGAGTATCAAATGGATCAAGTAATTTTGGATCTAGGACCAGACACGAATGTACTGTCAAAGTAGACATGGGAGTGCATGGGTATACCCACGGTGCAGTGGTCCCCTATTCAATTATGAATGGAGAACAAGCAAAAGACCCTACCCATGGGAAGACTGCGGGGAGTAACGGTGGATATCGAAGGTGCAAGTGTGTTTGTAGATTTTGAGGTGATAGAGATTGTTGATGACAACAATCCCTATCCTGTGTTACTAGGAATAGATTGGGCCATTGATATGAATGGAGTAATAAATATCAAGAAGAGCAAGATGATTTTTGATAAAAAGTCACTACGCATAGTGGTACCTCTAGACCCTGTGGAAGGATCGCGCTACACAAAAACAGTGCGCGATAGCAATAGTGATGACAATCTAGACTGTATTTACAAGATAACTGCGTGGGAGTAGGACTGGGTGAATCCAAAATAAGATGGCAGGATTTCGTGGGAGCACGAAAGCTCCTACACTTCAGATTCGTAAGAGGAATAGAAAGATGGCAGAACCGGTTACACGAGGTAACCACGCTCAACTGCAACATGATGATAAGGTCACTACGATGTGTAGCAACAAAGGCGAGGGATCTGCCTATGTATGATAGGTTGACATAGGTCAATGAATTCCTGAACAAATTTGAAAGCAAAGTACCGGAACAGCAGCGTTTCGACGCTCTGAAATGAGCACTACGCGCTACGCCTGCAAGGTGGTGGGGTACGCACCAACAGAGTTTTGAGGACTGGCGCGAATGCAGAAGGATGATGCTTCTATAGATTGGAAAGCCCCAGCTACAGATGGAAGTTGAGTATGATGGACAACACAGCCTGTGCGCCCACCTCTCTAGATGGGTACGGGCATATGGTATGCAACCCACACAAACACACACCATCCTCACGATAGGGAACTGAACCAACAAGCAAGAGTAGGCAAGATTATGGCACGACCAACAAAGCATGATAAGGCCAAGCATGTCGCATAATATCCATGTAGAATCCTTTGACAAAGTGTGAAAAGTCTTAAGCACAGTCCACTAAGTGAGACGCATTGATTGGTATATGCCCGTACCAGCGGTTCTATGGTCTTATAGGACCATGTGTAAAACCTTGACCACCTAAACACTTCTGACGATAAAACCTGAAGCAGAGGCTAGAATTCCTATGGAGCATGAAAAGCTTAGTCCGTGCATAGTAGCACCCATAGATATGATGGTCTGCGAAGCTTGGATTGAAGGAATCAAATAGCCGCGAGAAATAGAACATATAAGACTTGAGGAAGAAATCTGATAGGGAAACCTTAGACTTCGTGAACTTGAGAAAGACCGGGTATGACTAAGGGAGAAAAGTGCTTTGATGGATGCGGAGGTCAAGAAGCTGGAAGACAAAATAAAGGAAGCATTTCTCATCGAAAGACCAAGGATGGTAAGGTAAGGTGCGTACGATCCTACTAAATAGTTGGAGGACTATCGTCATGAACTGGTTAGTCTACTGCCTTGGCTTGGACCGCATATCACCAAACATAGTGACCGGGGTAGCACGTTGCAAGTAGTAAAGTGCGCGGTGCCGATCACAACAATGGAAGGTGGGGATTCTTTTCGAACCATGGTGGAGGACAGGATGGAGCCCCACATGGGTGGTGCGGCCACCTGACTAGCCACAGGAAGAATAGTCTTAGTGCTCCAGGCAGTTGAAAGGGATCGTGGGACTATAAACTATTCTACCTAAGAGCTACGTGATATGGGATATGTGCACAGAAGCAGAACATCACAAGGTTCGCGACCGCCCACGGAGGGTTGCACTGCCACGTGGATTAGCTAAAAAGTAACCGTTGGAGTCACTATTCACGATGGGATGCTCGATTTGAGGCCAAATGAAGCAGGTGGTGGGCATTTAAGACACAATTTATGGGCAAGATTTGCGAAAATATGCCACCAAGAAAGCATTAATGGCCTGAAATTGGGGGGAACGGTTGAATTCAAATTCAAAAGGCACTATAAAACACAAAGGGCTAGCCAAAGAACAACACTTGGTTAGTTGAGAATTGAGCGCTTGAGCAAAGCACTAAGCATTGAGAGTCGAGTGATAATTGAGCTCCTAAGTTCGTGAGTGACAGAATACATCCTAAATACGATGACAACCACTAAGGATGGTTTGGGAATTAAAGAGGTAACCACTGGAGAGGCCGTGCAGACCCCAATGATGGAGGATGTTCCAGGAGGCGCTGGGCTACAGCAGAAATTCCCAAATCACTACGAATGCCAAGGCCCAAGAAGGATAAACAGGCAATGGGTCTAGTACGCGTGTCCCCGAGGAATCCGCTGCGCAACAAACTATCGATGGTAGAAAAGGGGAAAGTTGTCACGATTGACACAGGTGAGGAGGAAGAATATTTTCAGGCTCTTATCATCACATCAGAAGAAGAAGAAGACACAAAGGAAGACATTCAACCTACACGCTCTCCAACAAAACTGCCTGCATATGTCCCTCCGCAGAAAGGGAAGACCAAAGTACCGAAGGACTTGGATGAAACCAAGAATTCACTCCAAACCCCACTCCTCCTAGACGACATTGTGTTTGAAGGCATGCACCTGGGTCGTGTGCCAACCATGAAGTTTGAATATTGGGACCTCACTGATCGCGAGAATTTCCCTCACCTAGAGATTGGGAACATCATGAAGCAGAACACTGAGGGGGTGGTGACAACATTAGAGCCACGAAAATGGTTGCGCGGTGTGGAAAAGGTTGGGTTGCTGCATTTATTATGGATACAACATTTCCACTGTGCACCCATTACCATTTTTGTCATCAGGCAACTGCCCTACCTGGTGCATGATGGGTATTTATGGCTAGAAGAGCCTATCCCCATCACGACAGACCTAATCCACTGCATTTCTCAGCTCTCGAAGGAAAGGGTAGTGATGTGGCCCTCGCAGAAGCCATGAAGACAAAATATAAGTTGGAGAAGAAGAAGAGGGGCTACACCATCTCAAGCATCAAGTACAAAGGGGTACACGTAGCAACCCAACTCTTGGCTAGAAAAGTTATGAGAAAGTGCCATGCCGATGAGGTACCTGCGCCGGTGGTCGCACTGGTCGAGCAGTGCGCGGAGGGGGTCCAGTTCAATTGGTCTGAATTCCTCTGCGAGGAATTCTTGAAGAACTGTCATGAAGCCCAGGAGTATGGTAAAACCTTCCGCTGTGTGTGGTTGTTGTTATCCATAATGCTTGTAGCTGGGGAACTGCCAGAGGATAGTCAATTCCCCAGCATTGATAGAGAATTACCGGAGGCCACGAAGTATGCTTTGCTCTGGGCCACAAAGGATGTGAAACGGATACGCAACACCAAAATCTTTTAGGTGCTCATGGAGATGAGCATCTGGATGTGGATCAAGCGGAGGCCGTGCCTGTCACCACGGTGTACAACAGTCTACAAAGTTTTGTAGAATTCAAATCTGACATGCATAATGTATACATCAGGGTGTGCAAGGATACAATGAAATAGTGGACGAAGCTCCCTTTTATAGCCACTGACGACGCCATCTTCACTGTCTTGGATACATGGCCTCTGGAATGGCGCACCCCAAATCTAGCAAAACTTGAGAAGGCGACAGCACAGAAGAAGAAGGATGATGCCAAGCTGTGCATCACACAATTGGTCAAGAAAAGGCCGAAGGAAACCGCAGCAGCTAAGGAAAGGGTGGCGCGGGAAGCGACACAAAAAGCCATGGAATAGAAAAGAGCTGCAGATGCAACAACAGCAGCACAGGCGGAAAAAAAGCAACAGTGAAGGTGGATGAGGACCAAGCAACGTCCTTGCATGGGAAGGAGGCAGAGGAAACAAAAACAGTAGAAGGGAGTGCGGACCTAGCGACCACATCCACACAGTTAAAGCACCCACACATCGTAGAAAGAGCGAGACCAAGGAAGAAGGTCAAGGCCTTGAAGTTGGCCATTGACCCTATCACCTTAACCAAAGGTGATCTCCATGACATCGGTGAGACAGTCTGTGATGTCACAAATGAAGCGCTTCAAGATTTTATGCAAGAGCACCAGATTGTGTTAGGGGCCCTTATGGCATAGCTACAGGAGTTACAAGTGTGGCCCCCTCAGGTGGGTACCCTTTCAACCCACCTCGCAGTAGGATCCTCAACAGCCAAGCAGATGCCGCGCGCACGAATGGAAAACATGATAGTGTTGTCGGAAGGGGCCCTAGTCGCAGCGAATGTGACTGATAGATTTTTGGTTAACATGTTGAAAGGCCTTGGCCTTAATTTGGCTGCCCTTCTGCGAGAGATGTTGTATCAGCTACAAGATGGGATAATGGCAGAGCTACGCACTAGGGAGAGCCGCGCGATCCAAGTTCTCAGTGAGAAAAATATAAACATGGAACAGCTCAGCTTGCAGCATGACAAATTGGTGTCACAGAATCAACATTTGGTGTAGGTGGTAGATGACACTTGCCAACGTGTCTCGGAGCTGGCCATCCTAGCAGATCTACCAGTAGAGGTGCGGATCCACAGATTGGTAACCAGAGTCCGCGAGGTCGAGGAAGAAACAAAAAAGGTTCAGCTGGAGCTAAATCTTCATATCATCGAGCTGTGGTTGAAGGCACAGCCTTTCACTCCCCCGAAAGTCAGAGAACATCGTGCTAGCGCTATCACGACAGGGTTGGAAGAAATTGGGTGTGTAGTGCGAGACTATACCGGCATGTTGGAATAAGCACTTGAGGTCCTCATGACTTTGCAGGAGGACCCCAACATCCAACGCTTGGAGACAGAGGCGTGAGAACTCCAGCAACAATACAACAGTGTTCGAGGAACTGTGCACACAATAGTCCTCACTCAGTGGCTTGCGAGGATGCAGAGAGCTAAGGCACTGAAGGAGTAGGTGGATGCGGCGCGACATAAGGAGGCAGTTCTCAAAGTGCGCGTTCAACCATGGATTGACGAGGCCTTCATGATCATGGCGAATATCGAAGGAAAGCTCACGCACATACAGGGGATGCACGCACAAATGCAAGGAAGCACGCTGGACACAGAGGTCTCGAAAGAATGGATGCAGTGGGTTCAGCAAGCAGTAGATCAGTGCGCTGCGGACATCAGTACCGTTCAAGAATGGTTGGAGGGACTCCACACCAAGATCGTCACACCAATATCGCCACGTCGACAGAGTGACTCGAGGACGAGTCATGATGTTTGTGTTGGGGGCCTGTTGGGCATGGAATCCCCCCATGACATGTTTTGGGGCTCAAAGACCAAGTTTTGAGTTGAAATTTTTGTAAAGCTCCACGAATTGCAAGTGAAAAATGTATCTTAGAGTCATAGGGTTGTCTGCATTAGTTTCTAATCTAATGTCGGCCTACCCATGGTCCGCAGACCATGGGATTGTATAAATAGAGTGAGGCTCTAAGTTGTAAGGAGACATCTAATGGAATCAGACAGATAGTGAAGTAGAAGAAAAGAGCAAGATTCTAAGTGTGTTTTGGTTCGTAGAGTAGGAGAAGGCTCTGCAGCTAAGTGCGTAGAGGCCTAGTAGAGTCTGCAGCTGAGTGCACGGACCCCTGCAACTGAGTGCATAGGGCAGAGTCGAGTCTCTAACCGAAGGAAGATAATAATAAAGAGAAGTTTTATCTTAATTCCATGTATTTGTTCTTGGGTTATTATCTGTTGGATATGAATTTCAATTATACTGTTTATTTAGTGCGTGCACTTGCATGAATGGTTTATATTGTTAAGTATAACTAAAAGCACACAAATAAGCTAAGTCGAACACCTAACAGTGGGTTACTAATAAGACATTGAGTAATAATAGCGGTCAGCCCCCGAGTAGGGCTACGCGAAGACAGCATCTCAGGTTGCGAGGTATGGGTATTGAGCGTAGCGAAGTGCGCACAGGTTCGAACCGCGGACTACTTGAACTCATCATACATCTCCAGGGTGTGGAAACCTAGTTCTAGCACCCTCCCATACTACTTCAGGTGAGACCTCAGTCTGTGCTTCGTGCACTGTTGCCGAAAGGGCCAGTAGTATCAGGATTTGTTTGGCTAAATCACCTTCGAACCTGGGTCATGCCCCAACAAGACAACAGCTATCATTAGTGGTCCTGAAAGATAAAACACACCCTCATTTTCAATGAGTTGTGGAAATGGATTTGTGAAGGAGAAGGATATAATGCACCAAAAAAGCCCACATCATACAAGGGGCTTTCCATTTGGGAAAACAAGAACAACAAGGCCTATGCCATGATTTCAGCTTCAGTAAATGAAGAGGTGAGTCACAATATTTCTCCATTTTCAAATGCCTTTGAAGCCTTAAAGAAGTTGAAGGAATTTTATGATCACACTTTGAACTTGAAGTTTTTCAATTGATGATTAAGTTGTTCAGTCTTGAATTGAAAAATGATGACCATCTTGCCTTGGAATCAGAAGTAAAATCCATTATGCATGATATAAAATCCACTGGTGTTTAGATAGATATTCATCTCATAGCTTATGTCAAGGCACTATATCCCACTTATTCACATTATCTTAAGTCATTACAAGTAAGTGGTAACTTTAAGGAGATTACCTTTAATGCCCTTGAGAAGAAGTTTTCTGAGAGAGAGAGAAGGCTTTTGGGAATAAGACAGCTCCTCATTCTATTGAAGAAGTTGTATGCCTTGCACAAAAATACAAGAATCATGGACAAGATTCTTCTAGATGAAGAAGTGGCCGAAGAGGAAGAGGAAGGAGGAATTTTAGAGGCAGGGGGGTAGAAAGTTCAAGGGAGAAAAGTCTTATCTTGTTGAGCAGTGGCTTGATCGCTTGGATAGATTCAAACATGCAAAGTTATTTCAAGAATTTGATAATGATATTTCACATCTTGAAAAGGGGAATCTTATATTGAATCAATCTATCGAATATTCTCATGAAGCACTCTCTCCCCCGCATGAAGCTCCAACCATTGAAGACACTTTGAGTGATGTGATTGACAAAATTGGGAGTCTAAATCTTGATTTAGCTCCAACTCAATCAGCTGAGTAGCCTAGGCCACCTTAGAAATGTCTTCCAAAATGGCTGACAAAGACACTTGAAAATGTTCGTCCTAATGAGGTTGGAAAGAGAGGAACAAGAAGCTCAACTAGACAAAATGGAGGTGATGTAAACAATCCTTATTCACCGGTTGATATGGATGTTTCTTATGATTGTGAATTGAATTTGTCTTGATATTATGAACCAAATTCCTTCAAAGAATCTGCCTCTCATGATGAATAGGAAGAAGTGATGTAGAAAGAATATGATGCCTTGATAAAGAATGGCACCTGGAAGTTGGTTGATTCTCCATTGGGAACCAAACCAATAGGCTACAAGTGGGTCTTCAAGAACAAGTATAAAACAGATGGCTCACTTGATAAGCATAAAGTTGGGTTTGTGGAAAAAGGTTTTGCATAAAATGAAGGGGTCGAATATGAGGATAATTTTCCCCCACAACAAAATGGGCTACCATTCGAACACTCTTTGCCTTGGCAGCACATAACAGTTGGAAAGTCCATTAAATGGATGTAAAAATTTATTTCTTGAATGGATATATGAAAGACAATGTTTTTATGTCTCAACCAGAAGGATTTTTTGTGAAGGGTCGGGAAAATAAAGTATGCAAGCTTGTAAAATCCTTATATGGCCTCAGACAAGCACCACGAGTCTAGTATGAGAAGTTTATTAAGCATCTTTTGAAACTCAACTTCAAACATTATAATATTGATGATGCAACTTTGTTTGTAAATAAAGTTAGAAAACAGTTGTATATCTTGTGGTGTATGTAGATGATCTTTTGATGACAGTGAACAATGAGAGTTGCATTGCATCCATAAAGAAGGAATTGGGGAAAGGTTTTGAAATGACAGATTTGGGCTATGTTCACTACTATCTTGGTATTGAAGTAACTCAACATCTAGAGTTTATATTCCTCTCTCAGAAGAAGTACATTGGAGATCTATTGAATGGGTTTGGCATAGTTGAGTGAAATCCTTTGACTACTCCAATGGAATAAAACTTAAATATCACATCTAGTGAAGGAAAAGAATTTGAGGATGCAACAAAGTATAGACAACACAAAGGAAGTCTCAAATACCTGACTACTACAAGACCAGACATTTCATTTGTTGTTGGAACCCTCTCTAGGTTTATGCAAAAGCCTTGTGAGGGACATTGGTATATTGCAAAAATATTTCTAAAGTACTTGAAGGGAACTCAATACTTTGGAATTAAGTATACATAGGTGGGTGACTTTAGCTTGATTGGATACTCTGATTCAGATTTCAATGGAGATAAAGAAATTGTGGTATCTACTTCAGGTTATGTTATGAGTCTTGGATCAAGAGCTGTCTCTTGGAGGTCACGCAAACAATTAGTTCCAACAGATTCCACAACTGAGGCAGAATATGTCGCAACAGTTGAAGCAACAAAGGAAATTGTGTGGCTCAGGAAAATTCTGGAAGATTTGCAAGAGAAATAAGTTCATTCAACTCCTCTCTCGATTGAAAACACTTCTGCAATAATTTTTTCCAAGAACCCAAAGTTCCATGATCGAAGCACATCAATGCAAAATACCATCTGATTTGACATCATGTTGAGGTCAATACAATCTACCTACGCCATTGTTCCAAAAATGAGAAGATCGCAGACATCTTCACCAAAGAGCTTGGAAGAGAAAAGTTTGAAAGATTCAAAATGATGCTTGGACTCACTAGCATCCCTTCAGATTAAGGGGGGGGGGGGGGGGGGTGTGGGGGGGTTGGGGGGTGGGTGTTGGAATGTTGACACCTAATCTTTGGGATTCGGTAAATCCATGTAAATATTGTAAATAGGAAAATAAAGAGAATTAGAAGACGAAGAGACATTGGGATATGAAACCCAATAGTCTCACTCTCAATGTATATATTCATGTTACATATTAATGAAAAACACAATTCAGATTCGTAGAGTTACCTCCTGACCTAACAATAATCTTAATTTCTTTTTTTTTTAAAGGTAAAATTGAAAGGTAGAAAAGTATAAGCTAAAAATTTAAAAAGGGTCCCCATTTTTATTAGATATAAATGGGGTTTTTTTGTTTGCTACAACAACTTCCTTCTGGGAAATACTTGCTGAGCTACCCAAAATTCTAACACAATTCCACATGTGTGACTAGAATGTGATGTGGCAAGTGAAAGTTATGATAAATTTCTCAAAACACATTGATTTTTGGCATATTCCCATGAGAAAACTTGTGTAACGTTCCATGTTACCAATTCATCAAATATAATTGTGAAATTGTTACTTGAGGTACTTCTATATGTATCTTAGTATTCTTGAAGATTTCACAATTTAAAATGTCTCATAAAAGAAGATACAGCAAAAAGGACCAAGGTGACCTATTTAAAATTTATTTAAGGATTGTCCACAAACCCTAACTTCCACAACATATAACTACATAAGTATAGTGAACCAAATTTTGAAATTTGAAACCAAATATTGCCTGAGCAAGTTCCACTATCTAAAACATATTAGAAAAAAGGTTAAATGTCAAACTAGCATGTTTGAAACTAATTTCAAGAGTGTTTAGGAATCTTGACTTCCTTACAACATTTAAGTGAAATTTTAGTGAACCAATATCTAAAATTTGAAACAAACATTACCAAGATTTTTTTTCAATTTGGTTCAAGTTTCATGGTCTTAAACCTTCCAGAAAAAAATTATAGTGAAAATGTAGAATTAACATGTTTGAGACTAATTTTAGGAACATTTAGGAACCCTAACTTAGATCCTATCTCCAAAAATATAGTGAACCAATATTTGAAATTTGAACCAAGTGTTACTTGATATTTTTCTTCATTATTATCTAAGTTTCACCTTTTGAAACCTCCCAAAAAAAAATTATAGTGAAAATTCCACAATGACCTATTTGAAGCAACAAAACCCTAGGATCATGAGCTCTGATACCAAATGTTATGAACCTTGCACCTTGAAAATGATAAGAAACCAATAATTATATTCCTCTTTGAGGGGAAACCTCCTTTTATAATTAATACAATGTATAAGCCAACTTTTGATGATTGTAAGACTAGGTCTTCTTAGTATATATATAGGAGATAAAGGGTACAATTATAATAAAATTGGGCAATAACAGGTTCTAGCCTACATAAAAATATAACTATATAAATATAATCACTCAATATCTAGGGCTTAATAAGGTGGTCTACGGTTGACAAGGGGGCTTATATATGGCTTAAAATACTATATTTGGAAGGTAAGTCATTGACAATATTGTGGCCTCCCCACTATCTACCTTTGCACCGACATCTATAAATTTCTTATAAATCCATGTAAATCCATGTAAATATTGTAAATAGGAAAATAAAGAGAATTAGAAGACGAAGAGACATTGGGATATGAAACCCAATAGTCTCACTCTCAATGTATATATTCATGTTACATATTAATGAAAAACACAATTCAGATTCGTAGAGTTACCTCCTGACCTAACAATAATCTTAATTTATTTTTGTTTTTTTAAAGGTAAAATTGAAAGGTAGAAAAGTATAAGCTAAAAGTTTAAAAAGGGTCCCCATATTTATTAGATATAATACATAATGGGGGTTTTTTGTTTGCTACAACAACGTCCTTCTGGGAAATACCTGCTGAGCTACCCAAAATTCTAACACAATTCCACATGTGTGACTAGAATGTGATGTGGCAAGTGAAAGTTATGATAACTTTCTCAAAACACATTGATTTTTGGCATATTCCCATGAGAAAACTTGTGTAACGTTCCATGTTACCAATTCATCAAATATAATTATGAAATTGTTACTTGAGGTACTTCTATATGTATCTTAGTATTCTTGAAGATTTCACAATTTAAAATGTCTCATAAAAGAAGATACAACAAAAAGGACCAAGGTGACCTATTTAAAATATATTTAAGGATTGTCCACAAACCCTAACTTCCACACATATAAATACATAAGTATAGTGAACCAAATTTTGAAATTTGAAACCAAATATTCCCTGAGCAAGTTCCACTATCTAAAACATATTAGAAAAATGGTTAAATGTCAAACTAGCATGTTTGAAACTAATTTCAAGAGTGTTTAGGAATCTTGACTTCCTTACAACATTTAAGTGAAATTTTAGTGAACCAAGATCTAAAATTTGAAACAAACATTACCAAGATTTTTTTTCAATTTGGTTCAAGTTTCATGGTCTTAAAACTTCCAGAAAAAAATTATAGTGAAAATGTAGAATTAACATGTTTGAGACTGATTTTAGGAACATTTAGGAACCCTAACTTAGATCCTATCTCCAAAAATATAGTGAACCAAGATTTGAAATTTGAACCAAGTGTTACTTGATATTTTTCTTCATTATTATCTAAGTTTCACCTTTTGAAACCTCCCAAAAAAAAAATATAATGAAAATTCCACAATGACCTATTTGAAGCAGCAAAACCCTAGGATCATGAGCTCTAATACCAAATGTTATGAACCTTGCACCTTGAAAATGATAAGAAACCAATAATTATATTCCTCTTTGAGGGGAAACCTCCTTTTATAATTAATACAATGTACAAGGAAATTTTTGATGATTGTAAGACTAGGTCTTCTTAGTATATATATAGGAGATAAAGGGTACAATTATAATAAAATTGGGCAATAACAGGTTCTAGCCTACATAAAAATATAACTATATAAATATAATCACTCAATATCTAGGGCTTAATAAGGTGGTCTAGGGTTGACAAGGGGGCTTATATATGGCTTAAAATACTATATTTGGAAGGTAAGTCATTGACAATATTGTGGCCTCCCCACTATCTACCTTTGCACCGACATCTATAAATTTCTTATAAACAGTTTCAAATATTTTATAAGCCTAGAAATACAATTTTAGTAGACATTTTGAATCCTCTGATATCTCCTAGAGTCAGTGCCACCTTTTTCTCCATTTGCATGTTCTTAGTCTCTCCCAAGAAGTTGTGAACAACTCTAATGGTGGAAGTCCACAAATCATAAATAAAATCTACAATTGTATAAGAACTGCTCAAAACCAATTTTTTACAGCATAACCTTGCTTCTTCTCTTCTTGCAAATGGCTCCAAATGCCCTGGTATCTATAAGAAAGTTTAAGGATCTCATTGTCTTAGCTCATTTAATGGACTTTGATTCTTCTGTAAGCTTCTTATGATTGAAGGGAGCATGAGTCCTTTAGGGTCTCAAGTATCCTTCTCAAGTGTGTGGAAGTTCAAGGTCAAGTTTTTCAAACCTCATACTTATAACTTGCATAAATCTTTGTGGTTTCCCACACTATTGTCTTAAAAACTATCGTTATGGATCCACACAACTATCAAAGGAACACTCACATGAATCCATACAAATCCCAAGTACTAATTTTGTATGGATTCTTGACACCTAATCTTTGGGATTCGGTAAATCCATGTAAATATTGTAAATAGGAAAATAAAGAGAATTAGAAGACGAAGAGACATTGGGATATGAAACCCAATAGTCTCACTCTCAATGTATATATTCATGTTACATATTAATGCAAAACACAATTCAGATTCGTAGAGTTACCTCCTGACCTAACAATAATCTTAATTTCTTTTTGTTTTTTTAAAGGTAAAATAGAAAGGTAGAAAAGTATAAGCTAAAAATTTAAAAAGGGTCCCCATTTTTATTAGATATAATACATAATGGGGGTTTTTTGTTTGCTACAACAGCGTCCTTTTGGGAAATACTTGCTGAGCTACCCAAAATTCTAACACAATTCCACATGTGTGACTAGAATGTGATGTGGCAAGTGAAAGTTATGATAACTTTCTCAAAACACATTGATTTTTGGCATATTCCCATGAGAAAACTTGTGTAACGTTCCATGTTACCAATTCATCAAATATAATTATGAAATTTTTAATTGAGGTACTTCTGTATGTATCTTAGTATTCTTGAAGATTTCACAATCTAAAATGTCTCGTAAAAGAAGATACAGCAAAAAGGACCAAGGTGACCTATTTAAAATTTATTTAAGGATTGTCCATAAACCCTAACTTCCACAACATATAACCACATAAGTATAGTGAACCAAAATTTGAAATTTGAAACCAAATATTCCCTGAGCAAGTTCCACTATCTAAAACATATTAGAAAAAAGGTTAAATGTCAAACTAGCATGTTTGAAACTAATTTCAAGAGTGCTTAGGAATCTTGACTTCCTTACAACATTTAAGTGAAATTTTAGTGAACCAAGATCTAAAATTTGAAACAAACATTACCGAGATTTTTTTTCAATTTGGTTCAAGTTTCATGGTCTTAAACCTTCCAGAAAAAAATTATAGTGAAAATGTAGAATTCACATGTTTGAGACTGATTTTAGGAACATTTAGGAACCCTAACTTAGATCCTATCTCCAAAAATATAGTGAACCAAGATTTGAAATTTGAACCAAGTGTTACTTGATATTTTTCTTCATTATTATCTAAGTTTCACCTTTTGAAACCTCCCAAAAAAAATTATAATGAAAATTCCACAATGACCTATTTGAAGCAGCAAAACCCTAGGATCATGAGCTCTGATACCAAATGTTATGAACCTTGCACCTTGAAAATGATAAGAAACCAATAATTATATTCCTCTTTGAGGGGAAACCTCCTTTTATAATTAATACAATGTACAAGGCAATTTTTGATGATTGTAAGACTAGGTCTTCTTAGTATATATATAGGAGATAAAGGGTACAATTATAATAAAATTGGGAAATAACAGGTTCTAGCCTACATAAAAATATAACTATATAAATATAATCACTCAATATATAGGGCTTAATAAGGTGGTCTAGGGTTGACAAGGGGGCTTATATATGGCTTAAAATACTATATTTGGAAGGTAGGTCATTTGACAATATGATTGTGGCCTCCCCACTATCTACCTTTGCACCGACATCTATAAATTTCTTATAAACAGTTTCAAATATTTTATAAGCCTAGAAATACAATTTTAGTAGACATTTTGAATCCTTTGATATCTCCTAGAGTCGGTGCCACCTTTTCCTCCATTTGCATGTTCTTAGTCTCTCCCAAGAAGATGTGAACAACTCTAATGGTGGAAGTCCACAAATCATAAATAAATTCTAAAATTGTATAAGAACTGCTCAAAACCAATTTTTTACAGCATAACCTTGCTTCTTCTCTTCTTGCAAATGGCTCCAAATGCCCTAGTATCTATAAGAAATTTTAAGGATCTCATTGTCTTAGCTCATTTAATGGACTTTGATTCTTTTGTGAGCTTCTCATGATTGAAGGGAGCATGAGTCCTTTAGGGTCTCAAGTATCCTTCTCAAGTGTGTGGAAGTTCAAGGTCAAGTTGTTCAAACCTCGTACTTATAACTTGCATAAATCTTTGTGGTTTCCCACACTATTGTCTTACAAACTATCGTGATGGATCCACACAACTATCAAAGGAACAATCACGTGAATCCATACAAATCCCAAGTACTAATTTTGTGTGGATTAATTAAAACCTGATTTATGATGTTTAACTACCTGTTTTTTAATGGTTGATTAATAATTTTAGGGAAACTTTGTTTCTTTCGATAATTGATATTTTCCATCAATCACCTATGTAGATGAATGAACATTTTTTGCCTAATAATAATTGTGTCAAATTATAGCTTGGGAGATTAACTTAACATTTGATATGAAAGGGACCAAAAGGATGAGGAATACCTTTATGATTTTAATAACCCCAATGGGCATTGTTGTGTCACACCAATTAATTGAGGGTTAAAATTTTGAATCGTCACAAAATTCTCGTCGACAATGGGCTTGAAAGGGTGAGTAGAACATTGGTGACCTGAAAGCCCTATATTTTGAATGCTTAATATTCTAAATCAAGTATTGGAACTTGGAAAAAGTTTCGTTTCTTCTAATCCAAATATTAGAAAAATATGTTGGGTATGGGAAGGAAAAAATGCCTTTTACCGAAGTTCATTCAATTACTAAAATTATACCTACTTTATAGAAACATTTGAAGCACAAATGAAACAAAATATTTGAGACTTTACTTGATAATATTATAAAAGGAACGTGGTTGGTTTTTAATCTCCTATAGAATCATGTCATGAGGCAAGAAATTGGGTGCCAAGAAGGTAACCTCATCAAATGAAGTAAAGGCCCTTTTATTCAAGACAAAATAAGGATTTTGAGAACTAAAACAATAAAAGTGGGTTATTTGAGTTTACGTTTGAATCAAGCTTCTTTGAATACTTCAATAGCAAACTAGACTCAAGAAATGAAGGAACCTTTTTAATAGGAAAGCATAAAGAAAATCCTAAACCACATAGAAAATTTAATCTCTAAATCCAACAGAGGTTTTCAATCTTAAGAAAGCTATTTCCCTTATGAAGACTTTGAGTTCATGATTTCCACATAAGACTACCTATATATAAGTTTTACAAGTGAAAGTAAATCTCTAAATCCAACGGATGTTTTCAATCTTAAGAAAGTTATTTCCCTTATGAAGACTTTGAGTTCATGATTTCCACATAAGACTACCTATATATAAGCTTTACAAGTGAGAGTTTTAAAAAATCATCTTATATGTATATATAGACATATTAGCATATTGCAAGGCTAATAGATAATAAATATTAGCAAAAGATGTTGGGTATGGAAAAGAAAAAATGCCTTTGACCGAAGTTCATTTGATTACTAAAATTATACCTACTTTATAGAAATATTTGAAGCACAAATGAAACAAAATATTTGAGACTTTACTTGATGATATTATAAGAGGAATGTGGTAGATTTTTAATCTCTTATAGAATCATGTCATGAGGCAAGAATTTGGATGCCAAGAAGGTAACCTTATCAGATGAAGTAAAGGCCCTTTGATTCAAGACAAAATAAGGATTTTGATAACTGAAACAATAAAAGTGGGTTATTTGAGTTTACGTTTGAATCAAAATTATTTGAACACTTCAGTAGTGAACTAGAGTCAAGAGAAATGAAGGATTTTTTTAATAGGAAAGCATAAAGAAAATTCTAAACCACATAGAAAATTTAATCTCTAAATCCAATAGAGGTTTTCAATCTTAAGAAAGCTATTTGCCTGTTCATGATTTCCGCATAAGACTATCTATATATAAGCTTTACGAGTGAAAATAAATCTCTAAATCGAACAGAGGTTTCAATCTTAAAAAATCTATTTCCCTTATGAAAACTTTGAGTTCATGATTTCCACATAAGATTATCTATATATAAGCTTTACATGTGAAAGTTTTAAAAAATCATCTTATATGTATATATAAACATACTAGCATATTTCAAGGCTAATAGATTATAAATCTTTAATAAGTTTTCTACTAATTTAAAATACGACTTAAATTTTCTCATAAAAGTGACTCTCTAATTAACATATAATCTCTCAAGTTGCTTTGAGTGTTAGTCTAGTTATAATAGATATATTATAACTATTTATTTTTCTACTAGATTATTAGATTTTAATATTTTATAGTAAATTACTATTTGGTTTCTAAAAAAATAATTAAATAATAATTGATGTCATTTATTCCTATTGTAGGATATTAAACAAAATTAACACACATAAAAAATACTAGAGACATAGAAATGGTGGAAAAGGCCTTAGCCTTACTGTATTCCTCTCATAATGCAATCCATTGTACAAATAATGATAATAGTACAAATAAATAGATGAGGAAGTTTGGCTCAAGATAGTACGTTTATCTTGGACACTATTGTTGAGCAAATCTCTCAACCAAACACTAATATAGGAGCCTAACTAGTTGGAGAGAATATTTCAACCAACTAAGCCTAAACTGACTCCTAACCATGAGGAACAAACTCAATATAGAAAGGTAGGATTAAATCCAACTTTCTTGATTTTAATTAATTTAATTATTTTGGACTTAGAATTGTTTTCATCATATGAGAGTGAGGCTAACATTCACCCCCTCAATGATAAGTCCAAAATAAGAACCAAAAACCATCTTCCAAGTTCTCATGCTGAAACTATTGATCCTAAAAATCACCACCTAAAAAACCGCCAAAGATGGATGCTGAAAAAATCTCTAATCTGAAGAGAACATGAATCAACTGCAAGTCTAATTCATCTCTGAATTTTGGTTGATGACTCCATCACATGCCAAGCTACAAAAGGATCCATTTGTCCTTTTCTTTCAATCAACATCCTTTGTCCACTGACAAAATGTTGATGATGCCCACTGACGAATTTGCTTGTCCACTGACAAAATATTGAGAACGCCCACTGGCAAATTTGTTGATGTTGAAACTGCCCACTGGCTGATTTGATGTTGATGAACGCCCACTGGCTAATTTGATGATGCCCACCAGCTAATTTTGATGATTTTTTCGAGACTTTCAGTCTGACAACCACCCTTAATTCCATTATCATTTCCCCCCTTTGTCAGCTGAAAGGAGAGACAATCATCTGCACTTGATTTCTAAACTCCCCCCTTCAGGTGTAGGAGAGTTTCATTGGTGTACTCCCGCTTTCAGGCACATGAGAGTGCCATCTTCAATTGACTGTGGGCTGCAAAAGGTGAGATTGAATTCTGTTGTAAAACGTATACAATCCTTTTATTGTTGACGACCATTCCCAAGGATCAATCCATGCATAATTGATCTTTAATCTGCCAGGTTGGTGTTGTTTACAACATTTCTCTGATGAGTGATTCTGCTTGCCACAATGGTGACAAGGATGGAGATCAAAACAATGATCTTCCATGTGCCCTTTTCTTTGACAATGTTTGCATGTGGGTTTGTATTCAATTTTCTCAAGGCTTGTTGTTGTGATTTGATCAAGAAATCCTGCACTGATGAACTTGATCGGCTTAAAATAATCTGGGATATGCAAGTTGTTTTCATCTTTGTCATATCCTAATCCTCGTCGATTTTTGTTACTTTGGAGTTCTTCCCACGGCTTGATGATTGATTTAGAAGAATCAAGTTCAATTTGATCATGAACAACTTCTACACTTGAAGTTGTTTGGATCAATGACTTGGAATCAACAGCTTTATCTTCATCTGTTTTGGTGAAAGACTTGGAAGCATCACTCTTCTGTTGCAACTCATCTCTTTGTAGTTGTGACTCCAGTTGAAGGAACTCAATTGCGTCATGTGCCTGTTGGAAATTCATTGAAATATCAGCAAGAGTTTCTTTGTTGATTTGCACCATGTCTTTAGCAGTTGAAAAGACCAAATTGTTAATAATCTTTAACAACCGAATGCTTTTCGCCATGTGAACTCACTGGAACTCACGCTCACTTGCTTTTAATACTTGTTGGATTTTTAGAACTCACTCGCTTGATGCTTGCTTCAACCAGTTTCAAGCTCGCTTGATGCTGTGAACTTTGCACTTTCTTGAAATCACTCTCTTTATTAATCAAAAAAAGGGTGTCGAATACTATCGAAAATGCACCCAAGAGAAATGCTTACAATGATTTGAATGACTAGGTTAAAAACAATGGAATCAATTGGTTTAATTGATTCACTATCAATTTAAAGCTTGGGTGTTGGTTTCAACCGATAATGTACCCTTACAATTCAACTTAATTTGAATTTGATTACACGTTGACTTACAAAAAATATATTTGTAAGTTACACAATGACTAATTGTGGTTGAATGTTGATGTAGAATTTGCCTTGGAATGCGTGAGTTTTCAACTTCATTAACTTGATCTGCCTTGCGTGAATTTGCTTGTTGATGTAGAATGTTGATGTTGCCAACTTTGATTACGTGTTGTAGTTGCGCAAATGCATGTGATTTCTTGTGCTTGATTGAATGTTTTTTGCAACTTCTTAATTACAGGTGCATTGATTAATGTGCTTGTTTCATTCACTTGTTGTAGACTCCTTGTGTGTGTTAGATAAGATAATTGTAGTGTCAAAACTAGACACAAAACATGAGCAACATCAAGAATCATGCGCCATCACAAGCATACTCATGGTGTACCTGAGATCCCCTTATTCAATTTCAGGCAGATCTAGGACACATCAACACCGCAAAAATATGTCTTTATTAAATATTGAAGTACATCAATCTTTCATCTTTACAACATCTTCATTGAAAATTATCAAGCACAAAGTTTGAGAAGTCCTTGGAGGGAAATTGTCTTCAAAAGACTGGATGTTAAGTGACTCCATTTCTCTCAAAATCTCTCTCAAAGTAAAATATTACTTTGGTTTACAACAATGACTTTCTCTCAAAAAAATTCACTTATCACTCCAAATATTGAATATGCATCTTATGACTTAAGAAAATCACTTATTACTCCATTACACAAAAAATTACAAATGCTCCTTATCTCTCCAAAATGTACAAAAAATAAATAAATAAAAAATAAAAAATAAAAAATACCAAAGACATGGAAATGGTGGAAAAGGCCCCAGCGTTACTGTATTCCTCTCATAATGCAATCCATTATACAAATAATGATAATAGTACAAATAAATACATGAGGAAGTTTGGCTCAAGATAGTACATCTATCTTGGACACTATGGTTGAGTAAATCTCTCAACCAAACACTAATCTAGGAGCCTAACTAGTTGGAGAGAATCTCTCAACCAACGAAGCCTAAAATGACTCCTAACCATGAGGAACAAACTCAATCTAGAAAGGTAAGATTAAATCCAACTTTCTTGATTTTAATTAATGTAATTGTTTTGGACTTATAGTTGTTTTCATCACATGAGAGTAAAACTAATGCCCATGATATCAAATTTTTTAATTTATTTACTAATTTTGGTTTTATAAATTTATGTCATTTTAAATTTTTATTTATAAAATACATGGAATTTTTTTATTACAAAATATTCGATTTCGTAGAAAGTCTTCTCCTACCAAAAAAAAAAAAAAGAAGAAAAGAGAAAGAAAAAGAAAAAGGTATAATCAATATAAATGATACATTTCTCTAAAACTATTATTTTAAATAATTTTCATAATTATATCTATTTCATTTATTATTATTTGTTTTAAATATCATGCTAATTATATGTTTTTATTTATTAATATTTTTAAATTAAATATTATTTAATTATTATCATATATTAATATTATATATAATATTTTCTTTAATTAATATAATTTCTAATAATTTAGTTATTAATTACCCTGTAAATTAATTAATTTGCAATTAATTTAATGAATTTAATTTAATTGTATAATATGTATATTAAATTAATAATTTTAATTAATTGGTATTTAATTAAATTGTTTACAAATAATTAATAATTAATTAATCTTAATTGTACGGTTAATTAAAATTATATTTTTAATTAAATTTTCTAAATTTTAACTTAGGCATGCATTTTTCCAGAATTGTGATTATTTTGGCACTCCAACTTCGAAAAGACATATCTCAAGATTTATACAACCAAATATGGTTTGCAATAGCTCATTGGAAATCTAACACTAAGGAGAATAATCTAGGATGGTCAATGTTAGAAAACTCCATCATTTAATAACCCAGAAATCCAGCAGAGGACAAAGTGACAAATTTGCAACAAAAACAAGTTTTTCTAGAGACATTTGTGAGAGATACCTCACACTATCACTGCAGATCCGACATTGATCAAAATCTTGCTAACTGGCCCCATGTTGCTTCTGCGTCAGCCTCTACATCAACCCTACGCAGATTTGTGTCACACTAGCTGGGCTTTGTGTCAATCCCTCTACTAACCTCCTACAGTCTGGAAATTTGACCTCCTGGCCCTCCGCTCTCACACCCCAGCTTCTGGCACCATATTTAAACCTTAATTAATGAAGGTGACTATAATAGCCCTTTTGGATGCCCCCTCATGTAAATATTTTCATGTGTAATTGTAATTAATTGTGAGAATATGAAAATGAATGAACTAAGAGAGAGGACATGAATTCAGAGATTGAGGGGAGAGGTTATTGTGATTTGCTTGGGGAAATAGGTAAACTTTGAATGTTGCAGTTAATTCACACCCATATCCCTGTTGAATTAAAAGAAATAATGTATAATCATTAAAGGAAGAGTATCGGTGCTTGAGTAAAAGGACAAGCCATCCTACTTTCCTAAGAGGTATGTCAACTCTAGTCAACACACGAAAAGAGAATAGACAAAGTAAGGTCCAAAAAAGAAGAAAAAAAAAAGGAAAAAGAAGAAGAAGAAAAAAAAAGAGAGTATGGGAAGGAAAAATGTCTTTGACCGAAGTTCATTTGATTACTAAAATTATACCTACTTTATAGAAACATTTGAAGCACAAATGTACAAAATATTTGAGACTTTACTTGATAATATTATAAGAGGAATGTGGTTGATTTTTAATCTCCTATAGAATCATGTCATGAGGTAATAATTTGGGTGCCAAGAAAGTAACCTCATCAGATGAAGTAAAGGCTATGTGATTCAAGACAAAATAAGGATTTTGGGAACTGAAACAATAAAAGTGGATTATTTGAGTTTACGTTTGAATCAAAATTCTTTGAATACTTCAATAGCAAACTAGACCCAAGAGAAATAAAGGATTTTTTTTAATAGGAAAACATTAAAAAAAAAAAAATCTTAAGCCACAGAGAAAATTTAATCTCTAAATCCAATGAAGATTTTCAATCTTAAGAAAGTTATTTCCCTTATGAAGACTTTGAATTCATGATTTCCACATAAAACTACTCATATGTAAGCTTTACAACTGAACATAAATATCTAAATCCAACTAAAGTTTTCAATCTTAAAAAAGCTATTTCCCCATGAAGACTTTGAGTTCATGATTTCCACATATGACTACCTATATATAAGCTTTACAAAAGTGAAAGTTTTAAAAAATCATCTTATATGTATATATATAGACATTTTAACATATTGCAAAGCTAATAGATAATAAATCTTCAACAAGTTTTCTACTAATTTAAAATACCACTTAGATTTTCTCATAAAATGACTCTGATTAATATATAATCTCTCAAGTTGCTTTGAGTATTACTCTAGTTATAATGGATATATCATAATTATTTCTTTTCCTACTAGCATTATTATTTAGTTTCATTTTTATAGTAAATTATTTAATTATTTAGTTTTTAATAAAAATGAATTACTTTGAGTATTACTCGAGTTATAATGGATATATCATAATTATTTCTTTTTGTACTCGCTTTTAATATTTTATAGTAAATTATTTTATTATTTATTTTCATTTTTATAGTAAATTATTTTATTATTTAGTTTCTAATAAAAATAAATTAAATAATAACTGATGTTATTTATTTTTATGATATAAAGTTTTTTAATTTATTTACTGATATTTGTTATTATAAATTTATGTCATTTTAAATTTTTATTTATAAAATATATAGAAATTTGTTTTCTATTACATATAAAATGTATAGATATATAATTGTATTGAAGTTTATAAATTATCTAATTATGTTGATAAGAATGTTTGTTTTTTATTTTATTTTTATTTCAGAAAAACACAATTTTGAGGTTTACAACTTGTTCTCTTTTTCATAAACTGGGTCACAACTTGGGGATTTAAACTTTGGATCTATCAATTTTCTTAGGATTTATATTACCTGGATCACCAATTGAGTTACCCCCTGAGACAATAGGTGTCTTTATTTTAAATTAGGACTTTTAGAATTTTAATTAACTATTGATAATTATTAGATGGATGGTAGGGATTTAGCCTCTACAAAATATTCTAGAATATTCTTGTTAGTATACACAAATCAAAGGTTTAGATTTATCTTCAAAATAGTTATATTCTTTTTCCCCTTTCAATTAAATTGATTAATTAGAAAAAATATTATATAAACAAGTGTTATATGAAGTGAGTTATGGTTTTTTGGGCATGCCCTATTGATAAGCCAAGGTATTGGCTAAACTTATTTACAACTCATGAATCTCCATAATAAAGTGAGGCTAAATCTCCATGATAAAAAATATTGTTTCGTGTTTTTTAAATATAGAATATACTTAAGTTATCTATTAATTTTTTAATAATAATAATAATAATAATTTGAAATAAAGTTATGATTCAGTTAGTTTTGATAATTTTTTCAATTTTAACAAAATAAAATGTAGGAAGAAATAAATGTTTTGATGTTTATTATAGATTGATTACTATATTTAAACTAATAACTTTATAACTGTCGTATAATATTATTATTTAATAAAAAAATGATTAAAATATTTTAAAAATAAAATTAATCTTTAATTTTTATTATTAATTTTACAAATTTAATTTTTTTTTTTAAATTAATAAATAATATTTATTATTTTACTCATATAATATATAATAATAATACTCATTATATTATTCAAATAATATAAATATATTAAATTTTATTATCATTGTAATTTTAGTTTTATATATATATATATATATAAAAGTTGAAACTCAAAACATTAAATATTTAATTAAGGTTTTTTCTATGTTTTGGCTTTTTAAATTAAAAATTATAAGTTTTATTATTTGTAATTATGGATGATGAGTCTAGTTTCAGACTCGAAACGTCGACTACAAAACATGAACACTGTGGAAAATCCGAACTCCATTCAAAAATCACACCACAGTAATCTGCAAACTAAAAAAAAATTAAAAATTTTAAAAATATTGATTTAGATTATAATTTATTTACTTTATATTTTAATTATAATTTACTTTATGTCGACACATTTTAAATCATCTAATATGATTTATAGGCAAAACATTTTATTATCATATTTATTTTATTATAAACATTTATAATAATAAATAAATAAAATTTTCAAATTTAAGTAATATTTCATCATCATATTTAAAATACTAATATAAATTTATAATCTAACTGAATTAATTAATTATTTTACAAGATATCTAATTTCAAATATTTTTATTTCAGATCCATCGCATAATGTTTGTTAAATAATCGAAGTTTAGAATCCTCAACTCTGGTTCATCTTCAGGATAATATGAAATGTTGTTCGAATTCTCAACTGTGGTTCATCTTCCGGATAATAAGATATCTTATTTCAAATTTTGAATTCACAAATATATATTTAACTGAGTTTTCTTTAAGTGTGACTTTTTGAAAAGTTTTTTGATTTATTTTTCGACCGAATTTGTTTAGAATCCGATAGGGATTCATTGAAATCACAAGTTTCATGGGTGAGCAATCGAAGTGCCCCAGGGTTTTCAAGGTGTTGAAGGGTTTTCAAAGTGTTGAATCCATATATGCAGTGAAAAAACCATTTTAAACAACACAAATCAAGATCTTTTTCTAATGGGTTCTCACCAGAAATCCATAAAAAAAAACTCGAAAAAAGTCCCATATAAAGACAACTCCTATATTTAAATCTTTAATCAATTTTCTTATTTGTTGTTAAAATTTTCAATTAATTATATTTAAATATTATTTTGAAATTTATTGTTTAAAGTAAGTCGTTAAATTATGACCATATTTATGAGTATTAGTCTTAATTGGGTTTGTACCATATTTATGAGTATCAGTTTTAATTGGGTTTTGTTGTTAAAATTTGCAATTTATTATATTTAAATATTATTTTGAAATTTATTGTTTAAAATAAGTCGTTAAATTATGACCATATTTATGAGTATTAGTCTGAATTGGGTTTGTACTCAGTGTACCAAGACTTCCCAAGAGGTTACCCATCCCAATACTCTTTCCGCTGGAGTGCAATTAACTGTCACAATCAAGACTATTTAGCTTACTACCTCATTCGCAAAATCTTAACAAGTATTGTGCTATATGAACTATCTCTTCACCCTTTTCATTTAAACATAGAATTTTTAAAATGCAATAAATACTATATAGATTATTCAAAATCACAACAAATTTAATTAATTAAAACTAATACTTGTAAATAAGATAGTCCTAATTTAATGAATTATTTAAACAGTGCATATCCAAAATAAAATCTAACATATTACACTTTGAAAATCCTATACTTAATTAAATTTAAATAAAATTATATTTTAGATTAAAAAAAAAAAAACTAAATTTCAAATGGAAGATACCCTTAACACTAATAATAAAAAAAGCGTTGAATGTCCACAAAGTACCTCTGTGATTTTCTGATTAATTACTTTAAAAAATCATTTTAAGATAAGAGGTTTTAGCAACTTTAATAGTGTGTTATTCTAGTTTATATTAATATTTTGTTGTCCTTTTAAGATAAAAGGTTTTAGCAACTTTAATAGTGTGTTATTATAGTTTATATTAATATTTTGATGTCCTTTTTTACGGAAGGGGAGTGGAAATAACAACCCAAGTCTTTGGATATTCGATGATTTTTAAATTAAGATAGATGTTTTTTTAATGATCTCCAAAAGTACCTTATTGATTTTTCTAATTAATTATTTAAAAAATTCGTTTTGCTTATATTAATATTATTGTTTTATCCTGGTTTGTATTAATATTTTGTTATGCCTTTTTTTAGTGGAAGTGGAGAGGAAATAACAACTTAAGTTTTTAAATATTTGATAACTTTAAGTGGAGAGGAAATAGTTTTTAAATATTTGATAACTTGGAATTACCATAGATTTTATTTTTTTTAATATTTAAATTATTATACGGTTATGTTTATGCTATACCCAGTTGTAAATGTAATTATACTATAAGATGTTATTTACAATCGTAATAATCATTTTATTTCATAGCATGATGGTAAATAACAATAACAATCATGTTAGGAATCATTTTATTTCATAGTATAATGGTAAATAACAATAACAATCGTGTTATGAAATAGGATGATTGTTACTTTGTAAGTAATAATTTATAGTATAATTACATTTATAATAGGATATAGCATTTCATAGTTTTTTTTGATGGGGTAATATTAAGGTTCTCAAGTGTGACAGGTAATATAATCGATATGCTCGTAAATAGAATGGTGAAGGGGATGGCGGACATGGGTATGAGAGTCATGCTCTGCACCTATCCTGATCCCATCAAAGTGTGGTGTCCTCTCTACCCTCAGCGTCATGCTCACCTACACTGGCCATATCACTTTAAATGCGGGTAATTGGTAGTCGTGGGGTTTCAATATGACATTCCCTTTGTTCACAGCGTTCACCCATTGCAAACTGTTATGGCTTCTCTCTTTTAGGGAGGATTGGCTACGGAATGCAGCGACCCTGACATATACAAGGCACATTGCATCCATCAGTGCATAACTTGGTATTTTAATGACTCTATCAAAATGCGTGCCATGATATACACTTTTCCTTTTGTGCCTTTTGCACATTCTAGTTTTCTCTCCCATCCATTCGATCCTCTCACCTATTTGCCCCTTTATAAATATATGGGCTTAGTCTCAGGGTGGCAGATTCGAAGCGTTGTTGTTTGAATGTGGAAGGGCTTCAACTGTCAAGTTGCTCTTGGATGCCGAGGTGGGAATCTACAGTCTTGAAGGAAGGTATGTTTCTACACTACCTAGCCTCACAATTTGGTTCTTGTCTACCAAAAACTGGTTTATCTATGTCATATTTACTTTGTAGTCCTTCTGGTCCCTGCTGGTGTCAATGTTTTGTGTTGTTTTTCCACAACACAACGACGAGTCCCTCTTTTGAGTTGGTCATTGTGCTGCCCACCTTGTCACCCCAAATTTTTGATTATGTTGGTATTTCTTTCAACTGTCTTGTATTGATTTGTGGCATTTGGTACCCTGGTATATTTTCTATCTGGTTCTGATATAGTCAAGGGTTGAGTTCTTGTAAAAATTACCCCAATTTTTCTAGGCTTAATTTGTTTTTATCCTCCGCGAAATATGTTCCTTTGGGAGGTAGGGTGTGCAAGTCAGTTTGAGCCTCATTATTTTGCGTCATACCCTCTACTGAAAACTAGTTCTCTCTTCCTTTTCATGGTCGATGATGCGTTTATTATCCTCAATTTCACTACTCTAGTAACATTGTTTGTCCATCATTGTCTCTTATTTATCTCTCCTTTGTTCGTCCATAGTCCTAGTTTTTGTCTATACATGGCCTCCAGGTAGCGTCTGCCTAGTCATCATGCTGGCGCTTCAGGCGCATCCTTGTCTCGTTGTCGGTGTCTTTTTGGTTGGGATTCAATGGCTTACCACTTCGATTCGGTTCCCTCTAAAGTGAGGTATGAAATTCTTCACTTCGAGGCAAAGGAGTTTGAGGACCGGTTACATTTTCCTGACTCTGAGATCAGTGACAACTGCCTCGAATGGATTCCTAACCTAGGAAAATTCAGAAAAATGAGGCTCCACTTCCTTCACTCATTTTCTATGCACTATCAGCTAGAAACCTTGCTTCATATGGTAATTCGCAACAAACAAGTCAACACTTATCAGTTATTTGCAAGTCAGGAGGAAATCAAGAGAATTGTTTGGGACATTCGATACAATTTGGATGATATTGTGGCTAGGTTAACACAGATAGAACGTTTTGTGTTATCTGACTCAGATACTGAGTCTGATGCACAACTTGAAGCATTAGCAATCATCAACTCTCTAGCTGCGATCTCGCCCTAAGGAAACTCTACTTCACTCTCTCCAATTGGCATCTATCATCTCAGATTAACAGTTTTTCATGGGTTTTGCACTTCTTTTTTGCAAACTTGTTGCTACTTGTTTTTATGGTCTAGTTCGTCATCACGGGTTATTGGCATGTCATTCTCAAACAATGGTTTTTGTATATTTTACTCATAGTACAATGCATGCAATGTAACTATATATGGGTAATAAACACAACAATGGTCATTATGTCTTTAAACGAGCTTTGTCTTTCTAGTATTGCTTTCTTTAAGTTTTTGAACAAGCTTCTAGGAAGTAAATTTCTAGTACATAAGGTCTTTACAGATAGTAATGGTGAACTTTTTGTCTTCAATGTTGGAAATATGGGATCTAGAGTGTCTTTTGATGAAAAGGAGCTATCAATGTAATATCAGTGATTGAGCTGAAAGGCTCATTCTACAATCCAATGAGGAGGATGTGTCATTTTGTTCGTGCTCAACTTGGAGTTGACGCGTGTCCCTTAAAAAAATATTTTAAATTAAAAAAGATTGTCGGCTATAAACATAAATGATTATACATATTTGGTTATTTTTAATTAAAAGCATTATAAAACATTACCAATAGCATTATCATTGTGCTCACTTTGTTCTTTGATATTTCACTTTCACTTTGTTCTTTGATATTTCACTTTCACTTTTCATGTAATACATAAAATATTTCAATGTTTATGTTAAATAATATAAATTAATATAACTTTATAGAGATAAACTAATATATTTCAATATGAATGCTCTATATATATACACACACAAAATATATATGCGTGTTAATGTTTGCCTTTATAAAATATTAATATTTCAATGCTTGAAAGGAAAAAATAATTAAAGGTAAAATAATTTAGTTACTTAAATGTGTAATTTATTCATTTTTTAATATAAAATATTAATAATAATAAATTATTCAAAAATACAATTTATAATAATAATATCCATTTTTAAAAAATAATTAAAGGAAAAATAATTTAGTTACTTAAATGTGTAATTTATTCATTTTTTAATATAAAACATTAATAATAATAAATTATTCAAAAATACAATTTATCTTTTTAAGGTATTTCAATGCTTGAAAGGAAAAAATAATTAAAGGTAAAATAATTTAGTTACTTAAATGTGTAATTTATTCATTTTTTAATATAGAATATTAATAATAATAAATTATTCAAAAATATAATTTATAATAATAATATTCATTTTTAAAAAATAATTAAAGGTAAAATAATTTAGTTACTTAAATGTTTAATTTATTAATTTTTTAATATAAAATATTAATAATAATAAATTATTCAAAAATACAATTTATAATAATAATATTCATTTTTAAGGTCACAGCCAAGCCAGACACCAAATTGGTCTATGAGACCCTTGTTTGTGGGACAAGGGAGACACCAAATTGGTCTATGAGACCCCCTTGTTTGTGGGACAAGGGACTCACCTCTGTGCAGCGATTTGACTGCTAAGTCTACGAAGGCATACATACTCTACCCCCCTCTGGTTTTGAACCTGTAACCTCTTAAGAGGAAACACATGCTCTTAACCATTAGGCCCACTCAAACTGTATAGACGGAAAACCATTATAGATTTATCTTAATCATATATTTATCAAGTATTAAAAGGAATTAAATATCTTGATGTGTAATTTTTTTTGTTTGTAAGTTTTGCATTCTAAAATAATGTTTGCATATAATGATATTAGATTCATGATTAAGATAGACCTGTGCTCCGTAGATTCTGTAGATTTATAGTTAAGATAGACCTATGCTCTTGCCTAATAAAAATATATTTATAAATCTTAAAAAATAAATAAATCATAGTTAAGATAAACCTATGCTCTTACTTAATAGAAATATATTTATAAACCTTACAAAAATAAATAAATCATCTTATAATAGATTAAAAAATAAATAAATCATCCCATAGTAGATTCATGGTTAAGATAGATCTACCATGGTCATGGTAAGATAGACCGATACTCGTGAGTAATGGAATTATATTTATGAAACTTAAAAAAATAATCATCTATCCCATAGTAGATTCATGGTTAAGATAGATCTACCATGGTCATGGTAAGATAGACCGATACTCGTGAGTAATGGAATTATATTTATGAAACTTAAAAAAATAATCATCTTACTTCATATAGCAGCAGTTTTAGCCTGATCTAACTCACGTTGTCTGACAATTCTCCACTGGATTGAAGGATAATATGTATCATCCCACTCACAGATCCCTTCGGGCTTTGACTATGGCAGTTCTTTCACAGATTCCTTCGGGCTTTGACTATGACAGTTCTTTCAGAGGCCTGTTTCAGCTTTTAAGTGTTTCACCACAACAGCGCTATTGCCCTGTTTTAGCCTGACCCAAGTCACGTTCTCTGACAATTCTCCACTGCATTGAAGGATAATATGTATCATCCCACGCACAGACTTCTTCCGGCTTTGACTGTTACAGTTCTTTCAGAGGCCTGTTTCGGCTTTTAAGCATTAGAAGTTGAAGTACGTTTTCATCTAGTAGTATCCTTATCCCAATTAATAGGTACCCTGGCCCCTTTGGCTCCAAAGTCCTCAAAATTAAAATGTTGACGTTCAGCATTCTTTCTTAGCGAGACTAAAGGGTTTTCTTCCCTTTCCTTTGAGGCCTGACTTATATGATGTTTCAGATGACTCTCGGCACTACAACTTCATACAATCCTCCTCTTCCTAAGAGGATCCTATAACGGAGGGTTGCGTATGTCAGTTTTGGATGTCCTGATATTTGCCCGTAGAATTGTCGCAATTACAACCTTTTAATATGCACCATGAGCTTCAAATTCTGAGATTCTGTTATCCTCAGAATAACAGAATACGTGATAAAATGCGTGATCATTAATAAAAGAGCAACATCCCTTATGAAGGTGATCGTTGCTAATTCAACTGAATCCTCTGCAATTAATTTGTTAAGATTCTCTGCTTCTTCCTTTGCATTGATTAAATGCGTGATCATTGATGAAAGAGCAGCATCCCTTATGAAAGTGACCGTTGTTAATTCAACTGAATCCTCTGCAATTAATTTGCGTAGAGTTTTGCATAGTCTTTTTTAATTTTAAAATGCTATTCAGAGTAATTTATAGCTGTCCTTCAACCAAGTATCCACGCTATGAGTGACGTTTGTATTGATTTAATGTGTGATCATTAACGAAAGAGCACCATGCCTTAGGAAGATGATTGTTTGCCAGAAGATGATTGTTGCTGACAAACATTAAGCCAATAATTGGCTTGATTGTTGCTGGCAAACATTAAGCACTATGCAGTAGCCAATAATTGGCTTACTTGCATTTCATTTTATCCATGGGATTATTAATGAAAGAACACCATCCATTATGAAGGTGATTGTTGCTGGCAAACATTAAGCACCATGTAGTAAGTTAATAATTGACTTAATGGCTTTTCATGATTGTTTGCCAGAAGATAATTGTTGCTGGCAAACATTAAGCACTATGCAGTAGCCAATAATTGGCTTGCATTTCATTTTATCCATGGGATATTACTTTGTCATCATTAATGAAAGAACACCATCCATTATGAAGGTGATTGTTGCTGGCAAACATTAAGCACCATGTAGTAAGTTAATAATTGACTTAATGGCTTTTCATGATTGTTTGCCAGAAGATGATTGTTGCTGGCAAACATTAAGCACTATGCAGTAGCCAATAATTGGCTTACTTGCATTTCATTTTATCCATGGGAGAACACCATCCATTATGAAGGTGATTGTTGCTGGCAAACATTAAGCACCATGTAGTAAGTTAATAATTGACTTAATGGCTTTTCATCCCATCCATTGGATATCACTTTCTTCTCATCCAACTGCTTTGCAGTGAGCCAATGCCATTGTGGCTAATTCAACTGAATCCTCTGCAATTAATTTGCACAGAGTTTAGCATAGTCTTTTTTAATTTATAACTGTCCTTGAACCAAGTGTCCACACTATGAGTTGCATTCCTATGTCATTAAAGATTTGCCTCTGGCTTTAATACACAACACAATCACCTTGCTGCTCATCACTGAACATATATTTGTGAGCTGAAAGTTTTGTGTAGTTAAGCTCTATTGCGTTTGAAGGTTGTAAGAAAGGGAAGAATTTTTTTAACTCTAGTCAATTTAAGAAAAAGGAAACATTGTTAGCTTAATTTTTTGAAGTTAAGTGGATTGCGTCAAATGTTGTCTCCTTTTTTATTAACAATGATTTTATTATATTGGCCATGGTATAATGGAGACTATGATAATTGAGATCAATGCAATGGAATGGACAACAGGAAGATATGATATTGTAATATTTTCCAAAAAGAAAGATCAGCACTGTCAATATCATTTCCAAAAAGCCTATAACAAGATTTTTGAAATTGAGCCATCTGCTTCATGCTATCATCCTTGGACCTTGGATAAGGTCATAAGCTGCTATTTATTGTTTTTACATGAAATTGAAAGAAATATTAAAATCATGAAGGGATATCAAATTAGGTGAGAAGATCTATAGTGTGTCGAGTATTATATGCTTCAAACAGAAGTAGAAACGGGAATAGATGTGGATGTAGCTGTGATAGTTTCTTTTGGTTTGGTAGAGTCATTCCTTGAATGGTGAATTTTGGCCTTGGATGATTGAGTTGTTGACATGTAATTCGGAATCCGAAGCTTGGTAGATCCACTTCCAGAAGATTTGAATGTACTCCGAGCAAGTTTGGAATCAAAAGTAGTATTACTGCTATCAGCTGCTTTAGGACTGCCATTACAAATGCCATTGGAACCACAACTTTCTTCATTCTGAGTCACATCTTCTTTGCCTTTATCTGTAAATAAGAGTCTTCTTTGAACCATATGATCACCTTTTGTATCACCCTCTGCATCTGCGCACTTATTCATGGCTTTTCCAGCTGAAGGGCATTCATCACCAGAAGAAGATGTTTTACATGGTGTTTCAGACAATTTGCTTTTGGCTGGGGATGGGATTTTCATGGTCATGGAATTGTATGGCACTGGTCTGGTGGGAGATTGGGCCTGCTGATTCGTAACAGTTTTCTTCTTTCTGATTTTTCCATATTGAGGTCGCTCATGTTGGTCATCATCCAGATATTTTTTCAGAATGTCTTCTTCGGTATTGTCAGATGGACGAGCTGCCATCCATCTTTCCAACCAAGTCCAACCCAAGTGAGGCTGGTTTGGATCAATGCAATCGCCCACAGTTTGATTCTTCCTATGCGTACAAACTCTTAACTTTAAATCACATAAAACGTTAGCAAAAATTCTTATCAGTCAAGGTACACGCTGACAAGATGCAAAACTAAACATAAGGTCACAGAAAATGCTGCAAAACTCGTATCTATATATTTATTGTCATTTAGAAACTGCAACACAAAATTGCTGACCTATTATTAGTTGAAGCTTAAAGATGTCCATAGTTATAGGGGAGCAGCTCTGATGCAAACCATAATATTTTATGCAAATGTATTTTCTTTTGTAACAAAATTTTTGTAGAAACCTTTCATTAAAAGTCATGAAGGGTATCGATACCTGTTGTGAAAAAGCGTAGGCTAAAGCCTTCTCCCTTCTCATAGCCGCCTCCTGCTTATTCTGCAATTTGGCCTGTAATTCATTAATTGTAGCAGGGCTATGGTCCCATTCTTCCTGAATGAAAAAAACGCAAATCAGGTGTCATGTTAATCCCAGCAATATATTTATAGGTAGCAACTTGTCCTAATTCAACCGGAAAAATTAAAATAAAAAAACACAATCAAGGTACAAAAAGCTATCAGATTAGTAAGTGTCCTAAATCAATCCAAATAAGAAAAAATACACTTGAGCTACAAACAGCCATCAGAAAGCACTAGTCAATTTGGGTTATCCCAGGTAGTTGGGTAGAATGGTTGTTATCTCCCCCACCCAGGTTCAATTCCCTGTGAGTGACATGAAGATAAAAAATGTTGTTGTAATGGCTATGTGCCTATGAATATTGTTGTATTGACCCTCACTCTCGCCCTCGGGCTGAGAGAGAGGATGATTTCCTATCACAAAGCACTAATAAGTTTATATATTTTGGATACCCATTGCAGTATCATGAAATATCATTTCCAATAGAAGCTGGGGAAACTTAGAATGTAAACATTGTATCAAGTGTCATGTGATAATTTTTACTTTGTAATTGTTTTCCTGTCATGATCAGAAAAAAATATCCTTTTTCACTGTGTTCACCTGGTACTCCAAACGTTTCAGAAGGAAACACCTAATAACGGTAAAGATACTGAAATTATTCCAATCTAACTAAAATGTTACGAAACAAATTGGCTAGAGTGGGAATATATATCCAGGAGCAAAGAGGTTATTAGGAAGTAACAAAGCCACTTCACTGAATATTTGTGAATCCTTTGAAGAAAAGACGGAAATGATTAGACTTATTGTTTAGATCTTCTGGAAAAAATCACATTGAGAACAAAGGGTCAATGATTAGACTTATTGCCCCTCTCTCCCACAACTAGAGGGAATGGTGGTGGAGTTATGGGGTGGAATATCTGACGGTAGATGTCAGGTTAATTTAGGGTTTTTTGCCCTAGAAGGCAACCCTACGTTTGTATGAGGGAATAGTATTGCGTCTGGGTATTATTCTGTATCTATTCCTATCTTTTGCTAGCACTTGATCACAAGTTTTGACTCATAGTCTTATTTTCATCACATGGCATAATCTTGTAGAGATGCTTTCTTACACAAGTATATGAACTAGTGTAGGTTGTTTTACAATGGGAGCATGTAAAATTTGCTGTTCCAACCCTTTCTCTTCTCTACTTTTACAAGGATGTTGAACAGTAGAGATTTTTTTTTTTGCGAAGAAAAGCTAGGGAGTGATTTTTTTTTTGCGGGAACGTGCTCCTGAAAATTGCTCCCAAATGGGAGTTATTCGGGAGTGCGCTCCCAGGGTCGCTGCCTGAGCGCTTCCATCCAGAGTGCACTTCGGGAGCAGGAGTGCAGGAGGGGGGGTGCGCTCCCCTGCAGCACTGATCCAGCTCATATGATTATTATTAAACTAACAGCAGTACTCTCTTGCGAGTTCCTTGTACTTTTAAAGGAAGAGAAGCAGGACTGCTCAAAACTAGCCATTATTATCCTTTTAACAAAATCTACAACCCATGTTTCTATTATGGATTGAAAAAATTATATCATGAATCAATCTAAAGGTCAGAACCGTAAGATGTATAACCAGAAGGAAACTGTTGCCACGTTTGAGAAGGTCATGCTGTCCCCCTTCGGGACAACAGTGATGGAATCATGAAAGAATCAGCAAATATGTAATTGCAATAATTGTCAGATGTGTGTGCTGATGATGAATTCACAATTCAATTTAATTGGCAAAATTAGAACTTGTTATCATTCTTCTAGGCACAGCTGGAAGTTATTGCCAATATCGCGCTTCATTGGCAAGGTATAGAATGACAGAGCAGTTGTAATGAATTGGACTGACTATTTTACAGTATAAATTTCACACAATTGGTGATTAGGATCTACGATCAAATATCTTGTAAAGAAATTCAAATAATATTTAAAAATTAAAACACCTTTTAATTCTCTGTAGACAGAAAATTACTACTTTAAGACCTTTTAATCCCCTGTATGCAAAGGCTTACTAGCGTAAGTCCCTGATTGATTCACACTTATCTATTTTGATTCAGGAAATAGTATAATCCATCTGTTCAACAATCTAGTTTGGCATGGTTGGTTAGTGATGCAATTGCCACCTCACCTTCTTAATCCAGAACCTCAAACAAAAAAACTACTGAGTTCAGTGGACCTAATTAACACAATAGAGAAGAAATTAACGGCTTAAGAGGTTGTTTGCCTGTCAAATTTGAAATTTCTTCTTCACTATAGTCTACCAAAAGAAGTCTGTGTGGACATCTTAAAACAGACCTTAAGGTTCCATTAAGAACAACTTAGATTTTATAGGCAAATCGATATCTGTCTTGGTAACAGAAATTGTTATAGTTTCTTCTGATTTTCTACCTGTGATTTGGCATTATATGCCTGCAGTTGACGCTTCTCCTGAATCTGTTTCTGAACAGCTAACCCTTCTTTGGACATCTGAACCTGCCTTGCACGGACTCGAGCTTGCACTTTTATAAGAGCTTGCACGCACCTTGAAGTCATGGCTATTTGCATTTTCTTCATTTGCTCGTGCACCAGATCTGGAACCCTTGTATCAACTTTCATACATCTAAGAGCACGCCGACACTTCCAAAATCCACACATATTCGTACATTAATATAATGATTTGTGTCAGTTATACAATTTTTAGGCTATCGAAAGAGTAAAGAATCTCATGGAAATAAATGTCTCCTAGATAAAAGTGGAATTTATGATCTAATAAGCATGGAGTTATGTTCAAACCCTGAGCTTCACCATTTCAAATCAAAAGCACATGAACTAGAAACATTGGCAATGCTGTAAAATGCAAACGCAAAAGATAATTGATGGGAAAGAGCATACAAGAAAACCCCTGAAGGCAGCCTGGATTACAATTGCGGCATGCTCTTCATTGGAAACTTCTTCCTGTAATTTTGTGACTGCGTTCTCATCCTCGATTGACACTTCATTGTCATATGGTTTTTCTACAACAGTTTCTGATAGTCCAATTTCTAAACTATCATCAATTGGCTTTACCACAGTAGTTTCAGACTGCAGGTCAGATTCAATTAGGGCGGATTCAAACACATCTTCATGAACACAAAGTTCTGTTTCCAACTTTTCTTTGGGATCTTGCTCATCTTCACTGCCATCCTCAGGATTATAACAGGATTGTGGTTTTCCGAGACTCCATTTACTCTTTCTCTTGTCCTGCGTATAAGGTAAATTTTAGGGGATATTCTTTTGTCGATGACCATTTCTTGAAAAAAAAGTAGTGGGCTAAAACAAAAGCTGCATTTACAAATTCTGAAAGGCCTAATAACATATTATACATCAGGAAAAATAAGGCAAAATTCAGAGTTTCCCCTGATACTAAATACTATTTCTCAGCTTTCATTCAAAACCCATATCATCTACAGCATCTTGACTATTGTGTTAAACATGAGATACTCACAGTAATGAATTATCTACAATAAATAAAAAATAGAGTGATCTGCTATAATTCCTTTCAATTTGCCATCGTATTCAAAGACACAATTGCATGAGATGAAGTTTATTGCTTACAGATTGCTCTTTTCCATTGTCTTCGTTGGGAGATCGATCTTTGGAAAAGGCCTTGGCACCCAGAATCAGGCTTTTGATAAGTTTTCTGGACTTGCCCATTACTCCTTAGACTTCATCAACCTGCATCAATTGCAATGTCTGTACATAGCAAATTCAAGAAGAGACCTATGTAAATCCTATCAATCTAGGTAGACAAGCTTGCTAAACATAGAAATGCAGACAAAAGGCCTGTTCAACCTTCAGGATGGGTGTCATGATTCATCTCCCAAATTTCTCTTAAAAGCATCATTAAACCTAAATACCCAGTTCTTGTACCAAATTGTGGAAGCCATAAACATGCATTGCTCTTAGCTTTGACATAAAAAAATTAGATGCGGAATAACATTGATTTTAAGAGCTAAATTATGTCTGCAAACACTTACAGTGCTCCGTGAGGTTGTTGCAGCCTTACTATTTAATTGCATGCTTTCTTCTGCAAGAACAACAGCAGAGACAGTCAACTTTAAATGCTACAACGGCAAAATTTTGCTAGCCTTTCATTGTTATTTGGATGAATGACGGAATGCATTTTGAGATGGGCTCTTGAACTTTTTACAGATATGGTAAAGCGAAGCAAGCTGGAACGTGCTCCTGGTAGTACTGGACTGCATGCTCGCCCCTGTTAAAAATCCCCCAAGTGTCACAATTTGATTGCTGAGCTCCCCAGTGCTTTCATCCTGTAGTTTTAATCATTAATGTTGGTTTTATCAAAGAATGCCAAACACACTAACATCAAAATTTGCATGCCAAGCCCACTAACATCCATAATTTTGTGAAGTCTGGGTCGCATTGGATCAGTGGCTGCTTCGAAGGGATGTATAACAAATTTATTCTACAGAAAGGACATTCTTGGTTGGACTCTGGATTTGAAACCATTTTCATGTGAAAAGTGGGGACCTAACTCTGTAATTTTGTTTGCATGGAAATCAGGAGAGGACAAGGGATGGAGAATCCCTGCAAAAGAAAAGGGAAAGGGACATAAAGCAAAAAGTAAATTCCATCGTCTTCCAGGTAAAGGAAAGAATATCACACAAAAGTAATGTAATGGTTAAAAGAAGTAAATATATATGTGCTGTTTAAAAGGGGTGTAAGGATGCAGTGACCTTCTAACGAATAATTATTATATATAATATGTTATTACATTTAATTAATCTAAAATGTATGTACTAAGATAATCACCACTTTTAATCATTAAATTATAATTTAACAAATTCCTATATTTTCGATAACTACTTGTAACAACTAATAAATAGATATTAGATATCCTTATTATGACTGATTTAACAACCAATCATATAACTTAAGCAACCCAATTATTCCATGTTGAAAACACCAATCACAGCCCCACCCCAACTAATTAAGGTGGATGATGTGGATATGTGACCCACTTTGGTTGGTTAGAACGCGATCACAGTTCATCATTATTGGTGTGACCCTTCTTCTTTTCAATTTACTATGATGATACGATGGGGACATTTTACTAATAATGAGATTATGTACCGGTATGGATGTTACTTGGAGAGATTTAAAATATTAGAGTGTAGGATAAGGTATATTTAATATAGATATGGGGTAAATATATAGATGTGGGGGTAGAAGTGGTTTAAGATTGTGAAATTTTGGTATTGTGATGAGTTGGTAAGGGTTTTATTTTTATAATGATTTTGATTTAAAATTTTAAATAATATAGAGTTAATTATTTAAAATTTTGTCATGTCGAGGGTTGGTTTGATTGAGTGTGATTGTTTAGATGTTTTTAGGTTGCAATTTTTTTAGACCAAAAGTCGCTTAAGAGTTGATAGGAAAATGTCGAATGTGAGTTCAATTTTTGTGATGAGAATATTGTTTATGGAACTTTCTCTATGGATTTTGACAAGTAATAAGACAATCCAAATTATTAATTTTTCAAAAAATGGTTATGAAACTTGACTTGAGTTCAATTTTTGTGATGAGAATATTGTTTATGGAACTTTCTCCATGGATTTTGACAAGTAATAAGACAATCCAAATTATTAATTTTTCAAAAAATGGTTATGAAACTTGACTTGCAAAAAAACATATGGTATTGCTCATTTTTGTCAAAATCTAGTGATACAATTTTCGGAGAGATTATAATTTTTTTCTTATTTAAAATGTGTTTTTGAAGGCATAAATAAATCTAATGTCCTAAAAAATCCATAAAAACTTTCAATTGTATAGACTTCACAATTTCAATATATAATTGCAACTTATCCGTGTAATATTTTGAATAAAATTAATTTTCAAAAATAAAAATAAAAAATTAACCTATAGCTAAAAAACAAAACTAACCTCTAGCGAAAATATTTTTTAAAGTGAATATTATTTTTTTATTTATTCTTATTATTATGATTATTCGATAATTGGGTCAGTTATTATTTTATTTATTCTTATTATTATTATTATTATGATTATTCGATAATTGGGTCAGTTTTGTACTTGCGTGACACTAGGTTGATTCCGACCATCATCATTATAATCCTTAGGTGCCTATGTATGCCCGAGGTTGATTTTGACTACCATCATTATAACCCTTAGGTGCATATGTATGCCCTTTCTATAGACACAGGTGAATTGGGAGGATTTGAACTTCAAATCTTTTGGTACATAACACTTCATTTTCATGGCCATCGCCAATTGAGCTTCCCCGAGAATTATTTTATTTTTTATCAATTAAATAAATTATTTAAAATATATATTTTATACATTTAAAATGGATTTGATTTAATTTTTTCTGTTAAAAAAATTAGTAAACCTCATAACTTATTATCGAGATCCAGAGTTGAGTCAGAAAAACTATTCGCTTAATACAACTACCCACAAACATATCCAAAATATAGCAAAATTTTAAACCTAAACAAAAAATCAATATTAATTAAAAAACACATTTCAAAATAATACTTCCACTATCAATTTAATCTAATTAACTAATTATGATTTACTTATATTTATTTAATCCAATAAACTAATTATAACTTACTTATATGATCATATAATAGATTGATTATATGATTGCACACGAGTGCACAGTTCACGCGGTTGGGGCGGTGGACTTTCTCGCTCCCCACCTGTGATCGATTCCTATTGTATGTGGCGCTGTGCGGCATCTTATATGTTTCATTGAACATGTACATCTGTATAATCTATGTGATTGATGTGATTGATCCAACAATTGTATATAATGTAAATATTGTACTCTGGGCTAATACAAGCTTCTTCAAGGGACTCGCCCCCTTTTTAAAAAATAGATTAATTATATGATTATGATATATTTCTAAAACACCTTACGTGTATGAAAAATAATATCTACACAACCTCATCCAATCCAAAAATAATTAAAACCTAAAAAAAAATATTGCAATTACAATTAGGAAATGTTATTAAACTAGGATTATTATTTATCACCATTCAATTTTTCTAAGTAGTAATTATTAAAACCCCGATTTGAGTTTACTTCTTGAAAGTATAAGATTCCATAATTGGTATTGTGAATGTTACAATTTTCTTACCTATTCGACAATGGATTTGCCATGTGACAAGGTGTGATGTTTCCTCTTCGCATGGGTTGAATTTATTTTTATTAAAAGATGGGATGATTTAAAAATGAGGGTAAGTTTTTTTATAATAGAATATTATTTTAATATAAATATTATAAAAATTGTTTTTGTGTTATAATGGTGGATTTTTATAATATTTGATTAAATAATGGTGTGTGATGTTTTATTTTCTATATATTTTATTTTTTCATTTTTTTTTATAGTGATATTGATGTTGATTTTGGAAACTTTCTTATTACCAAGGATGTCAATATGGCTTCACTTTTAATGGTTCTCTTTCATACACACATTCATGTCATTTGTGTTATTTTTAGAGAGAATGACATCCTATATCACATGTACTTGGTGTTTTGATTATTTTGACATTTAAAATAATACCATCATGTTTGACATATACATCCTCAAGCACATCGTCAAGTTGAAGATCAACTTTTTCAAGTATTTTCTAGTGACCTTCTTAAATCATGTCTTTTTTCTCCTTTTAAAATTGTAATATGATGTTATCCATCAAATTCTTATTTTCTTCTTCAATTCTAGATCACATTTCTGATTTTACCCCAATAGTATTTAAGGCTTCATCAACTTTCTTGCAAATTTCCTCTTCAAATCCTTTGATATTATTCTCTTCAAACTTTTTTGGTAATATCTTCTTCAATATTATTTGGTTCATACTCATTTATACACTTTGTCATATTCTCAACATTACTAAAAAGATATTGATTATGCTTACGCAATCTTTGGAATTCTACATATTTCATTTTCAAATTTTCTTTTGGCTCATCATTTTCTCACTTTCCTTTGATATTATTTTCTTGTTTTAATTTATGAATCTCTTTAATAAATGCTTCATTAAGAATATGCATATTTGAAAACGCATAATCCTTTTTCTTAATCTTTTATTTTGCTTTATTTAATTCATCTTGAATTTTATGCATCACCTCCATTTTTGTGTCTTTGAAACATTTATTTGAGAACAATTATACAAATACTTCCGATGTAATATTAACTCTAGTATTTCCATCAAAACTCTTCCACCACTTGAAAGCTTTGTCATCAATATAAAAACTTGTCACAACATGAGCTATATAATTTTCTTTTGCACTTAGGATAAATTGCATCTTCATATGCGTTAAATTTAGGTATTTCCATTAATTGTTACTTATGATCTAACAAAAAATCTCAACTTTCCATATCACGGTATTAATAACACTGATCTCAAATATTTATTATTATTTTTCCAATAAATCTCTTTCTCCTAAGATTTTTTGAATCACATAAATCAAATCTTCCAATTAAAAGTTATGTCAAGTTTAAGTTAACATAACTTTTTAAAACCTCGATTTGGGGATTACATTGTAGGTTAAATTTGTACATAATGTAAATTAAATTTTCTACACCTTTGAATCTAAATTTTCATATGTTAATATATTGGTATGTTTTCTCTACATTGCTACAAGTTGCGCTAAATTATGATGTGCTAAGAAAAATAATCAAATTTTCCAAATTTGTTGATTTTGGCATTTTTCAAGAAAGTGAACTTATATGATATGCCACTTGTCCAATTTGCAAAGAATATTTTGAAATTTGGACCTAAAAAATTATGCTTTAACTTTTTTCTAATGTTATGAGTGAAATTTGATTTGAAGCTCATTAGCTTCTCATATAGCTATTTTAGTTAGAACCCATGTTTAAAAAGCCTAAATTGAACACCATGTATCTTTGAAAGTATAACAAACAATAATCTAAAATTTTTAACCAATGTACTTTGTAATGTCATCTCTACACCTTAAAAGTCTTTCTTCTTGAAAATTCCTTAAAAAAAGTTAGAATAAAATGGTAAGAGTAAGTGATAGGAGACAAACTAAGGATGTTCCCTCTAATACCAAGTGTTAGGTACCAAATACTTAAGATAACATTAGAAAAACAAAAGTACACATAATATACACAATATGTGAAGGTAGAGGACAAGTCCAAAATAAAAAATGAGAGAGATTAGTTATGTAAAAATTAAAACATTTTCCAAATATGCCCAATATATCCACAAAACCAAATTACATGTTTATTTCTCTATAAAATCTATATTAAATTATATATAGTTATATGATGTGCTTAGATTTTGTGCATTGTACATGTAAGTCCTTTATCAAATTGAGAAGCCTCGAGGGTTAGCTCAGTTGGTCGGGCCACCGTCATTAAATAACTTTGGTTATTGAGAGGTCATGGGTGCAGTTCTCTCAACATTCTCGAGGTCAGGCTCCATGGTTGAGCCAGCATGAAGTGATCATGTCTAGTGGATTTTCCTAGTATAAATATTATGTGGACATAGTGACTTTTCATGGTACAAATATTATGTGGATGTAGGAGTCACTGATCTCTGAGGTCCATGAACCACCAAAAAAAAAAAAAAAATCATTTATTAAATTGACCTTTATTACATATGCATTATGTTATGCTCTTGACCTACAAGAAATTCCAGAATACCAAAAATGAAAAGAAATATAACCCAAAACACATAATAAAATGAGAAAAACAACAAGTGTTTTATTATTCAGAAATAGATTCAATGTTCACTTGTCTCTTCGAGGGGGAAACCTCCAATAGAGCAGAGCTCGATTACAATAGGACTCGATGATCTTTCCCTTACTAACTACGATTATTTATAGTTAAATGACCTCCAAAAACCTAATGAGTAGTGGTCCTTTGCATAACATGGGTTAACCACTTTATTTATTAACTATGACCTATTTGCAACTAACTGTGGTCCCTTTCTTAAATGTGGGTTAACCACTTACATTTATTAATACGAGCTTTATTGACTCTCTAACTAACTATGACTATGACTCGACACGTTGGGCTTATTACATAAATAAAGTGGTTAGGGTTGGACCATAACATGCCCTCCCCCATCAAAAGTAGCCTTGTCCTCAAGGTTGAAGCTGCAAAAACTACAGAAGAATAATGGTTGGTTCCCACGTTGCATCATCTGGAGAGGTGTCTTTCCACTTGACGAAGACTTCCTTGTTCGTGCAGCTGCGGAGATGTCTTTCATGGGTATTGAGGACCTGTTTTGGTTGGAGCCAGAGTGAACCTTCCTCATCCAATTAGGGTAGACTTGTTTAAATTTTGCAATTGTTCCCCACCACTTTCTTGAGGTATCATACATGGAAGACCAGATGGATTTTTGAAGTTGGTGGCAAGGCCAATTTGTAGGCAACTGCTACAATGCGCTGAAGTATCTCATAAGGTCCATAGAATTTTGGTGCTAGTTTCTAGTAGCCCATTTCTTTGAGATATGTTTTCTTATATGGTTGCAGTCGCATGAATACCTAATCCCCTTCTTGAAATGTGCACTCAGAATGATGTTGGTCTGCCTGTTGCTTCATTCGATTCTAAGCTTGATGTAGATTATCATGGAGATGAATTATCATGGCAGCATAGTTCTATAGGATTTGATCAACTGCCTGCACCTTAGAAAATCCAGGGATATAAGAAATAGGTGAAGGTGGGAGTTGGCCATACACTGCCTCGTATGGAGTCATCTTGGTGGCTTCATGATAGTTAGTATTATACCACCATTCAGCTAAAGGTAGCCACTGTACCCATTGATGTTTCTTTTCTGAAGTGAATCACCTTAGATATGTCTCCAAACATTTGTTGATTGCTTCTGTTTGACCATCGGTTTGGGGATGATAGGCGATACTTAGTTGGAGTTGTGTGCCTTGTAGCTTGAAAAGTTCTTGCCAAAATTTTCTGGTGAAAGTGGGGTCGCGATCAGACACAATGGAAGTCGGCATGCCATGTAGTTTGAAGATCTAGTCCATGAAAGATTGAGCCACCAAAGTGGGGGTAAATGGGTGGGGTAGAGCACAAAAATGAGCATATTTAGAAATTTTTTCCACAACCACCATGATAACAGATTTGTTGCCCGACTTTGGGAGACTAGTGATGATATCCATGGAAACATTCATCCAGATAGAGGCAGGGAGTGGTAATGGTTGTAAGGTTCCGAGTAACTTGACTATTTCTCCACGTTGACACACATCACATTCAGCTACAAAAGTAAGAATGTTGTTTTTCATGCCAGTCCAAAAGAAAGAACGATGAGCACGATCATAAGTCTTCTGAAAGCCTAAATGCCCTGCAGTTGGAGATGAGTGCAACTCTTCCAAAATGCGGGTTTTGAGGGTGGATGTCGGTGATATAACTACTCGATCCTTGAAGAGAAGAATATCATCCTTCCAAGAGTATTCGACTAAGGAATTTTGATCTTCTCTCAAGTTATTAATAAGTTGGGAGAGAGGGGTGTGAGAACCATTCCTTGCGGGCCTCTTCAATCCAATCTGGTATGGGAAGAGAGATTGATAGAAGGGTGATTTCATGCTCCGAATTTAAACAGGAAGGAAAAAAATTACATATATAACCATAAATATAGAGATGTAGCAAAAATAACACTTCCTTTCATTAATATCAAATAATGAAATATACTTACAAACATAATGGAAATGAGACTAGCTCGGGCGATGGTAGCTTATCTCTGAGAAGAGATGTGGTGACTACATGCCTCTGAACTAAGTTACAATGAGGCTCAAGGGCACTTTTATTATTGAACAATAAGAGAAAACCCTAAATAGACAAAACCCTAACCCAAGGAGATGTAACACCAAGAGTTTATGGACCCTGTTGGGGTTAGTTGGGAAACCAACTTCCCGGGGTCGTAACTTGGTCATATTATCTCCGTTTGATGCGCATGATACCTTGTTGGAAAGGTATCTCTGAGGATTACAACTGAAAACATGATTTATATGAAATATATTAGTGGAATATTCCCAAAAAAATGTCATTTAGGGCCTCAAAACGACTCTGGAAGTTCAGGACCCAAAAAACGGCCAAAAATAGTAAATTGTGTTATAATTAAGGAAACTAAAAAACTGAAAGAAACAATGGTGGGGGGTCCAAGTGGAATAGGTGGGTGGCCACAAATATCCACCTAGATCATTTCATCCTCAAATTGGCATGATAAAGCATCACCTACTACATTGTCATGCCCTTTCTTATAAATTATCTCATAATCATATCCGAGCATTTTGGTCAGCCATTTATTTTTCTGTGGCGATGATAGAAGTTGCTCCAAAAAATGTTTTAGTCTTTGATGTTCCGTGCATATTTGGAAACGTCACCCCAACAAGTATGGTCGCCAGGTGTCTACAGCATGTAGGATTGCCATCATTTCTTTCTCATATGTAGATTGACCCAAATGTTTTCCACTCAGTTGTTTGCTAGTGAAGGCCAATGGTTGACCTTCCTACATTAATATAGCACCAATACCAATACCGGAAGCATCACATTCAATGAAAAAAGATTTGGTGAAGTCTGGTAGGGCCAATATGTGAGTGGAGCACATGGCATGTTTGAGAGCCACAAACGCCTACTGAGTTACCTCAGTCTAGAGAAATGAATTTTTCTTGAGAATATTAGTGAGGGGTCTAGTAATGTGACCATAATTGCAGAAAAATTTGCGATAGTAGCCAGTGAGACCCAAGAATCCCCTCAAACTCTTCAAGTTTCTTGGTTGGGCCCAATCTTGCACTGCTTATATCTTTTTTGGATCAACCCTCACTCTTTCACGACCCAAAATGTGTCCCAAATACTTGACTTCTTCCACGCCCAAAGAGAACTTGGATAATTTGAAAAATAATTTGTGATTCTGGAGTAGTTGCAAGATTAGGTCTACATGTTGAAGATGTTTTCCCCAGGTTAGGCTGTAGATAAGAATGTCATCAAAGAAGATGAGGACAAATTTTTGGAGATATGGTTTCAGCAGGTGGTTCACGAGGCTTTGAAAAGTAGATGGAGTTGTTATCTCTGCTATGCAGCGCTGACTTTCTAAGGTTAGAAAGAAGCATGGTCTATTTGATTGTGTCCAAAGGGGGCTCACATTGGTCACTCTTCCCTTCCTTCCTTCACCCCGCTCACCTCTAAACCTTTCCCATTCCCTAAATAAACCCTCTAAAACTCGACAAAATTCCCTTAGCCTCAGCCCCAAGCGCAAAACCCCAAAGCCCCCATAAAACCCTACCATATGTCTTCGCACGTTCATAACTCGTCACGCCGCATCCCCACCATTGATCACCCCCGCTGATCCAACAGCTCCTGTCGCACCCAATAAAGGTGACCCGCTCTACCACTTTCCACCATTAGATCATCTCCGCCAAGATCTGACGGTCTTCACATTCATCGCGCTAGCAACTTGATCGAGCGATAGCACGCGATGAGAGCGGTTTTTCTCTCTCATCCACTGCTACGTGTCGATCATTGAATGGAATCACTCGGCCCTAGGCATTTACCACTCAGCGCCTGAAAGCGGTGTGATAAAACCATTACCACCTGACCAAACCGCCCTCACCCATTAAACGCCTGTGTAACTCCGTCACCCGATGACCGTCCAATCTGTTCGCTGGAGATCCAATGACCCTAACACACCCTGCTCCCACCTCGGCTGATAGCCTCTGCCGAGCCATCTCCACTGTTCATTTCCTCGATCCGACGGTCATCCTTCTCTCATCCCAACTATCCGTGTACCCATGCATTCAATGTCTTATGACCATTCTGTTGCCCAAAGAAGGAGATGACCAGATCTGCCAGCATCAATTACAATAATATCCCTAACAACCATATTTAACATAAAGCATGGCCAAGGGAGAAAAGGACACAACATGACTCTATAACTAAATTTATCAGTCATGGACTCCACCGGTACGAGCACTCCAACCACCTAAAGGACAGCACGACACCTAAACAGATCGAATTCACCCACTGAAACAAGCAACCTCGTTTAGAGACTCCATCAGGCGGTTAAATGCAGTTGGTGGTCAATTATGACCCCTCCATACCTAAATGGCCAAGTGCCATTGTAACGAAGACTTATAAATATCCAGGAGCAATATGTAATCAAGGTTGGCATTTGATGTAAGGTTCAACTTTTGGAAACTGTAGAAATTTTATCACTTGCAGCGTCTCATCTTCATTTTCAGCAAATACAAGCTTCTTTTGCTGTTAACTACTCACTGTCCCTTTTCCTCTGTTCTAAGCTTGTGCATGATATGATGTGTTCTTGATCTCTTGATATTTAGCACTAGATAACTGTCATCTTATCTCTATGTTAGAATCTCAAATTCATCACTGAATAGGTTGCTTAGGTTTCTTTCTATCTAATGCAAGAGAGCTATCATCCTGTCTTTGCATTAATAGATTAGATTTGCAGGTTTTTGTACTAGTTGCAGCCGGCCATCACATGGCCTTGTGTATCTGTTGGTGTGGTTAGTATTCTCCATATTCACTCAATATCTAAAACTGTGAGCATTGGTGATCTAAAGCCTTGTAGTATGAGGGTGTTCATGCATGTTTGGAGTGAAACAAAGTATAAGTGGTTATCTGGCTTGAACCAAACCATCATTCCTTCCATTAAAACCTTGCAACAATAGTTGGATTTATATGTTACCAGGCATCTCCGAGCTATAACCTAGGAGAGTTTCTTGGAATCCTAACATAATCGGCGCCACTGCTGGGGAGAGGAGATTGAAGCTCAGCTTCCCTGGGAGAACGACACAGATCCAACTTTGATAATAGACAAATTCTAGACACATTTTTGGTTGTAATCATCTATCTGGCAACTCTACTGGAGGACCAACCTTTTGGCAACTCCACATCACAATTCTGGCTTTGTGAGACATACCTGGAGAAATCCTCAAAAATCACCATCTGACCCAGCACCTGACCCCGAGAAGATTGTCAAGCAAAGAAAGACATTACAAAAAGGAGCATCAAGACCGGGTAAGCATAAACAATCTTATGTATCTCTGCAAGAAAGGCTTGTAACTGAGCACGCACATGTTGAAAATATAGAGCCTAGCACTACCAGTGAAGAAATACTCTTAGAGATTCATAAAGCTCCATATTCAATAAGTTCCCCTGTGGATATTTGCCCACAGAAAACCTCCCTTCCAGTCCATCATATTCCTTTAGCCCTGTCAGTCATTTCTCAACTCCCTACCTTTCAAATTGCCAGTACCCTTCCATCTACCCTAGTCATGGCAGGTCCACAAGCACCCACCAAAATGGAAAGAATCATAGCTGCTAGGTATGGACCCCTGGTCCTACCTATTCCTTTTAATGCCATGCTTGCAGGAGAATATCAGAAATACATGCCTAAGTTCACTGGTACAGAGGGAGTAACCGTTGAAGAACACCATGAGTCTTTTTATAGCTATGCTGATAACCTAGATATCAGTGAAGATGATGTTTGGATGAGAGTATTCGTCCAAAGCCTTGATGGAGAGGCTCGAAAGTGGTTCAGATAATTGACCCCTAGGTCTATAACAGACGTTGAAGCATTAGATGATGTGTTTTTAAAGCATTGGGGAGATAAGAAAGATCTGTTATATTACCATACTGAGTTTGGCAACCTGAAAAGGGAAAATGGGGAGTCATTGTCTAACTTTAATAAAAGATTCAATCGTATGTATAGCAAGATACTAGCTGAAGTGAAGCCTACCCCCACCTTTGCCAAACTCACCTATGCCAATGCCTTTGATTCTGATTTCTGCCTGCTATTAAGAGAGAGAAGATGTGCTTCCCTAGCTGAAATGCAAGATGCAGCCTTGGAGGTTGAATCCAATATCATGGCTACAGAGAAACTCAAAGGACATGCTGATAGAAGGAGGTAGAGAGGTGAGTCTTCCTCTTCTTCTTCATCTTCAAAACCCAAAATAGACAAAATGACTAAAATGATAGAGTCATTGGCTGCTGAAATATCCAAATTGAAGGTTGAGAAGAGTTCTGGGAAAGCAAGGCTTCCTAATACATTTGTTCCTAGAAATCCAAATCCATAAAGAAGAGAAAATGAACAATTGCAGATCATTCAGAGGGGTAAAGAGGCCAGTGAAGAACAAAGGGTTAAGACTCCTTTCCAAAACGTGGTCATGGAGGAGGAGCAGTTTGATGAAGAGGATGAGATTCACTGCATGGAAGACAAGGGCAGTGCTGCCTTTTTTACATTAGCTGCCTATGAGGAGTCATTACTCGGGGACCAGACCAATCAAGAGTGGGACATAGAAACTGTTCTGCAGATTGAAGACCAGCAGAGATATAACTTGAGGTCAAGAATGAGTAATGTCAAAGAGAATCCTGCTCAAAGAGCTGTTGTCCCCACAAAGCAGCAAATTAGCAAGCAGAAACGACCAATGGCTGATCCCATCATCGTCAAAACACCAAGTCAAGAGGTAAAAGGCCCCGACAGGTCCCCTTCCCCTTTTAGTTTCGAATCAGAAGTCCAGAAGTTAAAAATATATGTACCTCTGATAGAACTTGTAAAGAGTGAGGTCTTTAAGAAGCCCATCCTTGATGCCCTTGAGTTGAAAGCCACACAAGCATCCAATGACTATGTGAATTTACAAGATGATAAACCTGCAGTTGTGGTTAGGCCCATGACTGAACCTGCTGATGACAATTCCCCATCATTTTATGTCTCTTTGACCATTCATGACAAAATCCTCCATAACTTCCTGCTAGACACAGGTGCCAGCCATAATCTGATGCCCAAAGCTGTCATGGAAGAGTTAGGCCTTGATATTACTAGACCTTATCATGACTTGTTCTCCTTTGATTCAAGGAAGGTGAAATGTCTGGGGTTAATTAAAGACTTAGCTATCACCTTAACTCCGCTGCCCATGAAAAGCATGATGATGGATATTGTGGTAGCAGATGTCCCCCCTAAGTTTGGTATGTGACTTTCCAGAGGTTGGATTAAGAGGTTGGGTGGGACATTGCAAAATGACTTGTCTTATGCCACTGTCCCAGTTTTTGGAGGAGAAAGCAGAAGACTATATAGGGAAGCTCAGCTGGCCTATATCATCAGTGATGAGAAGAATCCCACTAATCATCCCATTTACGCTATGGACACTGATTTTGGAGCATGTATTCTCCAAATTGAAGAATACCATAGGGCCTCGGCGCAGCTCAAGAAACCAGTATGCCAGGCCATGAAAGAGGAAGGGACACAGGCTTGGGATATGTTCTTTGATGGAGCCTATTCAAAGGAAACTGCAGGAGCAGGAGTGGTGCTGGTGTCTCCAAAACAAGAAAGCACACATCTGTCTTTTAAACTGACTTTTCAGGTCACCAACAATATAGCAGAGTATGAGGCTCTGATATTGGGTTTAAACGCTACCAAAGACATGGGAATCAGAGACATAAAGGTGTTTGGAGATGCTAATCTCATCATTCAACAAGTGAACAAAACTTTCCAAGCAAGGCACCCAAGGCTAAAAGCATATAGAGATGAGGTATGGAGACTCAAAGATGCTTTTGATAGATTTTGTATCTCATATATTCCTAGAGTTAAAAATCAACTTGCTAATTCCCTTGTTGTGTCTACTAGCATGTTCATCCCTCCCATGCCCCCTAGATTGTCTTATCAAGTTCAGGTAAAATATAGACCATCCTTGCCTGATAATGTTCAGTACTGGAAAGTTTTTGAGGATGATGATGAAGTAAATAGGTTTCTGCAAGTCATTGATGAATTCTCTGAAATGAAAATTGATTAAGAGAATGAAACCTTGGAGGAATGTCCCCGGCCCCAGCTAAGGAACAAAATTGGCCAAGACAGTATTGTACAGTTGCCTAGCAATCATATACCTAAAGGGCTAGTGCCCCTATAGAAGCTGTTTGACCATAACCACGTGCCTCATAAGGCTGCCCAAAAATAAAAATCAGTCTATTGTCCATAGGCATAGCATAGGGAGTCCAGATCATCTTAAGTATATAAATCTGTCCACCCATTTGTCCACTGCCCAAAGTTTTGAGTACTGCACCTTAATGAAGCAATTTGTTGATGTCTTTGCCTGGGAATATAGTGATCTTAAAACTTATGACAAAAATATCATTCAGCATAAGATCCCATTGGAGAAAGACACCATTCCTTTCAAACAAAAGCTGAGACCCATAAATCCTTTGCTCCTCTCGCTGATTGAAAAAGAAATCAAGAAGTTTTTGGCTGTCAAAATCGTAGTTCCTCTGAGATATTCAAAGTGGGTAGCCAACTTGGTAGTGGTGAGGAAGAAAAGTGGAGAAATCAAGCTGTGTGTTGATTTCAGGAACCTGAACAAATGCTCTAAGAAAGACAACTATCCCCCACCAAAGATGGAACATTTGCTATAGAAAGTCTCAGGGGCCAAAGTTATGTCTTTCCTGGATGGATTTTCAGGGTATAACCAAGTTTCCGTAGATCTAGATGACCAAGAAAAGACTGCTTTCACAACTCCTTGGGGCACTTTTATGTACTTCAGGATGCCCTTTGGGCTGATGAATGCTAGGGATACCTTTCAGAGAGCCATGGATATAATGTTCGTGGGAGAGAAGGATAAGTTTGCCCTTGTCTATCTAGATGATATAACAGTATACTCCAGCAGCCATCAAGATCATTTGCAGCATTTGAAGAAAGTGTTTTTGAAGTGCAGAAGGATTGGGATATCAATGAATCCTAAGAAGTCACAATTTGATTTAAAAGAGGGCAAGCTTCTAGGACACATTGTTTCTGCTGCAGGTGTCAAGATTGACCCAGAGAGAGTGAAGGCGATACAGGCTTTGTCTGTCCCAAGATCAAAAAAGGACATCTAATCCTTTCTGGGCAAAATAAATTTTGTAAGGAGGTTTATTCCTAATTTTGCAGAATTGGTGAAACACATCACCTCTATGCTGAAAAAGGGATCAAAGGTCAAATGGAATGATGCAGCAAGAAGATCTTTTGAAGCCATCAAAAGAGCTATTATGGAAGCCCCCACTTTGATCAGCCCAGACTATAGCAACGAGTTCCATATCTTCTCCTTTGCTTCCGGTGACACCCTTGCAGCAGTGTTATTGCATAAATATGATGGGAATTTAGAGCATCCAGTGGCATTTTTTAGCAAAACCTTAAGGGATGCTGAACTAAGGTATGATATTATCGAAAAACAGGCTTATGCTCTTATCAAATCTTTAAAAGCTTTCCGAATCTACATTCTGCACTCCAAGGTAATTGCATATGTGCCCTCTGCTTCAGTAAAGGATGTCCTAACGCAGCCAGATGTTGATGGAAGAAGGGCTAAATGGATTGCAAAGCTTATTGAATTCAACATAGAATTGAAGCCCACTAAGCTTGTCAAGGGCCAGGGCCTTTCTTAGCTGATGTCTGAAGAAAATTGCAAAATTCTTGACATAAATTGCATGGGCACAAATTCAGAGGATGGAAAGATAGAAGAAGCAACAGTAGGACAAGGACATGACCGGTTGTTGGCTGAAAATCTAGCTTCTTGTGAATGGTATTCTAGAATAGCTCAATTTTTGCTGAAGCTAGAAGTTCCTCCAGGCCTTAGTTCAAGCCAAGCTAGGACTATTAAGCTTAGAACAACAAGGTTATGTATTCATGAAAACTTGCTTTATTGGAGGGATCCATCTGGAGTCATTTTAAGATGTCTGGACAAAGAAGAATCTATGGAGGTCATGCATCAGTTTCATTCCAGCATCTGTGGAGGACATCACTATTGGAAAACCATAGCCCACAAGATCCTCAGAGCTGGGTATTATTGGCCCACTCTATTTTCCAATGTCTTTTCATTTGTAAGATCCTGTGACAAATGCCAGTGGTTTGAAGGAAAATAGCAGTTAAAGTCCTTACCCTTGAAGCCAATACATGCCAATGGCCCTTTCCAGCAGTGGGGCTTGGATTTCATAGGGGAAATTAATCCACATTCTAGTGGCCAGCACAAATGGATCTTAGTAGCCACTGACTACTTCACTAAGTGGATTGAGGCCATCCCTACTAGGAAAGTTGATCACCATGTTGTCATGAAGTTCTTGACAGAAATTATTTTCACCAGTTTGGTTGTCCACATAAATTGGTTATAGAAAATGCAACAACTTTCAGGGCAAAAGAGTTGGTGGACATGTGTGACTCAATGGGCATTAAGCTAGTGCATTCCACCTCATATTACCCTTAAGGTAATGGTCTAGCAGAATCATCCAATAAGAGCCCGATAAGGATAATCAAAAAGCTGTTGGAAGACAACAAAAGGAACTAGGATTCCAAGCTGAAGTTTGCATTGTGGGTTGATAGGGTGACCACAAAGAAATCCACAGGGAATTCTCCATTCCAGCTGGTATACAGCACTGAGGCTGTATTCCCAATCTAGTTGACCCTCCCTGTGGCCAAGTTCTTGCAGGAAGAGCAGAATGAGGAAAATGACATGGAAAAGAGGATTAGTGACTTAATTGAAGTGCATCAAATCAAAGATCAATTGATTGAAAAATTTGCAGCACATCAAAAGAGAATCAAGGAAGCTTTTGACAGAAAGGCAAAGATGGACAATTTTCAAATTGGAGACTTGGTTCTTAAATGGGATGCTCTGAAGGAAAAGAAAGGAAATCATGGGAAGTTTGATGCTCTGTGGACTGGACCTTTTGTCATTGCTCAGGTCTAAGGGAACAACACTTTCATGCTGCAAAGTATGGAAGGAGAAATAGTTTTTGATGGCCCAGTCAATGGGTGGTTTTTGAAAGTTTATGTTAATTAAGGCCTTTAGGCCTCAGCATTGTAAATATGTTCTTTTTACAAGTTTTAGTGTAGGTTTAGTTTGACTCCATGCCTAATGGAACACTAGGAAATATTGTTGATCTTGTTTTTGTATGAAAGACAGTGGTCTACGGTTCTTGAAACCTCACAGGGAGGCTTTCATCCCCAGAAGGAGCCAATGTTATCTCTGCTATGCAGCGCTGACTTTCTAAGGTCAGAAAGAAGCATGGTCTATTTGATTGTGTCCAAAGGGGGCTCACATTAGTCACTCTTCCCTTCCTTCCTTCACCCCACTCACCTCTAAACCTTTCCCATCCCCTAAATAAACCTTCTAAAACCCAAAAAAATTCCCTTGGCCTCAGCCCTAAGTGCAAAACCCCAAAGCCCCCATAAAACCCTACCATATGTCTTCAAACGTTCGTAACTCGTCATGCCGCATCCTCGCCATTGATCACCCCCGCCGATCCAACGGCTTCCATCGCACCCAATAAAGGCGACCCACTCTACCACTTTCCATTGTCAGATCAACTCCACCAAGATTTGACAGTCTTCGCATTCATCGCACTGACAACTTGATCGAGCGATAATGCGCGATGAGAGTAGTTTTTCTCTCTCATCCACTGCTACGTGTCGATCATTGAATGGAATCACTCGGCCCTGAACATTTACCACTCAGTGCCCGAAAGCAATGCAATAAAACCATTACCACCCGACCAAACCGTCCTCGCCCGTTAAACGCCCATGCAACTCCGTCACCCAATTATTGTCCAATCTGTCCGCTGAAGATCCAACGGCCTTAACACACCTCGCTCCCACCTCGACCGATAGCCTCCATTGAGCCATCTCCGCCATTCATTTCCCCGATCTGACGGTCATCCTTCTCTCATCCGAACTGTCCGTGTACCCATGCATTCCACGTCCTATGACCATTCTATTGCCCGAAGAAGGAGATGATCAGCTATGCCAGCATCAATTATAGTAATATCCTCAACAACCATATTTAACATAAAGCATGACCAAGGGAGAAAAGGACACAACACGACTCTGTAACTGAATTTATTAGTCATGGACTCCATTGGTACGAGCACTCCAACTACCTAAAGGACAACACAGCACCTGAACAGATCAAATTCACCCACTGAAACAAGCAACCTCATTCAGAGACTCCATCAGGTGGTTAAATGCTGTTGGTGGTCAATTATGACCCCTCCATGCCTAAACGGCCAAGTGCCATTGTAACGAAGACTTATAAATATCCAGGAGCAAGATGTAATCAAGGTTGGCATTTGATGTAAGGTTCAACTTCTGGAGATTGTAGACATGTTGTCACTTGCAGCGTCTCATCTTCATTTTCAGCAAATACAAGCTTCTTTTGTTTTTAACTGCTCACTGTCCCTTTTCCTCTGTTCTAAGCTTATGCCTGATATGCTGTGTTCTTGATCTCTTGATATTTAGCACTAGATAACTATCATCTTATCTCTATGTTAGAATCTCGAATGAATCACTAAAAAGGTTACTTAGGTTTCTTTCTATCTAATGCAAGAGAGTTGTCATCCTGTCTTTGCATTAATAGATTAGATTTGTAGGTTTCTGTATTAGTTGTAGCCAGCCATCACATGGTCTTGTGTATCTGCTGGTGTGGTTAGTATTCTCCATATTCACTCAATATCTAAAACTATGAGCATTGGTGGTCTAAAGCGTTATAGTCTTGAGGGTTTTCATGCATGTCTGGAGTGAAATAAAGTAGAATTGGTTATCTGGCTTGAACCAAACCATCATTCCTTCCATTAAAACCTTGCAACAATAGTTGGATTTATATGTCACCAAGGATCTCCGAGCTACAACCTAGGAGAGTTTCTTGGAATCCTAACAGGAGAGTGGTGGGCCCCAGTATTGCAGCAATAATGCTGCAACTCCTGGGACTCCCTTCTTTAACTTTATCAACCCGGTACTTCGTAACAAACTTGGAAGCGATGGTGCTGTATGCACAAGTACTAGCTCTTGCCGCAGCTATCACTTGGTCAGCTGGCACAAGTCCACTAGGGGCTCAAGCCAACTTCTATGAGCTCTGAGAAGAAGCTTTCTAACGGATGGATGAAAGATAATTTAAGGAAGGCTGATCTACTTGCAGAAAGAAATTGAAAAGCTAAAAGAAAACGCAAACCCTAGCAAACCCTAATTTTACCAGCTAGCTCTACTGATGCAAGAAAGAGGATGCAAGCTACTGGGAGAGATGCCATTGACTTCTAAGAAGATGAAATGCATGTGTCTAAGCTACTTTTATACTCAAATCTGAAAGAACCATCTTTTTGTATTTTTGAGTAAGTTGGCAGAATTATTATGCATGCGATTTAACTGTTTTTGACTGTGCAGAGGTGGATTGGTGAGAGGAAATACTTGGAGGAGGTCAGGAAGGTTCAAAGAGGGCCTAAGGGGTCCCTAACACCCTTCGAGAGAGTTTCACGGAGTTTGGCTACCAAGAAACCTCATTCGTGAGGGGTTCTACAGGATGTTCTGGAATTTCTACAGGATGTTCTGTAATTTTCTATAGGATGTTCCGAAAAGTGGATTTTGGAGGGTTGATGGAGGAAAAATGGTGGGAAAGTGGAAATGGAGGTTGGATAATGATGTTAAGGTGTTTAGGACCTGGCGCATGAGGCTAAGGAGCGATTGGATTTTGTTCAAGGATGGAGGAAGCGATGATGCACAAGAATGTATAAATTAGGGCAAAGTGGGAAAAGTATGGAAAATGAAGGGTAGGAATCATGGATTAAGGGTTGGAGCAGATTATCTGATGGAGGAAAGGTAGATAGAGAGGTAATACAGGTGATCTGCACACAATTTTCTAAAATTGACCAAACAAAGACTATGCAAACCCAAGATCTAGCTATCTTGACCTAATTTGACCTAAATAACAGCAAGGAAAATGAACAGCAGTTCATTTGCAACGAAATAATGTGAAATGCTATGCAAACTAAGCAATCAAGACTCTGAACATGTAACCAACTTCTGTAAATAAAAATCGAACACTAATGATTGCATGGCGAAGCAAAGACTGTGTTTTTGTTGGCAGCAAGGTCACCTTGATCCCAGCTCCTGATCCCACTGAGGGAGAGGTGAAATCAGAGGTGCTTAATGGCCTTTTTCTGAAGCTCTTCCCTGTTAATAACCTATCAAATCAATCTGAACATAAAAAGCCTTTTTAATCATCAAAAGCAATCTAAATAACAAAGCAAGACTTAAATCTAAATAGCAGATTTCATTCTAAGAATGCAGCAAAGACACATAAAGATAAACAAAGGAGGTACTGGGCACTTGAGATGGGCCCAACCCCAATAGCTACAGCCTCCTAAGAGAGATTTAGAGCTGGTGCAAAGCTGGATTCATCTTTATTGATCAAAAGAATAGTTACATTCCAAAAACTATCCACAAGGAAAACTTGAAAATGTGCTGAAATGCAAAGCTAATCTACTGCCTAAGAAATGACTAAAATCGAACTACAAACTAGCTAACTTCTGCCTACAAAGTGACTAACTGAAATGAGGCCCTAAGCCCTCTTATTTATACAAATTGAGGACCCCAACAGCCCTCCTAAACTTTAGGAACTCGGCTGCCAAAACTTGTAGTTAACAACACTTTTACTAGAACTTGCTCGACTGCCCTTGTGATGATCGATTTGGTGGCCCTTGAACTCCGAGATGATGGTGGAGAATTCGAGGTAAAGGCCCATAAATGAAGGGGAAACCTTCCTACAAATCCTCTCCCTTGTTCTCCCACGAATTTGGCTACCAAGTGCTCATTAAAACCTTTGATTTTGTCTCAAAATTGACTAAAAATCTGCACAAAGCACCCATTAGACTTGTTGGCATAATGACTAACCCAATTCACTCTATTACCATAAATATAATAAAAAACATGCAATAAACTAATGAGAATGGCGGATTAAGTCAAATTAGGAGGTTGAATGAGCCCATATAATTATCCATTTTTGGGGCTCATCATCACCCCCCTACTGAAAGTGTTGCTCATCCTCTGAGCAACCAATCTATCTCCTCATCTTTGATGGCCCTGGTGGCCTCCCTGTCATGCCAAGCTTATGAAGTGATGTCCTCTTCCCGGTCATGAAACCATGCTTTTCTCTCTGCTTCTTCCCACTGCATGTGCTCCTTTTCCTAGAGAATTCTCAGCGTCCTGTAGAACTGTCTCAACATCCTGTAGAGAGGCCTTTGTGTCCAACATTTTCATTCTTTCTCTCCAGGTGGATATCTTTGGGCTTCCCCAGTCATAGGTGATGGATGCCTTTGAGGGAGACCTCTCCTTTTGTGTAGTTGGGGTGTCTACCATTGTAATTGGCTCTTTAGATTATGGTTGGGGTCTGCTAGTTTTTATCCTCACGCTCCTTCTCGCTTTAATATACAGGGAAGGCTCCCTCTTTCGCTTCCCCTTCTGCTTGGGAGATGTGCTTAGGGTGGCCAGAATAGCTGTTGCCTCCCTAGCTAAAATCTCGGCCGATTTCTCCTTCTGCTGCCCTTTCCCCAGACTTCCTGTAGAAAGTCCTGTAGTGGCTGTTTTCTAGCTTCCTATAGAAGCAGTTTTCTGGCTTCCTGTAGAAATAGTCTGTTGGCTTCCTGTAGAACCAGTTTTCCCTAATTTGGCTTGCTTGGCTGGGGGTGCCTTCTCTTTGACTTGTGCTGTGGTTGCCTTGGGTGTGCCTTTACTTGTTTGTACTTTTTCAGTCCTCTCTGCCCGAGTTTGCAACCGCTTCTCCCTTGGCGTTTGTGTGTTTACTCCACTCACAGCTTTGGCCTCAGCAGCTTGTCCTTTTTCTTGCTTTTCCTCTTGCCTTTCCTGTTCTCTCTGTGGTGGTCTGTCCTAGGTTTCCTGCAATTTCCTGGAATCTAAGGGTTCCTTCCTGATAAACCCTCCTGGCATGATGAAAATGATCTGTTTTGGCTTGTGCTCTGATCAGAAGGGGAATTCTGTGTATGGTTTCCTCCACAAAACTTGGAAGACAGTATCTCTCAGGTGTTTATATTTCACTTTGCACCAAATCCCTGGTTAGAATGCTATTGCTGCCCAAAACTCGACTGTCAAAAGGGAATTAGGCTCTCACAGACAGAGTGTAGAGCTTGATTTTTATCCCCAACCACATAAAAGTCACATTTTTTTATGCACAGGTTAGCCCTTACAGTGGTTTATCATGTCTTATAGGAAGAATTTGTTAATAGGAACCGTGGAGGAGAATGTGACGCAGAACCAATTGGAAAAACTCCGCGTATCACACAGGCGAGCTACTATTCTTGACCCATAGGCAGATTTGCTTCTAATTCTCCTACTCCAGACAGTTTAATTCACCGCCTTTCGAAATATCATGCATGAGAATGGTGTTTTTCAAGCCTACCTCTTTCGGGACTCCCAATTTGTCGAAGAAAAATCCAGGCTTTTCTGCTCTGGAAGGCTTTGCTGTACTTTCCTGTAGAACGTCTTCCTGTAGAACGCTGGCCGGCTTTTGTAGGATGTCTCTGCACCTCTAAACGATCTTGGTATGTGGGAGAATTTTGAACAGGCCGAAAAACTTGGCGAAGGATGTCGGTTTAACAGAATTTAGAGGCAGAGGACGTGTACTTCGGCCGAAGAGGTTTGCAAGTGTAAATGAACAATAGTTAACGTGAGTCTTCAGCCGAGCATTTTGAATTACGACGCAATTCGCGGCGAGGGGATGAGGTGGAAAAATGTGTGTTGTCTTTATTCGAACTGCAGTGATGTTATGAACTGCATGTTCTCTTCTATCTGTTAATAATTTGATGTCCTGTGCGTTGGAGTTCAACACGTCTACCACTACCTGTGCTTTTCAAATTTCACGTGAACGACTATACACGTATGCTGTGTGATTTTTTCCTGGATGAGTGCAATCGAATTTGGCTAGCTTCCTAGCTGAATCCCACCACCTCATTCGTTCATGCAGTGCTTAGATTAGATTCATGCAATAGAGGAATGAGTTTTAGTCACATACTTGGAAGTCGAATGTGGTTTTCGTGAGGTGATGTGGCCTTTCATTTGCTGCATGCATTGGTTTCTGTGGTTGCATGAGGGCTTGGTGGCTGATTCATGGCTATTTTTTCTTGTGCAGGTATCCTCTGGCCGGATCCATGTTGTAGGAGCTGGCTTCACGTTTAGATCTGCACCCTCAAGTTGCTGCTGATGAATTTTCACAGTACCGAGACTTGTTTTCGCCATTGCTCCCGAACGATAGACCGGATCGATCCGAAACTTGCTGAGCATGTTCCTATCATCATTATGCACCTCCCATAGTAAAATTGCGATCAATGGATGCACAAGTTTCGAGAAAAATGGAAAATGGCTCAAGATTCCAGAGATCAATTTCTCAGAAACCGTGCATCCGAATTGGCTGAAACTTCTTGGGTAGGTGACTATCACCCATATGCATCTCCCCATGAAATAGGTTTTGAAACAGATGCATGGATAGGGAGAAAATGCAAAAATGGCTGGAGGTGATGGAGGCTGATTTCTTGGAAACCGTGCACCGGAATTGGCTGAAACTGCTCAGGCATGTTGCCATCATCCCTATACAACTCCCTGTGAAATGGTTTTGCAAATGGATGCACGGTTTTCAAGCTAGGGAAAAAACAAATTTCAGCACTAGGTATTTTTGCTTCAAGGCATTCTGCAGTTTTGTTGCATGGTAAGAAAAATGAGCTCAGGCTATAATGCAGACTTGGAATTCATTGATGCAGAGTCTAGATGGAGCTTGGACAGGTAGAGTGTGCGAGACTTCGTTTCTTGACTTGTCACTTAAGAATTCTTGCTGTCAATCTGAGGCAAACAGGGTTTCTTGTATGACTGTGCAGGAACACATAACCAGGTGGGTGCAATGGAGGTGGAAAGAGATGGAACAGGGCACCACATGGTGTTGGATTGCATAAAGGTGTGGCTGTAAGCCTAACAAACTGATCCCAACCATCAGATTCTCTTTCAAAATTGAATTTGGCTCATCTGAAGGTTCTATAGGATGTTTCCTGTAGAAATTCAAAACTTCCTGTAGAAAGCCCAAAATTTCCTGTAGAAAGCCCAGAACTTCCTGTAGAAAGCCTAATCTTGACCTGAATGTGACCAAATCCTAGGAGAGGTGAGTATCCATGGAGGGAGTGTCCGAAGGGATGTCTTGGAGCCTGGTATGGACTTCTTTCCTCGTTTTGCACGCCCCTCTTTTCCTGCAAAGTATTCACTGCAACCTGCAATTTTTCACAGAGATTAGTCCTACTTTTTTTTTTTTTTGAAAAACAACTAGGGCACCTCATGGAGGTTTTCACCCTAATTGCCTGCCTTGGGCGCCTCCAAGGGAGGTTTTCACCCAGGGATCTTATTATCTTTTTCTTTTCTCCTTTTTCTTCCTTTTTCCCAACCCATTGACTGCCTCATGGAGGTTTTCAATCAATGAGCCAATCTAAGGCACCTCTGAGGAGGTTTTCACCTTAGATTTCTATTTTCCTCTTATTTCCATTTTTTTTTTTTTTTTTCTACCCTACCCTACTTGAAAAACAAAATCATTTTCAAATATAAGAATACTTCCAATGGAGCCATGTGCACATCAAGATTAGAGACAAAATGATGTGGAGGCTTGAAATGAATGCTTTGACAGCTATCCGGATTTCAGAGACCAAATGATTTGACTTTGAAGGGATCAAACATAGCTGAGGAAGAGAGTACTGCTACAACTTAGTGACTGTCTGGAACCATATCTCAGTATAGCTCTGATATCCTTTGTCCTCTCGCTGATATGGATCATTCTTCATGTCACCTTCTATCATGACCTTCTCATCTTCCTCTTTTTGCTGATTTTTCTCTTGACTACATGGAGGATTTGATGGTAACCATGAGGGAGCTTTCTTGATTTCTCCTTCTGATGTTTTTTATAAAGTACAGCCCATGGTGCTTTCATCTCCTCTTTTGAATCTTCTTTTGCCTTTGGTCCTTCAATGTTGTCAATATAATCTCTGCTTTGCAACACTCTTCCTGAGCTATGGTGAAGATCATTGAGCTCAAGAGGAGTCATTTGGACATGTTGTGTCTCAGCATTGCAATTGTGTTGAGCTGCTCCAATGGGCAGGTTTGGGAATGGTGGTACGAGTAGTTGAGTGGGGGTGTATATTTGAGATGGATGTGGATGGGGTTGTGGTTGAGCAGGTGGAGGAGGCAAAGGAGTGGGATGAGAGTTGTACTGGGGCCTCCACCCCTGATGAGGTGCATTCCACTGAGGCTGTGGCTGAGCATAAGAATGAAATGAATGAGCAACTGGAGAAGCATGGTATTGAGGAGGATACGACCAAGGAGGGGGTGTGGACCAGGAAGGATGAGCAGGGGGACCCCAAGAAGGCATGAAAGTGGCTTGATAGGGGTCGTAATAGGTCTGGGATGTCCCTTGCATTCCCTACTAGTAAGGTATGGGTCCATGTGGCCTCCTTTGGTTCATATAATAAAGTGATTTAGTGGCTCCCTTGGCTCTCTGATATGCAGCTTTAAGTCCAGGCAAGGAAGGGCACTGATTCGTTGGATGGTCTTCTTCAAAGAAAAAACACACTTCTATGGAGTGCAATGGACATTCGTTCCTAGGATGCTTTCTAGTGCACCTAGGACAAAAGATGGTTAAAGCCCTCTTGGCTTCCTTTGGATTTGCAAGGTATCCAGTTGCATGGCAAGAAACTGCCTCATCTCGTTCTTGAAATGTTCCATTTGATTTGAAAATTCGTTTTTGGACAAGGTACTGCTCCCAAAATTTCTATTTATAGACATTTGCTCCAGAGGAATGTTTTCTTCTTCTTCTTCCCTTGAGGTTCTTCAAATATGTCTTGCTATCCACCTAAGGGTTCTTTAATCACAGCTATCGAAGAAGAGAGAAGGTTGGCTGTGTGAAGCAGTGGGGGTGTTGTGCAATCATTTTTCTGACTTATCTCTACTCCTACAAGGCATGAAATGAAATCTTTTTCGTTGATTTTTGTTTTTTATTCTTGTACATGCAAAACTAAAATAGATTGAACTACAACTAACTATCTTGCTGAAATGAAAATGCGGAATTAAAATGAAAGCAGGAAAGGACTAACCTATTTTGCTCAAGTGAAATTGCAGGAATGAAATGCTAATCTACGCTTGCAGAATTGAAATTGCGGAATTGAAATGCTAATCTACGCTTGTAGAATTGAAATTGAGGAATTGAAATGCTAATATATGAAAGCAGTAAATGTCTACTCTACTTTTGCGGAAATGAAATTGCAGAAGGGAAATGAAATAAACTACTTAGCAGAAGGTTGTAGTAGAAAATAGAAGAAAAGAAACAATCACCAATATTCTGACGCTTCCCCGGCAACAACGCCAAAAAGAGTGGTAGGCCCCAGTATTGCAGCAATAATGCTGCAACTCCTGGGACTCCCTTCTTTAATTTTATCAACCCGGTAGTTCGTAACAAACTTGGAAGCGACGGTGCTGTATGTACAAGTACTAGCTCTTTCCGCAACTGTCACTTGGTCAGCTGGCACAAGTCCGCTAGGGGCTCAAGCCAACTTCTATGAGCTATGAGAAGAAGCTTTATAACTGATGGATGAAAGCTAATTTAAAGAAGGCTGATCTACTTGCAGAAAGACATTGAAAAGCTAAAAGAAAACGCAAACCCTAGCAAACCCTAATTTTACCAGCTAGCTCTACTGATGCAAGAAAGAGGATGCAAGCTACTGGGAGAGATGCCATTGACTTCTAAGAAGATGAAATGCATGTGTCTAAGCTAATTTTATAGTCAAATCTAAAAGAACCATCTTTTTGTATTTTTGAGTAAGTTGGCAGAATTATTATGCATGCGATTTAAATGTTTTTGACTGTGCAGAGGTGGATTGGCGAGAGGAAATGCTTGGAGGAGATCGGGAAGGTTCAGAGAGGGCCTAAGGGGTCCCTAACACCATTCTAGAGAGTTTCACAGAGTTTGGCTACCAAGAAACCTCATTCGTGAGCTTCTACAGGAAGTCTGCAGGGGTTCTACAGGATGTTCTGGAATTTCTACAGGATGTTCTGTAATTTTCTACAGGATGTTCCGAAAGGTGGATTTTGGAGGGTTGATGGAGGAAAAATGGTGGGAAAGTGGAAATGGAGGTTGGATAATGATGTTAAGGTGTTTAGGACCTAGCGCATGAGGCTAAGGAGCGATTGGATTTGGTTCAAGGATGGAGGAAGCGATGATGCACAAGAATGTAGAAATTAGGGCAAGGTGGGAAAAGTATGGAAAATGAAGGGTAGGAATCATGGATTAAGGGTTGGAGCAGATTATCTGATGGAGGAAAGGTAGATAGAGAGGTAATACAGGTGATCTGCACACAATTTTCTAAAACTGACCAAACAAAGACTATGCAAACCCAAGATCTAGCTATCTTGACCTAATTTGACCTAAATAACAGCAAGGAAAATGAACAGCAGTTCATTTGCAACGAAATAATGTGAAATGCTATGCAAACTAAGCAATCAAGACTTTGAACATGTAACCAACTTCTGTAAATAAAAATCGAACACTAATGATTGCATGGTGAAGCAAAGACTGTGTTTTTGTTGGCAGCAAGGTCACCTTGATCCCAGCTCCTGATCCCACTGAGGGAGAGGTGAAATCAGAGGTGCTTAATTGCCTTTTTCTGAAGCTCTTCCCTTTTAATAACCTATCAACTCAATCTGAACATAAAAAGCCTTTTTAATCATCAAAAGCAATCTAAATAACAAAGCAAGACTTAAATCTAAATAGCAGATTTTATTCTAAGAATGCAGCAAAGACACATAAAGATAAACAAAGGAGGTACTGGGCACTTGAGATGGGCCCAACCCTAAGAGCTACAACCTCCTAAGAGAGATTTAGAGCTGGCGCAAAGCTAGATTCATCTTTATTGATCAAAAGAATAGTTACATTCCAAAAACTGTCCACAAGGAAAACTTGAAAATGTGTTGAAATGCAAAGCTAATCTACTGCCTAAGAAATGACTAAAATCGAACTACAAACTAGCTAACTTCTGCCTACAAAGTGACTAACTGAAATGAGGCCCTAAGCCCTCTTATTTATACAAATTGAGGACCCCAACAGCCCTCCTAAACTTTAGGAACTCGGCTGCCAAAACTTGTAGTTAATAGCACTTTTACTAGCACTTGCTCGGCTGCCCTTGTGATGATTGATTTGGTGGCCCTTGAACTCCGAGCTGATGGTGGAGAATTCGAGGTAAAGGCCCATAAATGAAGGGGACACCTTCCTACAAATCCTCTCCCTTGTTCTCCCACGAATTTGGCTGCCAAGTGCTTATTAAAACCTTTGATTTTGTCTCAAAGTTGACTAAAAATCTTTACAAAGCACCCATTAGACTTGTTGGCATAATGACTAACCCAATTCACTCTATTAGCATAAATATAATAAAAAACATGAAATAAACTAATGAGAATGGTGGATCAAGTAAAATTAGGAGGTTGAATGAGCCGATATAATTATCCAATTTTGGGGCTCATCAGAGAGTTACAGAGACCAAATGGCATGACCAAGAATTCATAATGGACTTCATGAGTTTGGAAGACAGTCTTAGGAATGTCTACTTCCTTCATGTGTATTTGGTGATAGCCAGAGTGGAGATCTAGCTTGGTAAAGAATTGAGCATAGTGTAGTTCATGAAGAAGATCATCAACAACCAAAATAGGAAATTTTTCTATGACATTGAGCTTGTTGAGGGCCTGAAAGTCTGGATACATGCACCACTCTCCATCTTTCTTTAGCACCATCACCACTGATGATGAATAAGGATTGATGATGGGACGAATAACACCGACTTTGAGGAGTTCCTTGATGATTTTTTCAATTTCATTCTTTTGGGCAAAAGGATATCTATATGGGCGTACATTAGGCAGTTGGGCCCCTGGGACCAAAGGGATTTTATGATCATGTTCACCCCTAGAGGGTGGAATCTATTTAGGTTTGTCAAATACCTGTTGGTGGCGGTCTAAGATCTGTTGCATCTCAGGATGAATGTGAGGAGTAGTGGATTCAATGACCTAGATGGCATTAAATTGGGTGATGACTCTGTGATGGCCCTTTTTCAAAAGATTTTCAATTCGATGTGAGATGATGATAGTAGGAGCACCTGCCTGGAGTCCAAGTAATGTATGAGCGTGGTTGTTTTGCTTAAAGCTCATATATAACTCCTCGAAGTCCATTGTGATCAGACCCAATGTGTGAAACCATTCAACACCCAAGACAATGTCACAACCACCCATTTCAATAGAAAACACGTGGGTCTTTAGGTGGTAGTATCCCATCTGAAGTTTAATATTTTCATAAGGACCTTCACATTTCATGGTCCCTCCATCGGCGATAAGGACTTGGAAATTAGAGACTGCCGGTACAAAACAATGAAAAACTTTGGTGACTCACTTATGGATAAAGTCATGAGTGCTGCCACTATCAATCAATACCACCACTAGTCAATGTTTAAGAAATCCTCGAATTCTGAGAGTTTGAGGTGAAGAAATTCCCGCCAAAGCATGTAATGAGATAACTGGTTCATCTGGCATAGTTGTGAGATTATTGTTAGGCTTAGTTTCCTCAATTGTGTCCTCGGCCCCCCAAGGGGTGGGGATTCTTCAGATGAGCTATTATCAATAGCATCAATTTGAAAGAATTTTGGTTCCTTGAATTTATGCCCCAGGGAGTATTTTTCATCACAGTAGTAGCACAATCCTTGTTTTCTTCTTTCAACCATTTCTATTGGAGACACCTTTTGAACCTTAAGTGTTTGGGTAGGGCCTTGAGCCTAGGTGGGACACCCCTTGGCTATGAAATTTGGATGAGTGGACTGGGTAGCTAAGGCGAGTTCCACCTCAACAGCCTTTTTGCAGGTGTCCATCCACGTAGCTGGGTGGTGCATCTGGACATGGGCTTGGATGGCTTCTTTGAGACCACTGATGAAACACTCCAAGTAGAAGTCATCTCCTAGACCATCAGTTCTGATGGCCAATGTCTCAAAGGCTGTAATGTAGTCTTTTACTGTGCCTATCTGTCGGAGCTTAGTGAGATGGCATAAAAAATTAGATTCCATGTCAAAGTGGTCACATAGGGCTTTTGAGAACATGTGCCAAGTTATGTTCCCAAGATAACATTTCTAATGCCTCTGCCACCATTGCCATCTTTCTTGGTCCAAGTAAAGGGCTCCCACACGTAGTTTAGTTTGACCTTCGCAGATATCATTAAGGGAGAAATATTGTTCCATTTGTGCTACCCATATTGTAGGATTAGAGACATCAAATTTGTACATGTCCAACTTGGGTGGCCGAGGCTGGGAATGTTGGTGATTTCCATGGAAGTGAATGTGATGGCTAGATTCTCCTTTGAGGTGTTCATCAACACTATTCTTCTCTCGATGAGACCTTTGCATCATATTGGTGAGTTGCGAAAGTGTGGTGGTAATTCGGTCCATATTGCACTGGAACTCATCCAAACTTTTTTCAAGGCTCTCGATCTTCTCATAGGCCATGACTTGAGATATGATACCTAACATACACAAACCGTAGTCAATTAGTCTTCTTGGAAAGAGGGTGATCTCAGGAATCTATTGGCGGGGGTCACTTGAAGTCACTTCGGAAAAATTTGGGACCACCGGAAAAATGAGGCTGACAAGTGAATGGTACCACTGCAATTAGATCATTGTCTTGAAGCTTATGGGATAAATCTCTTACTTCTAAAGGAGTTTTACTCCTCACTGATCAATACTGCAGTGGTCGAATTCCAAAAAACTTGATCCTACCCAATGTCCTGTGAAAATAGGGCTGAGATTGTAGTAGTAGCAAGCCTCATTGCACAAAGAGTCTGATCAACACTGTGAAACCCCAATTGTGAATGTGAGTTACACGACAATGAAAAAATCCCAACTATTGGATCTGATTTGTACGGCAGCGACAAAACCTCAACTACTAGATCTGATTTGCACTGTAGTGGCAGAACCCCAACTGCTGGATCTGATTTGGAAGATAAAACATTGGGTGATCTTTAGAGAGCAAAGGGAACTATGGTCACAAAGGAGTTTTAGGTGCTACAGATCACAATATACATAGGGGTCTAACAATAATACTTAGCCCAATCTTTTAGGGCACTAACTAAGGAGGATCGATCGTACCCTTAGCCATACTACCCAACTACCATACCATACGCGTGAGTAATCTCCTCGAGTGTTGTTCTTAGTGTACTGTAGCAACAAGACAGCCGATGACTTATCTAAGGCTAGGTTTCAGGTGATCACAGGGGGTTTCCGATATACCCAAGGGTACGTGGAAGTGTAGTCCATGCGCAATTTTGTCTAATGTGCTACTACTCGAAGGGGTACCCTCAAGGGTTACAAGGGAGTCCAACAAGTGTGATCACCTCTTGTAGTTCATGCATGCATGACTCCCCAAATCTGTAGGTTTATGTGCTTAACAAAAAATCCCATGGTTTAAAGACGTTACAATACGTCTCTAGCCTAATTTTTTTTTTGCGAAAATTGGAGGTATAACTGAGCTTGGAAAGTGCTTTGATACCACTTGTTATGCTCTTGATCTACAAGAAATTCTAGAATACTAGAAATGTGAAGAAATATAACCCATAACACATAATAAAATGAGAGAAACAACATGTATTTTATTATTTAGAGATAGATTCAATGTTCACTTGCCTCTTCGAGGGGGCAACCTCCAGTAGAGCAGAGCTCGATTACAATAAGAATCGATGATATTTCCCTTACTACTATGACTATTTATAGCTAAATGACCTCCAACAATCTAATGACTAGTGGTCCTTTGTATAACATCGGTTAACCACTTTATTTATTAATGATGGCCTGTTTGCAACTAACTATCATCCCTTTCTTAAATGTGGGTTAACCACTTACAATTATTAATACGAGATTTATTGACTCTCTAACTAACTATGACTATGACTCAACCCATTGGGCTTATTACATAAATAAAGGGGTTAGTGTTGGACCCTAACATATTAATCCAATATGATACTTTTAGACTAATATCATCATTTAAAATAACATTAAACACAACTAAGTCATTAAAATGTCAGTAACACATAATTAGGAAATTTTATATAATAATCATTAAAAAATTATATAGTTCTATCCAATTGGAGATTGACCCATTCTCTTAAGGAATTACCTCTTTTCAAGATATATAAATGCAACACAACTAAAGGGTGGAAAATAGAGTAGCATACAAATCATTTAATATTAGGGGGATTTTTTTTTTTCTGAATGCGACTAATTCTATTATCATACAAAACAGAGATACATAAAGATTACAGTGGGCAAGGCTATGAAGTTTTGCCTATCAGCCCTTTCCTTGCCCTGCTTCCAGTTCCAAAATTGAGCAGATTCAAAATTGGAATTTGTTGCTTGACCACTGAAGACACATTAACAAAACACATAGTAACTGAACAGACACCAGGGCCATGGACTGACCCGTACAAAGACAGACAGACACCTGGACTATTACAGCCGACACAAGAACAATTACATCCGACACCTGAACAATTACAGCCGACACATTGACAAAGATGTAGATGTCGCTTGGCAGAGTCATACATTGAGAACCCAAGAAAAACAGCAGAGGTTACCGGGGGCGAGTTCATTCGTCATCGGTGGTCTGGGGCGCCTCTTCAATTCGGCACCCGAAACGGAGAGAATCTTCGGAGTCTGAGAGCTGGATGACCGCGTCAGGGCTCCCTTCCTGTGCTGGCCTGCTTGGACCAGCAAGCGTTGAAGGGCCGGCAGCATGGTCACAATTTGAAGCTGGGCGCGCTAGGTCAGATCCGAGCTCACGTCCAGGGGCCAACCAACTGGTTCCTACCCCAACCGGAAGGCACGCAATAGGGGATTCCTCTCTGCTAGAGCGTTGCCCCTCCGGTAAAGGCTCTGCCTCTGTGTTCTGAGAAACACCCGGCTCAATCGTAATAGAAACAACCAGAGTAGAATTAGCTTGAGGGCAGGGGAGCCGATACCTGAGCGTTGGGAGCTCCATCTGACCCTCCTCTGAACGTGGGCTTCTGCCATCATAACCACCATCCTCCTCATTGCTGCCTTGGTACCTCTGAGGCATTGATGTTACTTCGATGGAGGAGGAGGGCGAATTGTAGTCTTGCTGCTGCGTGAGGGCCCTGCCTCTGGTTCCCCCTCGTCTGCTGCCCATCCGCGGCCTCTCCCTCGGCATTTCTGAGTTTTCTAAATGCGGCCTTACACAAGCACCCTGAGCTCCTCCCGCTATGAAAACCAACACAATCTCAGCACAGTTGCAGGGTGTGCTCTTTCCTGGCTCAGAAACCAGCGTAACGCACCTCAAATCCTTACTCTCATTTCCTTCTGAGCGGAGCAGGGCCTCAACACATTGCTTGCCCATATTCCTCTGCACACCGAACACTCTCTCATTTAAACGCTCCACTGCATCGATCGCCATCCCCCTCCCGCGAGCTGAGAAGACAGGCATTAATGCCTTCGGCTGTCTAAGTTCATGCGGATTAATATCCCGCTTAGCGTGGTACCTCTTGACTACGCGGGCCTGCCACCTGCCCACGTGATGGCTCACGCCATTACCACGTTGCCACTGCACCCGCATCCGGGAAATATTAGGGGGATTTAGATTGAGACAAAGAGATGAAATGGGAGAAGGGTTTTGTTTGTAACCTTCTTAAAGTTATTTTAGAAAAGGCATATTGTTTTTTTAATGAATAACTAGGTGTTAAGATATAACATGTAATATAATTGAAAAGATGGTGAGTGGGAAGTGCAAATGATCTTTATCATTGCACATTTTGCATACAAAATAACATTTTTTTAAACTAAGTGTACTAGGGCTATTCTATATATTGAGTGCAAGGACCTGCCACGCTAACGAGATGCTTATTATCAATTGCACAAGGTTCGGTCGAGCCTGGACACCTCTTGGGATAGTTTTTTTTTTTAATTCCTCCAAAAGTGACTTCCATCACAGCCCCCATGAGATTTGAACCTAACAATTAATGGGGACTAAACTTAACAGAAACCAACTGGTCTGCACCTCATTGGTAAAAAATGATAAATATTATTTAAATCTGTGTCTATATAGAGGAGTAAGAATAAACATATATCACATGGAAATAGGAATTCCATCTAATTAACTTATTGTGTAATATCCCCAAGGGTTAGCTCAAGTGGTCTAGAGCCAGGCGCGAAGTTCTTTGATATTGTTGCTAGTTGTTGTTGATAACATGTTTGATTCTCTTTGATTCCCTTGGAGTGAGACCCCATAATCAGAATGATGGTTTACATGGTTTACCATCCACAAAATGTGTGGAAGTACTTTGAGGTTTCTTGTGCTTTCATTCCAAATAAAAAAACTTATTACGTAATGTTTTTGGCTACAAGTTATAATCAATTGATTTATTAATAATAAATACTTAATTTAGTAAATATTATTAATGATATAAATTATATAATAAATTTTTATAAATAATTAATTTGAAATTTATTACATTTCCCACACATTTACTTCATATTTTATATATAATTTTAATTATAGACATTCACATCTTATAAGAAAATTAAAATTCTAAATATTAACAATTTATACTTATAAATTCCTCCTTATGGTAAAATGTATCTCATATTTATTCCCCTAAATTATATATTTCTTCTACCCAATAACTACATAACAATCATCCTTATTAACATTTTTAAGTATCAATGTCACCCAAAAAATTATTGTAACTAGTGATTTAAAGGTAAATGTTTAGGATCGCTATTTGGAAATGATGGAGGATGTGCAACGTGCTAGGTTTTCTTTTCTTTTAAATTTTTCGAAGGACGCCAACACTGGCTTTGAACTCAAGATACACAAAGGAGGAATGATTTGAAAAGAAGGAATTAGTTCCTTCTTTTTCCTCAATGAAGGTTTTTGGTGGCTCTAGGCTCAGATATATGGGGAATTTTTTACCTTCTGCAACAGTTTGTAAAAGACTATCATGGATGAGTTGTGACTCTCTTCACTGTTGTCTCATTTCATTCGAGCTCACGGTGTATCTATAGCCATGATACAAATTTCGCTCATGTGTCTTGAGGAACGATGCTCCTGTTGGGGTATGTTTTGTTCAAGGTGCTTGCAAAAGGAAATCCCTTTTGGGTTGGTGCTTGAGTTATAGGCTAAGGGCCTCCTTTCTCACCCTTCTTATTTTGACTTGGAGGCTATGGAATCGATGGTTCATGTGCACATGAGGGACTTGTCTCCCCACATAATTCCAACCCTTTCTCTCCTCTCCGTCCTAGCCGAAAGGTAGGCAGAGATTAAAAAAAAAAAACAACAACAACAACAGATTTTCCAAAAAAAATTTAATCGAAAGTCCTCCTTATTCTAGATCAAGAGCTCATATATGGTGGGAGACCTGAAATATTGCATTTAGTTCTGCCTAGGCATCCCCATAACTTCTCAATGCCTATTATTTGAAGGAAATATGCTTTAAGACTCCTTCTAGATGAAGGACTATTGCATTTCAAGGGATGCCACCATTATTTTGAATTTAAGGCTACATGGTGGAGCATGTGGCTCTATAAATCCTAGCAGTTCTCTCTTTCAAGGATATTGTGAAAGGGAAGACTTGTATCCCAATAGATTAGATGCAAAACAATTCAAGCCCATACATTGTAGAATAAATGGAACAAGTACTAGCCATGGAAGTAAATCTTCCAAAGGTAAATTCACTCTTTTATGCCCTCCATTCCAAGGTTTTTATTTGTAGGTTTAATGGCTTCTGGCCAAAATATGAAGCATTACACCAGTGGTTTTTTTATTCTTTGATGCCCAACCATGAAATTTATTTATATTCCAAAGGCTTCATCATTTTTCAATTTGATACACAAAAGGGTCTAGAGTATGTTTTCAATGAAGGGCCATGATTCTAGGGTAGAGTTGGGCTCCTCATTACCCCATGGTTCCCATAATTTCATGCCATAAAGATGGTGGTGTCTACAATTTTGGTATGTAGAAATTGCAATAAATTTGATGTTGTTAATGAAATCAAACTGAAATCAAGACACAAAATTTTCTTCTATTATTCTGTGGGAAGGAAAACACACGATAAAAACACATGCAGTAACATGCAACCAACAAAACACAAGGAACACAATGAATTTATAGGGGAACCCAACTGAGAAAAACCCCTCCACTGCTTTGCATTAATTCATATGAGAATATAGATCAATTACAATGTCTTGCTTCAATCCTGAAGCACACAGTCCCTACACTGCAACTCTAATCTCCTACTCACTAACCTTCTCTGAACAACATTTAGCCAAAATAGGCCTCTGCTTTCCTACTATTTCCTTGCACAATCCTAAAGGAAATCAGCCCCTAAAAAATAGGAGAATTCCCTATTTACTTGCGCAAATCCTGAAGGAATGGACTAGTATACAATAGAAATTACAATGTGTCTTTTCCTCCGCTCCAACTAGACAATTCAAATTCCATGCATTATTGGGTTTATTTTTAGTATATTGGTCAATTAATTGAGATATCAGTGAGTTAACAATTGTTATAACTACTCAATTGAACTCCTACTGTCTCCACTAAATAATAGAGCTCAATTAACTAATTTTAACTGACAATAACTCCACTAGATTGCTAAATTTTAGCAATCAACTCATGCAAAACTCTAATTCTAGCCTATAACTCAAATTTATTGACTTAACTAGGAGACAAAGCCATGTCACTCTAGCGAAATGCAATCCAAGTCATCCTACTAATGTGGGAAATCAAATTTCTCCATTTTACTAAGGCAAAAGTCAAATGAAGCCTCTTCTTGCTACATTTTTACACTCCCTCTTAGCAAGAAAAGTGTTCTACGTCACCCCTACCCTGCTCTTGTGGAACTCGAATTTTCCTCTTGACAATGCCTTTGTCAAAATATTTGCGTCCTGTTCCTATGTGGGAATGTAGTGAAACATCATGATTCTCCTATGCACATAATATCTCAAGTGATGGTACCTATTATCAATGTGCTTGGAATTGTCATGAAATACTGAATTTTCAAAGAGTTTGATTCAACTCTAATTATCATAGTAAACCATAGTAGGATCCATTTCCTTACTAAAAAGACCAACAAGAGTTTTCCTCATCCAAATGGCCTCACATGTTTTTTGACTAGTAGCCATATACTCGACCTCTATTGAGCTGAGTGCTACAGATCTTTGTTTCCTGCTATACCAGGAAATATCTATTGACCCAACACTAAAGAGAGCTCCTGAATTTCCCTTCCTGTCTAATGGAATCCCTAACCAATCTGCATCACTAAATCCTTGGAGCTTCACACCATTAGTCCTCCTATACCATATCCCAAAACCTATTGTGCCTCTAAGGTATCTAAGCACATGTTTTTCTAGTTTCCAATGAAGCTTGGTAGGCTTCACCATAATTTGACTCAGCTAATTAACTGCATAACATATGTCGGGCCTTGTGTTTACCAGCTACATCAAGGACCCCACCAACTATCTATAGATGGTGGCATCTACTGCCTCTCCTGTAGAAACACTCTCCTTCCTCTAGTTGGTATCTACAGGAGTGTCCATAGGCTTGCAGTCCTGCATATGTAATCTCTGAAGTATTTTAGATGCATACTTCCCCTGACCCACAAACAACTTTCCATCTCCCTACCACACCTCCAAACCAAGGAATTATTGCATCAAGCCCATGCATTTCATCTCGAACTCTTTTGCAAGTGCCTCCTTGCAAGACTGGATCAAATTCTCATCCCTTGACAGTATCAAGTCATCTACATACATGACTAGAATGAGAAATTTTCCATCTACCACTATGTAGTAGATATTGGCATCCGCTTCACTCTTGGTAAAGCCCAATCCACTAAGATGTGTGTCTATCCGAGTGTGCCAAGCATGGGGTGCTTGCTTGAGAACATAAAGGGTGCTCTTGAGTCTACACACATGTGTCTCCCTATCAAATGTCTCAAACCCCTTAGGCTGCTCTATGTAAATCTCTTCCTCAACCACTCCATTGAGGAAGGTAGTATTCACATCCATTTGGTGGATCTTCCACCCCATCTATGCAGTTAATGCTAGAATGGTCCTGATGGAGGAGTATCTTGCCACAGGGGAAAATGTATCCTCATAATCAACTCCCTCTATCTGTGAGAAGCCTTTGGCAACAAATTTGGCCTTGTACTTCTTAATACTACCATTAGTTGCATGTTTCACTTTGTATATCCAATTGGAACCAACCAATGACTTATTCTCTAATCTCGGCACCAGATCTCATACATTTTTCTTCATGATGGAGTCATACTCCTCCACCATGGCATCTACCCACACTGGTTAGAAAAATGCCTCCTAAAATGAGGAAGGCTCGTAATAAATGATTTTGTCATAAGTGCCATAAAACGAGTATATGTGTCTGGTGATCTCCTCTACCTGTGCAAGGATGTAGGAGCTCCCACATGCTCCTGTGCATCCTACACCAACCTATCAACCTCTCTTGTTCTCTTCATCCCTTCTATGGAAGATTCTGGTTGAGTGGGTGCCTCTACTCAGCCTATTTTATGCTCCTCCACATGTGGCTGCTCCACAAATCCTGAGACTCTGACTGAGGCTCCTCCTCTGGAAGAATACTTAGCTCTCGCTCTAGAGAGATTCTCATAGCCTTATCCTCATCAAAACTGACATATATCATCATCATTTTCATCTTGACTGAGGGAAAATACACTCGGTAGTTATGAGGTTTCTATGTGTATCCTACAAAGATCCCCATCTCAGCTATAGGCTCCAAATTTTTCTTGCTATCCTTGGAGACGTGAAAATCAACTGTAGCTCCAAAAATTTGAAAATGGGATACACTTGGCTTCCTCCCATAGAAAGCTTCTTTGGGTGTGATCATGCCAAGTATCTTGTGAGGGCTCAGATTTTTCAAATAAACTATTATATTGCATGCTTATGCCCACAGATATAGTGGAAGTCCTTGATCATGCAACATTTCTCTTGCAACCCCTACAATGCTTCTATTTTCCTCTCTGCCACCCCATTTTGTTGTGGGTTGTGGGGTGCAATTAGTTCTCTTCTAATGCCTTCCTTGGCACAAAAATATTTGAAAGCATTAGACACAAATTCTCCTCCATTATCACTTCTCAAGGATTTAATTTTCTGTCCAGTCTCATTTTCAACTAATGCTTTGAATTCAACAAATTTTGCAACACTTCATATTTCTTCTTCTTAATATATATCTAACACTTGCAGGAAAATTCATCTATGAAAATTACATAATACCTATGTTTTGCAACTGAGGTAGTAAAAAATGGTCCACACACATCTAAGTGGACTCGCTCCAAGATGGCTCCAGCTCTACTATCTTAGCTCTGGAAGGAGGCTTTGACATATTTTCCAAGAGTGCATCCCTTGCAAATATCATGTTAGTCAAGGGTGAATTTTGGAAGTATTGTGGTGATCTGTTGCATTATTTTCAAAGCTCCATGGTGTGGGTGACCCATGCGCCTATGCCAGAGTTCACCAACATATCGACTCTGAACATGTTATGCTTTGTTTCTTAATATAGTGCATGCACCCACCTCCAGCTTATAGAGATTTTTCACTCTAACACCAATTTGTTTTAATTTTCCAGTAGAAACATGCTTCAGAAAGGATTTCCCTTTACTGAACACCACATCATATCCTTTATCCTCGATTACAACTACAAAAATAAAAAATAAAATTCAGCCCAAGCACATACATTACATTTTTTAAGTGAAGCTGGCAGTTGTTGGGTTGTGTTATATTCTTTCCACATAGTTAATAGGGGGTTTGAAGGGCAACCGTAACCCCACTTTATGGGGTCTGGGGCAGCGCCCTGGAAAATTTTGGTTTTGGACCCTATGTTAGGTTGGGCGGACCCACCTATGGTTTTGTGCATGATTTTCACACATGTTTTTTGGACGCGATGGTTTTTAGTCCATGGTATTGGACACGATGGTTTTCGGTCCATGGTATTGGATGCTTCGGCATGTATAAATATGTATTGTAACATTGAAAGGAACATAATGAAAAATCAAGCTGATAGTCCCGGTTTTGGGATCCAGGGGAAAATCTCTGTGTATATGTGTTTTATGTGTTATGCTCTCGCATTGTTTATTTTCTGTGTTTTAGAATTCGTATGCAGGTAATTTTTGTACGAGGTTAAAACCTACATTTGGTATTAGAGCTGTTTTGGCTTCAAGGGGACGCCTTTGTTGCTGAGGGGTTTCGATCGGGCCTGTGGTAGACCCTGTTCAGTGGGAGATCTGCAAGATCAATTCTGGTGGTGAAAGAAGATGGTGAGCAGTGGAAAGATAGCGATCGAGAAATTTAATGGTCAGAGTTTTGAGTTGTGGAAACTCAAGATGGAGGATCTGTTGGTGGATAAAGACTAGTGGATCACGGTAGATCTGGGTACTAAACCAACGGGAGTGTCCGATGAAGAATGGAAGAAGTTGGACCGGAAGGCAAAGAGCACAATACGATTGTGTGTCTCAGATTCAGTATTGCTGAATGTATCAGGGGAAGCTACGACAAAGGCTTTGTGGGACAAGTTAGGGACTTTGTACTAATCTAAGTCTCTGGTGAATAAACTGTTCCTGTGGAAAAATTTGTATAACCTGAGGATGAAATATGGAGACTTGGTGACAGAGCATCTGAACGCATTTAATACTATAGTAAGTCAGTTAGCATCTGTTGATATTAAAATTTCATATGAAGATAAGTGCATCAGTTTGTTGTGTTCTCTACCAGATTCGTGGGATAGTCTGGTTATTGCAATAGGTAGCAATGCAATTTCCTTGCATTTTGATGAAATAGTCTCATCCTTGCTGACGAAGGAGATGAGATGGAAAAATATGGAGAGTGAGAATGGTGATGCCTTTTCTGTACGAGGACGGTCCCAGAACAGAAACAAAAATAAGTCATTGAGTGGGAGATCTAAATCTAGAGGGAGATCTAAATCTCCAGGAAAACCTGTAAAGGTGGTGTGCTAATGCGGAAAGGAAAGGCGCTTCAAAAGGGACTGTAAATCTAAAGCTCCTGATAAAGGAAAGGGATCTGATGATGCTCCTTTTGCAGAGGCAAAAACCACCTTAGATGAAGGTGGGGATGTGTACTTGGCTTCTTCAAGTACACATGTAGATCATGAGGCATGGTTGATTGACTCAGGTGCATCCTTTCACTTGACTCCCCATAGAGAGTGGTTCTGCGAGTATGAGAAATATGATGGTGGTGATGTCTTCTTAGGGGATGATAGGAAGACTAGAATCGTTGGTTGCAGAAAAGTAAAGTTGAAGTTGCAAGGTGGAAGGGTTAGAACACTTCCGGGTGTTCTGCATATTCCTGCATTGGCCAGAAATTGATTTCTGTAAGCAAGTTGGATGATGCAGGTGTAAAAATAGTGTTTGAGAAGGATACCTGCAAGATGATTTGGGGAGCACTGGTATTGATGCGGAGAGTTCGGATCGGAACTTTGTACAAGCTACAAGGTAGCACTGTTATTGATGGGTGCAATAGTTCTGTGGTTCCTGAAAGTGGAGCAGAAAATCTATTGGTCTCTGGAGAGAAGACCATGCTGTGGCATCAAAGGCTTGGACATATTGGAGAAAAGGGCCTTTGGATACTTCATGGTAAAGGTATGGTAGAAGGTATGAGTAATAGCTCTCTAGATTTTGATTCTGTGAAAATTGTATATATGGGAAGCAGAATTGGGTGAGTTTCCCCTCTGATAGTAAGAGGGTGAAATAGATATTATAACTTTTTCACAGTGATGTATTTGGACCTGTGAAGGTTTCATCACTGGGTAAGTCTATGTACTATGTATCATTTATAGATGACTTCTCAAGGAATACATGGATATATTTCCTTAAGAAGAAATCTGAAGTCTTTGACAGGTTTAAAGAATTTAAGGCTCTCGTGGAGAATCAAATAGAAAAGAAGATAAAGGTGTTAAGGACAGATAATGGTGGAGAGTTTTGTAGCAAGGAATTTGAAGAATTCTGTAAGAAGTGTGGTATAGCACGACAAAAGACTACTCCATATACACCTCAGCAAAATGGAGTTGCAGAAAGAATGAACAAGATTTTGATGGAAAGGGCAAGAAGCATGCTCAGTGGTGCTAGGTTAGGACATGAATTTTGGGTAGAGGCGGTGGATACTGCATGTTACCTGGTCAACATGTCACCTTCATTAGCGTTGGAGGATAAGACTCCACAAGAGGTATGGACTGGTAAGAAACCCTTTCTTTCACATCTGACGGTATTTGTATGTGATGCATATGTACATGTTCCAAAGGAGAAACGAACCAAGTTGGATAGTAAATCTGAAATGTGCATCTTTATTGGGTATAAGGATGGTTTAAAGGGTTATAAGCTTTGGAACCCAGTCACACGGAAGGTTGTGTACAGTCGAGATGTGGCGTTCAGAGAGGTAAAAGATGTTATTAAACATGAAGTCCAACCAAAGGAACCTGTGAAGATAGAGTTTGAGCTAAAGGAGGAAGAATCAGACTCTACAGTAGAGGAGGAATCAGAAGATGAAGAGCCACAAACTCCAGTTGTGAGAAGATTAGTTCAAGAAAGAAGGCAACCAGAAAAGTATAGTCCATTTGCTTTATGTTCAAATTTTGCTTTGTCTGTTACTGATGATGATCCCATAATAGTGAAGGAAGCAGTGGATTCAGAGGATGGGAAACTCTGGAAAGAGGCCATGGTTGATGAAATGGCATCTTTGCACAAAAATGAGGCTTGGGATCTGGTGGATTTTCCGGTTGGAAGGAAACCCATTGGCAGCAAATGGATGTTCAAAAAGAAGACAAATGCAGAAGGAAAAGTGGAGAAATACAAAGCTCAGTTGGTAGCAAAAGGTTATTCCCAGATGTCGGGAATTGATTTTGGTGATATTTTTTCTCTTGTTGCCAAGGTAACTTCTATTAGATTACTTTTATCTGTTGCTACTGCTTTTGATTTTGAGGTAGAACAGATGGATGTGAAGACAACATTTCTTCACGGGGATCTGGAAGAGGAAATCTACATGAAGCAACCTGAAGGCTTTGCGGTGAAGGGTAAGAAAGAACTGGTATGAAAGTTAAATAAGTCTCTATATGGGTTAAAACAGTCACCAAGGATGTGGCATCAGAAATTTGATACATTTATACGGGGACTTGGCTTCACCAGAAGCAAAGCAGATCACTGTGTGTATTTTAAATTAATAGGTGATCGTGTTATTTATCTGGTCTTGTATGTGGATGATATGTTGCTGGTTGGAAATGACAAGAAAATATCCAGGATTTGAAGACCCAATTATCCTCCAAATTCGACATGAAAGATCTTGGTGCTGCAAACTATATTTTGGGTATGGAAATTAAAAGAGATCGGGCAAAGAGGAAGCTCTGGTTAAACTAGAGGAGGTATGTCGAGACGATACTGCAGAGGTTTAATATGCGGGATAGTAAATTGGTGAAGGTCCCTATTCCTATAGGTGTAAAGTTATCTGCTGAACAGTGTCCCAAGACACAAGAAGAGGAAGAGGATATGTCCCATGTTCCATATGCAAGTGCAGTTGGTAGTCTGATGTATGAAATGGTCTGTACTAGACCATACATTGCACATGCAGTGGGAGTATTGACCAGGTTTATTTCAAAACCAGGAAAGGAGCATTGGACAGCAATGAAGCAGGTTTTCAGGTATTTGTGTGGCACTAGTAATTATGGTTTGTGCTACCAAGGAAGACCAGGATTGGACAGAGTGTTGGATATTCATGGCTTTGTTGATGTAGATTGGGCTAGAGATCTGGATAAGAGAAGATCTACAAGTGGGTATGTGTTTAACCTATTTGGAGGTGCATTCAGTTAGATGAGTAAGAGACAATCTGTAGTGGCACTATCAACTACAGAGGCAGAATACATGGCAGCCACTCATGCAAGCAAGAAAGCAGTTTGGTTGCAGAGGTTGTGTTCAAGTGTGGGGTTCGTACAGGGAGCTATAAGGATAGACTGTGATAGCCAAAGTGCAATTTTCTTGGGAAAGAACCCTGCTTATCATTCAAAGACAAAGCACATTGATGTTCAGTATCACTTTGTGAGGGATATGATAGAAGACAAAAAGGTGTTGCTGGTAAAGGTGGAAACTTTGAAGAATACTGCAGATGCATTGACAAAATCTGTGAGCTCTAAGAAGTTCTCTTGGTGTAGAGAGACAATGGGCATTTCAGGGGTGGGAAAATGACTAAGCTCTCTTGTGGCCCCCTGTGGAAAGAAAACAACAAGTGGGAGAATGTTGGGTTGTGTAATATTCTTTCCACATAGTTAACAGGGGGTTTGAAGGGAACCCGTAACCCCACTTAATTAGGAATAACCCCGGAAAATTTTCGTTTTGGACCCTATGTTAGGTTGGGCGGACCCACCTATGGTTTTGTGCATGATTTTCGCACATGTTTTTTGGATTCGATGGTTTTCGATCCATGGTATTGGACACGATGGTTTTCGGTCCATGGTATTGGATGCTTCGGCATGTATAAATATGTATTATAACATTGAAAGGAACATAATGAAAAGTCAAGCTAGTAGTCCCGGTTTTGGGATTCAGGGGAAAATCTCTGTGTATATGTGTTTTATGTGTTATGCTCTCGCATTGTTTATTTTCTGTGTTTTAGAATTCGTATGCAGGTAATTTCTGTACGGGGTTAAAACCTACAGCAGTCAGACTCCCTCTTAAAGGTGACTGTACCAAACCCTTTGGTAGTATACCTCCCACCATCCCCAACTTCTATGTGCAATTATAGGTCCTTCTCCTCTAGTCTGCTGAAGAACTCCTTAGATCTTGTCGTATGAAATGAAGCTCCAAAGTCCAAGTACCATACATTGCCTCATACAATACTTTCCATGCATGCAATGAGGGTGAAATACCATTTATATTGTGATGTGAGAGAATCACCTCTTGATTATCCTGCAAGCTTCTTCCCGGATTTATTGTGCGAACACTTGTTTGCATAGTCCATATTCATGGTAGTGAAAACATTTAATTTTGCTGAGGTCCTTCTTCTTGCCCTAGTTCTGATTGGATTTTGGCTTGCCTTGGGCCTTCTTTCCTTTGGATTTATTTCCCTTTCCTACCAGGGAAAGTTTTTCTTCCTCCTCAGTTCTATCTGTGACACCATCTCTAGTGTTTTTTCTGATCTCCTCCTTCACCAAATCAACCCAAAGTCTCTCCCAATCTGGTAGCATGTATCTTCCATTAATTGAATCCTAATAGTTATGTCATGGTTTCATAAGGCCAAGGAGCGCTAAGCTCACAATTTCAGATGATGGCACATTTTCTCCTACTCCTCCAAGTTCATCTTGAACCTGAGGGAATCTAGGTAGGTATTGTGGAATGGTTTCATTTTTCTTCATTTGAATGATCTTGAGTTTATCTCTCAATGCCAATTTCCTGACATCACTGTTACTCTAGAATAGATCTCTGAGTGTTTTGCACATTGAAAAGGGAGTCTCCTTTCCATGAAAGTTTGAAACCACATGATATCTAACAACCTTCAGAATAATCCTCCTACCTTTTGTTGTGTCTTTCTTCCACTCAACAAGTGTTTATGCATCTAATGATGTTGGTTTTAGAATATCAGTTTGTGTATATTTCCATACTCCATTGTCATCCATGATAGATTCCATCATGTCTTTCCATGCACAAAAATTCGATGTGCCCTCAAATGCATACTCAAGCCTCAATCCATTGACAAACATGTTTCCCGCACTAAAGAGAATCTGCACCAAAAACTCTACAAATTGGAATTTTTCTGAGATGAGATCTAGAACAAGGTTTCTCTCTAGTATTTTGTGGCTCTGATACCTTGTAGAAATCACAAGAAATTTTCTATTGCTAATGAAATCGAACTAAAATCAAGAGACATGAATTTCTTCTACTATTATGCAGAAAGGAAAAAACACGATAGAAACACATGAAATAACATGCAACCATGATTTTACAGGGGAATCCAATTGGGAATAACCCCTCCATTTCTTTGCATTATTTCAGATGAGAATATGGATCAATTACAATCTCTTGCTTCAATCTTGAAGCACACTCTGCAGTGCAATTATGATCTCCTACTCAGTGATCTGCACTGACCAACACTTAGCCAAAAAAGGCCTTTGATTTCCTCCTATTTCCTTGCGCAACCCTGGAGGAAATTATCCCCTATAAAATAGGATAATTCCCTATTTACTTGCACAAATCCTGAAGGAATTAATCACCTGCTCCAATGCAAAACCTGTACACTCAACTACTATACAATAGACAATTACAATGTGCCTTTTCCTCCACTCCAACTAGGAAATTTGAATTCCATGCATGACTGGGTCTATTTTTAGTAAATTAATCAGTTAAATAAGAGACTAGTGAGTTAAAAACTATTATAACTACTCAATTGAACTCCTACTAAATCCATTAAATACTAGAGCTTAGTTAACTGAGTTTAACTAGCAATTTCTCCACTAGATTTCTAAATTTTAGCAATCAACTCATGCACAACTCTACTTCTAGCCTATAACTTAAATTTACTGACTTAACTATGAGAAAAAGCTATGTCACTCCAACTAACTACAATCCAAGTCATCCTGCTAATGTGGAAAATTGAATTTCTCCATTTGGCTAAGGCACAAGTCAAATGAAGGATTTTCGTGTTACATTTAACATGGTATGGGTGAGACTTCCAAATCTCCCTCTTCCTTTTTGACACCATAAGGTCCTAGAGGATATTGGAAATACTTTGGGTAAATTTAAAAATATGGACCTTCAAAGAAAAGAGAAAGGAATATTCACTTATGCCAAAATTTGTGCAGAGATAGACCTTAGAAAAGGTCTACCTGATAACATTATATTGGAACACAAAAACTTTCAGTGGACCCAAGTATTATATTATGAGAAAACTACATTCAGATGTTGAATATGCTTCCAAACATGATACTTATAGAAGACATGTCCATAGGATAAAAAGAACCCAAAAAAGAAAAGGAGGTAGGCCCAAAGGCCAAAATAATGGTAGGTCTCAGACCCCCACCTCTCAAAAGAAGAAGAAGAAGATACCATGGAGAGCCAACTAGTTCAAGCACATGCTTGGGCTCAACATGGTAAAAACGAAGAAGGGGATGTCATGATACAGTCCAAAATCGTAACTCTTATTCAGAAGGGTATCGAATTAGGTGAGATCCAGGAATTTGATGGGATGCGGGGCATAAAAATAGCACATATTTCCAAGAGTTCCAACTCAGATAAAAAATATTCACCAAATAAAACAAGAAGAGATCTAGAAAAGGTTCTTGTCGAACCAAACTCTGAAATATGGAAGATAGTGCAAAAAAGAAGGGCAAAAGAGAAAATTTAAGTGACTTATTTCACACTTAACTTCGTTTTCTTCTTTTTGTAAGCTTATAACAATTTTTTTTGTTTTTAGATCAAAACCATGAGGCATATTTATGTAATGCTTAAAGCACATGCAAAATGTAATTTTGTTCTTTCTTTCATCATGAATAAAATTATGGGTGTCTTTTCTTCAAAAAAAGAAAAAAGAAAAAAAGAAAAAAAGGGTAAATATTTAGAATATAATTCCACAATGACATTATGTATCTACTATTTCTATAGTATGCATGATGGTTTGTTAATTCTATGTATGCCTTAATATTTAAACTCAAATTTTCTCCTCTTAAGTATTTTATGTTATTTATATCTATGATTTAAAGTATAATGATAAGCAATGCTTTTTTATTGTTAAATGAGTTTATCTTAAGTGGATAGAAGGAATGATTATTATCCTCCTTATTCAGTTTTAATTCTTACAAGTAATATGATAAACTTTGTTGTAATGGCTTCGCACCTTCTTGTTGAGTTTAAATAGTCTCTTAAAAATCAAAACATATATATTCCTTCTATGAAATATAAATATATTTCCCATAAGAAAAAATAAAAATAAAAACAATCATATTTTTAAATATGCATTTTTTTATTATTATGTATTATAAAAGTACTTGTGTTAAATAAAGAGTTTATGTCTTATACCAACTTTAAGTTTATTGTGATATATTATGCACTAGAATTTATTATGTTAAAGAGGTTACCATTTTCATCTTTCTTTTATCCAGATTGGATCATTATATTATTTGTCATTCATCTTAATGTTTTTAGAGTGGAAAAGTGGAGGAATTGACACACAAGACCATTTTTACCGGTGGGACTCAGTTTTTTAAATTGGGGTCTGAAACTTTCTAGGAGCATTTTGAGCCATCAAATAATGTTGTTTCAGGGGTAGATGTTTTCCAATTTAGTGTAGCACCATGTTTCCTATTCTACACACAAGGACCTTTTCAACAGTGCAAGAATCACCTCAATTAGTGGTTGCATGCAAAAGTTATGCCACTTGGAAGTTGACCTTCCTGTTTTGGCCACCATAATTTGAGAGGATGCCATGTTTGTTACTTTATGTAGCATCGGTTGGGTTCTAGCCACAAAATTTGGTGGAGAGGCTAGAATACATGAGATATCCAAAACCTAGGAATCGTTTCTAGAAATTCCACTTAGAAATAGCTTAATTAGATTATTAACCATTTTTTTAAATATTTACTAAGTCTAAACTTAGGGAATATTGTTAATTAATTAGAATTAAGTAAGTCAAGGTGAGAATCATCTAGAAACTCACACGGATCGACTCCATGATTATCCTATCCATTGATTAAGTTTTAACCTTGGTTGTTGGTGCTCCAGCAATGGATTATAAGAAGAATTCGATGGGCACTTGGAGAAGACACTTCTGTAGTTCGATTTTCTTGGTAGATCAATTTCCAGAGAGCAACAATAGTTGTTGGAGAGTCAGAGATCAAAGCATGGTCAGTGAGGGGTAGAGATAGTGATCAAGAGGAATTTTTCTAGATCCAGAGAGGCAACAACAAGGGGCCGAGTTATTCCTAGTGAGGCAGCGCAAAGGACTACGCAGTTTCTTTAGAAGCAATTCGATTTTGCTGGAGATAAATTCTTTTTTAGTTCCAGAGGTCGGGCAGAGGGTCTAGAGTGCTGGAGAAGTGATTTCCTCAGTAGAGACAAACATAATGACTTCATCAGAGGCAATTCACTAAACATCATAGGGTCTGCGCAGAGAAGCATGAAGGCTAACGCAGAGGGTCCAAGAGGATGAATTTCTAAAGAGAAGTTGTGCTGGGATTGCTTGTGGCGGAAGAGTAATTCCCTCAGATAATTTTTCCCATATCTTGTTGTTTGGAATGCCAATTGGGCATCCATAGATTGTACTCAAATTTCACTACTGCATAATAACATAAAACCCTCATCTGGGGGCTTTTGTCCAAAAATAACAATGTCATTTTTATTGTGTGTGTGCTAGTATTTTATTAGTTTCCAACGTATTTATTTTTGCAGTTTTATTTGTGAAGGTTGGATTGTGATTACTTTGGTATTTATGGTAGCAAATAAATTGTTAAATTAATTAACAATTAGAAGAATTAATTCTAGTTGCTGCAAATAAATTCTAGTTTTGGAATTTTCACAACGTCAACCCCCATTATTCATGGAAAATGGGCTAGTCACATGATCATGATGAAGAAGAATCCAGAAGAGTCCATATTGTAACTCTAGTTAAGGGTTTAAGGATTCAAACCTAACCACTAGAAGACTATTAAGTTTTCTTATAACTGAGCCACTAGTAGGAAAAGGGGTTCCATTATTTCCTAGTGCATTTTGTTCCATAAACAAACAAGGTAGTAGAGAGGGATAGTGAGAGAGCACATAAAGAGGATTTGTGTACTGTAGTATCCCACAAGCCATAGGCAGACTTACTTCTTTGTACTCACCACTATTTCGATTCAAAGAAAGAGAGTAGAGCGACCTCACCTTCTAGCTAGGTTTTCTCCCAAAAAGATTTCCCATAATATATGTTGTGTCAATCATGATTTGTGAGTTTTTGTTTGTCCTTTATTTTCTGCATAATTACAATTTTGTAGCATGTGCAATAAATAGTAATTTAAAGATCCAGAAATTTAAAGAGAAATAAAATCTTATAATGTAAATTTCATATTTTTAAATATAATTCTATCATATATATTATGACAAACTATCTAATAAAATATCCAAAAAAAATTATAAATCATTCTTAAAAAATTTCCTGACATCACTGTTACTCTGGAATAGATATCTGAGTGTTTTCCACATTGAAAAAGGAGTCTCCTTTCCATGAAAGTTTGAAACCACATGATATCTAACAACCTTCAGAATAATCCTCCTACCTTTTGTTGTGTCTTTCTTCCACTCAACAAGTGTTTATGCATCTAATGATGTTGGTTTTAGAATATTAGTTTGTGTATATTTCCATATTCCATTGTCATCCATGATAGATTCCATCATGTCTTTCCATGCACAAAAATTCGATGTGCCCTCAAATGCATACTCAAGCCTCAATCCATTGACAAACATGTTTCCCACACTAAAGAGAATCTGCACCAAAAACTCTACAAATTGGAATTTTTTTGAGATAAGATCTAGAACAAGGTTTCTCTATAGTCTTTTGTGGCTCTGATACCTTGTAGAAATCACAAGAAATTTTCTATTGCTAATGAAATCGAACTAAAATCAAGAGACATGAATTTCATCTACTATTATGCAGAAAGGAAAAAACACGATAGAAACACATGAAATAACACGCAACCATGATTTTACAGGGGAATCCAATTGGGAATAACCCCTCCATTTCTTTGCATTATTTCAGATGAGAATATGGATCAATTACAATGTCTTGCTTTAATCTTGAAGCACACTCTGCACTGCAATTATGATCTCCTACTCAGTGACCTTCTCTAACCAACACTTAGCCAAAAAAGGACTTTGATTTCCTCCTATTTCCTTGCGCAACCCTGGAGGAAATTATCCCCTAAAAAATAGGATAATTCCCTATTTACTTGCACAAATCCTGAAGGAATTAATCACCTGCTCCAATGCAAAACCTGTACACTCAAATAGTATACAATAGACAATTACAATGTGCCTTTTCCTCCACTCCAACTAGGAAATTTGAATTCCATGCATGATTGGGTCTATTTTTAGTAAATTAATCAGTTAAATAAGAGACTAGTGAGTTAACAACTATTATAACTACTCAATTCAACTCCTACTAAATCCATTAAATACTAGAGCTTAGTTAACTGAGTTTAACTAGCAATTTCTCCACTAGATTTCTAAATTTTAGCAATCAACTCATGCACAACTCTACTTCTAGCCTATAACTTAAATTTACTGACTTAACTATGAGAAAAAGCTATGTCACTCCAGCTAACTACAATCCAAGTCATCCTGCTAATGTGGAAAATTGAATTTCTCCATTTGGCTAAGACACAAGTCAAATGAAGGATTTTTGTGTTACATTTTAACATGGTATGGATGAGACTTCCAAATCTCCCTCTTCCTTTTTGACACCATAAGGTCCTAGAGGATATTGGAAATACTTTGGGTAAATTTAAAACTATGGACCTTCAAAGAAAAGAGAAAGGAATATTCACTTATGCCAAAATTTGTGTAGAGATAGACCTTAGAAAAGGTCTACCTGATAACATTATATTGGAACACAAAAACTTTTAATGGAACCAAGTATTATATTATGAGAAAACAACATTTAGATGTTGAATATGCTTCCAAACATGATACTTATAGAAGACATGTCCATAGGATAAAAAGAACCCAAAAAAGAAAAGGAGGTAGGCCCAAAGGCCAAAATAATGGTAGATCTCAGACCCCCACCTCTCAAAAGAAGAAGAAGAAGATACCATGGAGAGCCAACTAGTTCAAGCACATGCTTAGGCTCAACATGGTAAAAACGAAGAAGGGGATGTCATGACATAGTCCAAAATCGTAACTCTTATCCAGAAGGGTATCAAATTAGGTGAGATCCAGGAATTTGATGGGATGTGGGGCATAAAAATAGCACATATTTCCAAGAGTTCCAACTCAGATAAAAAATATTCACCAAATAAAACAAGAAGAGATCTAGAAAAGGTTCTTGTCGAACCAAACTCTGAAATATGGAAGATAGTGCAAAAAAGAAAGGCAAAAGAGAAAAGTTAAGTGACTATTTTCACACTTAACTTCGTTTTCTTCTTTTTGTAAGCTTTTAACAATTTTTCTTGTTTTTAGATCAAAACCACGAGGCATATTTATGTGCTTAAAGCACATGCAAAATGTAATTTTGTTCTTTCTTTCATCATGAATAAAATTATGGGTGTCTTTTCTTCAAAAAAAGAAAAAAGGAAAAAAGAAAAAAAGGGTAAATATTTAGAATATAATTCCACAATGACATTATGTATCTACTATTTCTATAGTATGCATGATGGTTTGTTAATTCTATGTATGCCTTAATATTTAAACTCAAATTTTCTCCTTTTAAGTATTTTATGTTATTTATATCTATGATTTAAAGTATAATGATAAGTAATAATTTTTTATTGTTAAATGAGTTTATCTTAAGTGGATGGAAGGAATGATTATTATCCTCCTTATTCAGTTGTAATTCTTACAAGTAATATGATAAACTTTGTTGTAATGGCTTCACACCTTCTTGTTGAGTTTAAATAGTCTCTTAAAAACCAAAACATATATATTCCTTCTATGAAATATAAATATATTTCCCATAAGAAAAAATAAAAATAAAAACAAACATATTTTTAAATATACATTTTATTATTATTATGTATTATAAAAGTACTTGTGTTAAATAAAGAGTTTATGTCTTATACCAACTTTAAGTTTATTGTGATACATTATGCACTAGAATTTATTATGTTAAAGAGGTTACCATTTTCATCTTTCCTTTATCCAGATTGGATCATTATATTATTTGTCATTCATCTCAATGTTTTTAAAGTGGAAAAGTGGAGGAATTGATACACAAGACCATTTTTACCGGTGGGACTCAGTTTTGTAAATTGGGGTTTGAAACTTTCTAGGAGCATTTTGAGCCATCAAATAATGTTGTTTCAGGGGTAGATGTTTTCCAATTTAGTGTAGCACGATGTTTCCTATTCTACACACAAGGACCTTTTCAACAGTGCAAGAATCACCTCAATCAGTGGTTGCATGCAAGAGTTATGCCACTCGGAAGTTGACCTTCCTATTTTGGCCACCATAATTTGAGAGGATGCCATGTTTGTTACTTTATGTAGCATCGGTTGGGTTCTAGCCACAAAATTTGGTGGAGAGGCTATAATACATGAGATATCCAAAACCTAGGAATCGTTTCTAGAAATTCCACTTAGAAATAGCTTAATTAGATTATTAACCATTTTTTTAAATATTTCCTAAGTCTAAACTTAATGAATATTGTTAATTAATTAGAATTAAGTAAGTCAAGGTGAGAATCATCTAGAAACTCACACGGATCGACTCCATGATTATCCTATCCATTGATTAAGTTTTAATCTTGGTCGTTGGTGCTCCAGCAATGGATTATAAGAAGAATTCGATGGGCACTTGGAGAAGACACTTCTGTAGTTCGATTTTCTTGGTAGATCAATTTTTGGAGAGCAACAATAGTTGTTGGAGAGTCAGAGATCAAAGCATGGTCAGTGAGGGGTAGAGATAGTGATCAAGAGGAATTTTTCTAGATCCAGAGAGGCAACAACAAGGGGCTGAGTTATTCCTAGTGAGGCAGTGCAAAGGACTGCACAGTTGCTTCAGAAGCAATTCGATTTTGCTGGAGATAAATTCGTTTTCAGTTCCAGAGGACGGGCAGAGGGTCTAGAGTGCTGGAGAAGTGATTTCATCAGTAGAGACAAACATAATGACTTCATCAGAGGCAGTTCGCTAAACATCATAGGGTCTGCACAGAGAAGCGTGAAGGCTAATGCAGAGGGTCCAAGAGGATGAATATCTAAAGAGAAGTTGTGCTGGGATTGCTTGTGGTGGAAGAGTAATTCCCTCAGATAATTTTTCCCAGATTTACTTGTTGTTTGGAATGCCAATTGGGCATCCATAGATTGTACTCAAATTTCACTACTGTATAATAACATAAAACCCTCATCTGGGGGCTTTTGTCCAAAAATAACAATGTCATTTTTATTGTGTGTGTGCTAGTATTTTATTAGTTTCCAGCGTATTTATTTTTGTAGTTTTATTTGTGAAGGTTGGATTGTGATTACTTTGGTATTTATGGTAGAAAATAAATTGTTAAATTAATTAACAATTAGAAGAATTAATTCTAGTTGCTGCAAATAAATTCTAGTTTTGGAATTTTCACAACGTCAACCCCCATTATTCATGGAAAATGGGCTAGTAACATGATCATGATGAAGAAGAATCCAGAAGAGTCCATATTGTAACTCTAGTTAAGGGTTTAAGGATTCAAACCTAACCACTAGAAGACTATTAAGTTTTCTTATAACTGAGCCACTAGTAGGAAAAGGGGTTCCATTATTTCCTAGTGCATTTTGTTCCATAAACAAACAAGGTAGTAGAGAGGGATAGTGAGAGAGCACATAAAGAGGATTTGTGTACTGTAGTAGCCCACAAGCCATAGGCAGGCTTACTTCTTTGTACTCACCACCATTTTCGATTCAAAGAAAGAGAGTAGAGCGACCTCACCTTCCAGCTAGGTTTTCTCCCAAAAATATTTCCCATAATATATGTTGTGTCAATCATGATTTGTGAGTTTTTGTTTGTTGTTCTTTATTTTCTGCATAATTACAATTTTATAGCATGTGAAATAAATAGTAATTTACAGATCTAGAAATTTAAAGAGAAATAAACTCTTAAGTGTAAATTTCATATTTTTAAATATAATTCTATCATATATATTATGACAAACTATCTAATAAAATATCCAAAAAATTTTATAAATCATTCTTAAAAAATTTATAGATCATTCTTAAATTTTTTAAATTATATATATATATATATATAAATAAATTTATAGATCATTCTTAAATTTTTTAAATTATATATATATATATATATATATACATACTTGTTCTTTGTATCACTCTTACCCAATCTTATGTCATTGTTTTCCTGTTTCCAAAATAAATTCAACCACCCATTCTCTTTTATATTTCATTCTAGAAAGGCTTGAAGAAATTTATTTCAATTATATGAAGTGTTAACCAATAATTTATTATGAAGCTACAATCATCTCACTTTTAAGCTAAGGAAGGCCTAATTCCACTCATAGGGATATTTTCAATGAAATCTTTCCATGGCCCACAGAATGGTAGTTCACAACAATAATAGTTGACAACAATAATAAGAGACCCACTAACGTGCATGTTGACAAGACATTAATAAATGCTTGTACAATACGCTCGAAGTCAACCCATCTCTAACATTGCTCCACGAATACATCTCTTGACAACTCCATGAGTACATTTCCTAACTCCTGGCCCCTTAACTTTGAACAAGGTGACCATTATTTTATTAATAGTCACTAAGAACAACATGATGATTGCACAACTCTTTCTTGGCCATGCTAATCCAAGTTCATTTGCCCCAAACAACATAAAAATAATCTTAGGTCAATATGAAGAGAGTGGATGATGGATGAAGACTTTTTTAAAAATGGTTAAAAACACTGTGCAATAAAGTCGAGTGTGTATGGGCTAAGGTGTTCTTATTGTTAAACCGTTCTAGTTATTCTAATTTTTGGCTTGTGAAAATATATTTAAATTTAAAATAATTATGATGGGTTTATGTTAAATTATGTAATTTTTATTTTTTTATTTTTAATGTTTTAATATAGATAAAACATATTATCATAAACTTTAGCTACTCTAACATATAAAATGAATTATTAAAAAATATTATATTTTTGAAATATTAATATTATTTTTGAAATTTATAAAAGAAACTTAATATTTAATAAAAGATTATTTTTCGTTTTTTGGTACTATGGAGATTATAATATATATTACAAATTTACAAACTTTTTATAAAGTTATAGTATTTTTTTTTTTAACATTTTTTTACCATATGCTTTTTCTCTTGATTTATTCATATGTACAGATTCTTAATATTATGGAGTATATTGGTGATTAATGAAAAGTGAAGTCATTTCTCTTCTTTTACTAATTTTTGAGCTAGAGTTAGGATTAAGTTTAAGGTTTAGAATTTTTTTGGAACCTTTGTGTTATTTTATAAGTTTGTAGTGGCTTTTTATACATTACTAATTCTCCATATTCAAATTACAACGAAATGATATGATTTCCACTTGGACATGTGGTGAATATTTGGATTGATACCTAGTTGGGAGCATAAATTTCACTTGTAAACCCTATTTTAGGTGCATGATAACTCATTGGAAATGTATCAACAAGAAGGAAAAACTCCACCTTGGATGAGGTTTTTATGAGCCATGTGTCTTTTAAAAAATATGTCAATGAATACATTCCACTTCAAGGGTGGAACTTCCTTCTATAATGAATACAATGCAATACAAGATATGATTATCCTTTGACTAGGTATCCTTCATATATATATATATAGGAGAGAAAGTGTACAATTATAATTAAAGGGTACAATGAAAGGTTATCACATACATAACAATATAAATGCAACACCTCAATATCTATGACTTAATAAAGGATTTTAGGGTTAACATGGGGCTTTTCTAGGCCTTAACATGCCCCTCCCCTTCAAAATAGTGTTGCCCATAACACTTGACTAATTAGAACTATTTCTACATTAATAACTCATCTTCCCATGTTGCGTTTTCCACTGGTAGGTTCTTCCATTTGATGAGGTACTCAATAATTTCTAGATTTCTTAGCTTCCTAATCCTTGTTTCATGGATTATTTTGGTTCTAGTATGACTTCCCTTCTTCATTAATTTCTAGTAACATAGTTTGGGCTAGGTTCTTGTCACTGATTTCCTTCTTTAAGTAGGAAAAATGGAGGACTAGATATACATGTGAAGATGAAAGAAACCTTAATAACACCTGAATAATTAGAACTATTTCTACATGAATAACTCATCTTACCATGTCACCTCTTCCACTACTAGGTTCTTCCATTTGATGAGGTATTCAATAATTTCTTGATTTCATAGCTTCTTAATCCTTGTTTCAAGGATTTTTTTTTGGCTCTAGTATGATTTTCCTTCTTCATTAATTTCTAGTAACATAGTTTGGACTAGGATCTTTTCATTGATATCCTTCTTTAATAAAGAAACATGGAAGACTGGATGTACATGTGAAGATGAATACAACCCTAATTTGTAAGGCACACTTCCAATCCTTTGCAACACCGTACAGGGACAATGATAGCACAATGTTAATTTATCTGGACACATATGCCACGAACCATCTTTTTGAAACCATCATCATTGTTGAAGAGAAAATCTTTTTGGCTATGTTGAATAATGCCAACCTCTAGCATTTCTTAAATTAGATGTTGAATCTCACTATTTGTGTATATGGATACCTATAGGGCCTAAAGTTAGGTGGTGCAATTCTAAGTTGCAAATGAATAACATAGTCATGATTTTGAGTAGGTGGAAGACCCTTAGGAATCTCTCCAAATACCTTGGAATGGACGTTGATAACGTTTTGAATATCCATTGGAGAAATGTATATAGATGTTTGAAAATTTGATGAGCGCAATTATGTAATTACACCATGGTGTTTATTTTTTAGTACTTATGCTATTAGATATTATCACTTTATAGGGTTTCGATTGGATACCTATAAGCTCAATTCCATTTCTTTCTGAGGAAAATATCATGATTTTTTTTTTTAAATTAAGGACCATTGTTCCCAATGATTGTAACCATTAGACCCTTAATACAATATCAACACCACCCTTTTGGACTGTTGGTGCAAACTTGAACTTGGAAGACCTAAGGTTTGATCTTTGGTTGTCAACAAAGGGTCTACGTTTTAGTCTAGTGCAACACTGACCTTTTCATTCCTCTGCGAGGGAGAAATGTCTCACCCGAGGCATGCCGAGACAATTAAAATGGAAAGGATCAAAAAACAATATCAAGGATGATCTTATAACACAAATAATCCATTAAATGAATATTTATACATCAATGAAAAGCTGCTTTAGAAACCATTATGTAGTTAAAATAATACATTAGGCATTAATGAATAATGAAAGAACCAACAACACATCATAAAAGACAATTTTAAAATGGGCATGTCCAAATCAGTCATTCCATCCATTCATGCTCAGAATTACCCCACAATAATTCATGCTATTAACAAAATAGGACCATTACATTAAGGATCTGCATGAGAGGGAAGGATATTTCAAAACTATACATCATTGTTGGCTCGTTGGGGCCTGACCCAGGTTCAGAGTTAGTTAGCCAAACAAATGATCTGGATTTAAACAGGAATGCAACAAATTACAGAGATAACCATAAATACAAAGATGTAGCGGAAATAATACTTCATTTCATTAATGTAAAATAGTGAAATGTGCTTGCAAACAACAATGGAAATAAACCAGAAAAACGAAAGATCTGTGGTGCTCGGATGGCGGGCGATCAGCTAGGGTTTCCAGAATTTTGCAGGGGTTGATCTCCATGGAAGGACATAAAGGAGGGAGCTCCACTCCCTCCTACAAGCAAGCTCTGGCTAGCAGAGGTAAAAAACCAATAGAAAATGACAAAGGTCCTTCAGAAGAAGGGAAAGGGAACATTGAAGAGGAGCTAGACTGTACCAAAACTAGGGAGATTAATAGCACAAAATACAAGGAGGAGGAAGACAAGGAACAGGGAACAAAATACAAAGCACAAAAGGGACCATGTAAACCCAAAGCTGAGATCACACCTAGAGTAGTATTAAATGATCCTGCTTTGCAGGCGCATAGGGAGCACATGTGGACATATGCAATCATTTGTAAATTCATGGGATTATGGCCCATTGAAAAGCTTTACAGACATGGATTAAATACCACTGGAAACCAAAAGGAAGCATAGACCTACATCTTGGGTCAAAGGGATTCTTCACTGTGGTCTTCACAAATATTGAAGATAAAGACAGAGTGTTTGAAGGAGGGCCCTACTTCTATGCAGCAGCAGGCCTCTATATGTGGCCATGGATTATGAATTTTGTCCCGGAGCATGAGACTTTTACTTCGGTCCCGGTCTAGGTAAGACTCTACTCTCTACCTCTTGATTATTGGCAAACTGAATCGTTAGTTTCCATTGGAAATAAATTAGGGCATTTTGTCAAAGCTTTTGAGGCCACTAGAAGGGGAAAATATACTTCCTTTGCAAGAATATGTGTGGAGACGGATCTCGCTGGAGCTCTTCTGGATGAGGTAATCTTGGAAGTTTGAGATGAAGAATGGTTGCAAATAGTAGCTTATGAGCATTTTCCATTCAGATTTCGCAAATTCCATGAGCATGGGCACCTATTCAAAGACTTCCCTCTCAGTAAAACAGAGAACAAAAGTAAAGCTAATACAATGAAAGACACTGCAAGCTTTCACAAAGTGGCACATAGAGGAAGAGGGGGCAAAAGGGTGCCAAAGCAACATCAAAATGAAGGGCAAGAGGCTAGTTAGAACAGGTTCCAAGTACTTGAGGAAGATGAAGCGATAACAAAAGCAGATCAAGCAATGGGAGGAAGTCTAGGGGAGAAAGAGAAATAAGAAAACAGTGAACAAACACAAGATATTAATAAACAGAAAGAGACTATGATGAGCGATGCAGAACTGGAGATGGACCAGGAAATGACCCAGAGTGAGATGGAAATGGAGGACCACGAGCTACAGGAGATTCTTGACAGAGAACACCTAGATCTAGAAGGGTTCTTGAAACAGGGAACCATGGGAGGGGTAGACTCGTTACCTCAAGAAGAGTTCAATAGAGTACAACAGCTGTTCATATGGAAAACTCAGGCTAATGGGCCGGAGAGAAAAAAAAAACATTGAAAGGTAGAGTAATGAAGGTGTGAAAACTATGAAAACCACACCAGGATTAGCACCTAGAAACCCAGGAAAGAAAAGAGGCAGGAAAAAGCAGAACGAGCTTTTGATGGAATGTGGAAAGCTAATGATAGACTCAGGTAAGATGAAAGATCTAACCAGCTACTCCTTTACAAATCTTTAATAATGAAGTTTACATCTTGGAATATCAGGGGTCTAGGTAGTAAAAGAAAACAAAGAATACTTAACAATAGAATGAAACAAGAAGCTCCGAATATGATCTTTATCCAGGAAACTAAATGTTCCATTCAAAAGATAAAACAATTACATAGAAAATGGCTCAAGCGATTTGAGTTTCTAGAAGTCAAAGCAGAGAACACAGCAGGAGGTATACTCAGTCTTTGGAACCCCCAAAAGATTGGCATAATAGATGCTGAGGCATCTAGGAATTATTTATCAGTGGTTATTCAGCCAGTGGGAGATAGGGATACCTATCTGGTCACGAATGCTTATGGCCCTCAAAGAATGGATGATAAACTCAGGTTTCTAGATTCTCTTATGGATCTTAGAGATAGACATGCAGCAATACCTTGGATCATGGGGGGGGACTTCAACATGATCAGATCACTCTGGGAAAAAAAGGGGGAACCAGAACTCTAAGCAAAGACTCTTTAGCATTTCAGACTTTTATAGATAATATGAAGCTTGTTGACACTGATTCGAGCAATGGGCTCTTTACTTGGAACAATAAAAGAGGCGGAGAGTCTCATGTTGCCTCAAAGTTAGACAGATTCATTATCTCAGAGGACCTTATGCTCATTGACAAGGAAATAATAACTAGAGTTCTCCTCTTTGGAGGCTCAGATCCAGGGAAAATTTTAAAACCCCCCCAAATTTATAAATATAATAAATGGGCGAATCTCCATGGTATATAGGAAAAATGGAAGGCGATTTTATCAATAATATAATATGTATATATAATTTTTTGGCGAATCTCTCACCAAGCATGGCGAATATTTTACTCAATTATAAAATCTTGTAAGATCTTGGCGAGTCTTTCACTAAATAATAAAACTTTGTAAAGTCCTAGTGAATCTTAGCATAGGCTACATGCTGGTTTAATTCCCCCATTTAAATAGGCTACATTCCAGGTGAATACCATGTGCCATTTTGGTGAATACCATGGGTCAATACCATGTGCCATTTTTATTTTTATTAATTCTAATCTTAGGGTTAATAATGGTTTTTTGCATGGTATTAATAACAATCTAGTCCATGGTATTTATCCCATAGTATTTTGGCCACAGGTTTCACCTAAATATAACCCATTTTTTGAGTGTTCGTAAATATAAGGTGACTTATGGAGTAAATATAAAAAAATGTTTTATTTGTTTACCATACCTCTCGTTTATTTATATTTTTATTAATTTACCATCCCTCTTTTACAAATATGGTATTTGGCCCATAGGATTCACTTAAATAAAACCTCTTTCTTGAGCCTTCATAAATAGAACGAGGGTTATGGACTAAAAATAAAAAGAGGTTTTATTTATTTATGATACGTCTAGTTTATTTATATTTTTATTTATTTACCATACCTTTTGAGTAAGTATAAAAAGACATTTTATTTATTTACCATACCTCCACTTTACTTATATTTTTATTTGTTTAAACCCTTACATGTATAGAAGGTGACTTATGGAGTAAATATAAAAAATGTTTTATTTATTTACCATACCTCTCATTTATTTATATTTTTATTAATTTACCATACCTCTTTTATAGATATGGTATTTGGCCCATAGGATTCACTTAAATAAAACCTATTCTTGAAAATGGGCGAATGGATTCACTTAAATAAAACCTATTCTTGAAAATGGGCGAATGGAAGGTTGTAAGTCCTAATTTCAAGGGCTAAATTTACCTTTTTTACCCTCTCCCTTAAAATAAGGTGGGCTATTTGAGGTGATTTGTAAAAATGTACTATGATACAAAATATTCGCCCACTAAAAATTTAAAACCCCTTAATTTCGCCAAAGGGCGAACATTCGCCCCTAAAATTATCCTTGCTCAGATCATTGGCCAGTTCAACTGGAGGTTCGGGGCATTGGTACCCCTAGGAATAGACCTTTCAGATTTGAGAATATCTGGCTTACCCACCCAGATTTCATCAACAATATTGAAAATTGGTGGTCAGAAGATTTGCAGATTCAGGGTACAAGAATGTTCCTTCTACACAAAAGGCTAAAGCACATCAAGCTCAGGCTCAAAGAATGGAACAAGAATGAATTTTGCAATATTTTTGTTGCAAAAAAATTGGTTGAAGATAAAATGTAGGAACTCAATCAAGCCCTTATCATGGATGGCTTTGATAAAGTCAGAAGTGATCAAGTTGAAAAATATCATCAACACTGGGAGAATTTGTGTAAACAAGAGGAAATATTTTGGAGACAAAAATCTAGAGTTAAATGGCTAAAAGAAGGAGAGCAAAACACGATATTTTTCCATAGATCCACCATGGAAAATAGAGCTCACAATAGGATCTGTTCGATCAAGAACGAGGAAGGGAATCTTATGAACTCCCATGAAGATATAGAAGCTGTGTTAGTGGAGCATTTTCGAGGTATAGCAAAGGAAACCATTTCAGATAGAGAGCATTCTATCAGGGACCTAAAAAGTCATATTCCTAGGCTGGTGTCTAGAGAGGATAACTTCAACCTAAATAGGCCACTGACTGAAGAGGAGGTTAGTGAGGTCCTCAAAGAAATGCAGAATGGCAAAGTGCCAAGCCCTGATGGTTTCAATGTGGATTTCTTCAAAGCTTGCTGGAATATTGTTAAACAGGATAATCTAAATGTAGTGGAAGATTCCAGGATGAACATAAATATTTTGAAGGTGCTTAACACCTCCTTCATCTCCCTGATCCCTAAATAGGACAATGCTCAAACTCCTGACAGGTTTAGACCCATAGCTTTATGCAATGTGGTTTACAAGATTATATCCAAGGTAGTGGCCAATAGACTCAAACCTCTTCTTCCTACTCTAGTTTCTATGGAACAATCTGGTTATGTGGAAGGCAAACAAATTCTCAATAACATCATTCAAGCACATGAGGTGGTGCACTCATTGACTAGCAATAGGAAGGCTGGAATGATCATGCAATTGGATCTAGCCAAAGCTTATGATAAGTTGAATTGGACCTACATCAGGAAAGTTCTTATTGCTTTTGGGTTTGACCATAATTGGGTCAGAAGGGTCATGGCCCTGGTAACGTCCTCTAGCTTTTCAATTTTGGTTAATGGTTCTCCTTCTGAGACTTTTCTTCCTTCAAGAGGCCTCAGGCAGGGAGACCCGCTCTCTCCCTTTCTCTTCATCCTCATGATGGAAGGACTTGGTTGGTCTATCAAGCATGCTAAGGAAGTTGGTAAGATTAAGGGCCTACAACTATCTGAGAATGGATAGGCCTTGACTCATCAACAATTTGTTGATGATATCATGCTGCAGGGAATCCCCACGGTTAGAGAAGCTCTAACATATAAACAAATCCTGAATGACTTCACCATGGCTACAGGTATGGAAGTTAATCTCTACAAATCTATTTTTTTTATTTAATACCAATATTTATATTCAGAGGAATATCTCTAGAATTCTAGGCTTTCAAAGGGATGTCTTCCCTTCTAAATATTTGGGAGTTCCTCTAACTGCTAAACCTCTGCACAAGAGCATCTGGGAGTCGGTGATTAATAAGATGCAGGATAAAATTAGGAAATGGACTATCAGATCTTTAAACTTGGCTGGTAGGTTGGTGCTAACAAAGGTTGTTCTTCAATCAATCCCAGTTTTCATGCTATCAGCACTCCCAGCACCAAAAGGAGTCTTGCATCAATTCAGAACCATCCAAAGAGACTTTCTTTGGGGTAAGGGGGAGGAAAGAAATAAATGGGCCTTAGTATCCTGGGAAAAAATCTGTAAACCCAAAAACCATGGGGGTCTTGGATTGGATGATCTGAAGATTCTTAGCAATGTTTTAGGGGCTAAACTATGGTGGCGTTGGGTAAAAGATCCAAGGGCTCAGTGGGCTAGTATCTGGAAAGAAAAATATGCCAGCTCTTGGCAAAATAATGATCACATAAGGATGTCTGGAAGTATAAAGGGCTCATACATCTGGAATAAGGCCTGGGAGAACAGAGGCTTAGTACAAAAAAACAGCTTTTGGGAAATCAGAGAGGGAGATCTAGCTTTATTTTGGGAGGATAAATGGCAACAAGAACCTATACTGTTAAAAGAGGACTTTTTGGACCTCAAGAACGAGACAGACACCCAAGGGTTATCTAAAGTAAAAGATTTTTGGGATCATACTAATAGTGCAGGAAAATGGAGAACTTGGAGGAACATTGATTACAGGGATGACAACCCCTTGAAAGAAAAAGCAGAGGCACTTAGGAAAATGTTGGAACAAAGGAAGATTTTAGTGACAGGGGGGTAGGACCAGCTTAGATGGGGCACCAATAATGAGGGTACCTTTAATCTTAAGGAGGCAAAATGCATTCTCCTTGAGCTGGATTCCTATGTTCCGGATAGGATTTGGCAGAACCTATGGAGGCATCAAGGTTGGATGAAGATTAAACTCTTCATGTGGCTGGTTCATCATAAGAAAATTTTGACTTGGGATAACATTAGGAAGAGGGGTGTTATGGGGCCTTCTAGATGCTAGCTCTGTGAAGCCCAAGAGGAGACAATGGAACATCTTCTCAATAGTTGCATTTTCACCTCCAGGTTGTGGGATAAATTCGCCACCATTTTCCAATAGACCGACAGGGACAAAGGGAGTATTATCAATACCCTAAACAATTGGAGAAGAAACTTTTCTGATTATGAATTTCTTGGCTCAGCTTGGGCTCTTACGCCAAGCTTCATTATATGGAATGTCTAGAAAGAAAGGAACAAGAGAATCTTCAAAAATGAAAAGAGTCCCTCCCAACGCCTGTTTGAGCAGATCTTAAAACAGCTTAAGGAGACGGTTGGCACTACAGTGCGAAATCCCCCTAAGAATCCACCCTCAGAAGCTGAAATGTGGATTCTCAGTTAGCTGGGTATGCAGGGGCTTATTCCTCAAGGCCTGGATAGGAAGGTAATGAAAATGGATACTGAGAAGGATTTCTGGCATCCTCCCCCTCAGGGTTTTCTGAAATACAACATTGATGGGGCTTCAAAAGGCAACCTGGGAACTGCTGGCTTTGGAGGGGTGTTAAGGGATGAAGACGGAAGTATTCTTTTCATCTTCCACTGCCATTTAGGAAGAGCCACTAACAACATGGTGGAATTAATGGCTCTGGAGCAATGTTTAGATTTTTTGAAGTAGGATAACTGCCAAAATGTGATTGTCAAAGTTGATTCAGAGTTAATCATTAACTCGGTCAAGAGAATTAGCTATGGCATGGCGCCAGAAAAAGTCTCAAAACACTGGAGGCTGATCCAGGTTTTCCAAAGAATTCAAAGTCACCTCTAATGCCTTCATATAGTAAGTTTTACCCATGTACGAAGAATGGCCAATAAACTGGTGGATATTCTGGCCAATCAAGGAGTGATTTGTACCGAAAGCAGGGTTTCGATGGGTTGGCAAGAGATGCCTCAGAATAGATTAAAGGCACATTGTCATGACCAGGTGGATGAAGACAGGGAGGTGTTTCGATACAGAGCCATGGAGGCGAGTTCTAGATGACTTGGTTTCTTTATGATTTGCTATTTTTTTCACAGTCTAGTTTTGGGTGGGATGCAGGCCACTGTCGGCCTCAGCAACCCTAGTAATTACAAACTTAGAGACTACTGGTGGATGCTGCGTGGCTGTCTCAGTTTAGCGGATGGTCGACCGGAGGGAAGGAGTAGCATCTTTCATGGGTTCATGTACAGGCGTAGAGGAGATGGTAAGAGGGGCCAGAATCCTGGCTTTCTCGGCGGCCGTAATACCCCTGATTTTCTTTCTCTGGAAGCAAAACCGCTCCCTTGGTGGTATTTGGTTTATCACAGGCCTCTCAAGCAGGAAGTGGTTTTTCTAAAGTTGCAACGATTCCACTCATCAACCTATATGTGGCATAGACAAGGGATTGTATACTGCCTTCATCGCGCACTAATGTTCGGGGCTTTAGACCCATGCGATATGATCTTCTGCTGTCGGATTTTGCAAGGCAGATCTACGATCAGGAATGATCGTGCATGTTGGTGGGTCCTAGGCGTTAAGCGTCAGGCTTCTTTGTACTGTGATATCTTCCTCTGTCGTTGGATCAGGCAAGGAGAATGGACGGTTGTGATTAAAGATGCAAGTCCAGTTGTTCAGTTTCATGGTGGGAATCGAGGACTTTCACACATTATTCTGATCACATGGCCCAAGCATTGTCTGTATTTTGTGGGTTTTGAGGTTATGTTTGTAAGGTTGGGGGTTTTTAGAGATTAGATTTTCCTCAGTTCACAGTTTCGTGTGGACTATTGTATTTTATGTAAATTATTTTATGTTTTAATGAAATAGAAGGTATGACTCTTGCTTCAGCAAAAATAAAACAATGGAAATAAACCAGCTAGAGCGATGGTAGCTTATCTCTAAGAAGAGATGTGATGGCTACATGCCTCTGACTTGTGTTACAATGAGGCTCGAAGGCCTATTTATTGTTGAGAAACAACGAAAAACCCTTAACATCCCAAAACCTAACCCTAGAAGATGAAACACCAAATTGTGGGCCCCGTTTAGGTAAATTGGTACATCAATTTCCCGGGGTCGTAACTTTGGCATACGATCTCCGTTTGACGCATACAATAGCTCGTTAGAAATATCTATCTGAGCAATACAAATTTGGGAAGAGAAACATCGGTCCATGGACCCATGTTGCTCCCAGATTTCTCAAAACAACATCGTTTAGGGCCTCAAAACGGTTCTGGAAGTTCAGGACCCAAAAAACTGCTAAAAATAGTAAATTGTGCTACAATTACAGAAACTAAAAAACTAAAAGAGACAGTTGTGGGGGTCCAAGTGGGATAGGTGGGTGGCCACCAACATCCACCTGGATCATTCCTCCCCCTTAGGAAGTAATGGTCCCCATTGTGTTGAGTTCCTCCATTTGCTGAACTTGGTCCTTGGTGAGCTGTTCTACAATCTTTGATGTGTCCAGTAATGGTGGGAAGCATGATCGAGGGTGTTCCACATTGAATACTCGGTGCAAGCGAAGGAATGGAGGACTGCTGTGATCCAAAGCATTATTTCTCATGGCCTTGGTAATGCTGTAAGGACCATGTCGGAGTGGTCTGAGCTTCTGATGGGTTTTGGTAAGGCGTTCTTTCTGTCGATGCAACCAGACTTTGTTGCCCACCTTAAACTTGTGTGGTACCCTTGTGGGTGAGGAGAAGTTGTTCCTGTGTTCTTTCATGACCATATCCCTCTATTTTTGCTGCTGCTGCGTGGAGGAACCCTTCGTGGGGGTCATGGATGTGGCAACAATCTCCCCCTTACTTTGGGAGCGAACCAGATAGAAAATGAATTTCCTAGTCTGGGAGATGAGCTTGCTGCCTTTCTTAGCAGTGATCAAAGAGGTGGCGGTAGGTGGGGCTACCTATGGTATCCTGTATAATGAATTAAACAAAGAAATAATGACATCGCGAGGCCTTGACTCATACAAAACATGTCGCCTCCACAAGTATGGTTGGCCTAATAATACATCACAAACATCCAGAGGTGTAACATCACACAATACCTCGTCTGTGAAGGGTTTGATGCTGCAGGGAAGGTGGCACTGCTGGCAAACTCGAAGATCTCATCCTTGGTGAAGCCACCCGATACTGTATGGCTGCGGGTGTGGTGTAGTTGGTAGGCCCAATTTCTTCACAACCTTTGCTGAAATGAGGTTCTTCTGGTTGCCACTGTCAACAATGAATTGTAGTGGTGAACCCTTCACCCACATTTGTGAGTGGAAAAGATGCCCCTCCTCCTCTAGGTCTTCAGGCTCATTCTTTTGGATCTTGGCGGTGGCAACAGTGATGTTGGGCTCCACATCAATGATCTACTTCCCTTTGCCATTCCCCTTGTTGGGTTTTGACTCAGGGTCGGAACATGCATCTGATTCAGAAGCCTTCAACTTGGCCACCAACAACTGCTTAGTTCGACACTCACTTGTGTTATGAGTGGGACTCTTGTGGAACTCACACCACTTGCCTGTGTCCTTCTTTGACTTTGTGGTGTTGTTCTTTTCTTGTGGCTTCGACGGGTTGTCTTGGGTCACCCTGCCTTGGCTTTGTCTTTTGGTCTTCAGATTTGCAGATCTAAAGTCTCGCTTCTTCTGTTTAAACTTCTTCTCAATTTTGACAGCGTATCAATATGCCTTGCTGAGCGAGGAGATGTTTAGGAACTCCATCTCTTCCTGGATGTATCTGTGTAGGTAGCCGTGGTATTTGAGTACCAAATGTAGCTCAGAGTCTTTGATACCCAACTGTGTGCAAAGGGTATGAAAATTGTTTGTGAATTCCGGCACATCTTGGTCCCTTGCCTATCGCAGCGTGGTCCACTTTATATATTTGTCATCGTAGTTTTTGATAGGGTAGTACTACTCCTTGATGGCATCCTGGAATGAATTCCAAGTGGTTGCGGCTAAAAATAGTGAGCCTGAATTTTCATCCTTTTGCTAGCAGTAGGTTTCCCACCAGTGCTTGACGTGGGGGGTTTCTTTGAGAAGAGCGAAAACAATCTTTTCCTGACTCGAAAATTCATGAACAGAAAAATACCCATCTAGTAGATTTAACCATTTATCTACGACATCTACATCTATTTGACCCTCGAAGATGGGGATTTCAAAATTAACTTGTACCTTAAAGGGTGTGGCATTTCTAGAGTAGTTGTTGGAAGCCGATGCGTCGCATCTGGGTAGCCGTTGAAGGATCTGCGCAAAGTTGTCCATCATCGCGTTCCTTTGTCGCTCGAGGGCTTCTTCGAGCAAGGTTTTGATAGGATCTCCTACCCCCTCGTCTTTCTTTTCATTCACCATGGGAGGCCGTCAGGATTTGCGAGGCTGGTCTTGCGAAGGTTCGACCAGTTCAAGCCCTAACTCCTTATATCCCGACCTCGTTGGGGACATGCAAAGAAAAATAGAGAAAAAAGTAGATCGCTCTGATACCACTGATTCGGATTTAAACAGGAATGCAAAAAATTACAGAGATAACCATAAACACAAAGATGTAGTGGAAATAATACTTCATTTCATTAATGTAAAATACTGAAATGTGCTTACAAACAACAACGGAAATAAACCAGCTAGGGCGATGGTAGCTTATCTCTAAGAAGAGATGTGGCGGCTACATGCCTCTGAACTGTGTTACAATGAGGCTCGAAGACCTATTTATTGTTGAGAAACAATGGAAAACCCTTAACATCCCAAAACCTAACTCTAGAAGATGAAACGCCAAATTGTGACCCTGTTTGGGTAAATTGTTACATCAATTTCCCAGGGTTGTAACTTTGGCATACGATCTCCGTTTGACGCGTACAATAGCTTGTTAGAAAGATCTATCTGAGCAATACAACTCTGGGAAGAGAAATATGGGTCATCCATGGACCCACGTTGCTCCTAGATTTCCCAAAAAAACGTCCTTTAGGGCCTGGAAGTTCAGGACTCGAAAAAATTGCTAAAAATAGTAAATTGTGCTACAATTACGGAAACTAAAAAATTGAAAGAGATAGTTGTGGGGGTCCAAGTGGGATAGGTGGGTGGCCACCAACATCCACCTAGATCAACAAATCCCGGTACTACTGGACCTTTCAGCAACAGCCTGCGGAGCCCAGACTGAGGTCTCACCTGAAGTAGTCTGGGAGGGTGCTAGAACTAGGTTTCCACACCCTGGAGATGTCTGATGAGTTTGACTGGTCCGCGGTTTGACCCTGGGCATAGGATGTTTCGTGCACTTTCCCGTACCTCGCAGCCTGATATACTGCCTTCATGCGGCCCTCCCTAGGGGCTGAACATCATGCTCTTGTGTTATTACCCAAGACCTTACTGGTATTTCAATGTTAGTTGATTATTTTAGCCTACTTGTGTGCTTTAAGTTATACTTAACAACATATACCATACAAGTGCGCGCAGTAAATAAACAATTTTCCAATTATATAAAAAATGCATTAACCCAAGAACAGATACACATAATTATGATAAAACTTCTCTTTATTGATTCCTTCCTTGGTTACAGACTCGACTCTGCCCTGCGCACTCAGCTGCAAGGGTCCGCGCACTCAGCTGCGGACTACTAGGCCTTTGCGCACTCAGCTGCAGAGCCTTCTCCTACTCTATGACCCAATGGCACACTTCACACTACGACTCAATCACTTAGACTTCTCATCCTCTTACTTCGATTATTAGATCATTCTTATACACTTAGAGCCTCGCTCTATTTATACAATCCCATGGTCTGCAGACCATGGGTAGGTCTATCCAGCCGACATTACATTACAAAACTAGTGCAGACAACCCTGTGACTCTATCGTACTTTTGCGCCTCGCTCCCACAATTCACAGAGCTTTACAACAAGATTCGGTCAAAACTTGGGCTTTAGATGCCAAAACATGCCTTGGGGGAATTCCATGTCCAACAGGCCCCCAAAAAAAACATCGTGACTCGTCCTCGAGTCACTCTCTCAGTGCGGCGATCTTTGCGTGGAGTCCCTCCAATTGTTCTCGAATTGTGTGGAGGTCAGCAGCAAAATGAGCTGTCGCTTGCTAGATCTACTGCATACGCTGTTCCGAGACCTTTATGTCTGGAGTGCCTCTCTACATCAATGTGTGCATCCCTTGCATGTGTGTGAGCTTTCCTTCAATGTCTGCCATGATGGTGAAGGCCTCGTCCATCCAAGGCTGAACGCGCGCCTTCAGAACTGCTTCCTTATGTCGTGCCGCATCTACCTGCTCATTCAGTGCTTTAACCTGCTACATCCTCGCAAGCCTCTGGGTGAGGACTACCGTCTACGCAGTTCCTCAGACACTGTCATACTGCTATCAGAGTTCTTGCACCTCTATCTCTAAGCCCTGGATGTTGGGGTCCTCCTGCAGAGTTGTGAGGACCTCAAGTGATTCTTCCAACATGCTGGTGCAGTCTCGCACTGTACCTCCAATTTCTTCCAATCTTGTTGTGATAGCGCTAGTGCACTGTTCTCTCACTTCTGAGGGAGTGGATGACTATGCCTTTAACCGCAGCTCTGTGATCTAAAGGTTTAGTTCCAGCTGAACCTTTGTCATTTCTTCCCTCGCCTCGCGGACCCCTGCTGCTAACCTATGGATCTACGCCTCTGCTGGTATGTCTGCTGAGATGGCCAGCTTTGGGACACTTTGACAAGCATCGTCTATCACTTGTACCAGCAGTTGATTCAGTGACACCAATTTGTCACGCTGCAAGCTTAGTTGCTCCATGTTTATTTTCTGCTCATTGATGACTTGGAGCACGTAGCTCTCCCTAGCTTGTAGCTCTGCCATTATCCCATCCTACAATACATATAAGGTCTCGCACGAGAGTGCAGTGAGATTGATACCGAGACCTTTCAGTGCGCTCCTATCGACCTCATTTGATGGCACTAGTGCTCCTTCCAGCAACACTATGGTGTTCGTTATCCTCGCATGCAACATTTGCTCTCCTGCCGAGGATCTGACTGTACCAACCTGAGGGGGGCGTACCTGTAATTCCTGCAACTGTGCTTTGAGGGCCCCCAACACAATTTGGTTCTCCTGCATGTTGGAGAGCCTTGGTGGTGACATCGTGCACCGTTTTGCTGATGTCATGCAGATCACCCTTGGTTAGGCTGATCATGTCAATGGACAATTTCGAGGCCTTGGCCTTCTTTCGTGGCCTTGCCCGCTCGGCTGGGGGTTGGCACTTTAGCTGTGTTGGCACAGTTTGTGGGTTCGCGCCCCCTTTTTCTGTTCCTGCTTCCGCTGCTTCCTTCCCCTGCGAAGGTGTTATTTGGCCCTCGCCCGCCTTCACTGCTGCTTCTTATGCTGCTGCTACTGCTGCAGCCTTTTCCTGGTCAGTTGCTTTCTATGTCGCGTCCCGTGCTGCTCGTACTTCTGCTATTGCTACTTCCTCCCTTCGTTTTTCGACCAACTGTGTGACATGCAACTTGGTCTCGTCCTTCTTTCATTGTGCCGCTAACTGCTCGAGCTTTGTGATGTTTGGGGCGTGCCACTTTGGCAGCCATGCCTCTAGGACATTGAAAATGACATCATTGGTGGCTACGAAGGGTAGCTTTACCCACTGCTTAGTCGGGTCCTTGCGTGCCCTGATATAGATTGTATGCATGTATGCTTTAAATTCAGAAAATCCCTGCAGACTGTTGTACATAGTGGGTGACAACCATGGTTTACGGTTGATCCCAATTCTGATGTCATTTCCATGAACACCTAGAAGATTTTGCTTTCACGTATCTGCTTAGCATCCTTCGTGGCCCAGAGTGAATTGTACTTCACGGTGTTGTGGATCTAACCTAGAAATATATGATAATATAAATAAACCCAAGAATAACAAGATAGAAATAGATAGAAATTCTTCTTTATTGATCAAACCCTTACGGTAGGGCAACACTATACATTCACTCCTTAAGGAAGGAGAACACTCCACAAGCCATATGTCTGTTCATACAATAATTCTTCACTATATTCCTTGACTTGGAGTCTCTAGTCTCTATATAGGCTTCATACATACAATACCATGGGTCATTACCATGGTTCCCTCATACCATCAAACTAATACCATGGGCCCATTACATTATTATTAACTACTTGTGGTCCCTTACATGACATGGGTTAACCACCTTATTTATTACTATGGCGTGGAGCGATAAAAAGGTGCCTTTCGAACTCCTAATTACCTTCACATTAATTATCAACCCAGGGACGACTTTTTATTTCAAGAGTGTACTCTGTCTGAGGCGGCTATTTACTCAAGAGTAATGTTTAGTAGTATAGTGCTTAAAACCCAAAAGTAAATGAATGCTTGAAACAAAATCTAATTGGAACAGAAAGAAACTGAAATGTTCTAAACTAAATCATTCATTCAAACAACTATCAATCGAGGATATAGTAGCAATAACTTAGTCCTCTAGAAATTGATGCAAAAGGAATTAGAGCATGGACCATGGATCAGGGAGCGTGGTAGCGTCTGCTGAGGCTCACGACAGCCTTGGACCTTCTCTCACACCAAAGCAATAAATGCAAGTAAAAGGAATGGCAAAAAGCAGCATGAAATGAAATGGACAACAATAAATGAAACAGCAATTAAAAGAACTAAATCTCGCGAGTTAGAACTGAACTCTCATTCCGCAATCAAATAACAATCGGCAAAAGCAATTCCAATGATGTTTACTTTACAAGAAGATATTTACAAATGAATTATGGAACAACAGTTCATTATAAAACAGGAACGTCAATCATATATACATTCAACACACTAAAATAGTAATCTGAGATGATAATTATGTTTCCAAATACAACATTACTTCCGGATTCCAATAATCATAACTTCAAATAAATCTCATGATGGTGATTTTCAATACAAAAGCTCTGTAATAGAAATACTTGATTCAGTCTGATACCATGCAATCAATTCTGGAAAAGATTTAATAATATAATGCAGAATCGCCACAAGGATTTCGGAAAGGAACATTAATGAATTAATGATAACATAGCATTCGTGCATCAGATTACTGAACAATAAAGATAAGCAAACCACGCATAAAACAAAAGAATATACTATACAGTAGTAGCAGCATACTCCGCAAGAGGCTGGGCCCTTAGCCGCCAGCGGATGCTGCGGGGTCACTTCAGAATGAGAAAATTGAACAGCACTCCCAAATCATTTATTAATCAGCCAATTGTGGAATCATTACAATAGCAAAGCTTAAGAATTACAACATGAATAATCCACCATTGTTGTCCATCAATTCTCATTCCCCGAATCCATCATCACGTCCCCCCCTCTCTGATCTTTGTTCTCATTTAAATAGAGAAAGATCAGAGAGTATAGATAATTACAATCATGATTTCTTTTACAAATTTAGGTTGATTCTAACCAGATGATCAACAAGAAAATATATTTCCCTTTATCTCTTCAACAAAAGCAAGACGAATTTGGGTTTGCAGCTGAGATTTGGAGGACGACCGCAACTGTAAATCTGAGAAAATCGTGCTCAAAGAACCCTGTGTTTCTACCTATACAAGCCGAATTTGGGCAAACCGTTCTTCATTAAAGTTAATTGGGCCCGTTCTGGACAAAACCCATGTTCCAGATTTTCCAAATTCGTCTTCATTTGCTCAGAATTTCAACCGCAAAACTGTCACTCCTTAAACCAGCGAATTTCTGAGTTGGCGGATTTAAAAATCAAATCTTCAATCTGGAAGTTTCCTTGGAGGCTAAAAATGGTGAATAATGTTATAACCAACTTATTAGCACTATCATTGGTAAAATAATGCATAATCATCAATTTATTAGAAATAAAGGAGAATAAATAATGTAAGAGCATAAATCATCATAAAATGGATTTATTTAATAAATTATAATAAATGACATGATGAAGAATGGTAGAAATGGGTGGAATAACCGTTCACAAGTGACAATAACAATGGCATATTAACGACCCAACACACCCCCACACTCAATATGTTGCATGTCCTCATGCAACGAAAACTAAATATATTGCATGTTCTCATGCAACCCAAAGACAAAAACCATGTGTTAACCAAGCAATAAAAATTTGAGAATAAATGAATGCTTCCTTAATTAATGAATATTCAATTTTAGTAATCTTGATGAAGGCATAACAATTTTTACATTGACATTCAATTATATGTATATATGAAGTTGCAACAAAATATGATATATGTAACAGCAAACTTCATTAACCATTCTCTCAAAAACTACAAACCAGCTTTTGTTGAAATTTGGCATGTAAATTTATAATATATGAATGCCTTTATGATCCAAAAATCAGATTGTTTTGATGCACGGATCATGAGATATAAACAAAATGGCTGTAAGTGAGAGTGCATGATTTCCGAAATTTTATGAACCAATATTTCTTGAATTTATCTAGGTATGTGTATTTCAATAGTATGTCTGTGTTTCCTAGAGATCACAAGAATTGAGTTCATAGTTTTTAAAAATATTAGGGAAATCAATTTCTACACTGAAATTGTATGCCTTAAAGGAGAGAAAATAGAAAACATCCATCATGCGTAGCAATTCCTCCCCCTCTCTGAAAAATTAGCATGTCCTCATGCGATGCTAAAAAACAAAGAGAGGTGGTTGCTACCAGCTGTTGAATTCTATGCTTGGTGTAAAACAACATGAAATAATGGAGGTGTTGAGAGTGAATAAGAATAGCAATGGATGATAAAGAATATGAATGGCGTGGTCATAAGAAAAAAATGAATGAAAAGGAACACTCCCCCACACTCGAAAATGACATGCTGCGGAAAAAAGGGGAAGTGGTAAAGATGTGGAATGAAAGATGACAAATAATGCTCAAAATAGATTTTCATTAAATTCTCCTAAATTTATAATAAATTAGAAAACTATGCAATTTTACCTCAAGTTTTACCTCCAAAAATGTGGAATGACATATATGGACTGGCAGTTGTTGAAGCTGATGTAGGCAAAGTTGGTGCTGAAAGCGATGCAAAAAGGTAGAATCCAGAGAAGCACATCGTGTCTGAAGAATTGTTCACGTTCGCGAGCCTATACTGTGAAGTGCAATAGTGTGGTCATGCTACGAATAGAATTCTGCCCATACTTGTTGTTCTTCTGTAAACAAAGCACTATTTTGCATACAATGTGCTTGAATCCATAGTGTTAGCTTTGAATAGCAACAGATAAGATGCATGCAAAATTGCAATTAGAAAAACTTATGTATACATGCAATATTAATATGTTGTCAAATCAACAAGGTATGGCAAAGTGCAGTAATCATATCGCATGCAATCCCATAATGCATACATTCCCCCCTCCAATTGGAAAATGGGTTCCATAACCATAAAGCATATGAAAGGGGTGGTGCTGACGGCAAGGCAATGGAATGAACAATATATCAGTGAAGCAGAGTACACTTATCAATGATAGGACGGTGAAAGTTATGGTTATTTTGAGAGCAAAGTGTGTAAAGATAGTTATGAATAAGAGATAGGATGCTTTGGAGTGATGATAGTTTATGCAAAACGAAAAAGGACAACAATATGCTAAAAAGATGCTTTGCTGACGGTATTCTAGCTAAAAATGATGTGATTGATCATAAAACAATTTCTCATGCATAAAGGTTCAAACAGGGAAAAAGTTAAGGAAATAACTTCTCTGATAAAAAAAAAATAAGAAAAGGGTATTATAATAATAATTGACGAAAAGATATAACTTCAATACCATAAGCAGAGCCGCTACTGCCAGCAGGCGTCCATAGCCTCGGCAGGGTTGCTTTTTAACCCATATGAGCCAGGATCCTCAATTTATAAATGGAGAGTTTCAGTGCTGTTCTACAGAAGAGATCAGTGTGCGGGCGTGGTAACCAGATAATCACACTGCCATTCACTGGGATGTAGCAAAAGTGATCAGGCCGGCTCGTGATGAGACCTCCTGTTCCAAGGATAATTTGGCTATCCAATGGATCATAACCCTGGTGTGGTGGCCATAATGGGAATGTCACTTTGTTACAGCCTTATGAACATGGTAGGCTGGCTCGTAATGAGACCCCCTATCCTCCATCTGCGAACAAAATTTTGTTGTTATTACATATTTTTATGATAAAATGAGGGAGGCTCAATACTCCTTAAGAGCAGGGATGGCGGAAGAAGTTGAACATGTCAATAGAAAAAAATATACCCATAATCTCATTTATTACAGACAGAGAAGATTATAACCAGGAAGGATGGAACCAGCATGGTATTAAGATGATCAATCAATATCATGTTCAACAGAAAACAATGCAGTAAAGTAGTATATAAGTAATTGTGTCCCTTTTGAAAAAAAAATCTATCATCAAGGAGCTGTCCTGTTAAAGATCATAACGTGAATGATATTAACTTGCTTCAATGGAATCCATAATTCTTGTCCTCATAAAAGTAGTGTACTTCATGCCATGAAAGAGAATCAGGAGAATGTGGTTGAGATGAACTATGAATAATTCCACAAGAGAAAGGAAGGGTTGCTCTCAAAAATACTCTCAAAGTGTTGCTTTTTTTTTTGAAGGAACAACAAAAACACTCAAAAAGAAAGTGGTGTTCTGTGTAGGGAACAACAAAGAAAATGCATACAAAAAAAAAACAAAAATACACACAAAAACACGAAACTGCTGTTCCTTTTGAAAAAGGAATAGCAAAAACACGCACTGCTATTCCTTTTGAAAAAAGGAACAACGAAAACTCGAACTGCTGTCCCTTTTGAAAAAGGAACAGCAAAAACACGCTGCTGTTCCTTTTGAAAAAAAAGAACAGCAAAAACTCAAACTGCAGTTCCTTTTGAAAAAAAGAACAGCAAAAACACGCACTGCTATTCCTTTTGAAAAAAGGAACATCAAAAACTCAAACTGCTGTTCCTTTTGAAAAAGGAACAGAAAAAACACGCACTGCTGTTAAAAGGAACAACAAAAACTCAAACTGCTGTTTCTTTTGAAAAAGGAACAGCAAAAACAGGCAAAACTCAAACTGCTGTTCCTTTTGAAAAAGGAACAGCAAAAACACGCACTGCTGTTCCTTTTGAAAAAGGAACAACAAAAACACACCAAATGCTGTTCCTTTTGAAAAAGGAACAACAAAAACTCAAACTGCTGTTCCTTTTGAAAAAGGAACAACAAAAACACGAACTGCTGTTCCTTTTGAAAAAGGAACAGCAAAAACACACCAAATGCTGTTCCTTTTGAAAAAAGAAAAGCAAAAACTCAAACTGCTGTTCCTTTTGAAAAAGGAACAACGAAAACACGCACTGCTGTTCCTTTTGAAAAAAGGAACAGCAAAAACTCAAACTGCTGTTCCTTTTGAAAAAGGAACAACAAAAACACGAACTGCTGTTCCTTTTGAAAAAGGAACAGCAAAAACACACACTGCTGTTCCTTTTGAAAAAAAGGAACAGCAAAAACTCAAACTGTTGTTCCTTTTGAAAAAGGAACAGCAAAAACACGCACTGCTGTTCCTTTTGAAAAAAGGAACAGCAAAAACTCAAACTGCTGTTCCTTTTGAAAAAAGGAACAACAGGAACGACAAAAATGCACACAAATGCTGTTCCTTTAGAAAAGGAACAGCAAAACACACAACCATAAAATGCAAACACGCAAAAAATGAATTAGCTGTTCACTGCATTGATGCTTTTGAATGGAGCAACACCTGACACACAAAATATAAAAGAAATTAGAAAAGAAACAACATTTTATTTAAAAAACAATATGTAAATTAAGTTACAATAGCTATGATATTATGTAAAAAAATGATCTTTTTGAAAAATGTTTTGGCAGCAAAGACATGACATGAATCTTCAAATGGAAATCAATTCTTCATTTGTTCTATTATGAATCCGTTGGGTAATGATTTGGATAAAATTCCTTTGTTTAATAAAAACTTCTTTGAAAAATCACTCGTCCATAAATTGACCTTCTTTATTTTCCCAGGACCTGCAAAAAACAAGTATCTACCTGCAATAAAGCATTAAATCATGAAGAAAGAGAGGTGTACGGGCTCTCTTAATCCAAGAATTATGCAAAAAACAACAAGTAGTTATTCTGTATAACAAATCCATAGAGAAAATAACAAAGTAAAATTTATTTGTTACCTGCGGGAGAGCAGTGGTCGACCATACTAACCAGCAGTGTTTTAATCACAACTTTTTTTTTTTTTAGTCCAAATTGAGTGATTCCAAAGCCAAATAAAAGCTAATTCAAAGGTGTATATTCAATAGAAACAGGTTTTAAAAACTCAATGATATGATATGTCAAATTTGTTTAGAACAACCTGCATAATAGAGTCATTGTCGATTACCCGGCTTAGACCAACAGTTGATATTTCAAGCATAACTTTTTCGTTTGATGTCGGATTCGAATGATTCAAATTGGAAATGAAAGTAGATTCATTTATTGATCTCCAATAGAAATAGGTTTTGAAGACAAGAAGAATTGATAGGTCAAATACTTTAAGGAACAACCGGAAAGACATAGTTTTAAGGGTGCTGATTTACGATAGACAGTCAGTATTTTGATCATAACTTCCCCATACGATATCAAAAATGAGTAATTTCAATTGCATTGTAAACTAGATTCATAGGGGAATCTACCATAGAAACAAGTTTTAAAAATTCATTCATTTAGGTCTCCAAAAACTGACTGTCCCAACTCTGTTCCTGACCTGCCCGCTAGACATCCGGTCAATGTTTTGGCTCTAACTTTTTTGTTTCAAATCCAAATTGAGTGATTCAAATTGGATTGGAAATTAGACATCAAGGTCTACTTAGGATAGAAACAAGTTTTAAAAATATTCACTTTTGGTCCCTCAAAACATGACTGTCCCGACTGTTTTTCCAGAAAGTTCATCAAGCCCGCAAGCCAAAAAAAATGAAATTCAAGCATTTTTTCAAATTGGCGATAAAAATGAAAATGAGTGTTTGTAGAACTTATTATTTCCATTATGATTCATCTACATACACAAATTATAAAAAAATTATCACCGATGTTGATTTGCATAGCATGTTGCAACAAAAACCCTAGTTTTACATGGAAAAACAAAATGCATTTATTTATTCCCTTATTTATTTTATTTTCTACCCTAACCTATTTTGATTTGAAAAATGAATATGACTACGTATATGAGTACTTCCAGTGAAGCCATTTTCGAAATAAGGCTTCATGTATACACATACCCAACTTTGAAAAATGCATATTAATGAAAATTAGGGTATGAGAAGCCATCTTCCCTTGAAAAAATGGTATCAAAAATTGTTGAAGCATGGAGTAATGTTGCAAACAAATGATGGAGTGAAACCAATCTTCAATGTATCCTTTATTTTCTTGATTTCGCATATCCATCATATCATGAAGTTCTTGAGCTTTTAAAATAGCTTGTTGATGCCTAGTAAAAGAAACCTCATTTTCTTCCATAGCTTCTACAATTTTTGCATTTGAAACATTCTGAATCTCATTGTAGGTTTTCTCTAATAACACATGTGAGATAGAATGGGTGGGAAGGGTGGGTAAATTTGCCAGCTCAACATTGTAAGCATGTTGTACTGGTTTATTATGGTGAGGGTGTGGAATTAGTTGAGCAGGAAAATGTGTATGGAATGGAGCATTTTGATGATGTGGTTGATTGGGTTGTGTGAATGGTTTTGATGGGCAAGCAAGGTGTTGTGAAAGAGCTGGTGGAGAATATGGAGAATGTGCTTGTGCTACAAGATGAGGGAGAGTAGTCATGCCATCATAAGATGAGCCATGCCCAACTTGTAAACAAGATAGGTGGTTATATTGAAATTGACATGGCTGCCCTAACACATTAACATTCCATAATGGATTATGCAAGTAAGAAAGTGGAGAGGGAGTGTTTTGAACCATACCTGTAGGCCATGATTTCCGTGATTTTGACCTTGTTGCAGCTTTCTTACCTCTTTGATATGCTACTTCCATCCTAGATAAGGAAGAGTGAATATCTATGAGATGCTCCTTTCGGTCATGAGAACAAAACATTTCATCAAATTCTTCATTTTTATGAACCTGCAAAACATCCAATTTTTCATTTAGAGAGCTAATAAAATCAACTTTAAAATGTTCAAATAACACATTGATTTCAGCTCTTATGTCTCCTGTTCTTGTAGCAGATTTGGAAAACAAAGAAAAAACATCTCTAGGATTCTTACCAACCTTGGAGATTCCTCTTGAATACCTTATGCACAACTCACAAACATCATCATATGATAACTGAAAAACATCACCTTTTCCTATCAGATTTAAGATTTCTAAACATTCATCTTTGATTCCTTTAAGAAGGAGTGTTTTTAAGATCTCTTTCTCCAAATGCTTATATTTTGATTTTTGAAGGTTATAATGAAATCGATCTACATAGTCCTCCAAACTTTCATCTTTCCCTTGTATCATATAGAAAATATCTTCATTGGCTTTGCAATAGTCTTGGTACTTCTTCAAGAATATGTTCTTCATGTCCTCCCATGATTGGATGCAATTCCCACCTAGGCTCATGAACCATCGGAGAGCTGCTCCTTTTAGAGTAAGAGGAAACACTTTCAATCTTTGATCGTCAGTACAATAATCATATCCTCTACAAAGTATTTCAAACTCAAATAAGAATGTATCTGGATCTTCATTTGCTAAACCATGAAAATTTGGTAAAGATGGGGGAATTATGTGCATTTGTGTCACTCCTAGATCTTTGATAGGAAATTCAAAAGTAGAAACGTGAGCCATTTCTTACCATAGTTTAAGATGTTCTTCATGTGTTTCTTCGAGGCTCCTTCTTCAAATGTTCCTGTCAATTGGTTAGTGAAATGGGTGGTGCTTACATCACCACTTGCGTGAGATCATGTGATTCATTTTTTTTTTTTTAATTTCTATTTTTCCTAATAATTCACACAAAAATTCAAACATCTATTTCTACTCTAGGTTCTTTAACAGTTCTGCTGGAAAGCAGACGGGGGAGCAGGGCTTTTACATGCTCCGTACGCAGGTTCTTACATTCCGTTTTTAAGATCCAACTCTTCCCTAGCAGGCACTCATCAGATTCACACTACTCTTTAGAAATGGCTACACTCTCCCCGGCAACGGCGCCAAAATGTGGAGCGATAAAAAGGTGCCTTTCGAACTCCTAATTACCTTCACATTAATTATCAACCCAGGGACGACTTTTTATTTCAAGAGTGTACTCTGTCTGAGGCAGCTATTTACTCAAGAGTAATGTTTAGTAGTATAGTGCTTAAAACCCAAAAGTAAATGAATGCTTGAAACAAAATCTAATTGGAACAGCAAGAAACTGAAATGTTCTAAACTAAATCATTCATTCAAACAACCATCAATCGAGGATATAGTAGCAATAACTTAGTCCTCTAGAAATTGATGCAAAAGGAATTAGAGCATGGACCATGGATCAGGGAGCGTGGTAGCGTCTGCTGAGGCTCACGACAGCCTTGGACCTTCTCTCACACCAAAGCAATAAATGCAAGTAAAAGGAATGGCAAAAAGCAGCATGAAACGAAATGGACAGCAGTAAATGAAACAACAATTAAAAGAACTAAATCTCGCGAGTTAGAACTGAACTCTCATTCCGCAATCAAATAACAATCGGCAAAAGCAATTCCAATGATCTTTACTTTACAATAAGATATTTACAAATGAATTATGGAACAACAGTTCATTATAAAACAGGAACGTCAATCATATATACATTCAACACACTAAGATAGTAATCTGAGATGATAACTATGTTTCCAAATACAACATTACTTCCGGATTCCAATAATCATAACTTCAAATAAATCTCATGATGGTGATGTTCAATACAAAAGCTCTGTAACAGAAATACCCGATTCAGTCTGATACCATGCAATCAATTCTGGAAAAGATTTAATAATATAATGCAGAATCGCCACAAGGATTTCGGAAAGGAACATTAATGAATTAATGATAACATAGCATTCGTGCATCAGATTACTGAACAATAAAGATAAGAAAACCACGCATAAAACAAAAGAATATACTATACAGTAGTAGCAGCATACTCCGCAAGAGGCTGGGCCCTTAGCCGCCAGCGGATGCTGCGGGGTCACTTCAGAATGAGAAAATTGAACAGCACTCCCAAATCATTTATTAATCAGCCAATTGTGGAATCATTACAATAGCAAAGCTTAAGAATTACAGCATGAATAATCCACCATTGTTGTCCATCAATTCTCATTCCCCGAATCCATCATCACGTCCCCCCCTCTCTGATCTTTGTTCTCATTTAAATAGAGAAAGATCAGAGAGTATAGATAATTACAATCATGATTTCTTTTACAAATTTAGGTTGATTCTAACCAGATGATCAACAAGAAAATATATTTCCCTTTATCTCTTCAACAAAAGCAAGACGAATTTGGGTTTGCAGCTGAGATTTGGAGGATGGCCGCAACTGCAAATCTGAGAAAATCGTGCTCAAAGAACCCTGCGTTTCTCCATGTACAAGCCGAATTTGGGCAAACCATTCTTCACTAAAGTTAATTGGGCCCGTTCTGGACAAAACCCATGTTCCGGATTTTCCAAATTCGTCTTCATTTGCTCAGAATCTCAACCGAAAAACTGTCACTCCTTAAACCAGCGAATTTTTGAGTTGGCAGATTTAAAAATCAAATCTTCAATCTGGAAGTTACCTTGGAGGCTAAAAATGGTGAATAATGTTATAACCAACTTATTAGCACTATCATTGGTAAAATAATGCATAATCATCAATTTATTAGAAATAAAAGAGAATAAATAATGTAAGAGCATAAATCATCATAAAATGGATTTATTTAATAAATTATAATAAATGACATGATGAAGAATGGTAGAAATGGGTGGAATAACCGTTCACAAGTGACAATAACAATGGCATATTAACGACCCAACATATGGCCCATCCCATTATTACATTATTACCTTGGGTACCTCCCTTGGTACCCCATATTATCCCCCCTAGGTATATAACATTCCACCCCCTAAGCATGTTTCGTCCCCGAAACATGGGAAGAACACAAATAATAAGATCTACTCAAAAGAGTAGTCCACTGGTACCATGCACGTGCATCTAGCCAGCCAAGAGAAAGGTGAACCCTCGATCTCGCTGGTGCCTCGCTCGCTTGAGATGGAAGTTGACCATGGCAGCTCTTCTGTGTTGATGTGTAGTAGGTGGATCTTCGCTTCTCGCTATCCGTCATACGGGGGTTGTTGTCCTTGTGGCTAATTGGTTTCCAACTTGTTGGTTGTTTTCTTGCGGGGTGATGTGGGTGATGATATGTTGAAGTTTTAACCCACGGTGTCTTTTTCTTTAATTCTCCCTGCTGTGGTACTGTTTGTGGTGTCTTCTTTTCCAATATGACTTCAACCACTGATCCCTCCTCTGATATATCATCACCTGTAACCTTTTCTTCTTCTTTAGCCTCTGTTTGTGTTTGATTGTTGATCATCAAAGGCTCATCATCTGATAGGTCAGTCCCTGGAACATCTTCTGCTTCCGCCTCCATGTACTCTACCTGTTTATTGATGGAAATATCCTGTAATGTAATTTTCTTCTTCTTATACCAGAGCTTCAGGAATTTCTTCTGCACATTAATATTGATTGTACCCGCAGATTCCATCCAAGGATATCCAAAAACAACATCCATATTATCCATATCTGAAGCATAAAAATCACCATGAAACACATACTTATCCATAGAAAGCTTCAAATCCTTATAAATTTGAACATCCTCATCATCAACCTGTGTATTTTCAATTTGTTTTGCTGGAACTTGCAATTTTTTTGCCAAATTAACATTGATAAAATTATGTTTACAACTAGGATTGATAGAAATAATGATCTTCTCTTTCTGAATTAATCCATGAACCTGCAATAAGGATATACTAGTAGGAAATAACCCCACATGTTTCTCCTTATCTTGTTTTCTAGCATGAGACCATCTGTCTAAAAGTAATTTTTCAAATTCTTCATCAGGCAGGTTGGAACACTTCTTTTGGTTAAGTAATCCCCACCATGTGGTTGCCTCATCTCTAAAGTTCTGCACTATCCACCATTTCCAATTGTTGTTCCATAACCACTTCTGTTTTTTAATGTATTCTTCAATAGTAGGACCATTATCTTTTCCTGTAAATAATAGAACCTTGCTAGAAGCCATGAAGAGGGTTTTGAAAAAAAATGGTGAAAATTTGAATTTGTCACAATTCTGTCAATATTGCTCAGAATCCCTATTATGACCTGTTTTCAGAAATGGAACAATCATTCTGCATCTACCCATGTGATAGAAATCTTGATCCAGACACTAGAATTTCAAATCTATGCTGCAACTCTCCCGCCGTCACCCAAAATTTTTGAAAAAAGCGCTGATTTTAAATCAGCGATATCTCCCTCATCCGAACTCTGATTCGACTGATTTTTTTTTTTGAATTTGGGTATTTTTTCAGAAAGAATCCAGATCTACAATTAGATTTTTCAGATTGTGCACAAGGACATCTAGATCTGCGCCGCAAACTCGCTGCCCTGAAAAATTATCTGTAACCCCACTGATTTTTAGATCAACGATATCTCCTTCATCCGCACTCCGATTCAACCGGTTTTTTTTTTGAAATCGGCTATTTTTTCACAAAGAATACAGATCTACAATTAGATTTTGCAGATCTTGCACCAAAACATACAAATATGATCTGAAAACTCGCCACCCCCGAAATCCTGCAAAAAATTAAAAAAAATCTCCACTTTTGTGCCCAAGAAAGTGCTCTGATACCACTTGTTGTAGATCTAGTACTAGGACGTCCAGATCTACGCCGCAATTTTGCTGCCCCAAAAAATTATCTAAAAATTATTTGATTTTTAGATCAGCGATATCTCCTTTATCCGGACTTTGATTCAATCGATTTTTTTTTTTGAAATCGGCTATTTTTTCACAAAGAATACAGATCTACAATTAGATTTTGCAGATCTTGCACCAAAACATACAAATATGATCTGCAAACTCGCCGCCCCCGAAATCCTGCAAAAAATTAAAAAAAATCTCCACTTTTGTGCCCAAGAAAGTGCTCTGATACCACTTGTTATAGCTCTGATACCACTTGTTATAGCTTTGATACCACTTGTTGTGGATCTAACCTAGAAATATATGATAATATAAATAAACCCAAGAATAACAAGATAGAAATAGATAGAAATTCTTCTTTATTGATCAAACCCTTACGGTAGGGCAACACCATACATTCACTCCTTAAGGAAGGAGAACACTCCACAAGCCATATGCCTTTTCATACAATAATTCTTCACTATATTCCTTGAATTGGAGTCTCTAGCCTCTATATAGGCCTCATACATACAATACCATGGGTCATTACCATGGTTCCCTCACACCATCAAACTAATACCATAGGCCCATTACATTATTATTAACTACTTGTGGTCCATTATATGACATGGGTTAACCACCTTATTTATTACTATGGCCCATCCCATTATTACATTATTACCTTGGGTACCTCCCTTGGTACCCCATATTATCCCCCCTAGGTATATAACACACGGCCTATGGCAAGTCCCTGTCAATTATGGGGAATTTACTATCCTCCGACAACTCCCCAACCACGAGCACTATGGACAGCAACAACCATGCATAGTGGAAATTTTTTCCCTATTCTCGGGCTTCACGAAAATTCTCTAAAAATTCCACGCAGAGGAATTCGGACCAGTTAAACTAGACCCCCTCCATGCACTGCTCAGCCAGTGCGACCACCAGCGCAGGTACCTCGTTTGCACGACACTTGTGCATCAACTTTCCTGCTAGGATTTGGTTCGCTACACGCACTGCTTTGTCCTTGATGCTGGAGATGGCGTAGCCCCTCTTTTTCTTTTCCAGCTTGTACTTCTTCTTCATGGCCTTTGCGATGGCCAAATCATTGCCCTTCCCTTTTGATATGTCCGCAAGGTCCTCTCCTTTACATGGAAGCCGGGAGACGCGGTGAATCAGGTCTGCCATGATGGGGATGGGCTCTTCCAGCCACAAACACCCATCATGCACCAGGCAAAGCAGCTGCCTGATGAAAAAAAAGGTTATTGGGGCACGGTGGAAGTGTGACACCCAAAGCAAATTCAACAGTCCAGCCTTCTCCACTCCGCGCAACCACTTTTGCGGTTCTAGCTCTGTAACCCCTTGCATGGTGTTTTGCTTGGGCCTCATGAGGTTCCTTGTCTCCAGGTGAGGGAACTTCTCATGGTTAGCGAGGTCCCAATCTTCAAATTTTAGGCTCGACATGCATCCCAAGTGTGTGCCCTCAAATATAATGTTATCTGGGAGGAGCGGGGTCTGGAGCGAGCTCTTGGTTTCGTCCAGGTCCTTGGGTACTTTCTCCTTCCCTTTTCGCGGGGGGACATAGGTGGGAAATTTCGTTGTAGAGTGCACAGGTTGAGTTTCCTCCTCCATGTCTTCAACCTCCTCCTCTAAGATGATAAGATCCTTCAGATCTTCTTCTTCTTCGTTTTTGATAGCGACAACTTTCCTCTTCTCCTCCATCGATAGTTTGTTGTGCAGCAGGTTTCGTGGGGACACACGTATGGGAGCCATTGCTTGTTTGTCCTTCTTGGGTCTTGGCGTGCGCGGTGATTTTAGGATTTTTGCCACAATCCTGACATCTTCTAGAGCATCCCCCATAGTTAGGGTCTACGCGACCTCCTCGGTGGCCATTTCTGTTATGTCCATAACATCCTGAGCAGTTTCCATCGTACTCGTCTAGAAATTTAGCACTCATGAACTTAGGAGCTCAATCAATGCTCGACTCACAACACTCAGGGCTCTGCCTAATCACTCAATTCACAAATGACCAAGTGTTGTTTGCAGGGTAGCCCTTTGTATTTTATAGCACTTTTTGAATTCAAATTCAACCGTTCCCCCCAATTCCAGTTCATTAATGCTTTCTTGGCGGTAGATTTTCCTAGATCTTGCCCATAAATCGTGTCTTAAATGCCTACCGCCCGCTCCATTTGGCCTCAAGTCGAGCATCACATCATGAATAGTGACTTCAATGGTCACTTTTTGGCCAACCTGTGCGGCAACGCAGCACCCCTTGCCGGTCGCGAACCCTGCGACTTTCGTTTCTGCGCGCAGCTCCAACCTTGTGCAGCTCCCAAGTAGAATAGTTTATAGTCCCACACTCCCTTTCATCTACATGGAGTGTTAAGACTGTTCCTTCCTCAGCTAGTTAGGCGGCCACAACACCTATTTGCGGTTTTCTCCGATCATCCAACATTTCTTCTGGGAAATACCTACCTTTTACTATTACTGGTCGCATCGCAAACCTTATCCTCTGCAACACATCAGCCTAGTTATTTCTCTTAGTAATATGCAGTCTGAGCCAAGGCATCAGACTGATCAATTCATGACGATAGTCCTCAAGCTTGTGAACATGATCGTGCACACCCTGTTTTATCACCGTGGTCTTCTTATCGGGAAACTCATCCTTGATCTCGTCTTCCAGCTTCTTGACTTCCGCTTCTACCAAAGTGCTTTTCTTCCTTAAGTGCAACCTTTCATTTTCAAGTTCTTGGAGCCTAATATGTCCCCGTTGGATTTCTTCCTCAAGTCCCATGTGTTGCGGTTATGTGATCCCTTCTTTCCAGGCTTCGTGAACCCTCGTATCTACTGGTACTACTATGCGTGAACTAGGCTTTGAATGCTTCATAAGGATTACAGCATTTGCTTCGTACTCCAGCCTTAGCAGTGCCTGTGTGATCAGGTTCTTGCACGTGGTCCTGTATGCCCATAGAACTGCTGGTACTCGTCGGTCCTAGTCAGTTCGTTTTGTATTGTGGACCCTGTTCAATGCTTCACACACTTTTTCAAAGGCTTCTACATGGATAACCTTCCCATTCCTCCTCGGCCTCGTTCGCTCCCCTAAAATCCAGAGCGCACCATTCCTGCTGTTAGCTCCCAGGTTGTTCCCTATGACTCCCAAGGGAATACGGCCGGGGTAACCACTAACCAATCTTTGGATTACAGTTTCTAGCCAAACTGTGATCAGAGAGGGCTCTCTCTTTATGATTTGTCTCTGTTATAATGGTGTTTTAGGCTAGTTATTATGCTCAGTTTTTGGTTTATATTTTGGTTGAAGGATTTCTTTCAGGTCTTATGATATAGTGTTTAGATAGTGAAATACCATTGGGCAATGGAGTCTGGAGTTGTGAAATGATCTGATACGCTGGATTGGTGGTGTTCAAACTGCAGGGCCTATTGTGTATTTTAGACAAACAAAATTAGCTTAAATGGTGATGTATGTCAACCAACAGAAAGCAATTAAGAATTTTCTATTAAGTTGGTGAGGTGAAAGTGTAGCACGGTGCATAGGAGCAAAACTTGAATTCCTGGGACAAAGGCCAACATGAAAGATGTATTCTGAAAGTGCAGCAATTAAGAATTACACTTATCTAGATTACAGCTGAAGAAAACATTCATAAACAACACAGATTGAACTCAGGGTACTCAGTGAATAAATCCTGAAAGTTATTCTTTTTCCTTGTTGCTTAGTATTGAAAATCAGATAACATATATGGATTTTAACAAAACAACTAGTTGACAGAGAGAGTTACAGAGACTTATTGTATGGTGAAAAACACAGGAATCCAGCAGTTATCAACAGACACCAGCACGCATCCAACACTTCAAAAATCCGAGAAATTCCATCACTTTCTTTATTAAACTTCTGAAAGGATTACAACATAAGAATTTCTTTAGGAGAAATCAACAACAACCCTTGCAAGCTCATGCGAAGGGGATTTTATAGGAATGTTTATACAAAATATCTCAGGCATTGAATCATCTGAGAGAGAAAATATCTTCATAACTTCGTACAGAAAGTAGAAAAGAAGTTATTACAATTTTGAATGCAGCATAAATGCTCTCTATGTTTGTTTAGAGGATAATTTGACCTTTGGAGGTCAGTGAGTCGGTTGAGCCACTTTGCTTTAATGCTGGAGAACACGTCTTTATGCTTGCTGCGCTGTATTCTCTCGGGTCTGCCACCTGTGATTGTGATTGCTGCTGTGGTGACCGAATAGCCCTGCTGAGTTGGCTCAGCCTTTATCTTTCCTTTGTATGCTTATCTACCAAAATTCTGCCTGTGTATGACTACTTATAAACTGGAAAAATTATCACTTACAGGTTCTGGCTTGATAATATTATCTGTGTCAAATTCTTCCAGACTTCCTGTGTGGGCAATTGGTGCTTCACAATTGCCTCTATGGTTTCATCTGCTTCTGTATACTTAAAGAAATTTGGAGGCACATCAAACAGATGATTGATCTCATTCATAATAAAAAATAGGTTGTCCACCCTATTGTATAAAGTTTGCCCTGATACTGGCCCTGATTCTGCTGAAGTGCTGGGCTGTCTTGCAATTTGTTCTGCAGCATAGGCATCAACCCTCTTAGTGTAGTTTTCAAGGGTAAGCAGTCTTCCTACACTGCTTAATATGCTGGGGAGGCCTCTGTTCTGTAATGCCTGAAATCTGTCCATGAACTTGTTGATTTCAGTCTACATATCCTGGGTTCTTCTTTCCAGTGTTCCAACCAGGTTTCGTAATGTCAGGACCCTTTTAACCATTGAGATTGTCTCCGTCCTGTGAGCAATTCCCATGGTGGCCAGTTGAGAGCTTGTCCTGTTATTTAAAATATTGATCATTCTGGTGGCAACATCAGGCATGTTGCCAAGGCTTGCTCTAGCTCTGTGTATTTCCCTGTTTGCCTTTGCAATGAGTACTGATTGTTCATCCATAGTCTCAATATACTGCCACTGATTGGTGATAGACCGGCCAATATTGCCCCAGAGGACTGCTTTTAGCTCTGCTGTCACCTTTTCTAGTGTGAGCTCCTTCTCAAGCTCAGTTATCCTCTTCTTTAGAGCTTTTATTTCTCGTTCCTTTACAGCTTCATTCTGTTTGCTCTTATCATATCTCTCATTTACTTTAGCCAAAGATTCTTTGGCTGAATTGAGCTCCAACATTTGAGCTTCCAGGACTTGAATTTCATTTCGGAGCCTCTGCATATCCAGACTATGAGTCTGCTCTGTTGTTGGTGCAGTTGTTGATGTAGTTGGTGCTGTAGGCCCTGTTTGCTGAGGAGGAGGGGCAGTTGTTGGAGGAGCTTCCTCAAGATTGATTATTTCAGGAGGAGGCTGGGAGGTTTGACCCTCTTCTCTTTGCTTCAATGCTGCCTGTAGTGCTGCCTTTGCAGCCTCTGATTCTCCTAGTTTGTCTTGAGTCCGGATCAACTCCTTGTATAGAGATATCATCAGATCTGTGGCATCTTTTTCAAGTCTTTGTTGGGCAACATCATCTGTTTGAGGGTGGATTGTGGCTGGGAGTTTGATTTTCCTCCTTAAGGCCGCCATGTCTGCATCCCTCAACTTCAATATTTCTTGGATACCCTTAACATCCTTGGGATCATGTCCCATCTCTATAATTATATCTTCCAAGGACCTGATTCTGTTGTCCTTAGCTTGTGATGATGCTCTCTCCAATTCTAGCTGAGAGGCTGTATTATCAAGGCTGCTTTTTAGTTTGTAATTTTCTAATGTTTCATCTGCCAAGGAGGCATACACCATCTCACCAGTCTGTTTGTGCAGCTCGATTTTGTCCATTGGGTGTATGTCTTTGGCCAGGACCTCCATGTTGGTCCTGAGGTAATCTGAGGCAGATTGGGGATGCAGAGCTGTGGGCATAAAGTGACTCATGATCATTTTGCCTTCACTTACATCGAAGGCAGACATGAGTCTTTGCTGATTGGTGGGAGCCAAGTTTAGCAGATGATTGTACAGCTGTATTTTGATAGGATCACTCCTCCTTTTGATGTCTATAAATTGCTGTTTGATGCTTACTTGTCCTTCTTTTTGCTGGCTGGAGGAGCTGACCTCTCCTCCTATAGCTCTGTCCTGTTCCTGCTGGAAGGAACTGGCTGAAACTTCTCTGCTGGGTGGGCCCATGCCCAATGCTTGCCTTGTTGCTATGTCATCCTCAGAAGAGTCATTCAACCTCTGCCTTTTCTCTCCCTGGTTTATAGGTGATGTCAGGGGAGTTTCTCTATCCCTTTTCCTAAAAACAAATGTATCCTCCTTTTGAGGAGTTTGGAGGACCGAGGCATCAAAGGTAGTCTCTGGCCTAGGAGGCACTATATTTTGAGCCTGTTGCTCAGTGGAGCTTGGAGTATCAACTACTCTTTCTTGCTGCAGGGGCTGCTGTCTGTCATGTTGCTCTCCTTCTTGCCGCTGCCCTTCTCCCTGCTGCTCCATCTCTTCTTGTTGCTGCAGCAATGTTTCCACTTGCTCTTCTGTCAAAGGAGGTGGCTGTTCCACCTGCTTTTCTTTGCCTTTGCTGGCTGTCTCTGCAGTATTCCCGGCAGCTTGCTGATGTGTTGTTGATGATGAAGTAGCTGCTCCAAGTTGTTTTTTGTATGAGAGGGGAACCTGTCCACAAGTTTCTAAGTCAGCTTCCTTTTGAATATTTCTAGCCTCTCTCTCTAGCAGCTCTTCACTAGTAATTTCCTCTTCTAGGGTACCTTCTTCCCAGCTTAATGCATTGGCATACTGCTCAATCTCAGGCTGCCTTACGTGTGAATAGCTGCCCAATTTGTATTTTATCCTCCTGAGGGAGACAAAGTGATTGGGGTCATAGGGTATCCATTCAAAGCTAGTTTGCAGTTTGAGGGCCTCTAGGATACTGTTTGCCTCTTTCCACCCCTCCTCTTTTCTGTTGTATAGGAAAGGGCCCAGCTGGCTCCTTACCTTTAACTGTGACTTCTTGTTCTTGCTTTGAAAGTGGAGGTAGTCGGCATTCCCAAACTGCCTGAAATATTCTAAGGCGAAAAGCCTCATGGGGACATACCTTGGCAACCTAAAAGGCTTCAACTCACAGCCATATATTCTGATGACTGTGTGGTTTTGGTAGAGGTACCAATTACCAATGCTGTAGGTTTTGTTCAGGTGGAGAATTCTCCTCATGTCATCAGTTAACCTTGGAGGAGGAACACCATGCAATACTGTCATGGCTGGATGAATGAATAAGTCAATGAACTCGGAGTATGTATAAGGTGATACAGAGGCACAATGAAAGACAGAGGTCCAAAACACAACTGACCTTGGATTTCCCTGGGCATTGACTTGCTTCAAAGGAATAGAGAAGCTGGCTGGCTGATAAAACAAGAATAGGTGGTATATGTATGAGGTATACCTGAACAGTCTTTCCCTCTTCAAATTCATAAACTGGTCATGGATCTTATCTGCAATGTATGTAGCATAATCATAATGTACAGCTGGGGGCTTACCAGGAGAGAGTAGAGACAGCATTTCCATTATGATTTCATCCACATCCTCCAGTCCCTTGAACCCTAGGACATAGCTGATCAAATCCACTAACATCCTGCCCAATTCATTCAAGTACTGATATCCAATAGGAGGAGTTCTGATGGCTTCAGAGCCTGGTTTTACAAACAGCTGGTTGATTTTGATGAGTTGGTCATTTGACAACTTGCTCCCCTTCTTTATCAAGTTCTGCATGTGGAGGGGGGTCAATAGCTTTGCAGTATGGAAGTGCAGCATCTCATTTATACTCTCTGGGGTGATATGGAACAGGACTGAGCCTGTAGGGCTGATGACAGCTCTTTGGCCTGGGTCATAGCACTCCTGGCATCTGTAGATCAACTCTGGCATAGGACTTACCTGGGGGAGGTTGTAGATGAGCAAGTTTGAGTGCCAAATCCCTAAGATGTCTGCTCCACTAAGGTGCTGGGCTTTCAACTCATTCAGCATCTGAATATTATATTTGGAGCCCAATGGAAACCAGTCTAGCATTTGATAATCCATATCTCCCAGGGCTTTCCATTCTAATTCCTGGTGAGGGGCATTGAGAGGCTTGATGTTCAGTGCAATTGGAGTCTCCATGGTCTATTCAGTTTCTGTCTTGCAGGTGAATTAGTTTCAAGTGAGCAGTACAGCACAGAGGTGAGTTTTTGCAATGCAACTGTGAATTATGAGGAGCAGCGGGTGGAGTGGATACGCAGCAATTGAAATACTGCTCGAATTATAAATAAGACCAATGCCTGGTCTCCCTCTGTCTTCTATGGCAGGTTTTAAGTAACTTGACCAACTGTCTCACGTTTGCGCGAGCAGTTTACAGTTTTTTGACCCAAAACTCGGGAAATGAAGGCTCTGCTGGTGGTTTCAAGGTTGCATTTGTAATTAAAAGTGCTTGCAGAGGAAAGCTATCGGTGAAATAGTGAGTTTCAGTATTCCTTAAGCGTTCTGAGCAATTTACAGTGAATTTCAGGCGTATGGAGGACGAACTATGAGAAATACCTGGCTAACCGCGAACAAAGGTCGTAGCTGTGGGTGGAATTGGTGCTCTGGAGGTCTTCCGGACGTTTCCCGCAGGTGGCGCAGTTCAGAACGTAAAAACAGCATGCAAAGGAAACAGTAGCAAATGAGCGAAAAGTACAAAAAAACGCGTTTTTTGGCTAAATATGGACTTTTGCAATTTGGCGCTTTTTCTGTGATGACGTCAGCATGACGTCATAGGGTGGGGTCAGCCTTGGATGACGTCAGCATGACGTCATCGGGTGAGGTGGCGGGCTGCCATTGGTCCACGGGGTAATGAGGTGGCGGGCACGTTGGCACAGATGCGGACAAAAGTGTGATGCGGTGGCAGGGTGGAGGTGACGTGGGCATGACGTGGGATAGCAGCTTGGCGGTTAGGGCCGTAGCGGTTACGGTTAAGGATAGCCGCCACGGTTTCTCGGGGCGGTTAGGGTACGGAGCAGATCTTGTCAGAAGGCGCTCCGAGAGTCCTGAACGGGCGACGCGTGGCCGCGCCCTGACGTAACGCAACGTCATTTTCTCAGGCGCTAAACGTCCGCCGCGGGGGCTGCTCCGATATTGATACAGACCGTTGGATCTCTTGGATCTGATCCGACGGTAGACGGGGGAATGATATGTTCGGGGGATATGAATGCGGGCGGAGACCTTCGGATATGGGTTTTTACAATGTTTTCAATGCATTTCAAAAAATAAACCAAATGTATGCGCCAACTTTGGTTTAGGCGGTTAGAAGTGGGTTTTTTGGGTCTTTTCGTGATTTGAAAGGGGTTTATGGGTAAAGGGGATTTATAAAGGTTTTCAATGCGCAATAATGCAGGGCCGATACTTTGGATAAGAACAAGGTAGGTATTTAGGGGTTATCTTTGCAAATGAAGGGGGTATAGGTAAAACAAGGTTATTTATGAGGCTTCTTTTGGCAAATGAAGCTTTCCAAGGGGCTAAATGACTTCAGAAGAGGGGAGGAGTTTAGGGTTAGGTTCATCAAAGTGACCAGATGCCATTTGATCCCTGACACAGAACTTATTGGCTATAATACCAAGGGGAGGGATATTTATACAAAATTTGGGGTTTATACACCATGGTGTTAGATACTAGTAGGGGAAAAGGTAATGTAGGGGATTTACATAGTAGTGTTAGAGTTAATATGGATGAAGGGGTAAATGGAGGGGAAACCACTGAGCTTATTTGAGATTTACTTAGTGTAGAGAGTATATCAAAATGAAAAGATTTTTAGACAAGAAATGTGGCTTTTGAATGAACAAGAACCACCATGAAACCATGATCTTCTTCCATGAATCTCAGCTGATGAGGGGATGTTAGTAATGAAATGGAAGGGGGAAGGAGGGAGGTTAGTCATGCTTCTTGCTGTAACTTGATGAAGATGAACACCTTGTCAATTAATTGACTTTACTCTGGTAAACACAGTTAACATATCTGCAATGGTAAAGATAACCTTTCTGCAACCCCAACTACTTACCCAGCTACTTACCTAGCATTTTTTATTTCTTCTTGGAGGGTGCACTTGGACTTGCAAACCCTTACTTGCCTTTTCTTTTCTTTGGCTTTTCCTTTTTTTTTCTATCTACTTCTACCCTTATCTCTTCCAAGGTCCCAGATTGAGCTGTTGGGAGCCTTTTCTTCTCTACCTGAACTACTTGTCTGCCAAGATTAAACAGTTTGGACAGACTCCTTTCTCTATTCTACAACTGCAAATTTAAACCATGGAATGATCCAGATTAGACTTTTGGACCATCCATCAAAACTTTGAGTCTATGCCAAGCTATAAGCACAGATCAGATTCTCTAGGAAATATGTGATTTTTGAGTCATCAAAGCAGAGCATATTTGGACCTTCCATAGCCAATCATGAAATATGAAACCTATTGGTATAGGTATCTAACAGTGGCTCCACATGGGGATGGTTTTTCATTTGAAAGACCAAGAACAGCAGGTCAGATTGCCTTGCTCTTTGGCTGCCCATATCATTCTTGAAGTTTGCTGCTTTGAAGTGCCAAATTGTGTGCTTCTCTTCTTGGTAGACCTCTGATTCTATTTACCTTTTGCTAACAGTCAATAAAGTAAGGAAACTGCATTTTTTACAATTTTGAACAGAAAATAATATATACATCTGCATATTTACATGGGAGAATCAGGTTGCACTCATGGGTGATATTCAAAATAGTGCTTCAGCATCCTGCCATTCACAGGACCTTCATCCAAATCAGTTTCATTGAGACTCTTAAGGAAATAAGTGTTGTTACCTTGTACTGCTTGGACAGCGAATGGTCCTCTCCATAAGGAATCAAATTTTCCATGTTTTCCTTTCTCTTCTCTTCTTGCATCCCACTTGAGGACTTTATCACCAACAATAAAATCTTCTGCTTTGGTTCTTCTGTCAAAGGCCTTCTTTAGTTTTTCTTGTAATACCTGAGCTCTGCCGAAAACTTGATCTCTGGTTTGCTGTAGACATATGATTTGATTTATCCTTCTATGCATATCATTTGGTTCAGCTTGGCTTTCTTGAAGAAGCTTCATAACAGGTACTCCTAAGGATGAGGGGAACTTGGCCTCTAATCCATAAACTAACTCATATGGGCTGGTCCCAATTGATCTTTTGGTTGTTAGTCTATCTGCCCATAAGGCATTGACTAGTTTCTTGTGCCAGTTCTTTTTGTTCTCTTCAAGTACCTTCTTTATAATGTTTACAAGGCTTTTGTTTGATGATTCAGCAAGGCCATTTCCTTGGGGGTAGTATGCAGTAGAATGGCCCAAAGTAATATGAAATTTGTGACAAAAATTCACCATTTTCTTGGATCTGAACGCAGCAGCATTGTCTGTAATGATTTTATCAGGGCAGCCAAATCTAGCCAGTATGTTGTTCTCCAAAAACTGAATGATTACTGAATCATTTGCTTGTCTGCATGGGGCAGCTTCAATCCACTTGGTGAAGTAGTCTGTGGCTGTCAAAATCCATCTGTGTTGTCCTGAAGATGAGGGATGAATTTCCCCAATGAAATCCAATCCCCATTGTTGAAAAGGTCTCTCTGTTGCAATAGGTCTTAAGGGGAGTGGCAGCAACTGTCTTTTGCCCTCAAACACTTGGCATTTGTGACATGATGTTGTGAATTTCTTGATATCAGAGAACATGGTGGGCCAGTAGTAACCAGCCCTCAGTATCTTGTCCACAGTGGACTTCCAGTACAAATGTCCACCACAGTCTCCTGCATGATATTGTTAGTTTCATTTTCCATTAAACAGTGCAGCAATATACCTTCATGGTTTTTCCAAAGCAAATTTCCATCCATCACACAAAATCTTGATGTTTTCATTTTTAAAAACCTACACTTAGTTCTGGACAGTCCTGGGGGAGCACACAGGTTTTGTAACACATAACAGATATCAGAGTACCAGGGGGATTGTTCAAAGGCTACATTGATCTTTGGAGTCGCCAGCTCTGTTTCACTGTCCAGCTGATTGATGTCTAAGGCTTGAAAATTTGTTTCTGTCATTAATTTGGCCAAGCCTTGCCCTTTTATTAGTTTTGTAGGTTTTATCTCAATGTCAAATTCCAAGATGCTCGCAATCCATTTTCCTCTTCTGCCTTCCAAATTTTCTTGGGTGAGAATGTCTTTGACAATAGGACTTGGCACATATGCTTTGACATGGGAATAAAGGATATAAATCCTAAAGTCTTTGATTGCTTTGACTAAAGCATAAGCTTGTTTTTCCATGATTTGATACTTCAAAGGTGCATCTCTGAGAGCTTTGCTAAAGAAAGCAATAGGCTTCTCATTTCCTTGGTCATCCTTTTGTAATAAAACAGCAGCAACAGTATGATGGGAAGCAAAAGAGAAAACGATAAATTCTCTGTCGAACTGCGGATTGGTCAAGACTGGGGTCTGGGTAAGGGCCAATTTTATACCTTCAAATGCTTGATTGGCTTCAACAGTCCACTTCACTTTTGAATCCTTTTTCAGCATGTTATTTAATAATCTGGTTAGCTCTGCTAGGTTTGGGATAAACCTTCTCAAGAAATTGATTTTTCCCAAGAATCCTTGTAATTCTTTGACATTCCTTGGGTGAGGCATTTGCAGGATAGCTTGTATCCTATCGGGGTCAATTCTAATGCCATCTTTTGAGATGATGTGTCCTAAGAGCTTGCCTTCTTCTAAACCAAAGAGGGACTTCTTCGGATTCAAGGAGATTCCATATTTTCTGCATTTTAGGAAGATCTGTCTTAGATGCTTGAGATGCTCTTGGTCAGATTTTGAAAAAGGTGTGAGATCATCTAAGTAAATGACCAAGAAGTCATGAATTTCTTTGGAAAAAGCAATGTCCATTGCCCTTTGAAATGTTGCCCCAGCATTCTTCAACCCAAAAGGCATTTTTACATATTTGAACGTTCCCCATGGGGTTGTAAATGCTGTTTTGTCCTGATCATCAGGGTGGACTAAAATCTGGTTGAAACCTGAAAATCCATCCAGTAATGAGATCCTTGAGGCCCCTACCACCCTTTGAAGAATGTGATCCATCTTGGGTAAGGGGTAGTTGTCTTTAAGGGATACTTGGTTCAAATTCCTTAGGTCCACACACAGCCTGATTTCACCAGTCTTTTTTCTTGTAGGGACTAAGTTGGAGATCCATTCAGAGAATCTGATTGGTGCTATGATGCCTGCCTTGAACATTTTTTGTACCTCTTGTTCCATCGCTGGGAGGAGCATAGGATTTATTCTCCTCAGTTTTTGTTTAAAGGGCTTTTGATCAGGTTTGAGAGGGATGGTGTGTTGGATTACAGAGGTGTCATAGGACTTTAGGTCCTCATAGCTCCATGCAAAAACATCCTGGAACTCTTTGAAGAGGTCAATATATTTTGGCTTTTGGTCAGGAGGTAAGGAAGCAGATAATTTAATTATCTTGGGTTTGTCAATTGTACCTATGTTACATTCTTCAATGGCTGCATTTAAGGGCTGCATTTTTGGTTTTCTAGGAATATCATTTGAATCAAAGATATCCTCTAGTGGAGTTAGGCCTGTTGGTAAAAAATTGTCTTTTAGCTCAATGATTTCAGTTTCAGCATTGGACACTCCCTCTTCCCAGTCAACTTGTTGAATTTGCTGGATGTTTTCTATATTGAAAATAGTTGGATTCAGCATTTGCTTTGCAGTCCTAGGTGATATTGGCTGAGCAGTCTGTTGAAATTGTATTTGTGATGGACTTGCTCCATTAAGTATTTGTGATTGACTTGCTGTCTCATTGTCAATATTTAATCCTGCAAATTCTTGCTGCAGAGTTAAAAACTGGTTTATTTGCTTGTCGTCCTCAAATACTTGCCAGTCATTAATGTTGTTTGGGATAGAGGGTCTGTGTTTTACTTCAGCTGTGAAACAATGGTGGGGCTCAAAGGGCAACTTGCAGGTACTTGCAAAGGTGGCTAAACTATGAGCATGAAGGTTCTGGGTCCTAGGGATTTTCATAATTGAAATTCAGTAAATGAATTTAATAGATCAGCAGCAGCAGACCTGTAAGTCCTTAGTCTTTTGTCATTGGTGACAAAATTTCCCTTTACTTGTTGAATCACTAAATCTGAATCACCCATGATTGAAACCCTGGCAGCTTGCAAGAATTTTGCCAACTTGAGTCCTAGTAAAAGAGCTTCATATTCTGCCATGTTATTGGTACATCTGAAATTCAATCTATAGGCTCTGCCTTCTGCATGACTATTTTCTTTATTGTGTACCCAAACTCCAGCTCCTGCTCCTAACTTGTTGACTGAGCCATCAAATTCAAGGAACCATAGAATATCTTGTTGGGGAGGAGGTTTTATGATCTGTTCATGGGCTGGTAATGTAAGTAGCAATTGTGGTTTTTTCTCTAGCTTGTCTTCTAGGACAGTCTCATCATTTAATTGGATGTTCTTGACAATTAAGGCAGCAGCACTATCAAATGTTTGATTGACTGTTGTTTCATGAGTGATACTACTCTCATTTGCATCTTCCTCCTGTATGAATATCTTGGTTTCAACTTCACCTTTTGAGGGAGTGGTTATATCATTGAAAAGAATGTATGAGTCTATGTCTGAATGGACAGCATATATAGGAAAATTTTGAGGTTTTTCTTCGCTGCTGACCATGTATTTCATTAGTGTTTCTCTATACAGTCTTTTTGGTTGCCCAAACACAGAGATGGTGGCATATGACATGTCTAATTGTAGGGAACCTTGGAGTTTGGCTCCCCATGATCTTGATAACAGCATTCCATACTTAGGTGGGATATCAGCAACTACCACATCCATTAGGATTGTCTTGTTTGGGTATTGAACTAGAGAGACACATAAGTCTTTTATGAGACCTAGACACTTGACTTGGCTGGAATCAAAGGAAAACAGATCCTTGTATGGTCTTGTTATGTCTAAATTTAGTCTCTCCATGACTGCTTTTGGCATAAGATTGTGAGAAGCACCTGAGTCAAACATTGCATTATGTAGTATTTTGTCATGAATATGTAAACTGACATAAAAAGGTAGTACCCCTGTGACTACTGTTTTTCCATCCACTTCTGGGCCGAACAGGAGTTCTGGGGTGTCATCCAGTACATTGACATCATCTTTGTTGCTAGTGAGTTGAAGGGACCTTTTGATTTGCAATTTATAGCTGTCATGCTTGGCTAATTCCAAGAGAGGAATAGCTATTTTTATTTTGCCAATTTCTGTTTCAAGATCAAAAGGTTTCTCAGATTGGGTCTTGGGGTTATAGGTGACAGTTCTTTCCTTGTTCATTAAGTCTCCTTCTAGATTTTTATCTTGACTTTGAGATTTATCCTTTTTACTCATCTCTCGAGGAGTAACGTTTAAATTAGGATGAGAAGATGCAGTGTCCAGAGACTGCTGTCTTAAGGACAGTGGCTCAGTGATTTCTTCAACAATCACTTCTTCTGTAGGTGAATTAAGTTTGTCACTAGGTTGTGTGACTATAACTCTTTCAGGCTGCTTATTATCCTTTTTCCTTTCAGGCTGGTTGACATTCACAGTTCTGCTTCTTAGCTTGTACTGTTTATGGACTTCATAAACAGCAGTGTCATAGCCTTGTTTAAAGTCAAAGGATTCCCCTGATTTAGTGTGGAACAGTTTGATTTCCTCATCCTCATGATCTTCTTGTGTTAAGAAAACTTGATTTTCACCATCCAGCCCTATTAAATTAATCTGAGGATCTTCATTGGGTTCGGCCGAAGTGGAGGTTTCAGCATAATTTTCTTGGAATGGAGGTCTGATTTCCGGATCAGCATTGGCCCTGCCATTGTTTGTGTTTGGGTTCCTCCTAAAATTTGGATTTCTAGGAGGGTTATTTTGTGGAGCTTCCCATGATGCTTTTCTTTCAACTGATTCCACTCTATCACCTAGTCTCTTCATGCTATTGAGTATGGCATCAAGTTTTTGATCAAAGGCTGTGGGTTCTTCTTTGTATATGCTTCTCTTTTCTAACCTTGCCCTGTTTCTCTTGGCAATCAAGTTTGCTTCTACTGTGACAGCAGCCTTTTGAGCGTCTTCAAGGGTTTCAGGTTCTCTCTCCCTCAACTGAAATGCTATGTCAGAATCAAATCCATCAGGGAATTTGTACAAGGCCAAATCAGGGGGGGTCTCAAGTTTTGTGGTATTGCATTGTACACATTGTTGAATCTGGCACAATACTCCAGAACAGTCTCTTGAGGACCTCTCTTGATTGTTTCATATTCACCAAGTATGTGCAGGGGATCTTTCTTCTTCTCCCACCTGGTAGTAAAGGCCTTATAGAGCTCATCAGGGGTTGTAATAGTGTTTGCAGCGATCGACCTGAACCAGGTTCTAACATCACCTGTCAGACTTTGGACAAAGATTCTCATCCTCACACTGTCATCATCTATCTCATAATTTTCAAAATGGTCTTGCATCCTCTTAGCATGTTGGATGGCAGAGTAAGGGCCAGTGGAGTCAAAATATGAGATTTTGGTTTGGTAATCCTGGGGTAGAGCTGGTGGATTAGCAGGTAGCCGCAAGGGTGCATATCTATTTGCCATATTTGGTGGGTTGGGTGTATTTATAGGGACTGCTGGGATAATAGGAACAGTGGGTACCACAGGGGTAACAGGTGAAGCTGAACCTGAATGATGGTTGAAGGGGATATGTGCAGTGAATGAAGATGAGGGAGGAGGACTATGAGATGCAGATGGTGAACTAGGGGAACTAGGAACAGACCGAAAGAGGACTTTAAGTGGAGTAGAAAGGTTAGGAAAATCTGCAACTGAGGTCAAAACAGCAGGCTGATCCTGCCTTTGTTGCTTCCTGATGTTTCTAGGGATGGTATTTGGATTATCAACAATGATGGGTGGATTTGGGTCAGGATTAGCCCTAGTATGCCGAGGATTTTTCTTAGGAGCCAGCTTCTAACTGTTTTTTAGGATTTTGTAGGAAGTTTTTATATCTGCAAGGACTGGATAAGATTTCAAAATGGTTATATATATTTCAAAGCTAAGATGAAGATTCCCTAAATAAGCTCTTCCCTAAAGCTGTCACTGTGATGCAGAAACAGTTATAAGGCCTCTTGGCTGATTTCAGGCTTGATAGTAGTAGCTATGGAAGATAAATAGCAATTTTGACAAATCCTTAAAAATCCCCAGTGGAGTCGCCAATTATGTTAGCTCCCAGGTTGTTCCCTATGACTCCCAAGGGAATACGGCCGGGGTAACCACTAACCAATCTTTGGATTACAGTTTCTAGCCAAGCTGTGATCAGAGAGGGCTCTCTCTTTATGATTTGTCTCTGTTATAATGGTGTTTTAGGCTAGTTATTATGCTCAGGTTTTGGTTTATATTTTGGTTGAAGGATTTCTTTCAGGTCTTATGACATAGTGTTTAGATAGTGAAATACCATTGGGCAATGGAGTCTGGAGTTGTGAAATGATCTGATACGCTGGATTGGTGGTGTTCAAACTGCAGGGCCTATTGTGTATTTTAGACAAACAAAATTAGCTTAAATGGTGATGTATGTCAACCAACAGAAAGCAATTAAGAATTTTCTATTAAGTTGGTGAGGTGAAAGTGTAGCACGGTGCACAGGAGCAAAACTTGAATTCCTGGGACAAAGGCCAACATGAAAGATGTATTCTGAAAGTGCAGCAATTAAGAATTACACTTATCTAGATTACAGCTGAAGAAAACATTCATAAACAACACAGATTGAACTCAGGGTACTCAGTGAATAAATCCTGAAAGTTATTCTTTTTCCTTGTTGCTTAGTATTGAAAATCAGATAACATATATGGATTTTAACAAAACAACTAGTTGACAGAGAGAGTTACAGAGACTTATTGTATGGTGAAATACACAGGAATCCAGCAGTTATCAACAGACACCACACGCATCCAACACTTCAAAATCCGAGAAATTCCATCACTTTCTTTATTAAACTTCTGAAAGGATTACAGCATAAGAATTTCTTTAGGAGAAATCAACAACAACCCTTGCAAGCTCATGCGAAGGGGATTTTATAGGAATGTTTATACAAAATATCTCAGGCATTGAATCATCTGAGAGAGAAAATATCTTCATAACTTCGTACAGAAAGTAGAAAAGAAGTTATTACAATTTTGAATGCAGCATAAATGCTCTTTATGTTTGTCAGAGGATAATTTGACCTTTGGAGGTCAGTGAGTCGGTTGAGCCACTTTGCTTTAATGCTGGAGAACACGTCTTTATGCTTGCTGCGCTGTATTTTCTCGGGTCTGCCACCTGTGATTGTGATTGCTGCTGTGGTGACCGAATAGCCCTGCTGAGTTGGCTCAGCCTTTATCTTTCCTTTGTATGCTTATCTACCAAAATTCTGCCTGTGTATGACTACTTATAAACTGGAAAAATTATCACTTACAGGTTCTGGCTTGATAATATTATCTGTGTCAAATTCTTCCAGACTTCCTGTGTGGGCAATTGGTGCTTCACAATTGCCTCTATGGTTTCATCTGCTTCTGTATACTTAAAGAAATTTGGAGGCACATCAAACAGATGATTGATCTCATTCATAATAAAAAATAGGTTGTCCACCCTATTGTATAAAGTTTGCCCTGATGCTGGCCCTGATTCTGCTGAAGTGCTGGGCTGTCTTGCAATTTGTTCTGCAGCATAGGCATCAACCCTCTTAGTGTAGTTTTCAAGGGTAAGCAGTCTTCCTACACTGCTTAATATGCTGGGGAGGCCTCTGTTCTGTAATGCCTGAAATCTGTCCATGAACTTGTTGATTTCAGTCTGCATATCCTGGGTTCTTCTTTCCAGTGTTCCAACCAGGTTTCGTAATGTCAGGACCCTTTTAACCATTGAGATTGTCTCCGTCCTGTGAGCAATTCCCATGGTGGCCAGTTGAGAGCTTGTCCTGTTATTTAAAATATTGATCATTCTGGTGGCAGCATCAGGCATGTTGCCAAGGCTTGCTCTAGCTCTGTGTATTTCCCTGTTTGCCTTTGCAATGAGTACTGATTGTTCATCCATAGTCTCAATATACTGCCACTGATTGGTGATAGACCGGCCAATATTGCCCCAGAGGACTTCTTTTAGCTCTGCTGTCACCTTTTCTAGTGTGAGCTCCTTCTCAAGCTCAGTTATCCTCTTCTTTAGAGCTTTTATTTCTCTGTTCCTTTACAGCTTCATTCTGTTTGCTCTTATCATATCTCTCATTTACTTTAGCCAAAGGATTCTTTGGCTGAGGTTGAGCTCCAACATTTGAGCTTCCAAACTTGAATTTCATTTCGGAGCTTCTGCATATCCAGACTATGAGTCTGCTCTGTTGTTGGTGCAGTTGTTGATGTAGTTTCTAATTCCTGGTGAGGGGCATTGAGAGGCTTGATGTTCAGTGCAATTGGAGTCTCCATGGTCTATTCAGTTTCTGTGTTGCAGGTGAATTAGTTTCAAGTGAGCAGTACAGCACAGAGGTGAGTTTTTGCAATGCAACTGTGAATTATGAGGAGCAGCGGGTGGAGTGGGATACGCAGCAATTGAAATACTGCTCGAATTATAAATAAGACCAATGCCTGGTCTCCCTCTGTCTTCTATGGCAGGTTTTAAGTAACTTGACCAACTGTCTCACGTTTGCGCGAGCAGTTTACAGTTTTTTGACCCAAAACTCGGGAAATGAAGGCTCTGCTGGTGGTTTCAAGGTTGCATTTGTAATTAAAAGTGCTTGCAGAGGAAAGCTATCGGTGAAATAGTGAGTTTCAGTATTCCTTAAGCGTTCTGAGCAATTTACAGTGAATTTCAGGCGTATGGAGGACGAACTATGAGAAATACCTGGCTAACCGCGAACAGAGGTCGTAGCTGTGGGTGGAATTGGTGCTCTGGAGGTCTTCCGGACGTTTCCCGCAGGTGGCGCAGTTCAGAACGTAAAAACAGCATGCAAAGGAAACAGTAGCAAATGAGCGAAAAGTACAAAAAAAACGCGTTTTTTGGCTAAATATGGACTTTTGCAATTTGGCGCTTTTTCTGTGATGACGTCAGCATGACGTCATAGGGTGGGGTCAGCCTTGGATGACGTCAGCATGACGTCATCGGGTGAGGTGGCGGGCTGCCATTGGTCCACGGGGTAATGAGGTGGCGGGCACGTTGGCACAGATGCGGACAAAGGTGTGATGCGGTGGCAGGTTGGAGGTGACGTGGGCATGACGTGGGATAGCAGCTTGGCGGTTAGGGCCGTAGCGGTTACGGTTAAGGATAGCCGCCACGGTTTCTCGGGGCGGTTAGGGTACGGAGCAGATCTTGTCAGAAGGCGCTCCGAGAGTCCTGAACGGGCGACGCGTGGCCGCGCCCTGACGTAACGCAACGTCATTTTCTCGGGCGCTAAACGTCCGCCGCGGGGGCTGCTCCGATATTGATACGGACCGTCGGATCTCTTGGATCTGATCCGACGGTAGATGGGGGAATGATATGTTCGGGGGATATGAATGCGGGCGGAGACCTTCGGATATGGGTTTTTACAATGTTTTCAATGCATTTCAAAAAATAAACCAAATGTATGCGCCAACTTTGGTTTAGGCGGTTAGAAGTGGGTTTTTTGGGTCTTTTCGTGATTTGAAAGGGGTTTATGGGTAAAGGGGATTTATAAAGGTTTTCAATGCGCAATAATGCAGGGCCGATACTTTGGATAAGAACAAGGTAGGTATTTAGGGGTTATCTTTGCAAATGAAGGGGGTATAGGTAAAACAAGGTTATTTATGAGGCTTCTTTTGGCAAATGAAGCTTTCCAAGGGGCTAAATGACTTCAGAAGAGGGGAGGAGTTTAGGGTTAGGTTCATCAAAGTGACCAGATGCCATTTGATCCCTGACACAGAACTTATTGGCTATAATACCAAGGGGAGGGATATTTATACAAAATTTGGGGTTTATACACCATGGTGTTAGATACTAGTAGGGAAAAGGTAATGTAGGGGATTTACATAGTAGTGTTAGAGTTAATATGGATGAAGGGGTAAATGGAGGGGAAACCACTGAGCTTATTTGAGATTTACTTAGTGTAGAGAGTATATCAAAATGAAAAGATTTTTAGACAAGAAATGTGGCTTTTGAATGAACAAGAACCACCATGAAACCATGATCTTCTTCCATGAATCTCAGCTGATGAGGGGATGTTAGTAATGAAATGGAAGGGGGAAGGAGGGAGGTTAGTCATGCTTCTTGCTGTAACTTGATGAAGATGAACACCTTGTCAATTAATTGACTTTACTCTGGTAAACATAGTTAACATATCTGCAATGGTAAAGATAACCTTTCTGCAACCCCAACTACTTACCCAGCTACTTACCTAGCATTTTTTATTTCTTCTTGGAGGGTGCACTTGGACTTGCAAACCCTTACTTGCCTTTTCTTTTCTTTGGCTTTTCCTTTGTTTTTTCTATCTACTTCTACCCTTATCTCTTCCAAGGTCCCAGATTGAGCTGTTGGGAGCCTTTTCTTCTCTACCTGAACTACTTGTCTGCCAAGATTAAACAGTTTGGACAGACTCCTTTCTCTATTCTACAACTGCAAATTTAAACCATGGAATGATCCAGATTAGACTTTTGGACCATCCATCAAAACTTTGAGTCTATGCCAAGCTATAAGCACAGATCAGATTCTCTAGGAAATATGTGATTTTTGAGTCATCAAAGCAGAGCATATTTTGACCTTCCATAGCCAATCATGAAATATGAAACCTATTGGTATAGGTATCTAATAGTGGCTCCACATGGGGATGGTTTTTCATTTGAAAGACCAAGAACAGCAGGTCAGATTGCCTTGCTCTTTGGCTGCCCAGATCATTCTTGAAGTTTGCTGCTTTGAAGTGCCAAATTGTGTGCTTCTCTTCTTGGTAGACCTCTGATTCTATTTACCTTTTGCTAACAGTCAATAAAGTAAGGAAACTGCATTTTTTACAATTTTGAACAGAAAATAATATATACATCTGCATATTTACATGGGAGAATCAGGTTGCACTCATGGGTGATATTCAAAATAGTGCTTCAGCATCCTGCCATTCACAGGACCTTCATCCAAATCAGTTTCATTGAGACTCTTAAGGAAATAAGTGTTGTTACCTTGTACTGCTTGGACAGCGAATGGTCCTCTCCATAAGGAATCAAATTTTCCATGTTTTCCTTTCTCTTCTCTTCTTGCATCCCACTTGAGGACTTTATCACCAACAATAAAATCTTCTGCTTTGGTTCTTCTGTCAAAGGCCTTCTTTAGTTTTTCTTGTAATACCTGAGCTCTGCCGAAAACTTGATCTCTGGTTTGCTGTAGACATATGATTTGATTTATCCTTCTATGCATATCATTTGGTTCAGCTTGGCTTTCTTGAAGAAGCTTCATAACAGGTACTCCTAAGGATGAGGGGAGCTTGGCCTCTAATCCATAAACTAACTCATATGGGCTGGTCCCAATTGATCTTTTGGTTGTTAGTCTATCTGCCCATAAGGCATTGACTAGTTTCTTGTGCCAGTTCTTTTTGTTCTCTTCAAGTACCTTCTTTATAATGTTTACAAGGCTTTTTTTTGATGATTCAACAAGGCCATTTCCTTGGGGGTAGTATGCAGTAGAATGGCCCAAAGTAATATGAAATTTGTGACAAAAATTCACCATTTTCTTGGATCTGAACGCAGTAGCATTGTCTGTAATGATTTTATCAGGGCAGCCAAATCTAGCCAGTATGTTGTTCTCCAAAAACTGAATGATTACTGAATCATTTGCTTGTCTGCATGGGGCAGCTTCAATCCACTTGGTGAAGTAGTCTGTGGCTGTCAAAATCCATCTGTGTTGTCCTGAAGATGAGGGATGAATTTCCCCAATGAAATCCAATCCCCATTGTTGAAAAGGTCTCTCTGTTGCAATAGGTCTTAAGGGGAGTGGCAGCAACTGTCTTTTGCCCTCAAACACTTGGCATTTGTGACATGATGTTGTGAATTTCTTGATATCAGAGAACATGGTGGGCCAGTAGTAACCAGCCCTCAGTATCTTGTCCACAGTGGACTTCCAGTACAAATGTCCACCACAGTCTCCTGCATGATATTGTTAGTTTCATTTTCCATTAAACAGTGCAGCAATATACCTTCATGGTTTTTCCAAAGCAAATTTCCATCCATCACACAAAATCTTGATGTTTTCATTTTTAAAAACCTACACTTAGTTCTGGACAGTCCTGGGGGAGCACACAGGTTTTGTAACACATAACAGATATCAGAGTACCAGGGGGATTGTTCAAAGGCTACATTGATCTTTGGAGTCGCCAGCTCTGTTTCACTGTCCAGCTGATTGATGTCTAAGGCTTGAAAATTTGTTTCTGTCATTAATTTGGCCAAGCCTTGCCCTTTTATTAGTTTTGTAGGTTTTATCTCAATGTCAAATTCCAAGATGCTGGCAATCCATTTTCCTCTTCTGCCTTCCAAATTTTCTTGGGTGAGAATGTCTTTGACAATAGGACTTGGCACATATGCTTTGACATGGGAATAAAGGATATAAATCCTAAAGTCTTTGATTGCTTTGACTAAAGCATAAGCTTGTTTTTCCATGATTTGATACTTCAAAGGTGCATCTCTGAGAGCTTTGCTAAAGAAAGCAATAGGCTTCTCATTTCCTTGGTCATCCTTTTGTAATAAAACAGCAGCAATAGTATGATGGGAAGCAAAAGAGAAAACGATAAATTCTCTGTCGAACTGCGGATTGGTCAAGACTGGGGTCTGGGTAAGGGCCAATTTTATACCTTCAAATGCTTGATTGGCTTCAACAGTCCACTTCACTTTTGAATCCTTTTTCAGCATGTTATTTAATAATCTGGTTAGCTCTGCTAGGTTTGGGATAAACCTTCTCAAGAAATTGATTTTTCCCAAGAATCCTTGTAATTCTTTGACATTCCTTGGGTGAGGCATTTGCAGGATAGCTTGTATCCTATCGGGGTCAATTCTAATGCCATCTTTTGAGATGATGTGTCCTAAGAGCTTGCCTTCTTCTAAACCAAAGAGGGACTTCTTCGGATTCAAGGAGATTCCATATTTTCTGCATTTTAGGAAGATCTGTCTTAGATGCTTGAGATGCTCTTGGTCAGATTTTGAAAAAGGTGTGAGATCATCTAAGTAAATGACCAAGAAGTCATGAATTTCTTTGGAAAAAGCAATGTCCATTGCCCTTTGAAATGTTGCCCCAGCATTCTTCAACCCAAAAGGCATTTTTACATATTTGAACGTTCCCCATGGGGTTGTAAATGCTGTTTTGTCCTGATCATCAGGGTGGACTAAAATCTGGTTGAAACCTGAAAATCCATCCAGTAATGAGATCCTTGAGGCCCCTACCACCCTTTGAAGAATGTGATCCATCTTGGGTAAGGGGTAGTTGTCTTTAAGGGATACTTGGTTCAAATTCCTTAGGTCCACACACAGCCTGATTTCACCAGTCTTTTTTCTTGTAGGGACTAAGTTGGAGATCCATTCAGAGAATCTGATTGGTGCTATGATGCCTGCCTTGAACATTTTTTGTACCTCTTGTTCCATCGCTGGGAGGAGCATAGGATTTATTCTCCTCAGTTTTTGTTTAAAGGGCTTTTGATCAGGTTTGAGAGGGATGGTGTGTTGGATTACAGAGGTGTCATAGGACTTTAGGTCCTCATAGCTCCATGCAAAAACATCCTGGAACTCTTTGAAGAGGTCAATATATTTTGGCTTTTGGTCAGGAGGTAAGGAAGCAGATAATTTAATTATCTTGGGTTTGTCAATTGTTCCTATGTTACATTCTTCAATGGCTGCATTTAAGGGCTGCATTTTTGGTTTTCTAGGAATATCATTTGAATCAAAGATATCCTCTAGTGGAGTTAGGCCTATTGGTAAAAAATTGTCTTTTAGCTCAATGATTTCAGTTTCAGCATTGGACACTCCCTCTTCCCAGTCAACTTGTTGAATTTGCTGGATGTTTTCTATATTGAAAATAGTTGGATTCAGCATTTGCTTTGCAGTCCTAGGTGATATTGGCTGAGCAGTCTGTTGAAACTGTATTTGTGATGGACTTGCTCCATTAAGTATTTGTGATTGACTTGCTGTCTCATTGTCAATATTTAATCCTGCAAATTCTTGCTACAGAGTTAAAAACTGGTTTATTTGCTTGTCGTCCTCAAATACTTGCCAGTCATTAATGTTGTTTGGGATAGAGGGTCTGTGTTTTACTTCAGCTGTGAAACAATGGTGGGGCTCAAAGGGCAACTTGCAGGTACTTGCAAAGGTGGCTAAACTATGAGCATGAAGGTTCTGGGTCCTAGGGATTTTCATAATCTGAAATTCAGTAAATGAATTTAATAGATCAGCAGCAGCAGACCTGTAAGTCCTTAGTCTTTTGTCATTGGTGACAAAATTTCCCTTTACTTGTTGAATCACTAAATCTGAATCACCCATGATTGAAACCCTGGCAGCTTGCAAGAATTTTTCCAACTTGAGTCCTAGTAAAAGAGCTTCATATTCTGCCATGTTATTGGTACATCTGAAATTCAATCTATAGGCTCTGCCTTCTGCATGACTATTTTCTTTATTGTGTACCCAAACTCCAGCTCCTGCTCCTAACTTGTTGACTGAGCCATCAAATTCAAGGAACCATAGAATATCTTGTTGGGGAGGAGGTTTTATGATCTGTTCATGGGCTGGTAATGTAAGTAGCAATTGTGGTTTTTTCTCTAGCTTGTCTTCTAGGACAGTCTCATCATTTAATTGGATGTTCTTGACAATTAAGGCAGCAGCACTATCAAATGTTTGATTGACTGTTGTTTTATGAGTGATACTACTCTCATTTGCATCTTCCTCCTGTATGAATATCTTGGTTTCAACTTCACCTTTTGAGGGAGTGGTTATATCATTGAAAAGAATGTATGAGTCTATGTCTGAATGGACAGCATATATAGGAAAATTTTGAGGTTTTTCTTCGCTGCTGACCATGTATTTCATTAGTGTTTCTCTATACAGTCTTTTTGGTTGCCCAAACACAGAGATGGTGGCATATGACATGTCTAATTGTAGGGAACCTTGGAGTTTGGCTCCCCATGATCATGATAACAACATTCCATACTTAGGTGGGATATCAGCAACTACCACATCCATTAGGATTGTCTTGTTTGGGTATTGAACTAGAGAGACACATAAGTCTTTTATGAGACCTAGACACTTGACTTGGCTGGAATCAAAGGAAAACAGATCCTTGTATGGTCTTGTTATGTCTAAATTTAGTCTCTCCATGACTGCTTTTGGCATAAGATTGTGAGAAGCACCTGAGTCAAACATTGCATTATGTAGTATTTTGTCATGAATATGTAAACTGACATAAAAAGGTAGTACCCATGTGACTACTGTTTTTCCATCCACTTCTGGGCCGAACAGGAGTTCTGGGGTGTCATCCAGTACATTGACATCATCTTTGTTGCTAGTGAGTTGAAGGGACCTTTTGATTTGCAATTTATAGCTGTCATGCTTGGCTAATTCCAAGAGAGGAATAGCTATTTTTATTTTGCCAATTTCTGTTTCAAGATCAAAAGGTTTCTCAGATTGGGTCTTGGGGTTATAGGTGACATTTCTTTCCTTGTTCATTAAGTCTCCTTCTAGATTTTTATCTTGACTTTGAGATTTATCCTTTTTACTCATCTCTCGAGGAGTAACGTTTAAATTAGGATGAGAAGATGCAGTGTCCAGAGACTGCTGTCTTAAGCACAGTGGCTCAGTGATTTCTTCAACAATCACTTCTTCTGTAGGTGAATTAAGTTTGTCACTAGGTTGTGTGACTATAACTCTCTCAGGCTGCTTATTATCCTTTTTCCTTTCAGGCTGGTTGACATTCACAGTTCTGCTTCTTAGCTTGTACTGTTTATGGACTTCATAAACAGCAGTGTCATAGCCTTGTTTAAAGTCAAAGGATTCCCCTGATTTAGTGTGGAACAGTTTGATTTCCTCATCCTCATGATCTTCTTGTGTTAAGAAAACTTGATTTTCACCATCCAGCCCTATTAAATTAATCTAAGGATCTTCATTGGGTTCGGCCGAAGTGGAGGTTTCAGCATAATTTTCTTGGAATGGAGGTTTGATTTCCGGATCAGCATTGGCCCTGCCATTGTTTGTGTTTGGGTTCCTCCTAAAATTTGGATTTCTAGGAGGGTTATTTTGTGGAGCTTCCCATGATGCTTTTCTTTCAACTGATTCCACTCTATCACCTAGTCTCTTCATGCTATTGAGTATGGCATCAAGTTTTTGATCAAAGGCTGTGGGTTCTTCTTTGTATATGCTTCTCTTTTCTAACCTTGCCCTGTTTCTCTTGGCAATCAAGTTTGCTTCTACTGTGACAGCAGCCTTTTGAGCGTCTTCAAGGGTTTCAGGTTCTCTCTCCCTCAACTGAAATGCTATGTCAGAATCAAATCCATCAGGGAATTTGTACAAGGCCAAATCAGGGGGGGTCTCAAGTTTTGTGGTATTGCATTGTACACATTGTTGAATCTGGCACAATACTCCAGAACAGTCTCTTGAGGACCTCTCTTGATTGTTTCATATTCACCAAGTATGTGCAGGGGATCTTTCTTCTTCTCCCACCTGGTAGTAAAGGCCTGATAGAGCTCATCAGGGGTTGTAATAGTGTTTGCAGCGATCGACCTGAACCAGGTTCTAACATCACCTGTCAGACTTTGGACAAAGATTCTCATCCTCACACTGTCATCATCTATCTCATAATTTTCAAAATGGTCTTGCATCCTCTTAGCATGTTGGATGGCAGAGTAAGGGCCAGTGGAGTCAAAATATGAGATTTTGGTTTGGTAATCCTGGGGTAGAGCTGGTGGATTAGCAGGTAGCCGCAAGGGTGCATATCTATTTGCCATATTTGGTGGGTTGGGTGTATTTATAGGGACTGCTGGGATAATAGGAACAGTGGGTACCACAGGGGTAACAGGTGAAGCTGAACCTGAATGATGGTTGAAGGGGATATGTGCAGTGAATGAAGATGAGGGAGGAGGACTATGAGATGCAGATGGTGAACTAGGGGAACTAGGAACAGACCGAAAGATGACTTTAAGTGGAGTAGACAGGTTAGGAAAATCTGCAACTGAGGTCAAAACAGCAGGCTGATCCTGCCTTTGTTGCTTCCTGATGTTTCTAGGGATGTTATTTGGATTATCAACAATGATGGGTGGATTTGGGTCAGGATTAGCCCTAGTATGCCGAGGATTTTTCTTAGGAGCCAGCTTCTAACTGTTTTTTAGGATTTTGTAGGAAGTTTTTATATCTGCAAGGACTGGATAAAGATTTCAAAATGGTTATATATATTTCAAAGCTAAGATGAAGATTCCCTAAATAAGCTCTTCCCTAAAGCTGTCACTGTGATGCAGAAACAGTTATAAGGCCTCTTGGCTGATTTCAGGCTTGATAGTAGCTATGGAAGATAAATAGCAATTTTGACAAATCCTTAAAAATCCCCAGTGGAGTCGCCAATTATGTTAGCTCCCAGGTTGTTCCCTATGACTCCCAAGGGAATACGGCCGGGGTAACCACTAACCAATCTTTGGATTACAGTTTCTAGCCAAACTGTGATCAGAGAGGGTTCTCTCTTTATGATTTGTCTCTGTTATAATGGTGTTTTAGGCTAGTTATTATGCTCAGGTTTTGGTTTATATTTTGGTTGAAGGATTTCTTTCAAGTCTTATGATATAGTGTTTAGATAGTGAAATACCATTGGGCAATGGAGTCTGGAGTTGTGAAATGATCTGATACGCTGGATTGGTGGTGTTCAAACTGCAGGGCCTATTGTGTATTTTAGACAAACAAAATTAGCTTAAATGGTGATGTATGTCAACCAACAGAAAGCAATTAAGAATTTTCTATTAAGTTGGTGAGGTGAAAGTGTAGCACGGTGCACAGGAGCAAAACTTGAATTCCTGGGACAAAGGCCAACATGAAAGATGTATTCTGAAAGTGCAGCAATTAAGAATTACACTTATCTAGATTACAGCTGAAGAAAACATTCATAAACAACACAGATTGAACTCAGGGTACTCAGTGAATAAATCCTGAAAGTTATTCTTTTTCCTTGTTGCTTAGTATTGAAAATCAGATAACATATATGGATTTTAACAAAACAACTAGTTGACAGAGAGAGTTACAGAGACTTATTGTATGGTGAAAAACACAGGAATCCAGCAGTTATCAACAGACACCAGCACGCATCCAACACTTCAAAAATCCGAGAAATTCCATCACTTTCTTTATTAAACTTCTGAAAGGATTACAACATAAGAATTTCTTTAGGAGAAATCAACAACAACCCTTGCAAGCTCATGCGAAGGGGATTTTATAGGAATGTTTATACAAAATATCTCAGGCATTGAATCATCTGAGAGAGAAAATATCTTCATAACTTCGTACAGAAAGTAGAAAAGAAGTTATTACAATTTTGAATGCAGCATAAATGCTCTTTATGTTTGTCAGAGGATAATTTGACCTTTGGAGGTCAGTGAGTCGGTTGAGCCACTTTGCTTTAATGTTGGAGAACACGTCTTTATGCTTGCTGCGCTGTATTCTCTCGGGTCTGCCACCTGTGATTGTGATTGCTGCTGTGGTGACCGAATAGCCCTGCTGAGTTGGCTCAGCCTTTATCTTTCCTTTGTATGCTTATCTACCAAAATTCTGCCTGTGTATGACTACTTATAAACTGGAAAAATTATCACTTACAGGTTCTGGCTTGATAATATTATCTGTGTCAAATTCTTCCAGACTTCCTGTGTGGGCAATTGGTGCTTCACAATTGCCTCTATGGTTTCATCTGCTTCTGTATACTTAAAGAAATTTGGAGGCACATCAAACAGATGATTGATCTCATTCATAATAAAAAATAGGTTGTCCACCCTATTGTATAAAGTTTGCCCTGATACTGGCCCTGATTCTGCTGAAGTGCTGGGCTGTCTTGCAATTTGTTTTGCAGCATAGGCATCAACCCTCTTAGTGTAGTTTTCAAGGGTAAGCAGTCTTCCTACACTGCTTAATATGCTGGGGAGGCCTCTGTTCTGTAATGCCTAAAATCTGTCCATGAACTTGTTGATTTCAGTCTGCATATCCTGGGTTCTTCTTTCCAGTGTTCCAACCAGGTTTCGTAATGTCAGGACCCTTTTAACCATTGAGATTGTCTCCGTCCTGTGAGCAATTCCCATGGTGGCCAGTTGAGAGCTTGTCCTGTTATTTAAAATATTGATCATTCTGGTGGCAGCATCAGGCATGTTGCCAAGGCTTGCTCTAGCTCTGTGTATTTCCCTGTTTGCCTTTGCAATGAGTACTGATTGTTCATCCATAGTCTCAATATACTGCCACTGATTGGTGATAGACCGGCCAATATTGCCCCAGAGGACTGCTTTTAGCTCTGCTGTCACCTTTTCTAGTGTGAGCTCCTTCTCAAGCTCAGTTATCCTCTTCTTTAGAGCTTTTATTTCTCGTTCCTTTACAGCTTCATTCTGTTTGCTCTTATCATATCTCTCATTTACTTTAGCCAAAGATTCTTTGGCTGAATTGAGCTCCAACATTTGAGCTTCCAGGACTTGAATTTCGTTTCGGAGCTTCTGCATATCCAGACTATGAGTCTGCTCTGTTGTTGGTGCAGTTGTTGATGTAGTTGGTGCTGTAGGCCCTGTTTGCTGAGGAGGAGGGGCAGTTGTTGGAGGAGCTTCCTCAAGATTGATTATTTCAGGAGGAGGCTGGGAGGTTTGACCCTCTTCTCTTTGCTTCAATGCTGCCTGTAGTGCTGCCTTTGCAGCCTCTGATTCTCCTAGTTTGTCTTGAGTCCGGATCAACTCCTTGTATAGAGATATCATCAGATCTGTGGCATCTTTTTCAAGTCTTTGTTGGGCAACATCATCTGTTTGAGGGTGGATTGTGGCTGGGAGTTTGATTTTCCTCCTTAAGGCCGCCATGTCTGCATCCCTCAACTTCAATATTTCTTGGATACCCTTAACATCCTTGGGATCATGTCCCATCTCTATAATTATATCTTCCAAGGACCTGATTCTGTTGTCCTTAGCTTGTGATGATGCTCTCTCCAATTCTAGCTGAGAGGCTGTATTATCAAGGCTGCTTTTTAGTTTGTAATTTTCTAATGTTTCATCTGCCAAGGAGGCATACACCATCTCACCAGTCTGTTTGTGCAGTTCGATTTTGTCCATTGGGTGTATGTCTTTGGCCAGGACCTCCATGTTGGTCCTGAGGTAATCTGAGGCAGATTGGGGATGCAGAGCTGTGGGCATAAAGTGACTCATGATCATTTTGCCTTCACTTACATCGAAGGCAGACATGAGTCTTTGCTGATTGGTGGGAGCCAAGTTTAGCAGATGATTGTACAGCTGTATTTTGATAGGATCACTCCTCCTTTTGATGTCTATAAATTGTTGTTTGATGCTTACTTGTCCTTCTTTTTGCTGGCTAGAGGAGCTGACCTCTCCTCCTATAGCTCTGTCCTGTTCCTGCTGGAAGGAACTGGCTGAAACTTCTCTGCTGGGTGGGCCCATGCCCAATGCTTGCCTTGTTGCTATGTCATCCTCAGAAGAGTCATTCAACCTCTGCCTTTTCCCTCCCTGGTTTATAGGTGATGTCAGGGGAGTTTCTCTATCCCTTTTCCTAAAAACAAATGTATCCTCCTTTTGAGGAGTTTGGAGGACCGAGGCATCAAAGGTAGTCTCTGGCCTAGGAGGCACTATATTTTGAGCCTGTTGCTCAGTGGAGCTTGGAGTATCAACTACTCTTTCTTGCTGTAGGGGCTGCTGTCTTTCATGTTGCTCTCCTTCTTGCCGCTGCCCTTCTCCCTGCTGCTCCATCTCTTCTTGTTGCTGCAGCAATGTTTCCACTTGCTCTTCTGTCAAAGGAGGTGGCTGTTCCACCTGCTTTTCTTTGCCTTTGCTGGCTGTCTCTGCAGTATTCCCGGCAGCTTGCTGATGTGTTGTTGATGATGAAGTAGCTGCTCCAAGTTGTTTTTTGTATGAGAGGGGAACCTGTCCACAAGTTTCTAAGTCAGCTTCCTTTTGAATATTTCTAGCCTCTCTCTCTAGCAGCTCTTCACTAGTAATTTCCTCTTCTAGGGTACCTTCTTCCCAGCTTAATGCATTGGCATACTGCTCAATCTCAGGCTGCCTTACGTGTGAATAGCTGCCCAATTTGTATTTTATCCTCCTGAGGGAGACAAAGTGATTGGGGTCATAGGGTATCCATTCAAAGCTAGTTTGCAGTTTGAGGGCCTCTAGGATACTGTTTGCCTCTTTCCACCCCTCCTCTTTTCTGTTGTATAGGAAAGGGCCCAGCTGGCTCCTTACCTTTAACTGTGACTTCTTGTTCTTGCTTTGAAAGTGGAGGTAGTCGGCATTCCCAAACTGCCTGAAATATTCTAAGGCGAAAAGCCTCATGGGGACATACCTTGGCAACCTAAAAGGCTTCAACTCACAGCCATATATTCTGATGACTGTGTGGTTTTGGTAGAGGTACCAATTACCAATGCTGTAGGTTTTGTTCAGGTGGAGAATTCTCCTCATGTCATCAGTTAACCTTGGAGGAGGAACACCATGCAATACTGTCATGGCTGGATGAATGAATAAGTCAATGAACTCGGAGTATGTATAAGGTGATACAGAGGCACAATGAAAGACATAGGTCCAAAACACAATTGACCTTGGATTTCCCTGGGCATTGACTTGCTTCAAAGGAATAGAGAAGCTGGCTGGCTGATAAAACAAGAATAGGTGGTATATGTATGAGGTATACCTGAACAGTCTTTCCCTCTTCAAATTCATAAACTGGTCATGGATCTTATCTGCAATGTATGTAGCATAATCATAATGTACAGCTGGGGGCTTACCAGGAGAGAATAGAGACAGCATTGCCATTATGATTTCATCCACATCCTCCAGTCCCTTGAACCCTAGGACATAGCTGATCAAATCCACTAACATCCTGCCCAATTCATTCAAGTACTGATATCCAATAGGAGGAGTTCTGATGGCTTCAGAGCCTGGTTTTACAAACAGCTGGTTGATTTTGATGAGTTGGTCATTTGACAACTTGCTCCCCTTCTTTATCAAGTTCTGCATGTGGAGGGGGGTCAATAGCTTTGCAGTATGGAAGTGCAGCATCTCATTTATACTCTCTGGGGTGATATGGAACAGGACTGAGCCTGTAGGGCTGATGACAGCTCTTTGGCCTAGGTCATAGCACTCCTGGCATCTGTAGATCAACTCTGGCATAGGATTTACCTGGGGGAGGTTGTAGATGAGAAAGTTTGAGTCCCAAATCCCTAAGATGTCTGCTCCACTAAGGTGCTGGGCTTTCAACTCATTCAGCATCTGAATATTATATTTGGAGCCCAATGGAAACCAGTCTAGCATTTGATAATCCATATCTCCCAGGGCTTTCCATTCTAATTCCTGGTGAGGGGCATTAAGAGGCTTGATGTTCAGTGCAATTGGAGTCTCCATGGTCTATTCAGTTTCTGTCTTGCAGGTGAATTAGTTTCAAGTGAGCAGTACAGCACAGAGGTGAGTTTTTGCAATGCAACTGTGAATTATGAGGAGCAGCGGGTGGAGTGGATACGCAGCAATTGAAATACTGCTCGAATTATAAATAAGACCAATGCCTGGTCTCCCTCTGTCTTCTATGGCAGGTTTTAAGTAACTTGACCAACTGTCTCACGTTTGCGCGAGCAGTTTACAGTTTTTTGACCCAAAACTCGGGAAATGAAGGCTTTGCTGGTGGTTTCAAGGTTGCATTTGTAATTAAAAGTGCTTGTAGAGGAAAGCTATCGGTGAAATAGTGAGTTTCAGTATTCCTTAAGCGTTCTGAGCAATTTACAGTGAATTTCAGGCGTATGGAGGACGAACTATGAGAAATACCTGGCTAACCGCGAACAGAGGTCGTAGCTGTGGGTGGAATTGGTGCTCTGGAGGTCTTCCGGACGTTTCCCGCAGGTGGCGTAGTTCAGAACGTAAAAACAGCATGCAAAGGAAACAGTAGCAAATGAGCGAAAAGTACAAAAAAAACACATTTTTTGGCTAAATATGGACTTTTGCAATTTGGCGCTTTTTCTGTGATGACGTCAGCATGACATCATAGGGTGGGGTCAGCCTTGGATGACGTCAGCATGACGTCATCGGGTGAGGTGGCGGGCTGCCATTGGTCCACGGGGTAATGAGGTGGCGGGCATGTTGGCACAGATGCGGACAAAGGTGTGATGCGGTGGCAGGGTGGAGGTGACGTGGGCATGACGTGGGATAGCAGCTTGGCGGTTAGGGCCGTAGCGGTTACGGTTAAGGATAGCCGCCACAGTTTCTCGGGGCGGTTAGGGTACGGAGCAGATCTTGTCAGAAGGCGCTCCGAGAGTCCTGAACGGGCGACGCGTGGCCGCGCCCTGACGTACGCAACGTCATTTTCTCGGGCGCTAAATGTCCGCCGCGGGGGCTGCTCCGATATTGATACAGACCGTCGGATCTCTTGGATCTGATCCGACGGTAGACGGGGGAATGATATGTTCGGGGGATATGCATGCGGGCGGAGACCTTCGGATATGGGTTTTTACAATGTTTTCAATGCATTTCAAAAAATAAACCAAATGCATGCGCCAACTTTGGTTTAGGCGGTTAGAAGTGGGTTTTTTGGGTCTTTTCGTGATTTGAAAGGGGTTTATGGGTAAAGGGGATTTATAAAGGTTTTCAATGCGCAATAATGCAGGCCCGATACTTTGGATAAGAACAAGGTAGGTATTTAGGGGTTATCTTTGCAAATGAAGGGGGTATAGGTAAAACAAGGTTATTTATGAGGCTTCTTTTGGAAAATGAAGCTTTCCAAGGGGCTAAATGACTTCAGAAGAGGGGAGGAGTTTAGGGTTAGGTTCATCAAAGTGACCAGATGCCATTTGATCCCTGACACAGAACTTATTGGCTATAATACCAAGGGGAGGGATATTTATACAAAATTTGGGGTTTATGCACCATGGTGTTAGATACTAGTAGGGGAAAAGGTAATGTAGGGGATTTACATAGTAGTGTTAGAGTTAATATGGATGAAGGGGTAAATGGAGGGGAAACCACTAAGCTTATTTGAGATTTACTTAGTTTAGAGAGTAGATCAAAATGAAAAGATTTTTAGACAAGAAATGTGGCCTTTGAATGAACAAGAACCACCATGAAACCATGATCTTCTTCCATGAATCTCAGCTGATGAGGGGATGTTAGTAATGAAATGGAAGGGGGAAGGAGGGAGGTTAGTCATGCTTCTTGCTGTAACTTGATGAAGATGAACACCTTGTCAATTAATTGACTTTACTCTGGTAAACACAGTTAACATATCTGCAATGGTAAAGATAACCTTTCTGCAACCCCAACTACTTACCCGGCTACTTACCTAGCATTTTTTATTTCTTCTTGGAGGGTGCACTTGGACTTGCAAACCCTTACTTTCCTTTTCTTTTCTTTGGCTTTTCCTTTGTTTTTTCTATCTACTTCTACCCTTATCTCTTCCAAGGTCCCAGATTGAGCTGTTGGGAGCCTTTTCTTCTCTACCTGAACTACTTGTCTGCCAAGATTAAACAGTTTGGACAGACTCCTTTCTCTATTCTACAACTGCAAATTTAAACCATGGAATGATCCAGATTAGACTTTTGGACCATCCATCAAAACTTTGAGTCTATGCCAAGCTATAAGCACAGATCAGATTCTCTAGGAAATATGTGATTTTTGAGTCATCAAAGCAGAGCATATTTGGACCTTCCATAGCCAATCATGAAATATGAAACCTATTGGTATAGGTATCTAACACCTGCATTTTGATCAAGGGGCCGTGTATCAGCCTGAACTCTATAGGTAGGAGTTCGATCCATCATTAGTTCATAACTTCTATAGGTGTGCTCATCATGGCCTATTGACATGTAGAAATTACAAAACAACTGCTGGGAATTCTACGTATACTTCTGTAATAGATGGTAGTTATCTGTAGCGTGCTTCCCTCCTATCTGACAAGTTGCGCACCACAATGCATGTGCCGCGCTTGGTCCTACTTGTGCCTCTGGTCTCAATGGCATTGGCCCTCCACCCACCAGGTAGTTTGTGAAGACTGGACAATGGTCCTTGTTATGTCCCTGGCCTTTGCACTTTACGCACCATACCTCCTCGTGCACTTCTGGACGAGTCGTCCTATCTTGTTTCAAACTCTACATCTCTAGGCACAAGTTCTTTAACTACGCGTGAATCTATTGGACTCCTAGATTTGGATCTTGTATCGGAATCTTGTGCAATTTCATCATGACCTCCAAAGCTTTAACTTGAGTGGTTAGCCTTTGTTGCGATAGCGCATTCCCTAGATGTGGTGTTAATGATGATACAAACCATTCATGGTGTTGCCTGTATGTTAAGGTCATGTTTGCTTTGTGAATTGTGTGCTTTAGTGTTTGATCCAACTCCCATGGGGTTTCACCTGGTAGCATGGTGATCTCCTTGAATCCAATAATCAACTGTGCCTCCAATTTCAGCCTGCTAAATTCTTTGTTTAGTGCAGTCTGGATATCCGTTATCCCCGCATTTTGATTGTCATTGGAATGTTTAATGTACCAAGTCAGTGCGCGATCCTGTAGAGTGCTAACCAATGTCACCTTCTTTATATTTTCATCCGTGACACTCTGTGCTTCCCATACTGCTTTTACCACGAACCAAAATTGGTCCGGATCTTCATTCCCTACTCCCTTGAAAACTGGTAGCTTTATTGCGCTAGACATACTGCTTCGCGATGGTGGTGGAGGTGATGTGGGTGAAGTCAGGTGTGAAGATGGTGAAACTGGTGGTGGTGTGGGCGAAGTAGGGGGTGAAGATGGTGAAACTAGTGGTGGTATGGGCGGGGGTGGTATGCGTGGAATTCTCTGCCTTATCAGATTGATTACACTTCATGGTGAAACCTTTGCGAGCTCTTCTTTTCCCCCTCGTGGAGGTGATATCAAGGGGCTAGTTTCAAGTTCTATGCTACCTTCGTTTCTGTAGATCCTCCCACTCCACGTAGCCCCAAACATCAATTTATTCACATAAACCTCTTTTCACACAGTAGCATTTTAATCCAAGTGTTTAAAGATTTGACGTACTTACCTCGTGGTCCCTTGAGGAAGCATCATTTCGCCTTGCTATAGCTGACTGAAGTATCTACTGCAAATTTGGTGATGAACCCTCCTATGCCGATCTAGCCAGTGATCGACAATGCGTGTGATCTTGTCTTCCGATGCTTCCAATCTGCGCACCAACTCTGGAGTCCACACAATGGGTTTGTCAAGCCTACACTATTCTTGACTGTCTGCTAGCTTCGCGATCCACTCATACAACTTAGTAGGGAAGGATGCAAAGAAAATCTCATGGATTTTCGTATATAAGTAGCAATCTAACCACTCTTCCTTCGATAATCGCTGATTCTTGTTTTCATGCACCGAAAACTCATGAATCTTTATGTCCAACCACTCTTCAATTCCTTTCTTTGTTGAATTCTAGCGATGTGACATCAGACATCTCTATACAGATCTCGGTCCCAACAACGGAACCATTTGTTGGCTTGTTGGGGCCTGACCTAGGTTCAGAGTTAGTTAGCCAAACAAATCCCTTGTATTACTGGCCCTTTCGGAAACAGTCTGCGGAGCGTGGATTAAGGTCTCACCCAAAGTATTATGGGAGGGTTCTAGAACTAGGTTTCTGCACCCTAGAGATGTCTGATGAGTTTGACTGGTCCGCGGTTTGACCCTGCACGTAGGTTGCTTCGTGAAATTTTCCGTACCTTGTAGCCTGATATACTACCTTTGCGCAGCCCTCTTCAGGGGCTGAACATCATGCTCTTGTGTTATTACCCAAGACCTTATTGGTATTCCAATGTTAGTTGATTATTTTAGCCTACTTGTGTGCTTTAAGTTATACTTAACAACATAAACCATATAGTGCGTGCAGTAAATAAATAGTATATTTTCCAATTATATCAAACATGCATTAACCCAAGAACAGATACATAGAATTATGATAAAAATTCTCTTTCTTGATTCCTTCCTTGGTTACAAACTCAACTCCGCCCTGTGCACTCAGCTGCAGGGGTCTGCGCACTCAGCTGGAGAGAATTCTCCTACTCTACGACCCAAAGACACACTTTGCACTGCGACTCAATCACTTAGACTTCTCATTCTCTTACTTTGGTTATTAGATCATTCTTATACACTTAGAGCCTCACTCTATTTATACAATCCCATGGTCCGCGGACCATGGATAGGTTTGTCCAGCCGACATTATATTACAAAACTAGGGTGAACAACCCTGTGACTCTATCATACTTTTGCGCCCCACACCCACAATTCGCAGAGATTTACAACAATATTTGGTCAAAACTTGGGCTTTAGGCCCCAAAACATGCCTTGGGGGGATTCCATGCCCAACAATCATATCAATGGTTAATACAATGGATTCACAATCTATACATCGTTACAAAAGTTAGATATTCAATTTGGCAGCATCTTAGCATAGACTGAGACAAAATTATTTCTAACTTATCTTCCATAAGCCTTTTATAGATTTTCCTTCTTGATCCCGCTCACTTGATATGGTCCAATTTGAAAAAATCTGGGTGCTTTGGTCCTTACCATCTCGATTTCTTTAAAATCCAATGTGTGAATCCTTATTCTTCGACTTTCTGTAAAGTCCAAGATAACTTCTCCTACGTTCTTTCAACAATTTCCCTTTTTCTGGTCTCTGCTTCTGGAAGGTGTGATCATTCATTTTTCCACTTGCATTGGCTGCTCTTGCAACCCTTAATTTAATCAAAATGATCCAAAACGAAGGACCTAATAGGCCTCGACCACAATCCATTGACTCACCCTCGAGTCAATCTTTTGTCCACGCACTCAACTTTGTTTGTGGTTGTGCTACTTCTACAAACATTTCTATTTCATTTTTTGTTACTTCTTCCTACTATTTGTTGTTTCCTTCAAACAAAGGACCCAACTCTAGTACTTTTGGAAGGACTTTAGCTTTAAAATCAATATATTCTATAGTAACATATTTCCAAGCTCTAAGCAATGCAACAACTTTACTGACAAACTCAACAGTAGTATCAGCTGTAGGATTCTTAGTATGAGCCATATGGATGGTTTTCCATTCAGTATCAACTTCAAAGTTGAGTTTCTTCAAATGAAAAAAATGTTTATGTGTTGGAGGCCAAAGATCACGCAATACAAATTTAGTAACATGTGAGTCTTCTTCTAGTTGGTGAATTTGTGTCTCGAGCGCTTCAACCTGACTAAGAAGATCATTTTGCTAGGAGAGAATAGTAGTAGAAAGTTCTTGGTAAAAAAACTATTGAGTTTTCTACTTTAGTTGGTACAAAGGCTGGTTCTTTTTACAAAGAAGACCAAGCAAATCCTATACTTGTAGAAAAATTTCATGAGAATAATTCATAATTTGTTCAATATTCTCGCGGTAGGAAGATTGCTTATCGATTTTTTGCATAATATATTGGATGAAATGATCAAATGGATCAGGAAGTGCTCTATACAGTTCATAAACATTGTTTTGTAGATCCCTATCAGTGACAACTAGTTCTTTGTAAGTAGTTTCAACAAAATCACAATATTCAATCGGTTAACACATAGAAACATTTTCTGGAGCATTGGGCACAAATTTGAAAATGGTTAGCTACATGTATTGAAACTTAGCACTAATATCTCCAATATATTTCTCCAATTTTCCTTTTCATCTCACAACTGGTCTTTGCTCCTTAGTTACGACAATGAGTTGTTGCTTCTATTGTTCATGAATATAGAGAAACTCATTATGATAGGTTTGTTAAAATTGGAAACTAGGGCCAAATTCCACTTTGGATAGCTCATTCAATGGACATAATGATTTCATTGAATTCCTCTTTTTGAGAGGACCAAAATTGACATAAAGATCATCAAATTTGGACAAGGGAAAGTGTATTTTTGAATTATAAGCCCACATGTGCATATTTGATCAGGTGAGCCCTAAAGCAAATTGGAAACCCTTGAAAGGCTATAAATACAAGTGACTATTGGGAACGGGTCCCCTAGGGTCATTTTTGGGGTTAAAAGCCCAAGTTTTGGGGCAGAAAGCCCAATTTTTTGTATAAAAAAGTGTAAAGTCTCTGCATTTTGTGGTTGCGGAGCGCGGAGATGTAAAGTGTCGTAAAGGGTTTCCGCCCTTCGTTTATGTAAGTCATGTTGGCTTTAGGAGATCTACCCATGGTCCACAGACCATGGGATTGTATAAAAAGGGAAGTCTTAGAAGAGTCTAAGGCAGTTCAGTCTTGATATGATTTTGAGTCATTGATGAATGTAATGGGTCTGTGAGAACTAAGAGCAAAGAGTCTTAGCGTGGGAAAGAGGTTCTGCAGCTGTGTGAGTAGAGGCCTAGGGTAGAAGTTTGCAGTTGAGTGCACGGACCCCTGTAGCTATGTGAGCAGGGTGGTTAGAGTCTGTAAAGAAGATCTGAAGCATCAATAAAGAGAATTATTTTGGAATTATTTGTGTATGATCTATTTTACTTCTGTTATAAATGCATATGATTATGTTATGATGAATACTGGGTTTATGTTTTAATGCTGTATTGATGCGCGAATCCATATGTTTTGCTTTGTTATATGAACGCAATTAAGCATATTTGTTTACGTGAATATCATCTTAATGCATGTTGAATTTATTAGATACTTAAGATAGTTTGGGTAAATACATAAGTAAGAGTAATTACAGAGGCATGTACGTGTATGATCCGCCTATCTAGGGTATGCGAAGGACAGTCGTGGCCCTTCACGGAGGTCTAGAGGATGACTAAGAGGAGTATATTGATAAGCCATAAAAGGATTATCGACCTGCATGAAGGAAGGTTTAGGGTATAAAATGACATCACTACCATCTCTGGGTGTGGAAACTTGGTTCCTGCATCCCCCCATACTGCTTCGGGTGAGACTTCAGTCCGCACTCTGCGGATTGTTGTTGAAAGGGCCAGTAGTGTAGGGATTTTCTTGGCTAATTAATGCTAGACTATGGTTAGGGCCCATCAAGCCAACAAATGGTTCTGTTTCTAGGACTGGGATTTGCATAAAGAGATGTGTGATGTCGCATGACTAGAATCCAACTAAGAAGGAGATCAAAGACTAGTTGGATAGAAAGATCCATGAATTCACGGTGAAAGAGAACAAGAATATATGATTGATGAAAGAACAGTGGTTGGACAGATATTTGTACACATAGATACACAAAATCTTCTTCTGTTCCTTCCCGGTCAAATTATACGAGTGGATTGTGAAATTGGTAGACGACCAAGGAAGGTGGAGGCTTGACGGTCTAATAGTCTGGACCCCAGATTTAGTGCAGAGATTAGAAGCCTCTGAAGATAATATCACATGCGCTATTGATCACTGGCTTAATTGTATCATAGGAGGATTTGTGACAGAGTTCGCGGTCTATACTTCGGTCAGATACAGCGAAGTAGAGCACCACTTCCTCAAGGGACCGAGAGGTAAGTATCTAAGGTCTTTAAATACTTGGATTAAGATTCTCTTGTGTGAAAAGTGGGTTATACAACTACCTTGATGTTTGGAGCTATGAGAAGTGGAAAGATATTCAGGGATAGAGGGAAAACAGACCCTGAATATAGTCTACTGATTGGACCTCCTCCGAGTGATGACGGGAAGCAGCACAGGCTTCTCTGTAGAGTGTTGTTCAAATGATAAGACAAAGGTTCCCGTGAATAACCCATCCACCCACACCACCTCCATCTTCACCTTCGTTTCATACGCCTTCGCCCACACCACCGCTACCTCCGCCACCATCCAATATGGGGAATTTAGTAAAATTGCCTCTGTTCAAGGGGTCGAGAACTGAGGACCCGAACCAATTTTGGTTCGTCACGAAAGCTGTATGGGAAGATCAGGGTATTACAAATGATTAGATGAAGAAAGAAATGTTGGTTACTGCTTTGGAGGAAAGGGTGCTAACATGGTACATCAAGTACTGCACTGATAACCCGATGGCTTCATTAGCAGATATTTAGACCGTGCTGAATAAGGAGTTTAGTAGGCCTAAATATGAATCTCAATCAATTGTGGGATTTTAGGAGATCATTATGAAGCCTGATGAGACACCCTGGGATTTGGATCATAGGTTGAAGTGCACAATCTGTGAAGCCAACATGAATCTTACGAATGGGCAGCACCGCGAATTTTTATGGCTTCGCTCTTGCCTCATCTGAGGGTTGCTTTATCGTAACAAAAGATTGGGACCCAGGAATAATCCCTGGAGATTGCAATGAGATTGCATGAGACGCTGATGCAGGATGCTAATTTGGGAGTTCAGAAGATTCACGCGTAGTTGCAGAACCTATGCCTAGAATTTCAGAGTCTAAAGAAAGATAGAACAACTTGGCCAGAGGTGCGCGAAGAAGTTTGGTGCTTGAAGTGAAAAAGTCAGGGGCATGACAAAGATCACTATCCAGTATTCGCAAATTATGTTGCAGCAGGGGGACTGATGCCTCTGAGGCTGAAAGCTCAAGAAGGTCCAAGTACAGGGCCCGCACTATGGTGTGCTTGTAGGTCTTAACCCCGTACAGAAATTACCTGCATATGAATTCTAAAACATAGAAAATAAACAATGCGAGAGCATAACACATAAAACACATATACACAGAGATTTTCCCCTGGATCCCAAAATCGGGACTACCAACTTGATTTTTCATTATTTTCCTTTCAATGTTACAATACATATTTATACATGCCGAAGCATCCAATACCATGGACCGAAAACCATCACATCCTAAACCATGGACCAAAAACCATCACGTCCAAAACCATGTGCGAAAATCATGCACAAAACCATAGGTATGTCCACTCAACTAGAGTGGGGTTACCTGCACCCCTCAAACCCCCTGTGACCCCCCCCCCCGCTACGTGATCGACACAATGAGGGGGGGGCTCCGCCCCCGTTCTAACCCCATGGTTAGATACATGGGCTAGTCTTGGAAAGAATATAACACAACCCAACATTCTCCCACTTGTTGTTTTCTTTCCACAGGGGGCCACAAGAGAGCTTAGTCATTTATCCAGCCCTGCAATGCCCATTATTTCCCTACACCAAGAGAACTTCTTAGAGCTCATATATTTTGTCAATGCATCTGTAGTATTCTTCAAAGTGTCCACCTTTACCAGCAACACCTTTTTGTCTTCTATCATATCCCTCACAAAGTGATACTGAACATCAATGTGCTTTGTCTTTGAATGATATGTAGGGTTCTTTGCTAAGAAAATTTCACTTTGGCTGTCACAATCTATCCTTATAGCTCCCTGTACTAACCCCATACTTGAACATAATCTCTGCAACCAAAATACTTCCTTGCTTGCATGAGTGGCTTCCATGTATTCTGCCTCTGTAGTTGATAATGCCACCACAGATCATTTATTACTCATCCAACTGACTGCACCTCCAAATAGGTTAAACACATACCCAGTTGTAGATCTTCTTTGATCCAGATCTCCAACCCAGTTTGCATCAATAGAGCCACGAATATCCAACACTCTATCCAATCTTGGTCTTCCTTGGTAGCACAAACCATAATCACTAGTGCCACGCAAATACTTGAAAACCCGCTTCACTGTTGTCCAGTGCTCCTTCCCTGGTTTTGATATAAGACTGCTCAATAATCCCACTATATGTGCAATTTCTAGTCCAGTACATGCCATCGCATACATCAGGCTACTGACTGCACTTGCATATGGAACACGTGACATTTCCTCTTCCTCTTCTTATGCCTTGGGACACTGTTCAGCAGATAACTTTACACCTACAGGAATAGGAACCTTCACCAGTTTACTATCCTGCATATTAGACCTCTGCAGTATTGTCTCAAAACACTTCCTTTGGTTTAACTAGAGCTTCCTCTTTGTCTGATCTCTTTTAATTTCCATGCCAAAAATATAGTTTGCAGCACCAAGATATTTCATGTCGAATTTGGAGGACAAATGGGTCTTCAAATCCTGGATAATTTCTTTGTCATTTCCAACCAGCAACATATCATCCACATACAAGACTAGATAAATAACATAGTCACCAATTAATTTAAAATACACACAGTGATATGCTTTTCTTTTGGTGAAGCCAAGTCCCTATATAAATGTATCAAATTTCTGATACCACATCCTTGGTGACTATTTTGACCCATACAAAGACTTCTTTAATTTGCATACCATTTCTTTCTTACCCTTCACCGCAAAGCCTTCAGGTTGCTTCATGTAGATCTCCTCTTCCAGATCCCCATGAAGAAATGTTGTCTACACATCCATCTATACTACCTCGAAATAAAAAGCAGCAACAATAGATAAAAGTAATGTAATAGAAGTAACCTTGGCAACAGGAGAAAAAAAATCACCAAAAAAAATTCCCGACACCTGGGAATAACCTTTTGCTACCAACTGAGCTTTGTATTTCATCACTTTTCCTTTTGCATTTGTCTTCTTCTTGAACACCCATTTGTTGCCAATGGGTTTCCTTCCAGCCGGCAACTCCATCAGATCCCAAGCCTCATTTTTGTGCAAAGATGCCATTTCATCAACCATGGCCTCTTTCCAGAGTTTTCCATCCTCTGAATCTACTGCTTCCTTCACAGTTCTGGTATCATAATCAGTAATAGATAAATTAAAATTTGAACAGAAAGCATATGGACTATACCTTTCTGGTTTCCTTCTTTCTTGAACAGATCTTCTCACACCTGGAGTTTGTGGCTCTTCATCTTCTGATTCCTCCTCTGCTGTAGAGTCTGATTCTTCCTCCTTTAGCTCAATCTCTATCTTCTTAGGTTCCTTTGGTTGGACTTCATGTTTAATAACATCTTTCACCTCTATGAACACCACATCTTGGCTATACACAACCTTCCTTGTTTCTGGGTTCCAAAGCTTATAACCCTTTAAACCATCCTTATACCCAATAAAGCTGCACTTTTTAGATTTACTATCTAACTTGGTTCGTTTCTCCTTTGGAACATGTACATATGCATCACATCCAAATACCCTCAGATGTGAAAGAGAGGGTTTCTTACCAGTCCATACCTCTTGTGGAGTCTTATCCTCCAACGCTAATGAAGGTGATCTGTTGACCAGGTAACATGCTGTCTCCATCGACTCTGCCTAGAATTCCTATCCCAACCCGACACCACTGAGCATGCTTCTTGCCCTTTCCATCAACGTATTGTTCATTCTTTCCGCAACTCCATTTTGCTGAGGTGTATATGGAGTATTCTTCTACCGTGCTATACCACACTTCTTACAAAATTCTTCAAATTCCTTATTGCAAAACTCTCCACCGTTATCTGTCTTCATCACCTTTATCTTCATCTCTGTCTGGTTTTCCACCAAAGCCTTAAATTCTTTAAACCTGTCAAAGACTTCAGATTTCTTCTTAAGGAAATATATCCATGTATTAATTGAGAAGTCATCTATAAATGATACATAGTACACAGACTTACCCAGTGATGGAACCTTCACAGGTCTAAACACATCACTGTGCACAAGCTCTAATATCTGTTTCGCTCTCTTACCACAAGAGGGGAAACTCACCCAATTCTGCTTCCCATATACACAATTTTCATAGAAATCAAAATCTAGAGAGCTATTACTCATACCTTCTACCATACCTTTACCATGAAGTATTCAAAGGCCCTTCTCTCCAATATGTCCAAGCCTTTGATGCCACAACATGGTCTTCTCTCCAAAGACCACTAGATTTTCTGCTCCACTTTTAGGAACCACAAAACTCTTGCACCTGTCAACAACAGTGCTACCTTGCAGCTTGTACAGAGTTCCAATTCGAACTCTCCGCATCAATACCAGTGCCCCCCAAACCATCTTGCAGGTATCCTTCTCGAACACTATTTTTACACCTGCATCATCCAGCTTGCTTACAGAAATCATATTTTTGGCTAATGAAGGAATATGTAGAACACCCAGAAGTGTTGTAACCCTTCCACCTTGCAACTTCAACTTTACTTTTCCGCGACCAATGATTTTGGCCTTCCTGTCATCCCCCAAGAAGACATCACCACCATCATATTTCTCATACTCATAGAACCACTCTCTATGAGGAGTGAAGTGAAAGGATGCACCTGAGTCAATCAACCATGCCTCATGATCTACATGTGTACTTGAAGAAGCCAAGTACACATCCTCACCTTCATCTAAGGTGGTTTTTGCCTCTACAGAGGGAGCATCATTAGAGCCCTTTCTTTTATCAGGAGCTTTAGATTTACAGTCCCTTTTGTAGTGCCCTTCCTTTCCGCATTTCCAGCACACCACTTTCACAGGTTTTCCTGGAGATTTAGATCTACCTCTAGATTTAGATCTCCCACTCAATGACTTATTTTTGTTTTTGTTCTAGGACCGTCCTCGTACAGACAGGGCATCACCATTTTGGCTCTCCATATTTTTTCGTCTCATCTCCATTACATTGCTACCTATTGCAATAACTAGACTATCCCACGAATCTGGTAGAGAACACAACAAACTAATGAACTTATCTTCATCTAAAATTTTAATATCAACAGATAATAACTAACTTACCATAGTATTAAATGCATTAATATGTTCTGTCACCGAGTCTCCATCTTTCATCCTCAGGTTATACATCTTTTTCTGTAGGAATAGTTTATTCACCAGAGACTTAGATTGGCACAAAGTCCCTAACTTGTCCCATAAAGCCTTTGCTGTAGCTTCCCCTGATACATTCAGAAGTACTAAATCTGAGACACACAATCATATTGTGCTCTTAGCCTTTCGATCCAACTTATTCCATTCTTCATCGGGCACTCCCGATGGTTTATGTTATGAAACCAACGCACAAAAAGATAGAAAAGATAGATCAATGCCTTGGAAATAAGCCTCTTCGAGGGGGCAACCTCCTTTACATTACACAAATGAACAATTCTTAGATGATGCAAATGACAAGACCTCCTTTGTATATATAGGAGTGTTACACTAAAAAATGTCACCTTGACTACTTACAGTTAGTATGGCTCAAATCAACAATCATGCTACCCTCTTAGGCAAGTCTCATGCCTCTGTTATCCATCTCAAACTCAAAGAAGAGAGAAAGTCTTGTAAAAACTATGTTTATCTCTGGGGTCGCAGGTTCTCTCTAGCCTTACCTGCGGGGACGCTGACCATGTTCACAAAATCTGCGTCCATGGACGCTCTGTATGTTAAGGGATAGGTGCGTCCCTCTGTAAAAGGCAAAATGCGCGAGTTTTATCTTGAAAAAGTTACTTGTGGTTACTTCTAGAACATTCTAGAGGTCGGTTTGATGAAATGGATGCGCCTCCAGTTGGTTCATGTATCTCTATTAAGGGGGAACTTATCCCATCAATAAGGGAGCTATCCCACCCAAAGAGGGGGATGATCCCATTGATAGTGGACCTGAATAACCTCTTTACAGCACTATAAATAAAGGCATTGAGCCAGAAGGAGAGGAGGTTGGAGCTATACATTTTCTTTGGGTAAATGCTGCAGGATTTAGGTCTTCCATTAGAGCCTTTGTGAGGAGAGATTGTCTTCACTTGATTCTACTTGGGAGAGGGTGAGCTTTGTCAAAGTAGAGGAAAACCCTTGATGGACCCTGGGAGGAACTTGCACAACACCAAGGCCAGGTTGTAAGAGTTTCTTTGTTTCGTTATTAATACAAACTGGTTTATTTTTCTCAATAGCTTGTGTTAATGAGTTATTTCATGTGTTCCTTGGTCTGCATGTTGAATATATGTTTTATTATATGAAATGCAAGTGCTTGGTAATTGTTTGATTGTTTGTGGTTGCAGGAATTGACTTGAAGGAGGAGCTCATCCGGATCGTCAAGAACGGACTTCAACAACAGCGTTTTGGAATAAGGTAAGCCTAAACACTTGTAGTTTTCATGTTGTAAAAGGTGTATTTAGAGAAAGATCACTCCATTTTGTCTTGTTTGTCATTAGAATGTCTTAGACTTCTAGGAAGGTCAGTCGTGTCCGCACCCTTGACAAATTCCGTGTGACAAGGAGTTTAAGGGGTCACAATATAATCAGAGCCGACATAACAATATTAATGTAAGGGCACAATAATAACAATAATGGGCTTCTATGGAGCACAATAATAACAATATGGGGGATACATGGGCACAATGATATAATAAAGGGGTTATACTAATAACAATAAGGGGTTACACTAGTAGTATAGGGACCTAACATTCCCGTTGCCTTCAAAAAGTGTTGTCCTCAACGCTTGAGTAGTTCTTGATGCTTCTGTATAAAATTCTTATCCTCCCATGTGGAATCTTTAGTGGGTAAGTTCTTCCAATTGATGAGATACTCTGAAGTTGATCGATTTCGTAGCTGTCGAGTTCTTGTTTCTGTGACTGCTCCAGGCTCCAACATGATTTTTCCTTCCTCGTCAAGTTTTGGAAATATTGTTTGAACTGGGATCTTTTGCAACTTTTGAATGAGTGGCCACACTTCTTCGTCCTTCTTCCATTCATCCCTTGCTTCGTTTATCCAATCTGGTTGGATAATAGAAATAGCACAAAACAATGCTTCCACATCCTCATCATTTCTTAAGAGTGCATTTGCAACAACATTTTTCTTCCCTTTTTTGTAGATGATTTCAAACTCATAACTCAACATATTTGTGACCGATTTTTTTGTTCTTCTAAAGATAATCTTTGTTCTAAGAAGTATTTAAGACTATCATGATCCATTTTTACCTTGAAGTGTCTTCCCATTAGGTAAGGTTGCCATTTCTAAAGTGCATGTAGTATTGCCAACATTTCCTTCTCATAAATAGCTTGCTTGAGATGTAGTCATAAAAATACCCAATCACCTACATCAAAATTTCTTTCACTGCTATATTGATTTTCCTGTTATTTCATTTGATTCTGCACCAAAGTGGCATTATCCTTTAAAAGTTGGAGAACTTGTTGTTGATGCTTGATGTGATCTTTCACTTCTTGAATCTTTTTCTTCTTGATAGGTCCTTCTATATTGAGAGTTTGAGGAGTGGTAATTTCTTCCAATGCATTACAAGATATGGTCAGATTCATTTCTTGATGCTCGATGCGATCATTCACTTCTTGAACATTCTTGATATGTCCTTCTATCTTGATAGTTTGAGGAGTGGTAACTCCGGTTGACGCAGTACAATATATGGTCGGATTCATTTCTTCTTTCTCGATGTGATCTTTCAATTCTTGAACCTTTTTCTTCTTGATATGTCCTTCTATCTTGAGAGTTTGAGGAGTGTTAATTCTTGCCAATGCTTTACAAGATATGACCAGATTCATTTCTTCTTTCTTTGGGGTTGGTTCCTGGTGTATATCCTCTTCTTTTGATGTTTTCTGATCCTTTTCTTCCTCCTCTTCAAAATCTATGTAAAATAATTTCTTCTTAGCACACTTATGACCTTTAGTGTATTTATTATCACAATTGTAACAAAGTCCTTTTGTTCTTTTTTCTTCCAATTGTTTTGGTGTCACCCTTGTGGGCTGTGGAAGGCTAGGAGAAACAACACTTTTATCTTTATAGTTGTGAGGGGTAGAATTCCTTGTTGCCATAATTTTGCTTTCCACTTTTCTTGCCAACCTGAATGCCTTCTCCAATGAATCAGGTTCCCAAAGACGAACCTCATGTTGAATGTTATCCTTTAAAGTCCCTATGGAGACATCAATCCTCTCCTTCTCTGGAATATCATTTTCCCTTATATTCAATTTTTGAAAGTCCTCAATGTGCTCTGCCATTGAACCCTTTTGTTTGAGATTTATCAATTGACTAAAGAATGTGCTTCTCTTTGTATTCTCATAATGTGCTATCATTTCCTCCGTGAAAATTGACCACGTGACAAGTGGTTTACAAAAACAAAGCCCTTTTTACCATAAAAATTGATTCAGTTCTAAATAATTAGATGCAATACATACCTTTTGTAACAGTGGTACACCATGTAGATCAAATTCTGTAGTATCCAATTTACCGGATCCTTGCCATCAAACTTCCTCATCTCACTTTTTCTTGATTTTAGGAGCTCGATCTTGAAAAGACTATAACTCTGTAATTATGAATATTCCAGTTCTGAAATCACGATATGTAGTAGCCCTTTGTGTTCTCTTTCCAATGCCACCAGTTTGATCAAAATTGGATTTTCTAAGAAAGAGTTATGCACAATCGCCCAAGATGAACTGATTATATACCTTTTCAGAAGATCGACATTTTATAAAGTGCCACGTGTCACTTTTTTGATCTTTGGATCTAAAAAATATGCATAGAAAATTGCAGTCTGTCCTCTTTCTGCAACTTCTTATGAAATTTCAATCTGATGCTCTGAGAGAAAGTTATGATGATTTTCCCAAGATCACCTGTTTAAGATGTAATTCGGGAGTCTGCAAAAACCCTAACTTCCTTAGATCATATATCTAAAAATATAGCGAGACAAGATCTGAAATTTGGACCCGAGGTTCAGACCACTTTATTTTCAAGTGGGTTTTTTTTAGCTTCTAAAACTTCGTAGCGAACAAGTTATAGCGAAACTTCCACGATGACCTATTTTAGATGAAATTTTGGAGCTTGCAAAAAGCCTAACTTCCTCAGATCATATCTCCGCAAATAAAGCGAGAAAAGATCTGAAATTCAGACTCGAGATTCAACGAGATTTTTTCTCAAATGGGTTTCTTGTTTAGCTTCTGCAACTTCGTAGCAAAAGAGTTATAGAAAAAATCCCACGATGACCTGTTTTAGTTGAAATTATGGAGGTTGCAAAAACCCTCAGTTCCTCAAAACATGTCTCCAAACCTATAGCGAGACAAGCTTTGAACTTTGGACCCAATGTGCAGATCGAGTTCATCTCAAATGGGTTTTTTTTTTTTCGCTTCTGAAACATCGCAGAAAAAAAGTTATAGCGGAAATTCCACGATGTCCTGTTTGGAGCAGCGAAACCCTAGAATCCAAACCTCTGATACCAAATGTTATGAAACCAGCTCACAAAAAGATAGAAAAGATTAATCAACACCTTAGAAATAAGCCTCTTTGAGGGGACAACCTCCTTTACATTACACAAATGAACAATTCTTAGATGATACAAATGACAAGACCTCCTTTGTATATATAGGAGTCTAAGGGGTCATAATATTATCAGAGCCGACATAACAATATTAATGTAAGGGAACAATAATAACAATATGGGGGATACATGGACACAACAATATAATAGAGGGGTTATACTAATAATAATAAGGGGTTACACTAGTAGTATAGGGACGTAACAGTTTAGTAGCCGGTTCTACCACGATCCACTGATCTTTATCCACCAACAGATCCTCCATATTGAGTTTCCACAACTCAAAACTCTGACCATTAAATTTCTCGATCTCTATCTTTCCACTGCTCGCCATCTTCTTTCACCACCAGAATCGATCTCACAGATCTCCCACTAAACAACGTCTACCACAAGCCCGAGCGAAACCCCTCAGCAACAAAGGCGTCCCCTTGAAGCCAAAACAACTCTGATACCAAATTTAGGTTTTTACCCCGTACAGAAATTACCTGCATACGAATTCTAAAACACATAAAATAAACAATGCGAGAGCATAACACATAAAACACATATACACAGAGATTTTCCCCTGGATCCAAAAACCAGGACTACTAGCTTGATTTTTCATTATTTTCCTTTCAATGTTACAATACATATTTATACATGCCGAAGCATCCAATACCATGGAACAAAAACCATCGCGTCCAAAACCGTGGACCGAAAACCATCACGTCCAAAACCATGTGCGAAAATCATACACAAAACCATAGGTAGGTCTGCGCAACCTAATATTGTGTCCAAAAACAAAATTTTTTGGGGCACTGCCCTAGACCCCATAGAGTGGGGTTACCTGCACCCCTCAAACCCCCTGTGACCTCCCCCCACTACGAAATTGGTGCAACGAAGAGGGGGGCTCCACCTGCCTTCTAACCCCCCGGTTAGCTACGTGGGCTAGTCATGGAAAGAATATAACACAACCCAACAATGCTATCTGTCAGGTAGTTGGAAAGCATGTGACAGACAATTGCCATTTATTGTAGAAATTTGTACAAACACCACAACAACTCTTTTGCAAATTCTCTCAATCGGTGGATCATGATGAGCATAATTTCCATAGCTATGAGCTAATGATGGATAGATCACCCACATATAGGGTACAAGTAGAAACCTAGCCTCCGGACCAAGGCTTTGGGGAGCGCGAGTCAAATATCAGGGGTGTGGATGAGGCCGAGGTGGTGGAGGACCTTGTAGAGGTCGGGGACAGGTTATTTTTTACAATTGTGGAGGATTGGGACACTACACGCAAGAATGCATGAACCTGACACGTCTTTCATGCCAAATTGTACTCAGTTTGATCATGCGACAGAGGATTTCCTTGTATTATTAGCTAAGATATGCGAAAAGGGGGTGTAGCCTCAACGACCAACTCAAAACCTGTAGATGATGAGGGATGAGCCTCATGAAGAGGATCCTAAGGTAAATATTGTTTTGTGGAGTGGAATGATGACAGACGAAGATAAGAGGAAGCAACTTGAAGAAAGTGAATGGGTCTACAAAGGTCTAGAAAAGGAGATTCAGTTTGATCTATAATGTGCAAGGGAAACGTTTATGGAAGCAAAGAAAAGCTTCACTGAGGCCTCTACCTTAAGAAGTCAGGATAAGTCAACTAAAGAGATGGACCCTTCCATGCTTAATACTTTCTTGGAGACTTGTATGAAGCTATTGTGTGATAGCAAGGCTATGAAAGGATTGTAGGAGCTGATAAAGAAATGCGCCAAAAAAGAAAACACTCTTGATGGACCATGCGTAGTCAGGAAGATTGGTAAGCATAAGGGAAGAACGGGGTGTGAGATGAGGCTCATTGCGTAGATAGGAGAATATGAGATGGATAAAGTTATTTTGGATCTGGGGTCGGACGCAAATGTTTTTTCTAAATAGGCATGGGAGAGGATGGGGTGACCTGCATTGTAGTGGTCTCTGATTCAGTTAAGAATGATAAATCAACAGAAAATCATCCCCATGGGAAGATTTCAGGGAGTGACAGTTGATATTGAGGGTGTGAGCGCATTGGCTGATTTTGAAGTGATAGAGATTATGGATGACAGTAATCCCTACCCTACACTCCTTGCGATCGATTGGGCTACTAATATGAATGGGGTAATCAATTTGAAGAAGTGGAAGATGATATTTGAGAAGAAAGCCCTTCGCATAGTAGTGCCCTTGGACCCTACAGAAGGATTGCGCTATAATTAACCGGTCTGTGATTATAAAAGTGATGATGATTTGGACCAGATTTATAAGATAACGACATGAGATCAGGATTGGGTGAATCCAACAGTAGATGGATGCATTGCCTGGGACCGCAAAAGTTCTTTCACATCAGATTCAGATGAGGAGTTGGAGCACTGGCAGAATCGACTGCATGAAGTATCTACGCTACGTTGTAATATGATGACCAAGTTGTTGCACTGTGTATCATCAGAGCTAAGGAGTCTTCCCTATTATGATGGTTTAACTGATGTCGATAAATTTTTGGATGCATTCGAAAGGGAAGTTCTAGAGAAGCATTCCTTCCAAGCCTTGGATTGGGCGTTGCGCACTATTCCTAGGAGATGGTGGGGTACGCACAAATATAGTTTTTATGATTGGCTCATGTACAGAAAAATGATGAGATTGTGGTTTGGTCACCCACAAGTTTGGCTAACAAAGAAATATGATGGAAGGGATGATCCATGCAATCACCTGGACAAATGGACTAAGGTTTATGGAGTGGATCCTTAGCCTGAATGGGTGCATCTATTTTGTCATACTTTGGATGTAATACCGATGAACTGGTACTTGGAAATAGAGCTCTGCCATGGCACTGAAGAATGGGGCGTTTTGCAACTGGGGTTCTTGATAACATTTATCTTTGAGGATGGATTTGAATGTATTGATGAGGCATTGCAGGAAGTGAAGGTAGCGATCTTTAGAATACCACAGGATCCCTTGGACTTAATTCAACGGATTGGACCACCCAGCCGCGCCACGTGTTGGAGTGCTACAATGTGACTATTGAAGAAGAGGATGAGGATCCAAGGAACATTAATATCCTAGAGACTGAAGGTCATTGCGAAGTTGAAGGATTGAAAATTGAAAATCTAGATATCATCGTGCTGCTGAAAACAAGACAAGTGAACATTGGAACAGAGGCAGAGCTGAAATTTGCAAAGATTGGGGACTAATGGGATGATGCAACAGTAGATAAGGTTGCTGAATTTCTCCGCTAATACCACTTGTTCCCTACGAAGTTCTTAGACCTAAAGGGGATAATAGGGGACTTGGGAGTTATGAAAATTACGTTGAAACTAGACACGAAGCCGATCAAGTAGAGGCCTTACCGCCTGAATCCGAAGTATAAAGAAAGGGTCCACTTAGAGTTGGATATAATGCTTGCGACGGGTATTATTGAACCAATAGAAGAGTGTAATTGGGTAATTCCAATAGTAGTTCAGGAAAAGAAGCAGAAGGATGAAATAAGGATATGCGTAGATCTCAGGAATCTAAATGACGCTTGCGTGCATGATCCTTTTCTGAATCCATTCACCAATGAAGTGTTGGATAATGTAGGAGGATAGGAAGCATATTTGTTCACGGATGGGTTCTCAGGATACCATTACATCAAGATTGCGCCAAAGGATAGAAGTAAGCACTACAAGAAAAAAGGTCATTGGTGAGGGTCATGCTTGTGACGGACCTTTAAGGTCTGTCACCAATGTCGCATATGGTGACGGTCTTTAAAAAAGCATTGTTGTAAGTGTATATAGTGATGGTCCTTTATGGTTTGTCACCAAAGCCATTTTCAATGACACTTTTGGTGAGGGTCGTTAAAGGCTCGTCACTAATTCTCTCTTTAGTGACACTTTTTGTGAGGGTCGTTAAAGGCCCATCACTAATTCTCTCTTTGGTGACACTTCTAGTGACGATGTTTTATTGACCATCACCAATGATCTTTTTGGTTACTTTTGGTGACGGTTAATAAATGTTCATCATAATTTATCATTCCAATGTGTTTTTGATGACGCTTCATGCCTGTGACGAACCTTTAAGGTCCATCACCAATGATCTTTTTGGTTACTTTTGGTGACGGTCAATAAATGTTCATCATAATTTATCATTCCAATGAGTTTTTGATGATGCTTCATGCCTGTGACGAACCTTTAAGGTCCATCACCAATGTTGCATATGGTGACGGTCTTTAAAAAATCATTGTTGTAAGTGTACATAGTGATGGTCCTTTAAGGTTTGTCACCAAAGCCATTTTCAATAACACTTTTGGTGAGGGTTGGTAATTTCCCATCACTAATTCTCTCTTTGGTGACACTTTTGGTGAGGGTCATTAAAGGCCCATCACTAATTCTCTCTTTGGTGACAATTCAAGTGACGATCTTTTATTGACCCTCAACAATGCTCTTTTTGGTTACTTTTGGTGATGGTCAAAAAATGTTCATCATCATTGATCATTCCAATGAGTTTTTGATGACACTATGTACCTGTTACTATATTTTTTGTAAAAATATAATGATTTAAGACCATTGTTGTGGAGTCTTTTTCATTATGTGTCCAAGGTCATAGTGGTTATAATAGCCAGTCAATTTTTTAAGAAGTAATTAGTGTGTATCATTTCCATCAAGTCATAAGAATATAGTCTTCCTATGATTCAACACATGATTCATCTCTATTAGGTTTATTATCTAGCAAATTTCCTTTAAATAAAGTTCCACTAATGTGTGTAGGAACTATATTATTTAATACATAATCAAGCTCTATCAATTCTATTAATGAGAGAGACCTAGCACTCCTCAACACTCATGGCACACCTTAACATGCTTTGGAATAATACACTAACATTCCTTGGCACCTCGCATGTCTTGGAACATCTTTGTACTTGGAACATCTTTGTACCTAGAACATCTTGCCATGAGTAGGACGCCAAAGCACATGTTGGCATGCCATAGCATAGAATAGCACTCCCCTATCATGTGTTGGCATTCCCTATAGTCCCTAGCATGCCCTGGAACTCATTGGAATAATATTGCATTGACAAAAATTAGCACTTGGCACACATTGTCACTTGGCATGTATTGGAACATATTATTAGTGTGCCTAGCATGCCCCTTTTGAAAAAGATAAAGTCCCGACTTATTAACCCTCTTATGTGTTCATTTCCTTTCATTTTAGCTTAGTTATTCTTTTTGTTGCTGATGAGCCCCAATTTTGGTACAATTTGGGCTCATTTTTGGCCTATTTTGCTTGCTCAAACCATTCATTTTTATTGTTTATGCATACACTTCTTAGTTTATTCATGTTGTTTGTGGGAGAAAGGATAGGCACTTTATCTACGTAGCTAATGCATTGTGATTCCAGGTTTTGGCATTAAAAGGGAGCAAAAGACAACGAAAAGGTGGCAAGGAGACAACGAGTTGGCATTGCTGACGTAAGGAGAGGTTGTCCACAGTCTTGGGGGACATTCCTCATGATCCTCACCAAGAACTCCGAGCCCCACTCCATCCTCCCTCCGAGCTTAATACACGACCAGTTGTTCTACAGGAACAGCAGTTCAAAACTGCTCTACAGGAAACAACATTTATGATCATCCTACAGGATCAGCAGTTAAACTATAGATTGAACAGCCGAGCTCCTAGAATCATGGATACTTGTTGGAGCATCATTTTGTATAAGTATAGAGGCCTTAGCCTTGGTTAGGTTGTTGAAACTCTCGTATTATTATTGTAATTTTGGAGCACAGCTCAAGTTTCGTTCTCTTTTGTAAGCCAATTTGGCATGTTATCAGATTATGAATAAAGAAGGCCACTTTTGAGTTAGTTCTGAGTTTTCTCAAGGAGCTATAGCTCTCAGGTTAGGGCCCAACCTGAGAGCCATAGACCTCCTCAGTGTTGTAATGCATTTACCATTAGTTCCAGCACTTGAGTTTGTTTAGTTTCCTATGCAATTCGGATTTCCAGCTTGTTAGTTTAATTGTTTTCATTAGCATAGATAGGACTGGTATGATGCTTTGCTTTCAGTATTCAAGTTTGATAGGTTGGTAGAATAAATCTCTTGGAGCTCCAACAAAAACAGGTTGTAAAGGTTCACTGCCATCTCACTGTTTGGGATTGGGGTGTAGACCATGATCAGCCACCAAAAAGAACAGCAGTCGTTTCATCTCCACGCAAGCTGCCACATGAACGTTTGTATTGAAGATCCATTCATACATTCTCGACATTGATCCATACTGCACTCTCACGCATTAGTTTCATTTCTTGTTTTCCATTTCGGATTTATAGGTTTCATGGCATAATAGGTTAATGAATTTCTTGTTTTGATGCACAGGTCATTTGTTTCATTTACACTGCTCTTTCTCAAGCCACTTCCTTTGTCGTTTTCTGCATCCACCTGCAAGTTCTATTCACCTTCTATCTCACTCACTTGCCCTCCAACTCTCTCATTTCACGTACAGCTCCATCTCCTTCACTCTCGTTGATTCCACCTTTCCAAAACATCAACCCATTGCATGCACCCTTCCTTCGTCTGACTTTCCATTCCCTGAGACATCATCAGGTCCATCTCCATCTCCCTTAGCCTCCCACACCACTCCAACACTCCATCAACTCCTAAAAACCTCCACGGCCAATCATCCTGTAGATGTGCACAGCCATCCTGTAGAAAACAGAGTATCCTGTAGGATCCCCTGCAGCCTCCCTGTAGGAGGCCACTCACTTCGTTGCCGAGCTTCTAAATGTGAGGGACCTCTGTGGATGGGTGCTAAGGATCCCTAGGGACCTTTCCTAGCCTCCCCAACCTGTCCCACACTTTCCTTCCTTCTACATCCCACCTGCACAATCAAACCCTAATTAGGCCAAGTTCACACTCATTCCACACACCTAAAGGAAAAACACAAAAACACATTTCTCATGATGCAAGTAGCTTAGACCCATGCATTTAAACTTGTTAGAGGTAATGAAAGCATTCATAAGAGTTGCATCCACATTCTTTGCATTATAGAGGATAGACTAGTTAAATTAGGGTTTCATAGATTCACATGCTTTAAATTGCTTTTGATTCAGTTTGTCAAGTAGAGTAGCCTTCCTTTGAGTTAGCTTTCGTCCATCATTGATAAAGCTTCTTCTGTGAGCCTATAGAAGTTGGCTTAAGCCCTAGCGGACTTGTGCCAGCTGACCAAGTGACAGCTGCGACAAGGGCTAGTACTTGTGCATACAGCACCGTCGCTTCCAAGTTTGTACGAACTACCGGGTTGATAAAATTAAGAGACAGGAAGCCCCAGGAGTTGTAGCATTATTGCTACAATACTGGAGCTCACCATCTTTTTGGCGTCGTTGCCGGGGAAGTGTCAGAGTATTAGTAATTGTTGCTTTTCTTCTACTTTCGTACTCTTACTTCTGCTTAGTAGTTTATTTCATTTCCCTTCTGCAAAAGTAGCTTAGCATTTCCTGCTTTCATAGCTTAGCATTTCCTGCTTTCATAGATTAGCATTTCCTGCTTTCATAGATTAGCATTTCCTGCTTTCATAGATTAGCATTTCCTGCTTTCATAGCTTAGCATTTCCTGCTTTCATAGCTTAGCATTTCCTGCTTTCATAGATTAGACTCTCGATTCTGCAAGTGTAGATTAGAATTTCAATTTTGCAATCAATCTGTTTCATTTTTGCAGGTGCACAGAGAAAAACAAAAGCAATCAAAAAAGAGAATTCTTTTCCATTTCATGCCTCGTAGGAACCGAGATAGATCAGGCAAATTCCTACCAAACACCCCCACCACATCACTTAGTTACCCTTCACTCTTCGGTGGTGACGGTGATTCAGAGGAAACTATAGGTGAACATCCCAAGACATACCGAAATCCTATAGAAGAAGAAGAGTTAGAGACCACTCCACCTAAAGCTATGGCTGACAATAGAGAGGATGAGAGGATAGAAGGAGCTTTCCCCATCCGAGAGACCAATGGTGAGATGAAAATGAAAAACATTAGCCCCTCTGCTTTGCCTCACTTCCATGGAATGACCACTGAGGATCCTGATACCTTCCTATTTGAGTTTGCTGTCCTCTGTAGAACCTATGACTATACTGAGGATGAACAAAAGCTAAAACTTTTCCCTTCTACTCTCAAGGATGCAGCACTACGCTGGTTCATGGGTTTGCCTGGGAATAGTATCACCACATGGGCTCAGATGCAGAAAGCCTTCAACACCAAGTACTGGGATTATTGTAGGTCCAAGGAAACAAAGGGGGAAATCTTTCGGATGACCATGGGAAACGATGAATCTTTAGAGGACTATGAGGAAAGGTTCCAACTTAGTTACAAGCGGGCCAGGTGCACACTTGACCCTGAATCCCTTAAGTTGGTTCTGCTCCGAGGAGTACCTGAAGATCTCTTAGATACCCTTCACATGTTAGCTGGGGGGGACATTTACCAACTGCCTTATGAGGACATCAAAACTGTGTTTAGAAATCATTCTAGGGCAGCTAGGAAACGAGGTAGAGGAAACCTCCTCTCCACTGGTGTCCCTTTCTCCAAACATGAGTTTACAAACCAATTAGAAGATCTTAAGAGTGAGGTGAGACATACCATCGCCATGCAGCTGGACACATTCAGGATCCAGCAAAAGAAAGAAGAAGCTGAGAGAGCCCTGGCTGTCTTCTGCCCTAGGTGCACAAGAAGACATCCTAAGAACGAATGCCCATTGCATTCGGTTGAAGTGTGTTTTGTTTGTGAGGAGGACCATCCTACAAATCAGTGTCCCACCTTACCTGGGTTTAAAGCCATGTACCAAGGGACTGAAGCCCCCTCTGAACCTCTCTACTTCATCAACCAAAGGAGGCCACAAGGATCTAGACCCTATCAGCAGGGAATGCAAGGGGCACCACAAGCCTATTACAACCCCAACCAATCGATTCCTATGCCTTCCTGGGGTCCCCCTGCTCATCCTTCTTGGTCCATGCCTCCGCCATGGTCTTATCCACCTCAGTATCCTACTCAACCTACTTCTCATCCATATCACTCACATACCCAGTCGCAGCCTCAATGGAGTGCTCCTTAGTCGGGGTGGAGGCCCCAATACAACACTCCTCCTGCCATTCTGCGTCCACCACCAGTTCAACCTCAGCCTTTACCTCCTGCTCCTCCAAGGCAACCTCAGATGCCTGCTCAACCGAACCTGAACCCCAACAATAGACAGGCTCAGCAGGTATATACTGGGGAGACCTCATGCCCTACCTATGCTGTGGAGATCCAGGAGATCAATCTTAGATCTGGAAAGACTCTTCCAGATCGCCAACCTCCTCCCCCAGAGGATGAGGAAAACCATCAGGAGAGTGAACCAAAGCCTACTCCACCCTTTCCTGAGAGACTAACAGCCACCACACAACCGAACCCAGAAGAAGATGAGCTTTTGGGTGAGCTCAAACAGTTGTGTGTAAAAATCCCACTTCTCCAAGCCATCAAGGATGTGCCAATATATAACAAGCTGATTAAGGAGAAGTGTTTCAAACACCCAGGCAGACGGAAGAAAGATGCCTCAACTATCAATGTCATAGGACAACTGTCTGACCTTATGCTAGGAAAAGTCATCTGCCCAAAGTACCTAGATCCTGGAAGTCTTGTAGTAGATGTACACATCAATGGCACCATTATCCCCCACACCTTGATTGACCTGGGGGCAGCCATCAATGTGATGACCAGGGATACCATGCTTAAACTCAATCTCCAGGGTTCCTTGAGAAAGACCTCGACAGTACTGCAGTTAGCAGATCGCTCCACCGTGACTCCCGAAGGGATTGTGGAGGATGTCTTGGTCTCAATTGATTCTTGGGAATACCCTGCAGATTTCCTGGTCCTGCAACCAAAGGCCAAGCTTACTGGATATCCTCTCATCTTGGGAAGGCCTTGGTTAGCTACTGCAGATGCTTACATAAGTTGTCGGGCAGGAAACATGACCATCAAAAATGGTCCCATGTCCAAGCAGCTAGTCCTATACCCTCCTGCCCAACCCTCTTTAGAGCATGATTTACCACTCTGGTTGGAGGACGGAGAGGAAGACGAGGTGTACTCTGCACCTCTGTGCACCCTAGATACCGCTAGAAGAAATTCTCCTACCGAGGATGATCTAATTGAGACCCTGATCCAGAATCCACCTTCCAGTGCACTATCTTTAGAGAAGTTGGTGGAGGATGCCCAAGCTAGCACCTTAGTGGACCTTTGTACAACCAGCCCTGTCACTCCCAGAGTCAAAAGTGTGGAGTTCGGGCCTGAGAGAGCGTTAAAGATCAGCTCCTCTCTATCTCCTTCCCAGGAGAAGGGGTTGTGTAGCCTATTGGCCAGCCACTTAGATGCTTTTGCTTGGAGCTATAAGGAGATGAAAGGAGTCCACCCCTCGGTCTGTACCCATCATATATACATCAAAGAGGATTGTAAACCAGTTAGGCAACCCCAGAGGAGAATGAATCCAACCCTTAAGGACATTGTTAAGGAAGAATTGCAAAAACTGTTGGATGCCGGATTCATTTACCCCATCTCAGATAGTGAATGGGTGTCCCCTCTAGTGTTGGTTCCCAAGAAGAATGGGAAGTGGAGGATCTGTGTAGATTACCGGGAGCTGAACAAAGCTACCAAGAAGGACCATTTCCCTCTACCTTTCATAGATCAAGTGTTGGATGGACTGGCAGGAAAGAAGTTCTTCTCTTTCCTGGATGGGTTCAGCGGGTACAATCAAATCCAAATCAGCCCGGAAGACCAAGATAAGACCACCTTCACTTGTCCTTGGGGTACCTTTGCCTACCGAGTCCTTCCCTTTGGGCTATGCAATGCTCCTGCTACTTTTCAGAGAGCTGTCTTGAGCATCTTCTCGGAGTTGGTCCATGATGCAGTGGAAATCTACATGGATGACTTTACCCCTTATGGGGCCAACTTCCAGGAAGCATTGTCCAACTTGGGAAAGGTCCTAACCAAGTGCATCGAGATGAACTTGTCCCTTAGCCCTGAGAAATGTGAATTCCTAATGACTGAAGGGACAGTGTTAGGCCATACCATTTCTTCCCAAGGATTGCAGGTGGATCCTAACAAAATTGCTCTCATCAAGAGGGTTCCACCTCCTCAAAAAGTAAGGGATGTCCGGAGTTTCTTGGGATTAGCAGGATACTACCGGAGGTTCATTAAAGACTTCAGCAAGTTAGCCTCACCATTGTTTGGTTTGTTGGCAAAATATGTGGAGTTTAATTGGACTGACGATTGTTAGAAGAGTTTGAATGAATTAAAAGACAAGTTAGTGTCAGCTCCAATCCTAAGAGGTCCAAACTGGGCCCTACCTTTCCACATCCACACTGATGCCTTGAACAAAGCCATAGGTGCAGCCTTAGGACAAGTTGAGCAAAAACTTCCATATGCCATTTACTTCGTTAGCAAAAACTTGTCCAAAGCAGAGCTGAATTACACTGTAACCGAGAAGGAATTCTTAGCTGTGGTTCATGCACTGAACAAGTTCCGACATTACATTACTGGTTACCAGACTTTTGTACATACTGACCATGCTGCTATTAGATACTTGATGAATAAACCAGATGTGAATGCTCGTATTATTAGATGGTTACTTTTATTGCAGCAGTTTGATCTAACCATTGTTGATAAACTAGGAAAAGAAAATGTTGTTGCTGACTTCTTGTCTAGATTGGATTTGTCTGCAGATGAAGATGGGACGGTGGATGACCAGATGCCTGATGAGCATCTATTTGCTATTTCAGTACTCTCTCCATGGTTTGCCGATATAGCAAACTATCTTGTTTCAGCTCAGTTTCCTCCGCACCTCTCTTCGAAAGAGAAGAGAAAAATCATCAGAAAAAGTGCCTCATTCACTTGGATCGGGGGCAACCTGTTCAAGCTTGGCCCTGATAAGATCCTAAGGCGTTGTGTAAGGGAAGAGGAAGTCTTTGACATCCTCCTCACCTGTCATGATGGGCCTTGTGGAGGACATTTTGCAGCAAAGAGAACTGCCTTCAAGATCCTGCAGGCAGGCTACTATTGGCCCACACTTCATCAAGATGTTAGAAGATATGTCAGCCAGTGTGACCAATGCCAAAGAATGGGGAAACCTACCCAAAAGGATGAGATGCCTCTCCAACCTCAAGTGACTCTTGAGCCATTTGAGAAGTGGGGCATGGACTTTGTGGGTCCAATCAATCCCTCTGCGAGGCAGAGATCCTACATCATAGTGTGTACTGACTACTTGACAAAGTGGGCAGAGACTAAAGCAATCAAAGCAGCAACTGAAGAAAAGGTGGTCGAGTTCTTAAGAGAGAACATCTTCTACAAGTTTGGCTACCCAAGAGAGCTGGTGACCGATCAAGGGAGCCAGTTCACTTCCAACTTGGTTGAAGATCTATTAGCTCATCACAAGATCAAGCATAGGACTTCCACCCCCTATCATCCTCAAGCAAATGGGCAGGTGGAAGTCACCAATAGAGCTCTAGAAGGGATCTTGACCAAAGTGGTGAGCAGCAGCAGAAAAGACTGGGCAGATCGCCTAGTTGAGGCCACATGGGCTTACAACACCACTTGGAAGACCACCACCGGCTTCACACCTTATGAGCTGGTCTATGGGAAGAAAGCTTTGCTGTCCATTGAGTTTGAGTATAACAATTTGAGGATGGTAGCTCAGCTGGACCTAGATCTCAGCCATGCACAGCAAGAAAGGTTATTGCAGCTGAATGGACTGGATGAGCACCGCATGCAGGCCCTCCTTAACTCAGAAGTGGTTCAACTTCAGAGGAAGGTGTGGCATGACCAACATCTCCATGACAAGCAATTTCAGCCGGGAGATTGGGCTTTGTTGTATGATTCCAGATTCAAAGATTTCAAGGGGAAGTTGAGAACCAGATGGCTAGGACCATATGTGGTGGAACAGTGCCATGACAATGGATCTGTCCTCATTCGAACCATTGATGAGGAATCCATTCCCATGCTTGTCAATGGGCACCGATTGAAGATCTATAGAAGACCTCTCTCAAGACAAGAGTTTATCAGCACTATGGAGAAATCTGTTTTGGTCATAGAGAAGGGTTCTGCCTCCACTTTGGGCATACCCTGAAGGATCTAAAACACAAAAAAAAAAAAAAAAAAAAAAAAAAAGAGAAAAATAAAGATCCTTGGGTGAAAACCTCTCTGAGGCGCCCAAGGCAGGTAGTAGGGGTGAAAACCTCATTGAGGCGCTCCTATTGTCTTTCGAAAAAGAAAAGAGAGAAAAATAAAGATCCTTGGGTGAAAACCTCTCTGAGGCGCCCAAGGCAGGCAGTAGGGGTGAAAACCTCATTGAGGCGCTCCTATTGTCTTTCTACAAAAAAAAAAAAAAAAAGAAAAAAGAAAGAAAAAAAGGAAAAAGCAATCAGCACCATAAAAGGTTTGCATGCAGATGTTCTATGGAGGAGAAGAAGCCTCTCCACTCCAAGCCAGGGGCCTTCATCATGCTAGCAAAGGATGTCATCAGCACCTCCTCCAAGAACAGCAATGTTTTTTAAGGTATGTGCAATTATTATCATGCTTTGGATCTTCTATAGGAGGATACAGTTTTTCTACAGGAATAGACAGTCTTCCTACAGGAAGACGCGGATCTTCTACAGGAAAGTGCCAATTTTCTACAGGAAGCTCTGTGTTCTACAGGAAACTTCCTGTAGAAGGTTACGATGGCCGAAATGTGTTTCAAATGAAGATCTAGCGACTGAGGAGTGGATTGAATGCATGCATGCCAATGATGGCACCCCTGAACATTGCCATTATCGTCCTCCACCATCCTCGTCGCCATGCAACCAAGATCCCTGCAGCAGCACAACAAAGTAATCAGTTCTCGTGAGAAAGCATCTGTCAAAGAAAAACTAGGCACCGAGAACCATACCACATCCACGTTGATACATCAGAAGCGCTGGGATCATGATCGAGAAGCCAGAACCGCCAGCATGCAGCATACACCCGAGGAGAAAGAACGGTGACAAGACCCCTCGCGGGGATTCTGTAACAGTTCAACCTGCTCAAGTGAAGACCGTTCACAGCACCGCCATCTGAGATCAAACACGGGCACATGAACGCAGAACCATTCACTCCATCGCCAGCATCCTGTAACCACGAGCCTACAGGAATGTGCAGCCACATGCGGCAGGTAGATCCATCGCTCAAAAAACTGGAAATCATGTGCAGCCGCGCGCAGGTAAGTGTTCTAATCCTTCTCTCCATCAAACTGCATGATTATTACTTCGATTTGTTTTGCATGGCATAAAGGTGAATGGTTGAGCGGCCTAAAGGCCAGTGATTGGCCACATCGGTTAGTAAAGGGATAGTCAGAGGACGAGGTGGCAGCCACGACGAAAGAAACACGCAGCAAGCACGTGAAGATCAGTCCCGTCAACCGAGAAGTGAAGTTTAACCGAAAAGGGCGGCGGCAGATCTGTGGGAATGAATGCGGCAACAAACGAATGTGCAGGCGGATGATGGGTGACGTCACCCAACGGTCCGGCGGGGACAGCTCACCCCCGTGCCACGAGCTGCGCCGATTCAAAATCTAATCGGCTCGATTAAGCGTGTATCTCCATCAACCTCACTTCAAAACTCGAGTAGATCCTCTGCTTACCTCTGCATGTTGATACGCCGAGCTCTCGGCTACCTGAACGCTGGTAAAGCACGTCTCGACCGCCAGCCAACTAAAGCTCTTCCCGAAGCCTGCGCACTGCTCCTACAGGAACAGTTTCTACAGGAACGCCGTCCTACATATAGCAGTTTCTACAGGAACGCGGCTCTACAGGAAGGTGAAGTCTTCACGTAAAAAAAGGTGGCAGAAAAGAGGTAACCCTGCAACTCCTTCCGCAATTGTTTTTAAAGGTGGCAAGACCATTAGTCACAGTGTGGTCATAAAAAATTGGATTGCCGTGCCTATACTATCGCTCCTACAGGATAGCTGTATAATCAACTGTGGTCTGAAAATTCATTGCATGTTCTGTCTTTAAGACCGAATTTCCTGTGTATCCACCACCTCTGGTATAAACCACTGTGTTCATCATGCCTGGCGGGTTTATCAGGCGAGAGCCCACTAATTCAAATGCATTAAGGAGAAACCCGGCAGTGGTTGAGCTCTTCACTAGAGCGCAATGGATGCCTTTCTGTGATAAACTACAGGGCTACGATGATGAAGTAGCCGAGGAATTTTTGCAGGCTCTGCAGCCTAAATCACAAACATTGGCCACGGTAACCTTCAGAGGTCTCAGCCTCAAACTCACCCCAGAGCATATCAGTCGGATTACAGAGCTGCCCATGGGTCTGCCGTGGGACAAAGAAGAGCGGAAGATGAGCCAGCAAGCAAAGAAGGATTTCTTCCCACCTGAGGAAGAATTCTCAGAGGATAAAAATGGGGTAAGAAGGACGAGCCTAACACCACCGTGGAATGAAGTCAGTTTGCAAATAATGAAGTATATTACGTGTGAAGGCCGGTTCAGTATAGTATATGCATATCATTTCCGGCTCCTCACTGAGTTAAGGCACGGAATTGACGATCCTGTAGACCAAAAACTAAGCATCCCTTATTATCTTCTACAGTCCCTCATGGAGTGTGCTACCAAACTAAGACAGGGCATCCCTGATCAGATAGCCCATCATGGGTTAATAAAATTGCTTGTAGAAGATGCCTTGCACTCATATAAAGTTCCCCTCTCCTGGGAGTCATTTAGGAATCTGACACGAGATGGAGACATTAAAATGCTGATCGAAGAGAGTGGCTCCTCCAGCACTGAAGACAAGGAAGAGGTGGCTGAGGAAGAAGAGGCTAAAGAGAAAGCTGACTCCCCCATCCTGTCAGCAAGAGAAATAAGGTCAAAAAGCAGAAGAGACAGAGTCGGGGAAAGCCACGTCAGCCCAATTACCTCTCCAGCACTCGCAAGCAAACAAAAGGATCAAACCACCGTAGAAAAAACAGAAAAAGGGAAGACACCTACCGCTACAGGAAAGAAAAAGCAGGCTTCTACAGGAAGCCCAAAAGCAAAGACCAAGGCTTCTACAGGAAGCCCAAAAGCAAAGACCAAGGCTTCTACAGGAAGCCCGACACCAGCGTCTACAGGAAGCACAAGGGTGCAAAAACAGGCTTCTACAGGAAGCCATGCACAACCAAAATCTGAGAAGCAGAAGGTGGATGTTTTAGCCAGAGAGGCAGCGGCCGTATTAGCTGGCCTCAGTACACCACCTAAGCCAAAGAGAAAAAGGAAGAGGGACCCTCCTCTCTACTTCAAAGCACGGAGGAGTGTTCGGATAAAAACAGGGAAACCACAGCAGCAGTCCAGCAGCCCAATTGTCATTGAGGACACCCCTGTTTCTCCCAAAGACAAATCTCCCTCAAAGGTCACAGTTACCTATGAAAAGGGCAGCCCGAAGAAGAGCACATGGCAAGACCGAGTGGACCTGTTGGACGAGAAAACCAGGCTACAGGAAGCTGAGAACGTCCTACAGGATACCTTAGCTCGACTACAGGAAACCGAACAGAAAGAAGAAGGAGGACCTTCATCACCCAGGGTGGATGAGGCAGAACCCCCTCAAGAAACAGCAAGAGAGCATATACCTGAACCTAGTCCTTCACCCAATCTGAATTCATATTACACTTTCTTGGAGGCAGGAAAGATCATCCCACAAAAATTCACGGTACCTTTATTCTTCGAATTGGAGAAAGAAAGAGTCCGCTCCCATACCTGGATGCAAATTGCCAAATCAAAGGGGGTGGGGGACATAGGCCCTCTACAAGATCAGCTCAGGGAGGTCAGAAGTGAGTTCACTATGGCTAAACATGTGGCTAGCTGCCAGCAGGCACTTCTACAGGAAGAAAACCAAAAGCTACGGTTACAGCTGCAAGAACTCCAGGCAAAGGCAGGACTATCCTCCAAGGGCATCACATCTGAACAAGAAGGCAAGAAGGAGCTGACCACCAATATTGAAGGACCAAAAACAGTTCTACAGGAAGAAGAACAGCAGTTAAGAATTGAGGTGCAAGCCTTAGAGGAGCAGCTGCAACAAAAGGGGACGCAATTGGCTTGCATGGCTAGTTGGGCCATGGAAGCCTTGCAGTGCAGACATCCTGCAAAGTCCTATGGGCTGTACTTAAAGGATCAGTGGCTACAATTCCAGATCAACACCCTAGCACAAAGAGGTATTGAGCAAATTCATGACCCACAACAGTTTACTGAAGTATGCAACACTAGCTCAGCAGAGGATAAAGCTAAGCTAGCAGAATTTTATATCCACAATCTAATTCTGCCCAATGAGGTCTCTTGGGATCCCAATATCACCTTGGGGGATATGCAACTAATGGATTTTGCATCATGGCTGAATCATGAGGATCAGAGAGCCACTGAAGAGAAATCGGTCATGAACCGGGAAGTGAGTGAACCACTGTATATTCGGGCAGAACTAGAAGATCCGGTTGCCCTCACCTCAGCCCGCCAACAGTTATCCAATGATCCTGCAGCTTCCTTGAGATTTATAGACTAGCGAGCCCAAGCAATAGCCCATTTTGAAGACATGGACAGACTCTTGGGAGAAACTGCTGGCCATGCTTGTGCACGCAGATGGCATGCTTTGGCACATAGCTTGAAAATCAGGGAATACCATACCCCGACCAGAATGAGGGAAGCATTTGCAAGGGTGGACCTGTACAAGAAATCAGTGCAAAGACTTCAGGCCAGCTGGATTGGCCTCAAACTCAGCCCTCCATTGTTGCTAGGATTGGCTGAAGGAGGTACAGGAAAGGAAGAAAGGGCACAATGGGAAAAAGTGGAAAATACAGCAGGGTTTCATATCAACCATGAAGACATCACCACAGAAGCTTGGGATGTAAGGGGAGCAGTAAAGGCCATGAAGGATGAGGATCTTGACTAAGTTGCTCAAGGATGAGCAAATGGTTCAGCTGGGGGGTGATGATGAGCCCCAATTTTGGTACAATTTGGGCTCATTTTTGGCCTATTTTGCTTGCTCAAACCATTCATTTTTATTGTTTATGCATACACTTCTTAGTTTATTCATGTTGTTTGTAGGAGAAAGGATAGGCACTTTATCTACGTAGCTAATGCATTGTGATTCCAGGTTTTGGCATTAAAAGGGAGCAAAAGACAACGAAAAGGTGGCAAGGAGACAACGAGTTGGCATTGCTGACGTAAGGAGAGGTTGTCCACGGTCTTGGGGGACATTCCTCGTGATCCTCACCAAGAACTCGAAGCCCCACTCCATCCTCCCTCCGAGCTTAATACACGGCCAGCTGTTCTACAGGAACAACAGTTCAAAACTGCTCTACAGGAAACAACATTTATGATCATCCTACAGGATCAGCAGTTAAACTATAGATTGAACAGCCGAGCTCCTAGAATCATGGATACTTGTTGGAGCATTGTTTTGTATAAGTATAGAGGCCTTAGCCTTGGTTAGGTTGTTGAAACTCTCGTATTACTATTGTAATTTTGGAGCACAGCTCAAGTTTCGTTCTCTTTTGTAAGCCAATTTGGCATGTTATCAGATTATGAATAAAGAAGGCCACTTTTGAGTTAGTTCTGAGTTTTCTCAAGGAGCTATAGCTCTCAGGTTAGGGCCCAACCTGAGAGCCATAGACCTCCTCAGTGTTGTAATGCATTTACCATTAGTTCCAGCACTTGAGTTTGTTTAGTTTCCTATGCAATTCGGATTTCCAGCTTGTTAGTTTAATTGTTTTCATTAGCATAGATAGGACTGGTATGATGCTTTGCTTTCAGTATTCAAGTTTGATAGGTTGGTAGAATAAATCTCTTGGAGCTCCAACAAAAACAGGTTGTAAAGGTTCACTGCCATCTCACTGTTTGGGATTGGGGTGTAGACCATGATCAGCCACCAAAAAGAACAGCAGTCGTTTCATCTCCACGCAAGCTGCCACATGAACGTTTGTATTGAAGATCCATTCATACATTCTCGACATTGATCCATACTGCACTCTCACGCATTAGTTTCATTTCTTGTTTTCCATTTCGGATTTATAGGTTTCATGGCATAATAGGTTAATGAATTTCTTGTTTTGATGCACAGGTCATTTGTTTCATTTACACTACTCTTTCTCAAGCCACTTCCTTCGTTGTTTTCTCCATCCACATGCAAGTTCTATTCACCTTCTATCTCACTCACTTGCCCTCCAACTCTCTCATTTCACGTACAGCTCCATCTCCTTCACTCTCGTTGATTCCACCTTTCCAAAACATCAACCCATTGCATGCACCCTTCCTTCGTCTGACTTTCCATTCCCTGAGACATCATCAGGTCCATCTCCATCTCCCTTAGCCTCCCACACCACTCCAACACTCCATCAACTCCTAAAAACCTCCACGGCCAATCATCCTGTAGATGTGCACAGCCATCCTGTAGAAAACAGAGTATCCTGTAGGATCCCCTGCAGCCTCCCTGTAGGAGGCCACTCACTTCGTTGCCGAGCTTCTGAATGTGAGGGACCTCTGTGGATGGGTGCTAAGGATCCCTAGGGACCTTTCCTAGCCTCCCCAACCTGTCCCACACTTTCCTTCCTTCTACATCCCACCTGCACAATCAAACCCTAATTAGGCCAAGTTCACACTCATTCCACACACCTAAAGGAAAAACACAAAAACACATTTCTCATGATGCAAGTAGCTTAGACCCATGCATTTACACTTGTTAGAGGTAATGACAACATTCATAAGAGTTGCATCCACATTCTTTGCATTATAGAGGATAGACTAGTTAAATTAGGGTTTCATAGATTCACATGCTTTAAATTGCTTTTGATTCAGTTTGTCAAGTAGAGTAGCCTTCCTTTGAGTTAGCTTTCGTCCATCATTGATAAAGCTTCTTCTGTGAGCCTATAGAAGTTGGCTTAAGCCCTAGCGGACTTGTGCCAGCTGACCAAGTGACAGCTGCGACAAGGGCTAGTACTTGTGCATACAACACCGTCGCTTCCAAGTTTGTACGAACTACCGGGTTGATAAAATTAAGAGACAGGAAGCCCCAGGAGTTGTAGCATTATTGCTACAATACTGGAGCTCACCAGTTGCCTTGAAACTCCTTGATGCATATTGGCATACTCTGGCACCCTGCACATCCTAGCATGTCTTAGCACCTAGAATTCCTTGGCACTATTTGGCACATGTTAGCACACCCTAGAACTACGTAGCACACTCTAGCACTTCTTGACATTCCATGATATTCCCTGGCATGCCTTACCTGTTCTTAGCATACCTTGTCACTCCTTCCTTGGCATGAAAACTAACATTGATTGACACTCCCCAACACACCCTCATATTCATTCACTTCCATGCATTTTGACCTAGTGCTCCCTTGTGTTGTCCTAGTACTCCCTAACACTCCTCAGCATGCATTGGAACTCTCTAGCACACCTTAATACTCATAAGTGAGGAATGAAACTTGTAACAAATGTTACCAGACTCGGAATAGACAATAAATCAGCGAGGCAAAAGAGATAAAAGTTTTAATCAGAATGGGGAAATATCAGAAAAAAATCAGGAAAAAATCGGGAAAAAAATCAGTGAATTCAATAAATAAAAATATACTCATATATTGAATTAAAAAAACATTTTTCATTGATATTCAGTAAAGCCATGTCCAAACAATTCATAGTATCAATAGATGTCCAAAATATCATGAATTAATAAGCATCTCATATATGTTATGATTCCAAACATGATCCAAAGTACTGAGTCATGACTCCTAACTAGTGACTACATAGAACTAGAAGCAACTGCTTCTAAAAGTTTACAAAGAACTGCATACTAAATAGAAAAAATCAGTAACTAAAAGTCTAAGACTCTTAAGAGTGAGAACTAGAAGCGATTCCTCCCACTCCTCCACTTGCTTGACTCTCAAAGTTCTTCAAGTCATGTAGGCTTAAAAGAGGAGCCTCCTATAATTGGACCCAATCTGTTGCATTTGTAGTTTGCAAATCTATCTCTTCAAGGTCGATTGGTGAATGATCCAAACCTATCATTATCATGAGACATTGAAATGTGAATTTAAGTTTGACTTTGAACTTTAAAGTTTAAACTTTAAATTCCAAATCAGATTATGAAACCTTCAAATTCAAGCTCTCACCTACTATTTTCCTGTTGCAAATTTGTAGATTGTAATTCAAAAATACAAGGTCATTTAAGCACTTTTGTGTCAATCGGTTGCACTTCTTAGAATTTATTTTCTCAAACATTCTCTAGTTGCACTCACAACCTAAAGCACTACATGCTTGGTTTAAGATACGAATGGCAGTGCTCTTCAAATCTGGCGTATCACTACAAAAGTTTTGCCACAAAAGATCTAGCAAGTGGCAAGGGTTCATGAGTAGACGCACTAAATATCAAATAGTAAAAATCTAAAAAGACAACAAAATTTAATAAAACATTTAACATACAAAATAAAGTTTAAACAAATTTAATGAACTAATAAAGCCTTCAAGCCTCAAAGGGTACCTGGAAACACCTTAGACCTTTTTCATATAACACTAGTATAGGAAAATAATTTAGGTGGTGCTTTGTAATCCTATAGTTAGGAAAAGACACAACTTTGAAAATCTGGATCAGGGAAGCACCTTTCCATGCATGTGATAAGTCCTCGGTGAACCTCCCCATCCTCATTAAATTTGCTCTTATCATAAAAATACTATGGGTTTAAGAAGTACCTAGCAGCATGTAAGGGGGATTGCAATTTCCTATCCCAATGTGCATCAATAATGTCCCAACGAGGCATATAATTTGCCTTCTCATCCCCATATTTTCTTTTTATGGCCTCCTTTGCAAGATCCATCGCCTCATAAATGTAACCCATAGTGGGTTTGTCACCATCAATCATCTTGAAAGTTCAAGCTTTCAAATTTAAATTAATATGAAACATTGAAAATAAAAAGAAGCTTGAAATGAAATTTAAAACATGAAAAAGTTAAAAGAGTTGAAGTACCTGAGAACTCTACAAAGGGACTCCATCACAGCAATCATCTCTTCGACATCTTTCCAGAAACCGTCATTAAACATAGGTGCAACAACTTCAATGCCTTCAAGGGTCTTGGAATGTTTAGATGCCATCCACTTAGGTCCCAAGGACATTCGCTTCAGATTTATCTTTTGCTCAACCACAAATTGCAAAGATATGAAATTTATTGCAAATCTAGTCACTGCAGGTCGAACAATTTCTTTACCTTAAATGTATTTTCTCATGGTGTTGAGGACAATAATGTGGTTGTATAGGTATTTGGTTATGGATTTTTCCTTCTCCGCAACCTCATGTATCCAATGAAGCTTACCAATGTCCTCAAGCATTAAATCTATACAATGGGCAAAACAATAGGTCGAAAAATAGTGGGGTGCCTAATCTCAAAAAGTCTACCAGCAGCCATATAATTAGCTGCATTGTCGATGACAATTTGTACAACATGTTTTTATCCCACTTCTTGAACGATTTCCTCCATAATTTCACAAATAAGTTGTGCAGTCTTAACCTTGTCTGAGGCATCCACTGATTTGAGAAACATTATACCTACTGGACAAGATACAAGGAGATTTATTAAATTTATCTTCCTCTAATCTGTCCATCCATCACTCATGATCGTGCACCCTATTTCTACCCATGATGAACGAAACTCAGATAGCACAAGCATGGCATCTTCAACAATTTCTAATAGAAAATTTGTCCTAATGCTCTCTAATGAAGAAGCTTTGAACCCTGGACCTACAACAACAAATGCATCAATCATAGCTTGCCAATAAGGACTTATGAAACAGTGGAAAGGTATGTCAGAATAGTACCAAAAGTTAGCAATGGCCTTCCTTGCCTGACTATGGATATTTTTTTTCCAACCAGTGGTATCCAAGGTAGGTTGGGAACCGGGTTTTGTGCGGGGAGAAAAAAATGTGTTTATGTTTCCACCTCCAATGTTGAATGTAGGAGGATTCATTTGGCCTTGAGATTGACTTGGACTTGGAGGCATGTGTGGGAAACTTGGGAACTACATTGAGGATTCAGTAGAGGGAGATGACAATGGGGTAGAGGAAGAAAAATTGTCAACTCCAGGAGTTCCTATTTTTTTTTCTTTTCTTTCTTTGCATTATGTTGACTCAGCTTATCAATGGCCAAGGTTTCTTGGTGTTTGACATTTTCGTCAATGTTTTTGCAGAGACCTATATCATGGCCGGGTATTTGTGCAAGGTGGTACTTGAATCTATAAATGCCTCCACTACATTTCACTTTGCAAAATTTACAAAGGATCTTAGGGTCTCCAAGAATATTGTCACAATAAGCCCAAGTGAAGTCCTTCTCCCTTGACATTGTTGTTGTTTTGGAGTTGTGTTTAAATTGAAGCTTCTGTTTAGATTTGGAGTTGTGCCTTCTATTTAATTTGGCTCCTATAAAATACAATAAAAAATTAAAATTAAAAATTCCATATATAGCTTCGCAAAAAAGAGGGTTGGTTTTAAAGGATATGAGGTTTTGTTAAGGATCAAAGAGGAGTCTGTCCAGCAACACAAGCACATTTCGACCTAATATATCATTATGAACTTGAAACACAATTAGGTATATATGAGGAAATGATACCTAAAGGAAATATTATCAACATATATTGCATTGTAATCTTGAATTTTCAAGTTCGTTTGGCATAAGACAATTGAACAAATACATCAATAACAGATTTTGGAAGAACAAAAATACCCAAAGTTGTGAATGCATGGTTAAAGCCTTTGAATTCGGTAAGACATCGACCAAGGAAGGAATGCTTGATGACTTGGTCGATGGTTGGTATGAATCCATTTCTTAGTGCATTTTAAAAATCTATTTAAGCCCCATTTATAGGGTTCAAAAGTCCTAACCAAAGGAATACACCGAACATTCGATTGCTGAACAGTGAAACTTGAAACTTGCCATTGAAACTTCAATATAGTAATATACCTATTATTTAAGCCAAGTTCCAATGTACCTCGATTATTTAATAGTGAAGCAACTAAGCCTAAAGGTAACACACACTGAAGGTGACGCACTAGTGCCCGAGGGTCGATATGGAGTATGGATAGAGCACACATTGGCGACTGCTCGATATGGAGTCTGGACTTAGGCTCACCTTGGCGGTTCCCCGATATTGAGTTTAGACTGTGTAATAGTGAGTAGTGATTGATTACTGAAGGTCTCGACGTATGAGTTTTGGGCCTGAGAAATGAGAAATAAATTTTGGAACGACTGACGTTTAGTTTTTAGCAATGTGGCATACCTAAACTTGAAAAACTCGTGCTCGTCGAGTCAAGGCTGAAAATCGAATAAATTGGAATCAATCATAGGAATTTGCTTTAATTGGCAAGTCTCAAGTCAAACTTGCATTGACCATGAGTTAAACTTTGTAAACGTGAGTTTTACTCGCAAATATTTAGATCAGATCATTTGGAGAGCGAGTAGATTCCAACTTGTGATTAATCACAATTGATCGGCGAGTCCTATTCCATTGCTTGTAATTGAAATCCAAACTGAAAATAGGAGATCTTACAATTGAAACTAATTGTGATTTTTCTAAATTGAAATTGGCCCATCGACATCGTTTCTATTTGCGGCTAAGCACGTCAATAGAAGAGATTCATTTTAAATCAAGTTCATGGAGAAAATATTTTATGGAAGATGTTTCTTTTATGTCGAGGAAGACATAGTAATATTTTTTATTTTCAATTTGAATAACAATAGTATCTTTTATGTATCTCTTGTATCTCATCATTTTTATCTCTTGTAACTCATATAGAAAGTGGGGTAATGGTGGACATGTAGCATCAAGCTCCACTCCTTTTAATCTAAAGTTCTACATGCAAACCTTTTTTTCACTTGCGTTGCAAAGCCTTCACTGTAGAGTGTGGAGTTAACACCTACCTCTGCATGACAAAAGCTACACATACCTTTTGACTTGGTTTTTTCACCTTTTGTCCATTCTTTTTTTGGAGTCTGGGACAACAAGCTCCACATACTTTTTTTCCATACCTCTATGTGAGTGTAACTTTGCACATTTTCTTTGCTTCAACCAATATCAAAATCATTTGTGAGCTTCTTTCAAGGCATGAATACATGCTTCAATCATGGAAATTAGCAGAGCTTCTAAAGCATAAAATAACCATGGAGTTATCCTTTTCCATTTCAAATATGTTAGGATTCTATTGAGAGTTTTTTAGAGATTATTATTAACTCGTCCTCTACTTTTCCCTTTTCCGTAATATAAACTGCATCTCTTATTACATTTCTAATCAAGAGATTTACATGAAATATTGGATCAAAGGGCCAAGGACTTTTCATAAATTCTTCCTTGTCTAGTAGAAGAATAAATGGTCAACATGTCAGCTTGGCTCCAATTTCTTGGGAATTAATAATTGTTTTAAAAAATGACTACTCTTGTTTGAATCTAGAAATATGTTTAAGCTTTGAAAACGGTTTTTCCTCCAAATTGATCTTGGAAAGGTCCTTATTAAAGGCTTCTCTATATCTCCTCCACTAGAATGAATGGCTTGTATGTTGAAAAGTATAGCAGAGCTCCCTTATGAAAAGCCTGATCATCCCATTGTCACCAAGAGCTCCTCCTTTTCCCCAAATTGGACCCAAAACAACATTGAGTACTTAATTATGATCCAACTTGAGAAATTTTGATTGACACTGCAACTCAAGAGCTATTAAATTTAAAGTGCACTAATATGATTCGTCATTCTTTCATTGAATAAGTATATTGTTTTTGAATTTGTCATTTGTGCTTGTAGTATGTGGTACTGACCTTGTTTCACCTGAAAGGGTTTTTATTCTTGGACTATGACAATTGTTATAGAAATTTTTGGGCACTACAACCCCAATCACACATGTCCATAAACCAAGGGCTCCTAAGTCCCTAAAAGTGTTGTTTCATACCCTAAAGGAACAAGGTCAGCTGATTACATCATCTCCTAGAAGTTCTCCACAGAAAACTGCTCAGAATTGGTCAAAGCTGGACCATACAGACTGCCCAGTGCAGAGGGTGCGATGCATCCCATCTGCTCAGTGAAAAAGGGTGCGATGCATATTGAAAATCCCTTTTGTAGGGTGTGATGGACGAGAGTAGACAAATGGCAGAGACAGTTTGCAAGGTGGATCGTCATAGAATCTTCCAGAAACTTCTCCTGTGACACTTGCCTCTCTGAATTCACCCAGGTATGAGTAAGAGATCATCAATCTCCAAGTAGAATCAAGAACTATTAGAGAGAGGACACTAATCAAAATCCCAGAAGCTGACTCACCCCCCTGCAATCATCTATAGATGGATCCCTCATCCCAGAGATCCAGAGGCTGGAATTTTGTATCTTGTAAGGAAGTGCTATTGGTTTCTTGGTGGAATATCATAGTGTTTGGTGATCTAAGCTTTTCATGAGGTGAAAGAAGGGCTTTCATGTTGGAGGATGATGCTGGGTCAGAACAATTGGTTGTAATCCTCTTTGCTATTCTTGATATTAATAAAGCTATTCAACTTTTCCTCCACATTCTTGTATGTTTGATGATATATGCATTTGTGTGGTCAATATATATCTGGTCCTATATTGTTTATGATTGTAGATCTCTGTTCTTTGATAGTATTATGCTGCTTTGATTCCACAGGTGCTCTTTGAAGCTGGGTAGACAAAGGAGAAGCAACAAGGATCTGTCAGAAGGGAGAGGAACGGAGCAAGGAACCAAGTGCAAGACTGAGGTTGGTGTCCTTCATTCCCCTCTTATCTACTTCTAATAAAGGAAAACGAAAGTAATTTTAGTTTGTTTGTTTCTAAGATAGCTACCAGTCTTAGTGGGACTAGCAGCTCCGAGTGGACACTAGATTTCCCGATAACAAAATGGTGACTCCGCTGTGGAGCAAATAGATTGTTTTCTTGTCTATATTTGTTTGTTTTATAAACTTACAAATGGAGCCTGAGGTCAAGCCAGCTAGACTTCGAACTACATTTTCTATGCAAGTGCAAAGTAGATCAATGCTGCTTCAGTCTATCTCCGAGTTTTGTTTATAAACTGAACAATCGATTTGCAAACCTTCTAATTGCCCTAGTGGTGGCTCTAGTAACCTCATTAGATTAACCCCTGTGATTTATATTTATTGAACATCACTTGCTCGGCCTAAATCCCTGAACTAAGCTGCAAACTATGACCCGGAACCTAGTTGAAGTCTCGTCCCTGGATCATCGCACCTTCTCCTCTTGGGAATCTGGATGCATTGCACCTCCCGTGTGCAGTAGGTGCACGGCATCGCACTTTCCCTGTGTTGCAGGTGTGCTGATCAGACAAGACCTCTTCTGATCTCAGATTTTGGTTTCTGTGTTCACTCTCTTTAGCTTTATTCAGGAGTTTTGCTGTCTGTGATCAGTATACCACTATGGAAACTCCCTTCCTTTCCATCATTCCACCTCCATTGTGCAAAGAAATGTGAATGTTTTTATGTATTGTGTGCCATTTTTAGTTCTCTTTTACAAAGAAGTAGCATAATCAAACTGTCGTCTTTTGATTTGAAAGTGTCGCAAGTGTCGTTTTCAGTCAAAGAAAAGAATTTTATTGTTCTTGATGGTAGATTATACAGTTACTCTTGTATTTGATTTGAATTAGTAGTTTTTCAAGTGTCAAAAGCAGTTTTCAATTCAAAATAGCAAAGTGTCGTCATTATCTTCCTTTCGTTTTTGAAGAGAAATTTGTTAATACTGTCGCTTTGAAAAGATAATTCAGATTTGTACATAGCATTCTTCTTGTCATTCACACATTAAGAAAGCTGAAAACAAATACATGCATGTGCATTTTCATTTAGACTGCTTGTTGGTTTGATTTAGGACAGTGCATCTAGTGTGTGCTCTTTGCTCTATGTTGAAAGAATATCGTCTCTCTTTCTTTAGTAGCTAGGATTTTAATTGCAAAATGAAGATTAAACAATTGTTTATCATCTTAGATTGCATTTTAGGAATTGTATATCTACATCATGTGGTGAGCTTGAAAGGAAAATTTCTTAAGAAAGATCAACTGTAAAATAAATTCAATGAACATAAAAACGCTTTGGAACCTAATGCACAACATCTAGAAGTCTAGGCTAGAGACGTATTCCGGCGTTGTAAAGCCTGGTAACTGTCACTTTCATTGTTGGTTGGGTGATTCCTCCTCTTTCAGATGACAAGTGCCAGTACGGACTTGTGCTCCCATGTACCGTCGAGTATATATTGGGAGACCACAATAGGCTATATCCTTTATCCATAGGAAGCCGTGTATGCTGCCCTATCGATCGCAATGCACTGAACACAACATTCGGGAAGATTGACTGCCGTACCGTAAAAAGTATTCTATAGTTTTGCGATTGGTTTGGTAATCCCTCTGTCTAGATTTCCAGAGTAGTCTCTTTCATTCCTTTTCAGACTCCTTAAAGATAAAGGTCCATCTGAGCACTTGTCACTTCAGGCTCATTAAAAATCGAAGGCGACTAGAGTCATCTTTTGTTTTTTCTCGACTCTTAAAAATTGAAAAAACAAGTTGTGTCAAAGCGTCTAAAATTTATTTTAATCGGAATAATATCACCATTCTCGCGTTGGTCTTAGGTTGAGAAAAATGGAGTCCACCAACCAAGGATTTTCCCTTGGAGGAAATCCTAGTCCTTTTTCCTCTTGGGGAGATGTTGGTGCACCTCATATGGCCACATTGTCACTTCCAGGATTAACGATTGGCTTGCCAATATGGCTCTTCTCGACCTCCGTCATTTAGAACACCATGATTCCTGAACAATCGAGTCAGCAACTGGATGATACTAAAGTTACCCCCCAACCTTCTACTTCATCTGATTCTCCCTCTCCTCCTTCCTCTTCGCTTGATAAAGCTGGTAAAGCCAAAAATCAAGTAACTAAGAGGGAGAAGAAGGAGAAGGAGAAGAAAGAGAAGAAGAAGAAGGAGCCAAAGGAAAAAAGGGGTAATAGGCATCGTCTAGTGAAAATCCACACACTACACCGTCCAAGCCTAAATCTCCATGTGTCATTTACAAAGGAGACCACTATCATCGAGATTGTCCTTGCATCCCTCGGATCTTAAGGGACTTGTCTCCTCGTTTGCACAATCTGGTGTCATCAACATCTGAAGATCATGTTGAAAGTACACCATCAACTAGTGAAAGCAAAGCATTTGGGTAGAAAAGGAAATGTAAATTTCCTTGTAAACTATGTGAAGGCGATCACGTTGTCCACTGTTGTCCTTTCCTAGACAAAGCTAAGAGAGTTTTGGATAACCGTCCGACTTCACTGTTATGGCTTCCTCCTGGATATAAGAAACTCTTGCCGAGTCCATCACTAGTTGAAAATCTAATCGACACGCCATTGTGGTCGGTCGAAGCATATGTCATTGAAGATGAACCCGCTAAATCCATACCGGACGAAAGTCAAAAGGTTGAGGCGGCAGTCGACCCGGTCTTGTCTTCAGAAGGTCCATCTTCAGATGACACAATCATTGAAGAGAATGAGAATGACAACGTTCAAATTCTTTTCATAAACACAAACTCCGATGAACATGGGGGAAATCAACTCGTTCCTTTATCACAGGAAGGAAGCTTTTCAGAGTCATATCCGGCCGTCTATTCAGTCCCACCTCCAAGCAACCTAGTCATTTCCTTTGATTGGAATCTACTAGGTAGACCCCGTGTACCAGCTAATGTACCATTCTGAATCATTGTACAAGCTTACAAAATGATCATGGTCGATACCATCATAGATGAAGGGGCTTCTGTGAGTATCCTTTCCTTAACTTCTTGGGAAGCGCTTGGTTCGCCATCGCTTCTGCTTGAGATGAGAAATTTGACAGGCTTTGACAAAGGAACTAGTCGACCGTTAGGGATCCTTCCCAATGTTCCCATAACTTTGAGAAGGAAAATCGTTTACATGAACGTAATGGTAGTCTAAGGACCTCTAGATTATAATCACCTCCTTGGGTGCGACTATATTTATAGCATGGGAGCCATTGTCTCCTCACTCTTTAGAGTAATGTGTTTTCCGCATGAAGGCAGAGTGGTCAAGCTCGTAGACCAACTTTCGTTCCCCGGCTCACACATAGCTAATAGTCAAATACCATCCCTAAATGGTCTTTTCACGCAAGGAATGTCTCATCAATCTCCAGTCCTTCCACTTGAAGAGCGCGAGTGATTCAGGAGGACATGACTGAAACCCAAGGGGCATGCACCCTGGTCTGTTTCGGCAAGAAAACCTTGGGTATAGGGTAAATTTCCACGAAAGATTTAAGATTGGTCCGACACCCATCCGTGTAGGAAGAGGGAGTTAGACCAGGATAATATTTTTCATCAAGGTTAGGTGATTGGAGCCTTTGTCCAGATGGACTAAGCCGAGGAAGTGTTTCTGTCTGCTGTGTGGATGGAAACTATCTTGTGAATACAAGAACTTCTAAATGGTAACCTGGGAACTTTACTTCACTATACCTGGGGGCATGCAAACCTTTTTGCCTGAAAGTAAAGAGCGACCATTTATTTTCTTATTTTTTAGTTTCGAAATCCTTTAAACTCATAGGATTGGTCGTTCCTAGCTTACATAATGAAAGGATCTGGAGCAAAGTTTCGAATGGTGCAAGCTCCTTAAAAATTGAACCTATCGATGAGACATCCTTATTATATGACTGGCACGAGCAGTTTTTATGTGACGTTCAAGCTCGTTAAAAATTAAACCTTAGCAATGAGCAAACGTTCCCCCAGAGTTTAAGCTCATTAAAAAATGAACCAATTTCACATAAATAACCATTGTGAATGCATTATCATCAGCTTTTTGAGCCCTGATCGTGTTCTTACCATCACCTCCACTCTATTTTAGCCGATCATTCACCTCCATTTGATTGTTTACCCCTTTTGATGAACAGCTACAAAGAGTGATCCTGTTAGCCATCCTTGTGACACTGCCGTGAATGGAAAATTCCAAACCTTACCTGGAATCAGCTGCTACCTGAAATTATCACTCGTTCCTCAAAAGACGAGTCTCCTTTAAGCTCTTTTCATCTGACTCGTAAAAAATGAAAAGATTGCCAAGCGATTGGCCTCTCCAGCTCGTTAAATTGACCGAAAGTGCTATCCCTCCTCTAGATTTTAACCTTTTTGGACCTGAGGGATTATTACACAAAAATATCGAGTGCTTGTTTTGTTCGGCTCGTTAAAATTACCGAAAATTCATCCCTTTCATATTATTTTATACTTTTTCAGACTTAAGGGATTATATGATGAAAAAGGATTATTGGAGTTTCCTTTACGTCCCTTTTTGTTGGGTCCCTATAATACTAGTGATTACCCCATTACTATTGTAGTTGTACCCCTTATTAATATTGTTGTTCCCCTATTATCCCCATATTGTTATTACTATGCCCCATAGAATCCCTCTATTGTTATTTTTGTGGCTTTATATTATTATTGTTAGGTCGGCTGGGTTATATTGTGACTCCTTATACTCCTATATATAGAAAGGAGGTTTTATCATTTGAATCATCCAAGAATTGTTCATTTATTTAATGTAAAGGTGTTATGAAACCAGCTCAAGAAAATATAGAAAGGATAGATCAACGCCTTAGAATTCTGCCTCTTCGAGGGGGCAACCTCCTTTACATTACATAAATGAACAATTCTTGGATGATTCAAATGACGAAACCTCCTTTCTATATATAGGAGTCTAAGGAGTCACAATATAATCCAGCCGACCTAACAATAATAATATAAAGCCACAAAAATAACAATAGAGGGATTCTATGGGGCACATAAATAACAACATGGGGGTAATAGGGGCACAACAATATAAATAAGGGGTATAACTACAATAGTAATGGGGTAATCACTAGTATTATAGGGACCCAACATGCCCCTCTCCTTCAAAAAAGTCTTGTCCTCAACGCTTGAGTAGTTCTGGATACTTCTGCATAAAATTCTCATCCTCCCATGTGGAATCTTCAGCGGATAAGTTCTTCCACTTGATAAGATACTCTGAAATTGATCGATTTTGTAGCTGTCGAGTTCTTGTTTCTGTGACTGCTTCTGGTTCCAATATAATTTTTCCTTCCTCGTCAAGTTCTAGCAATATTGTTTGAACTGGGAGCTTGTCGCCTATAACCTTCTTTAAACATGAAACATGGAAAACTGGGTGCAATCGAGAAGCTGCAGGAAGCTCCAATTTGTATGCCATAGTACCAATCTTTTGCAACACCTTGTACGGACCATAATACTTTGATGATAATTTATTATCCTTCTTAGCTTGCTTTAGGGACATTTTCTTATATGGTTGTAGCCGTAGGAATACCCAATCACCTACATCAAAACTTCTTTTACTGCGATGTTGATCTGCCTGTTGTTTCATTCTATTTTGTGCCAACACGAGGTTATCCTTTAAGAGTTGGAGGACTTGTTGTTGATGTTCGATGTGATGTTCCACTGCCTGAACCTTAGAATTTTCTCTTAAATATGATGTGATGGATGGTGGTTGATACCCATAAAGTGCCATAAATGGGGTCATTTTTGTTGCTGTATGGAAGGAAGTGTTATACCACCATTCAGCCAGAGGCAACCATTTGACCCATTGTGTCTGTTTATCAGATACAAAGCAACGAAGATATCCTTCCAAACATTTGTTTACTATCTCAGTTTGCCCATCAGATTGAGGATGATAAGATGAGCTATGAGCTAACTGAGTACCAAGACAAGAAAATAATTCTATCCAAAAATTTCCAGTGAAAATGGGATCTCTGTCACTTACAATAATCTTTGGGTTTCCATGTAGCTTTTGAATTGTTTCCATAAATGTAGTAGAAACTGTACTAGCTTTAAATGGATGTGATAATGCACAAAAGTGTGCATACTTGGTAAGTCTGTCAACTACCACCATGATTACACTCTTTCCCTCAGACTTGGGTAAACCTGTGATAAAATCCATTGAAACCTCCTCCCAACGTTGGCTTGGAATGGATAAAGGTTGTAATAGACCTGGTGTCTTAATTGTTTCAACTTTATTTTGTTGGAAAACCAAACATTCCGCCACAAACTTTTGAATATCTGATTTAAGGCCATCCCAAAAAAATTCCTTCTTAACCCTATGGTATATTTTTAAAAATCCTGAGTGCCCTCCTAAGGGAGAAGTGTGCAATTCCATAAGAATCTTTTTGTTTTAGCTGGGAATTCTTACAGAGGTATAAGTGATCTTTGTACCATAACGAATCATTTTGCCAGCTAAATGTATCAGACGTACTGGAATCTTGTTGTAGCTTTTGAATAAGTGCCCACACTTCTTCATCATTCCTCCATTCCTCCCTTGCTTCATTTATCCAATCTGGTTGGATAATAGAAATGGCGCACAACAATGCTTCCACATCCTCATCCTTTCTTGAGAGTGCATCTGCCACCACATTTTTGCTTCCCTTTTTTGTAGATGATTTCAAAGTCATAACCCAACATCTTTGTGACCCACTTTTGTTGCTCTTCAGAGGATAATCTTTGTTCTAAAAAGTATTTAAGGCTATCATGATCCGTTTTTACCTTGAAGTGTCTTCCCATTAGGTAGGGTCGCCATTTCTTAAGTGCATGGAGTATTGCCAACATTTCCTTCTCATAAATAGCTTTTCTTAAATACTTTCCCTTGATTGGACGACTTTCAAAAGCAATGGGTCTTTCATCTTGCATTAGAACAACACCAATTCCATTTCCTGAAGCATCACATTCCACAATAAAGGTTTTTGTGAAGTCCGGTGTAGCTAAGACTGGTGCTTGGCACATTGCCTCTTTAAGATGTTCAAAGGCCTTTGTTACTTCCGTAGTCCATGAAAATGCATCTTTCTTCAATAATGTTGTTAGAGGTCTGCTATTCTCCCATAATTCTTAACAAATTTGCAATAATACCCTGTCAACCCAAGAAATCCTCGCAGATGCTTTATGGATGTGGGGATTTTCCATTCCTTAATGGCTTTAATTTTGCTAGGGTCTACCTTAACTCCTTCATGAGATACAATATGACCCAAATATTCCACCTCCTGGACTCCAAAGAAACATTTGGATCTTTTTGCATATAATTGCTTCTGCTCCAATAGTTGTAGCACCTTGTCAACATGTTCAACATGATCCTTCCAAGACTTGCTGTAGATTAGTATATCATCAAAAAATACTAACACAAATTTTCTAAGGAATGGATTGAAAATTGAATTCATCAAACCTTGAAATGTTGAAGGTGCATTGGTAAGGCCAAAAGGCATGACCAAAAATTCATAATGACCCTCATGAGTTCTAAATGCCGTTTTCGGAATGTCTTCAATCTTCATTCTGATTTGATGATATCCTGAACGAAGATCCAACTTGGTGAAGTAAATTGATCCATGCATTTCATCCAGTAATTCATCAATGACAGGAATGGGGAACTTATCTTTAATAGTGAGCTTGTTGAGCTCCCTATAATCCGGACACATGCGCCATGATCCATCCTTATTGTGCACCAATACTACTGGAGCAAAGAAAGAACTTTGACTTGGTTGAATTATACCAGCCTCTAACATTTCTGCAACCATACGCTCAATTTCACTTTTTTGGACATAGGGATATCTATACGGCCTGATGTTGGAGGAACACTTCCTGGAATTAGATGAATAGCATGATCATGATCACGCATAGGTGGGAGACCTTTGGGAGTCTCAAATACCTTGGAATGATTGTCCAGGACTTCTTGGAGATCTGGAGAAATAGATGATTCCAATGTGGAAACATCTAGTGAACATAATTGTGCAATTACACCTCTTTGCTCCTTTTTTAGAAGCTTTGTCATACCATTAGAGCTGATTATCTTTACTGGTTTCCCTGCAATACCCCTTAATTCAACTTCCTTTCCTTCCATAGAAAATTTCATGAAAATTTCTTGAAAATTAAAAGCCATTGTACCCAAGGATTGTAGCCATTAGATTCCTAGTACAACATCAACACCTCCCATTGGAATGGAAAGCATTGGGCTAGTCAATACATATTCTCCCATGGATAGCTTGATATTATGGCACCTTCCAGAGAAATTTATTGTTCCTCCATTTGCAATCATCACTTGACACTCTGGTGCTGGATATAGGAAGCAATTCAATTCTTTTGCTACCCTACAATGAATAAAATTGTGGGTGCTTCCTGAATCAATCAACACTATTACCTTTTTCTTCTTGATTTGTCCTTCTATCTTGATGGTTTGAGGAGTGGTAATTCCCGCCAATGCATTACAAGATATGGTCAGATTTATTTGTTCTTCATCTAGGCTTTGTTCCTGGAGTATATCTTCTTCTTTTGACCTTTCTTGCTCCTTTTCTTCTTCCTCTTCATAATCTATGTAGAATAATTTCTTCTCAGCACACTTATGACCTTTAGTGTATTTTCTATCACAACTGTAACAAAGCCCTTTTGCTCTTTTTTCTTCCAATTTTTGTGGTGTCAACCTTATATGTTGTGGAAGACTAGGGGCAACAACACTTCTGTCTTTATAGTTGTGAGTGGTATGCTTCCTGGTTGCCATAATTTTGCTTTCCATTTTTCTTGCTAACCTGAATGCCTTCTCTAATGAATTAGGTTCCCAAAGGCGAGCATCATGTTGGATATTATCTTTTAAAGACCCTATGAACACATCAATCCTATGCTCCTCTGGAATATCTTTTACCCTTATGTTCAATTTTTGGAACTCCTCAATGTGCTCCATTACTGAACCCTTTTGTTTGAGACTTATCAATTGGCTAAAAAAAGTGTTGCTTTTTGTATCTTCATAATGTGCTATCAATTCATTCGTAAAAATTGCCCAAGTGATAAATTTTTTATGAGATCAAAGCCATTGATACCATACAAACTAATTTGGTTCCAAATATACAGTTTCCATACGTACATTTTGTGTGTTTTTCACATTATTGAGATCGAAGAACTGCTCCATCTGTAATATCCATGTGGCGGGATCCTTGCCATCAAACTTCCTCTATCGATTTTTGGAATATGGTGGGTCTTCGATCCAACATTAGAGTCTATGGAATGATGATTAACATTACTTTTGTTCACATCATGAGTTTCCTTTACGACCTTTTCACCATTAGTAAGTATTTCTTGTAGACAATTTGTCAAATCTGTCTTCAAATCTGCCTTCAAATCTTCCATGTCTCTCTTCAAATCTGTCTTCAAATCATCCATCTTAGTTTCCATGCCCTTTATCTTAGATTCCATGCCATTTATCTTAGATTCCACGCCATTTATCTTAGCTTCTGTTAGCTTTTGTGAGCGTGACATTTGTTGCACTTGTTCTTGTAATTTTGATATATCATGTAGCATTTCTTCCTCTTCTTCATGAGTCATGCTAGAGCTTTCAGGTTCCCAACTAGGTGTTTGCATTTTCTTTCCTCGGGGCATCAGTTATCGATAATAATGCTTTACTATGCCCTTTGAATTCCGTTAAACCAAGCTTACGCAAAAATTTAAAAAAAAAATACACACCTTTTTTCACTTTGTAGAAGCCTGAAATTGAATCTGATGTATCTCTGTAATTTCGGATCATTCAGTTCGGAAATTGTGATCTGTAGTAGCCTTCTACGTCCTCTTTCTAATGCCACAAGTTTGACCCAAATTGGATTCTCCAAGGAAGATTTATGTGAAATCTCCCACAGTGACTTGCTTCTAGAATAGTTCAGTAGAACGAACTTGTACGATGTGCCACGAGTCACTATTTCAACCTTTGGATCTGAAACATGCACACAAGAAACTACAGTCCGTCCTCTTTCTATAACTTCTTTTGAAATTTCAATCCGATCCCCAGAGAGAAAGTTATGACGATTTTCCCCAGGTCACCTGTTTTGAATGTAATTCAGGAGTCTGCAAAAAGACCAAATTCCTCAGATCATATCTCTGCAAATATCGCGCGAAAAGATCTAAAATTCGGACCCAAGGTTCAGCGCGATTTCTTCTCAAATGGGTTTTTTTTGCGACTTCTGAAACATCACAGAAAAAACGTTATAGCGAAAATTCCACGATGACCTGTTTGGAGCAGCGAAACCCTAGAATCCAAAGCTCTGATACCAAATGTTATGAAACCAGCTCAAGAAAAGATAGATCAACGCCTTAGAATTCAGCCTCTTCGAGGGGGCAGCTTCCTTTACATTACATAAATGAACAATTCTTGGATGATTCAAATGACAAAACCTCCTTTCTATATATAGGAGTCTAAGGAGTCGCAATATAATCCAGCCAACCTAACAATAATAATATAAAGCCACAAAAATAACAATAGAGGGATTCTATGGGGCACAGAAATAACAACATGGGGGTAATAGGGGCATAACAATATAAATAAGGGGTATAACTACAATAGTAATGGGGTAATCACTAGTATTATAGGGACCCAACAAAAGGAGGTTGCCCCCTCGAAGAGGCTGAATTCTAAGGCGTTGATCTATCTTTTCTATCTTTTCCTTGAGCTGGTTTCATAACATTTGGTATCAGAGCTTTGGATTCTAGGGTTTTGCTGCTCCAAATAGGTCATCGTGGCATTTTCGCTAGATTTTTTTTTTTTGCAACGTTTCAGAAGTTAAAAAAAAACCCATTTGAGAAGATGTCGCGTTGAATCTCGGGTCCAAATTTCAGAGATTTTCGCGCTATATTTGCAGAGATATGATCTAAGGAAGTTGGTCATTTTTCAGACTCCTGAATTACATTCCAAACAAGTGACCTGGGGAAAATCGTCATAACTTTCTCTCTGAGCATCAGATTGAAATTTCATAAAAAGCTACAGAAAGAGGACGGACTGTAGTTTCTTGTATATATTTTTCATAGCCAAAGGTTGAAACAGGGACACGTGGCACGTCATAAAAGTTCGCTCTACTGAACTAGTCTATAATCAAGTCACTGTGGGAGATTTGACATAACTCTTCCTTGGATAATCCAATTGGGATTAGACTGGTGGCATTGGAAAGAGGACACAGAGGGCTACTACAGGTCACAATTTCGGAACTAGATGATTAGAAATTACAAATATACATCAGAGGCAATATCGAGCTCCTACAAAGTGAAAAAAGGTGTGTAGATTTTTTTAAATTTTTGCTTAAGCTTGGTTTGAAAAATTATTTTGAAGGAATTCAAAGGGCATAGTAGAGCATTGTTATCAGTAACTGATGCCCAGAGGAAAGAAAATGCAAACACCTAGTAAGCAACCTGAAAGTAGTAGCAGGAATCATGAAGAAGAGGAAGAAATGCTACATGATATATCAAAATTACAAGACCAAGTGCAACAAATGTCAGTCTTACAAAAGCTAACAGAAGCTAAGATAAATGGCATGGAATCTAAGATAAAGGGCATGGAAGCTAAGATGAATGGCATGGAAGCTAAGATGGATGATTGGAAGACAGATTTGAAGACAGACATGGAAGAATTGAAGATAAATATGAATAAGTTGCTACAAGAAATGGTCACTAATGGTGAAAAGGTAGTAAAGGAGACTCATGATGAGAACAAAGGAAATGTTAATCATGATTCAATAGACCCTAATGTTGGATCGAAGACCCACCATATTCTAAAAATCGATATGAGGAAGTTTGATGGCAAGGATCCCGCAACATGGATATTACAGATGGAGCAATTTTTTGATCTCAATAATGTGCAAAACACACAAAAGGTACGTATTGCAACTTTATATTTGGAACCAAATCAGTTTGTATGGTATCAATGGATTTGCTCTCGTAAACAAATTGTCACTTGGGCAATTTTTATGGAAGAATTGACAGCACATTATGAGGATACAAAAAGCAAAACTTTTTTTGGCCAATTGATAAGTCTCAAACAAAAGGGTTCAATAATGGAGCACATTGAGGAGTTCCAAAAATTGAACATAAGGGTAAAAAATATTCTAGAGGAGCATAGGATTGATGTGTTCATAGGGACTTTAAAGGATAATATCCAACATGATATTCACCTTTGGGAACCTGATTCATTAGAGAAGGCATTCAGGTTAGCACGAAAAATGGAAAGCAAAATGATGGCAACCAAGAAGCACACCACTCACAACTATAAAGATGGAAGTGTTTTTGCCCCTAGTCTTCTACAACCTATAAGGTTGACACCACAACAATTGGAAGAAAAAAGAGCAAAAGGGCTTTGTTACAGTTGTGATAGCAAATACACTAAAGGTCATAAGTGTGCTGAGAAGAAATTATTCTACATAGATTGTGAAGAGGAAGAAGAAAATGAGCAAGAAAGGTCAAAAGAAGAGGATATACTCCAGGAACAAAGATTAGATAAAGAAGAAATGAATCCGACCATATCTTGTAATGCATTGGTGGGAATTACCACTCCTTAAACCATCAAGATAGAAGGACAAATCAAGAAGAAAAAGGTAATAGTGTTGATTGATTCAGGAAGTACCCACAATTTTATTCATTGTAAGGTAGCAAAAGAATTGAATTGCTTCTTATGTCCAACACCAGAGTGTCAAGTGATGGTTGCAAATGGAGGAACAATAAATTTCTCGGGAAAGTGCCATAATATCAAGCTATCCATGGGAGAATATGTATTGACTAGCCCAAAGCTTTCCATTCCAATGGGAGGTGCTGATGTTGTACTAGGAGTCCAATGGCTACAATCCTTGGGTACAATAGCTTTTAATTTTCAAGAACTTTTCATGAAATTTTCTATGGAAGGAAAGGAAGTTGAATTAAGGGGTATTGCAGGGAAACCGGGAAAGATAATGATCTCTAACGGTATGACAAAGCTTCTAAAAAAGGAACAAAGAGGTGTAATTGCACAATTATGTTCGCTAGATGTTTCCACATTAGAATCATCTATTTCTCCAGATCTCCAAAAAGTCTTGGACAATCATTCCAAGGTATTTGAGAATCCCAAAGGTCTCCCACCTATTCGTGATCATGATCATGCTATTCATCTTATTCCAGGAAGTGTTCCTCCAAACATCAGGCCGTACAAATATCCCTATGGCCAAAAGAGTGAAATTGAACATATGGTTGCAGAAATGCTAGAGGCTGGTATAATTCAACCGAGTCAAAGTTCTTTCTCTGCTCCAATAGTATTGGTGCACAAGAAGGATAGATCATGGCGCATGTGTTCGGATTATAGGGAGCTTAACGTGCTCACTATTAAAGATAAGTTTCCCATTCCTGTCATTGATGAATTACTGGATGAATTGCATGGATCAATTAACTTCACCAAGTTGGATCTTCGTTCAGGATATCATCAAATTAGAATGAAGACTGAAGACATTCTGAAAACAACATTTAGAACTCATGAGGGTCATTATGAATTTTTGGTCATGCCTTTTGGCCTTACCAATGCACCTTCAACATTTCAAGGTTCGATGAATTCAATTTTCAAACCATTCCTTAGAAAATTTGTGTTAGTATTTTTTGATGATATACTAAATCTACAGCAAGTCTTGGAAGGATCATGTTGAACATGTTGACAAGGTGCTACAACTATTGGAGGTAGGGGAAATTTTAAGAACCCCCCTAAATTTACATGTATAATAAATGGGCGAATCTCCATGGTATATAGGAAAAATGGAAGGCAATTTTATCAATAATATGATATGTATATATAATTTTTGGCGAATCTCTCACCAGGCATGGTGAATATTTTACTCAATTATAAAATCTTGTGTTTATTGAATACACAAATGAAATCATTGCATTTCTTCAAAATATCTTTTGAAATCAAAATTACCGAAATTACATATCGATAACCTAGTGGGTGTAGGATAAAATTCACCTGTGCCATTCACAGAAAGCATGAGAAAAAACCTAATACTATGTATAAAACCAAGAAAAATTCAAATTCATCACTTCTAGGGACCTCGTAACCACCCTACCAATACACAAGTATGTTCCTGTTTGCAATTAGAAAAATTACCCAAATTACAATCTGTTTACTCCAGCATATGTTGGAAAGTTATAGAAGGATGACTAGTGCAATCAATCCATTCCTTTTAGTCCTGGATTTGTTTCAGTTTAAAACAGAAGTATACAAATATACTTGTCCAATGTCTATGCTTTAACCATTCACCTTAAGATGTTTTTACAATATAATTTCCTAAGTCTATTTAATATCTTCATTATCATAAAAACCAACCTATATCCATCTTAACTCCACATCTACCACTCTTAGGGGGATGAAATCTATTTATCCCTCTAAGCACTTGGTAGACCTAGAATTAAGATGGATCTAAGATGATAGAATTTCCCCTTTAAATAGTCTATGCTCACATGAATACCATGGTATTACCATGGGTCAATACCATGGGTTATCATAAACCTGGAGCTTAAACATTACTATTTTTAATTTATAAAAATTAATAAAATTAATAGTTGATTTTTATTTTATTTTTTATTTTAACCAAGCTAAAATGTTTAACATACATTAGATTACAACATCCATTTTTACTCTTATCGAATCAAATATTTTTTCACTCTATGCTAGTTTTCATATCACGATATTTGATACCTCTTAGGGGTTAGTAGATCCAGAGTAAAGATGGATCTATGTTGGTTTAATTCCCCCATTTAAATAGGCTACATTCCAGGTGAATACCATGGGTCAATACCATGTGCCATTTTGGTGAATACCATGTGCCATTTTTATTTTTATTAATACTAATATTAGGGTTAATAATGCTTTTTTGCATGGTATTAATAACAATCTAGTCCATGGTATTTGTCCCATAGTATTTTGCCCGTAGGTTTCACCTAAATATAACGCATTTTTTGAGTGTTTGTAAATATAAGGTGACTTATGGAGTAAATATAAAAAAATGTTTTATTTGTTTACCATACCTCTCGTTTATTTATATTTTTATTAACTTACCATATCTCTTTTACAAATATGGTATTTGGCCCATAGGATTCACTTAAATAAAACCTCTTTCTTGAGCCTTCATAAATAGAACGAGGGTTATGGACTAAGTATAAAAAGAGGTTTTATTTATTTACCATGCGTTTAGTTTATTTATATTTTTATTTAATTACCATACCTTTTGAGTAAGTATAAAAAGACGTTTTATTTATTTACCATACCTCCACTTTACTTATATTTTTATTTGTTTACACCCTTGCATGTATATAAGGTGACTTATGGAGTAAATATAAAAAATGTTTTATTTATTTACCATACCTCTCATTTATTTATATTTTATTAATTTACCATACCTATTTTATAAATATGGTATTTGGGCCTTTGGCCCATAGGATTCACTTAAATAAAACCTATTCTTGAAAATGGGAGAATGGAAGGTTGTAACTCCTAATTTCAAGGGCTAAATTTACCTTTTTTACCCTCTCCATTAAAATAAGGTGGGCTATTTGAGGTGATTTGTAAAAATGTACTATGATACAAAATATTCGCCCACTAAAATTTAAAACCCCTTAATTTCGCCAAAGGGCGAACATTTGCCCCTAAAATTTTCTATGATTGGAGGAGAAACAATTATATGCAAAAAGATCCAAATGTTTCTTTGGAGTACAAGAGGTGGAATATATGGGTCATATTGTATCTCATGAAGGAGTTAAGGTAGACCCTAGCAAAATTAAAGCCATTAAGGAATGGAAAATTCCCACATCCATAAAGCATATGCGAGGATTTCTCGGGTTGACAGGGTATTATTGCAAGTTTGTTAAGAATTATGGGAGAATAGCAGCACCTCTAACAACATTATTGAAGAATGATGCATTTTCATGGACTCCAAAAGCAAAAAAGGCATTTGAACATCTTAAAGAGGCAATGTGCCAAGCACTGGTCTTAGCTACACCGGACTTCACAAAAACCTTTATTGTGGAATGTGATGCTTCAGGAAATGGAATTGGTGCTGTTTTAATGCAAGATGAAAGACCTATTACTTTTGAAAGTCGTCCAATCAAGGGAAAGTTTTTACACAAAGCTATTTATGAGAAGAAAATGTTGGCAATACTCCATGCACTTAAGAAATGGCGACCCTACCTAATGGGAAGACACTTCAAGGTAAAAATGGATCATGATAGCCTTAAATACTTTTTAGAACAAAGATTATCCTCTGAAGAGCAACAAAAGTGGGTCACAAAGATGTTGGGTTATGACTTTGAAATCATATACAAAAAAGGGAAGCAAAATGTGGTGGCAGATGCACTCTCAAGAAAGGATGAGGATGTGGAAGCATTGTTATGCGCCATTTCTATTATCCAACCAGATTGGATAAACGAAGCAAGGGAGGAATGGAACAATGATGAAGAAGTGTGGGCACTTATTCGAAAGTTACAACAATATTCCAGTATGTCTGATACATTTAGCTGGAAAAATGATTCATTATGGTACAAAGATCACTTATACCTCTGTAATAATTCCCAGCTAAAACAAAATATTCTTATGGAATTGCACACTTCTCCCTTAGGAGGGCACTTCTGATTTTTAAAAACATACCACAGGGTTAAGAAGGAATTTTTTTGGGATGGCCTTAAATCAGATATTCAAAAGTTTGTGTCGGAATGTTTGGTTTACCAACAAAATAAAGTTGAAACAATTAAGACACTGGGTCTATTACAACCTTTATCCATTCCAAGCCAACGTTGGGAGGAGGTTTCAATGGATTTTATCACAGGTTTACCCAAGTCTGAGGGAAAGAGTGTCATCATGGTGGTAGTTGACAGACTTACCAAGTATGCACACTTTTGTGCATTATCACATCCATTTAAAGCCAGTACAGTTTCTACTGCATTTATGGAATCAATTCAAAAGCTACATGGAAACCCAAAGATTATTGTAAGTGATAGAGATCCCATTTTCACTAGAAATTTTTGGACAAAATTATTTTCTTGTCTTGGTACTCAGTTAGCTCATAGCTCATCTTATCATCCTCAATCTAATGGGAAAACTAAGATAGTAAACAAATGTTTGGAAGGATATCTTTGTTGCTTTGTATCTGATAAACAGACACAATGGGTCAAATGGTTGCCTCTGGCTGAATGGTGGTATAACACTTCCTTCCATACAACAACAAAAATGACCCCATTTATGGCACTTTATGGGTATTAGCCACCATCCATCACATCATATTTAAGAGAAACTTCTAAGGTTCAAGCAGTGGAACATCACATCGAACATCAACAACAAGTCCTCCAACTCTTAAAGGATAACCTCGTGTTGGCACATAATAGAATGAAACAACAGGCAGATCAACATCGTAGCGAAAGAAGTTTTGATGTAGGTGATTGGGTATTCCTACAGCTACAACCATATAAGCAAATGTCCCTCAAGCACGCTAAGAAGGATAATAAATTATCACCAAAGTATTATGGTCCATACAAGGTGTTGCAGAAGATTGGTACTATGGCATACAAATTGGAGCTTCTTGCAGCTTCTCGATCGCACCTAGTTTTCCATGTTTCATGTTTAAAGAAGGTTATAGGCGACAAGCTCCCAGTTCAAACAATATTGCCAGAACTTGACGAGGAAGGAAAAATTATATTGGAATCGAAAGCAGTCACAGAAACAAGAACTCGACAGCTACGAAATTGATCAATTTCGGAGTATCTTATCAAGTGGAAGAACTTATCCGCTGAAGATTCCACATGGGAGGATGAGAATTTTATACAGAAGCATCCAGAACTTCTCAAGCATTGAGGACAACACTTTTTTTAAGGAGAGGGGCATGTTGGGTCCCTATAATACTAGTGATTACCCCATTACTATTGTAGTTGTACCCCTTATTAATATTGTTGTGCCCCTATTATCCCCATATTATTATTACTGTGCCCCATAGAATCCCTCTATTGTTATTTTTGTGGCTTTATATTATTATTGTTAGGTCAGCTGGATTATATTGTGACTCCTTATACTCCTATATATAGAAAGGAGGTTTTGTCATTTGAATCATCCAAGAATTGTTCATTTATGTAATGTAAAGGAGGTTGCCCCCTCGAAGAGGCTGAATTCTAAGGCGTTGATCTATCTTTTCTATATTTTTCTTGAGCTGGTTTCATAACACTTTCAGACTCTCTAAAATTGAAAAGGACCGAGTTATCTTTGTTGTTAAACTCGTTAAAACCGAATAGCGACAAACTTGTCCATATAGACGAGAATGAGTTTCACTGTCGCTAGGCTCGTTAAAACATAACGACAGGTTCGCCTAAGGGAAAATTATAGAACAAGCATATGTTATCCTCCTCAAGCTTGACAAAAATAAAGAGGTACTGGTCAGCAATGATTGGGGAAAAATTGGGAAGAAAACTTGAAGAAACTTTATTGGTAGCAAATCACTCTTGAACATGGCACTTTCACTCCACATCTAAGTCAGGTTGGGTTATTCCGTTCACCGGTCATATCACCATTGGTCCATCACACCATCCATATTTGGGGTTAACACTACCAATCCATGTCAGTGTTGTTGGTATGTTCAAGAGAAGTCGCTCAGATAATTCACCTGTGTCTCATCCGCGACAATACATTCACGCTCCATTCTTTCATGACCGCCACCCCGAACCCTGTATCATCAGATCGTTTTCACCTCCAAAAATCATTTACTCCATTCTGTGTCGTAGATGTGGGATTCATTAAGGCCTTCCTACGATGGGTCACTTCTTGTCGACATCAGCTCATTATCCAAGAAGTTGACTTAGGAACAACCCTTTCAGTACTTTGAAGCTTGCATGCCTCAATGGCAAGTTTCTCACTTCCAGCGACAGGTTTACATCAATGGCCTTCGACTGAAATATTTTGCGTGGTGTTCGACACCAAGTCCCTTTTCACACCACGTGAATTGTACTGTAGTACCTTGAGAGTCATCATCATTATCGGTGATTCCTCTCGCGCCTGTTAACAACTTACGTCATTGGCTGGTAATCAGGCGATGTCTTTCCATGTTCGACTCCAGAACATCTTTCACATGGATCGACTTGTACTCCAAGTGAAGGTTGGATGAGTTTGAAGACCCCGGATCTAGTTTCATCCATCTGGGCTGCGATATATTCGGGAAAATAAAGACATCAAATGTACATTATTGCTGCATAGATGATCATCTGAATCAAAGGATGATGACTCTATCAGAATCATTAGTCTGCCACACAGACGGTTGTCTGTCTCATGTACATGAAAATGAATTTATAAAGCTGAGCATGGGAATGCCCGCCTCAGCTAGATCATGAAAAATATTATGAAGATAATGTATTGTATTGTATCTTATTATAGGTCGCCTTCCAGCTCGAAAAAACTTCGGATCCTCATGATAAAGCATTTCACCCGACATCAAAAGATTAACGACCTCATGCTTTAGGGGGCAACTGTTATAGACATTTTTGGGCACTGCAACCCCAATCATACATGTCCATAAACCAAGGGCTCCTAAGTCCCTAAAAGTGTTGTTTCATACCCTAAAGGAACAAGGTCAGCTGATTACATCATCTCCCAGAAGTTCTCCACATAAAACTGCTCAGAACTAGTCAAAGCTGGACCATACAAACTGCCCAGTGCAGAGGGTGCGATGCATCCCACCTACTCAGTGAAAAAGGGTGTGATGCATACTGAAAAGCCCTTCTGTAGGGTGCGATGGATGAGAGTAGACAAATGGTAGAGACAATTTTCAAGGTGGATCGTCATAGAATCTTCCAGAAACTTCTCCTGTGACACTTGCCTCTCTGAATTCACCCAGGGATGAGTAAGAGATCATCAATCTCCAAGTGGAATCAAGAACTATCAGGGAGAGGACACTAATCAAAATCCCAAAAGCTGGATCACCCCCCTGTAATCATCTATATATGGATCCCTCATCCCAGAGATCCGGAGGCTGGAATTTTGTATCTTGTAAGGAAGTGCTGTTGGTTTCTTGGTGGAATATCATAGTGTTTGGTGATCTAAGCTTTTCATGAGGTGAAAGAAGAGCATTCATGTTGGAGGATGACGCTGGGTCAGAAAAATTGGTTGTAATCCTCTTTTCTGTTCTTGATATTAATAAAGCTATTCAAGTTTTCCTCCACATTCTTGTATGTTTGATGATATATGCATTTGTGTGGTCAATAGATATCTGGTCCTATATTGTTTATGATTGTAGATCTTCGTTCTTCGATAATATTATGCTGCTTTGATTCCACAGGTGCTCTTTGAAGCTGGGTAGATGAAGGAGAAGTGGCAAGTATTTGTCAGAAGGGAGAGGAACCGAGCAAGGAACCAAGCGCAAGACTGAGGTTGGTGTCCTTCATTCCCCTATTATCTACTTCTCATAAAGGAAAACGAAAGTAGTTTTAGTTTGTTTGTTTCTAAGATAGCTATCAGTCTTAGTGGGACTAGCAGCTCTGAGTGGACACTAGATTTCCTGATAACAACAATGCTAGTAATATTTAGGCCTTTTGTAGTATTTGTACCCCATGATAATTTTTGCAAGATGTATGTCCTATGTGGAAAGATATAAGCATTTAGCTATTACCTCCTAAAATAAAGCACTGTTTCTTTTATTAGGTGCCATGTAACATTCTCTACAAATTGAGGACGAATGGGACGTAATATCCTATCCATCCCTGTAGACTATAGTCCTCCATAAAGGGGAAAACCCCCCAAAATACCCATTGTTGGGCAATTTTTGGGGAATATGAAACCCCTATGGAAAATATATAAATAAATAAGGATTGAATTCACTTTGGATCACCAATTGTGGATTAATTCATTTGTTCTTGAGCATTAGGTCTGATAGTTTTTGACCCCTTCTATCTCTTGTTAATTTTGGTGGTGAAATATTCCACCCTGGTTGACATTCCCTTATTATCTTGTTGTTTGAGCACAAGGGTCTCTGGCTGGTCAGCGAATTTTGTTGGATATTGATTGGTCTCTTGTCTTTTTCTGGGCACAATATTTTTGTTAAAGGTGAATGAATTTGGAGGATAGTGCATGATAGCTTAGTTCTGTTTGGCATACGCCTCTCTTGAAGGAAGCAACAAAGTTTCTGAGTCCTTAATATCTTGTTCTGGGCAAAGAACTTACCTTAGGCAGTGGATTTGTTTCTGGCACCTGGAGTAGCGAATGCATGCATAGTTAAGAGAAGCACTTCCCTAGTTATTAATTCTCAGCCTTAACTAAGGAAGCATGTTTGCATATCTCATATCATATTCACTAGTGACAAACTTTAATTGTCTTATCTATCCATGCAAGGAAGGTGCATTAGGATTAGGAGTTAAGAAAGTTGAGACATTATTGTACATGTTTCCAGATTCATTGTACCTTCTAGACTAAATGAAAAGTGAATAGTAATGTTTGAAATTTTTAGTTATTTCTTTTTTCAAAGAGTAATAAATAGTGATGTGATTTGTGTTTCAAATCTGTGTATTTGTTGTTACTTTCTTTAGTGGCATGTGCTTCCTTGTTTAGAACAAGGGGTTTTTCTACAGTATCTAGCCTCCAAAGCTTCTTCAATGCAAACTAAATATCAAATCATGCCCTCGTACTCCAAGTCATCTAAGGCATCACCCTAGAGAAGTTCCAAAGTAGACCAATGAGATTTGACAGGCGAACCCTAACCCCATGTCACTATACAAGTGTTGACATCAGTGCTACAAAAATTATTCTGAAGTGTTGCATCCTACACCAATTCCTAAGATGGATGCCCAAAGGGGTTCTAAAACAAGGCTCAACCTTCATTACCACATTTAAGACTTTTTAAAGGGATTGGTCCCTTTAAACCATACCAATTTTTACACTTTCACAATTTGGCCATGTTCCTATCAATTTATATTCTGTATTGAAAAGTCAGTCCTATTTTACATGTTTATTAAATTTAGGAACAATTATAGGTCAGCTCCAGCAAAATGTCAACAAATTTCTCGGTAAGTTTGGCATTTCTCCAAGTACTATCACACACGTATATATAATCACACATTTTTCTTTTTAGATCTTGATTGGTTGAACAAAAAGGTTTGCTTCCTGTGTAATTTTGTCCCATACCTCCACATCAGCACTCATAGATAACAATATTCTTAATTCTTCATCTGTGTGCAGAGTAAGGTCCCTTTTGGTTGCTATTTTTAATGGAGAAACCTCTGACAATACATCTTTTACCACAAAGATGTTGTTGTTGGATAGAAATCTCTAGAGGAGTCTTACACCAGACATATAAATGGCTATTGTATATCACAATAATAAGCATTAACATATGAAGATGTGAAGATCCTAAACTATATGCATTCAATCCATTATTTTTCTTTCATGGCAGATTTCGTTCTGCATAGTAGATGTGTTGTGGCACTTGAGTGTGTTCGCATAAAAAATTCTAAGGCAAAACCCGGATTCTCATGTGTCATGGAAATTCAACATATGCCTTGTTCACCTAAGAATTACTTGTAACTAATCTTAGGGTACTCATGTACAATCTCACTCATCCCACTTAACAAGTTACCAAGACAAGGCTCATCACATCCATCCTTGGTCTAAAACAATTAAGCAACACAATTTACATCTTGACATGCCATAGCACCTTACATGTCTTAGAATGCCTTAGCACTATGTGGCATGTGTTAACATCCCCCACATTCCTTGGAATTCTTTAACACTCCCTAGCACACCGTGGCACTTCCTGACATGCCTTGGTAGTTTAGAATACCTTGGCATTCACTAGCATATAATCTTGTCACTCCCTCCTTAACACACATAGAACTCATTGAAACTCCCGCTCACACACTCTTATTCGTTAATTTCCATGCATTTTGAACTAGTGCTTCCTTATGTTTCCTTGAAACCCCCTAGCACTCCCTAGCTCACCCTAGCACTTGACACATCTTGGCTTACCACCTTAACACTATAGAATTCCTTAGCACTACATAGTATACCTTGTCACTCTCTCCTTAGCACACCTAGACATTGCTGACACTCTTGATCACAAACTCTTATTCATTCATTTCCATGCATTTTTACCTAGTTCTCCCTTGTGTTTCCCTAGCACTCCTTATCATTCCTTGACACATGTTTTTACACCCTGGCACCCATGACATCTTGGCATGTTGCCCTAGCCTCTAGCATGCCTTAACACTGCCTAGCATACCTTGTCAATTTGTCCTTAGCACACCTATAACTCACTGAAACTTGTAATCAAAAACTCTTATTTGTTCATTTCCATTCATTTTGACATATTTCTCCCTTGTGTTTCCTTAACACTCCCAGCTAACACTTCCTTACACGCGTTGGCACATCTTGGCCGCATGTCGCCCTAGAACTCTAGCATTCCTTAGCATTGCCAAGCATGACTTGTAACTCCTCCTTAACACACTTGGAACTCACTAACACTCCATGCCACACACTCTTATTCCTTCATTTCCATGCATTATGACCTAGTGCTCCCTTGTGTTTCCCTAACACTCCCTAACACTCCTTGGCACACATTGGCACACCATGGCACTTTTCACATCTTAGTAGGATTTCCTAGCACTCTATCGTCTATTGGAACTGCTTATCATATGTTGTCACTCCCTCCTTAGCACACTTATAACTTGTTAACACTCCCTATCACACACACATTCATTCATTTACATGTAATTGAAACAAGTCCTCCCTTGTGTTTCATTGGCAATCCCTAGTGTGTGTTGGCACCACATCCTAGAACCTAGCACAAAATGGCATGCCTTAGCACTTGGCATGTCTTGACATGCCTAACATTTCTTGGAACTTTATAACATGTGTTAGAACTTCCTGAAATTCCCTGCACACCTTGGCACTCCCTAGTTTTCATGCCCTCATAGATAACCTTACCTTTTTTGTGACTTGGGAACCCAACCAAGTCATTGAAAAAATAGTGTTGTGCCTAGACCAAAGTCTCCCTTTTTCTCAAAATTATTTCTCCATCCTCTTATCACAATAGTAGGATTTCCTCCTACAAGTCCTAATATGAAATTCTCCTAACATCCTTCGTCCATGGGACACCTAGAATTCACTGACACTCCCTAGCATAATCTCTTATTCATTCATTTCCATGCACTTTGACTTAGTTCTCCCTTATGATTCCCTAACACTCCTTGACATGCATTGACACTATCTGGCATATGTCAGCATGCCTTTTCATTCCTTGGCATGCCATGGCACTCCTTAATTATCATTCCCTCATAACTACCCTTATTTTCTTTTAGACTTAGGAACCCAACGAAGTCCTGCCTCGACTACAACAAATTTACCAAGTTACATTTACTACAACTAGACTATGCCTTGTTCCCCTAATGGACTATAAATCATATTAGGCTTCTCATGTTCAATATTAACTCATCCCACTTAACAAGTTACCAAGTCAAGGCTCACAGCCAACAGTGCCCATAAAACAACTAAGCAACATAGTGTACATCTTCACATGCCATAACATTTGGCACATATAACAATCCATTGGCACTACATGGCACACATTATCATCCCCTGCATTCCTTGGCATGCTTTTCCACTCCCTAACATTCCCTGACACTCTAGCATGCCTTAGCACTGCCTAGAATATACCCTTGTCACTCCCTCCTTAACACAACTGGAACTTGCTGACACTCCCTATCACACACTCTTATCTATTCATTTCCATGCAATTTGAACTAGTTCTCCCTTATGTTCTCATGGCACTCTTTCACACACATTGGCACACCCTAGGACTTGGGACATCTTGGCATGTCACCCTGGCACTCTAGAATTCCTTGGAACTACCTAGCATACCTTGTCACTCCCTCCTTAGCACACCTAGAATTCGCTGATAATCCCTGTCATGCACTCTTATTCATTCATTTCCATGCATTTGAAACTAGTGCTCCCTTGTTTTTCCCTGACACTCCATAACTCTCCCTGGCATGCATTGGCACACATTAGCACCTAGCACATCTTGTCATGTTTCCTTGGGCTCTAGAATGCCTTAGCACTGCCTAGCATACCTTGTCACTCCCTCCTTAGCACACCTTGAAATCACTGACACTTCTTGCCACAAACTCTTAATCATTCATTTGCATACATTATTTTCACCTAGTGCTCCCTTGTGTTTCCCTAACGTTCCCTAGCACTTCCTAGCACTATTTGGCACACCTTGCCATCTAGCACATGTTGGCTGCATGTTGCTCTAGCATGCTAGAATGACTTAGCGCTGCTTAGCATACCATGTCACTCCCCTCTTACCACACCTGGAAGTCATTGACACTCCCTGTCACACACTCTTATTCATTCATTTCCATGCATTTTGACCTAGTGCTCCCCTGTGTTTCCCTAGCACTCACTAACACTCACCACACATTGGCACACCTAACTGCAATGAGTTTCACTAACATTCAATCCAAAAACCCTTCTAGGGTCTAGCTAATTACTTGTTCTTCACTAAGATATTAGGGTTAAGTTTATTGTAAAGTGTTCAGTGTGAAAATATTACTAGGTGTTTTTATCGCATAGAGTAATTATGATCTTCCCCATGTACACAAGGATAACTGAGAAGTGTTTCCCATAATCATGCAAGTGGAACTTCAACATGTACATCAGGGTAACCAAAAAATATTTATCATATTTACACAATGCAAGGTGATAGGAAAATATTTACATTATATACGTCAATGTACTAAGGTCATGACCATTAGCATCATATATACATATTTACCACAAGACGAGGGTCATTACAACCCCTTAAAAATAGCCATAAGGCCTTCCTCTTTTGCAGCTCCTTGACCACAAGGGTTTAATTGAAAAACACATAGTTCCTTTAAAGATTTGTAGGTTGAGGCAGCCACTTCAAGCCCTTGAACTTAAAGATAATCAAATATTTGCAATTTGTTACAATAATAAGTCCATTATGCACACTCCTCATCTTAGAGTTGGGTAGAGAGGGAGAATACTTGATTGATGCCAACCTTGTAAATGAAAAACTTTGCCTACTCATTGGTTGGACACTCCACCACTAGTTGACACCACTAACACACACCAAAAGTCCAAGATACCCATAATATGTGCCCTACACCCAAGGGATTAGACTACACCTCCATAAAATGTACCTTCAACTTTAGATGTCCCAAAATAGTAATATCCTAACCCTAGCCTATTTGTTAGATTTTTGTAACTTTCTCCTTAACTAACATTTGTTTTTAACTATTTAATCCACTTACCATATACTCTCTCTTGTTTTCACCCACCTAGTATACAAGAACACTTATGTTTTTAATACAACCAAGTTAAGAGGGCATGTTTCTTTCTTACACTTAAATGTTTTCAATACAACCAAGTTAAGAGCACGTGTTTCCTTTTCAAATTCCAAAAGTATAACATGTCTATCTCTATAAATTAACAAAAAAATCATTGCATAAAAAAGGTAATCTTAAAATTATATTAAAATTAGATTATTATTATTATTATGATAAATACACCAAATATGGAAAAATTGTTTTCAAACATAACCATAAAAAAAAGTGTCAGTTTATCAAATACAACTACAAACTTATTAAGCCAGCCTAGATCCATCTTAACCCGGATCTATTAATCACTGAGAGGGATCCAATCTCTCGATGTGAAAACCTATTTTTTGGCACTTGGTAGATCCAGGTTAAGATGGATCTAGGCTAGTTATATAATAGTATATAATATGTATATTTGTATCTATGTGTCTCTTTCTTATTCCCTCTCTCTATCTCACTCCCCAAACATACACACTCTCTCTCCATATCTATCTATCTCTCCCTCCCTCTTCCTCTTCGCCTCTATCTCTTCCCTCTATCTCTCCTCTCTACATCGCTCCCTTGTCACTCCCTCTCTCTCTCTCTACCTTTCTCCCTCTATGTCTGTCTCCTTCCTTCCCTCTCTCTCCCCCTCTAACTTCATATCTCTCTCTCCTCTCTCTTAGTCCTCTCTCCCTTTCTCTCTCACCTCTCTCTGTCCCCCCTCCATCATTGTGCCTCCCTCTCTCTCTTTCCCTTCTCTCCCTATCTTTATCCCCACTTATTCTCTCTCTCCCCTCCTCTCTTCTCTCCCTCTCTCTCTATCCATATATCCCTTGTGGCTCCCTCTCTCTCTACACCTCTATCTCTCTATGCCTTAGTTCTTTCCTCCCTCTCTCTCCACCTCTATCTCCCTATGCCTTAGTTCTTTCTTCCCTCTCTCTCCCCCTCCAACTCCATATCTCTCTCCCCCACTCTCTTATTCTCTCTCTCCCCCACTCTCTTATTCTCTCTCCCCCCTCTCTCTCTTCCTACCTCCTTCTCTCTGTCTCCCCCCATCACTCTCTCACTCTCTCTCTCTCTCTCTCTCCACCCTCCATCTTTTTCACTATCTCCCTCCCCCTCTCTTCCCTTCACTTTTCTTGCTATCATCACTTGGATCCTTAGTTAAGATAGATCTATGTTGGTTCTTACTAATATTTGTATTATATAAATTTCACATCTTTAAATGCAAAAGTATTCTCATTTTTAATTTTATTAAAACCTTAATTTAATTTATATGGGAATAATTTTAATAGTTGTGAGGATAGAGGGTTTATATATATCTCAAAACTAATTACAAACCTTTTCTTATTAGCTTCAAATAAAAAATGTTATAAAATTAAATTAAATTAAAATGTTTTTATTGTGAAATAAGTTATGGTTTTTGGGAATGTGGTATTGATAAGGCATGATATTGGCCCATGGTATTGTAACAAAGCCTATTTACAAGTTAATAATATCCATGGTAAAGTGGGGGTGAATATCGATGGTTAAGAATCTCATCATATTGTTATAAAATATTTAGATTGTGAAATAAGATATGATTTTTTGGCATGTGGTATTGATAAGCCATGGTATTAACCCATGCTATTGTAACAAAGCCTATTCACAAGTTCATAATATCAATGACAAAGCGGGGGTGAATATCCATGATTAAGAATCTTGTCATATTCTTATAAAATATTTTGATTTTGAAATAAGTTATGATTTTTGGGCATGTGATATTGATAAGCCATGGTATTGGCCCATGGTATTGTAACAAAGTCTATTTCCAAGTTAATAATATCCATGGTAAAGTGAGAATGAATATCCATGGTTAAGATTATTTTCATATTGTTATAAAATATTTTGATTGTGAAATAAATTATGTTTTTAAAGCATGTGGTATTGATAAGCCGTAGTATTGGGCCATGGTATTATAACAAAGCCAATTTTTTACAAGTTGATAATATCCACTGTAAAGTGGGGGGTGAATATCCATCGTTAAGAATCTTGTCATATTGTTATAAAATATTTTGGTTGTGAAATATGTTATGGTTTTTGGGCTTAAGGTATTGATAAGCCATGGTATTGGCTCATGGTATTGTAACAAAACCTATTCACAAGTTAATAACAAAATCAAAATATAACAAATTGAATTTTATTATTAATTGAGCCAACATTTAGATTTTTGCACTCATCCCCATAATTTTGACTTTTATTATTATTATTACTATTATTCTTTAACTAAGCCCATATTTAGAATTGTTTACATACATTACACCTACACATCTACTCTATACTCTATAAATATTGTAGTTATTGTTTCTTATGGAGGGAAATTTTAACATTTTTGAAAAAATTCAGCCTTAATTTTGATGTAACAAAGCCCTCCTAATTCCAATATTCATTTACTTTCTAAAACAAGTAGTATATTTTCAATTTTCATAGGGCGGAGGGAAAACTAGTAGATATTTTCACTTTTCACACCGCGGGAGGGAAAACGAGATTGAAGAGAGTTGTGAATTAAATTTTCATTTTTCATAAGGGGGAGGGGGGAAAACTAGTAGCATATTTTCACTTTTCACAGGGCGGGAGGGAAAACGAGATTGAAGAGAGTTGTGAATAAACTAGCAACATATTTTCAATTTTCACAGGGCGACAAGGAAAACGAGATTGAAGAGAGTTGTGAATTAAGGTTTTACCAATAGCAGATTGATATTGAACCCCACCATTATATCTTCAACCCATTAATGGTGCCCAGGTATGTTTCATTTCTAACCTCACTGCATTTACACCCCACTTTTAGTCTTCTTCCACACAGGGAGGAGTACACACACCTCAGATCTCTGGTTCAAAATCCACTATTTTTTTCATCCTTGCTTTTAAGTTTACGAGTAGCATATTTTCACTTTTCACAGGTTGGGAGGGAAAAGGAGATTGAAGAGAGCTATGAATTAAGGTTTTACCGGCAACAAACTAATATCAAACCCCACCATTGGATCTTCAATCCATTAATGGCGCCAAGGTATGTTTCATTTCTAACATTGTTGCACTTCCACCCCACTTTTAGTCTTCTTCCACACAAGGAGGACTAGTTCAAAATTCACTATTTTTTTCATCCTTTCTTTTAAGTTTAAGGGTAGCATATTTTCACTTTTCACAGGGTGGGAGGGAAAACGAGATTGAAGAGTGTTTTGAATTAAGGTTTTACTAGTAGCAGACTGATATCAAACCCCACCATTGGATCTTCAATCCATTAATGATGCCCAGGTATGTTTCATTTCTAACTTGGCTGCATTTCCACCCCACTTTTAGTCTTGTTCCACATAGGGAGGAGTGCACACACCTCAGATTCCCCACCATTGGATCTTCAATCCATTAATGGCACCTAGGTACGTTTGATTTCTAACCTCGCTGCATTTACACCCCACTTTTAGTCTTCTTCCACATAGGGAGGAGTAAACACACCTCAGATCTCTAGTTCAAAATTCACTATTTTTTTCATCCTTGCTTTTAAGTTTACGAGTAGCATATTTTCACTTCTCATAGGGTGGGAGGGAAAACGAGATTGAAGGGAGTTGTGAGTTAAGGTTTTACCTCTTCAATCCATTAATGATGCCCAGGTATGTTTCATTTCTAACCTCGCTGCATTTCCACCCCACTTTTAGTCTTCTTCCAAAAAAGGAGGACTGGTTCAAAATTCACTATTTTTTTCATCCTTTCTTTTAAGTTTAAGAGTATCATATTTTCAATTTTCACTGGGTGGGAGGGAAAACGAGGGAACATAGGTAAAAGCATATGTATTTTTTCTTCTTTTATGGTTTGTGTCTGTAGAGTTGATTTTACTAGGTGTACACTGTATGCATCTCAAAATTTCTCTTTAGGAAATCCTATTTTTATTATTTCCAAGAAGAACTCTCTAGGGAATCCCAATGGATGTTTCCCCACATTCATGGATGGCATCCCTGGTAAACCCATTGGCATTGACTAGTGCACCTCACCCAAGGGATTTCAAACAGGGCACCTGCCAGCACAGAACTAGCCAAATAACATTAATGACATTCTGTTGGGCTAACCCCTTGGGCTCAATAAATCATAATCAACTACACTATTTTCCATATTAACATATTGATACTATTTAACATTTTGTTAGAGTAACCATAACAATCCAAGCCTGTTCCTATTTTTATTTTGGTTTTTAATTCCTTCTTTGGTGTGATGACAACTTTATATGACGATATAGATGTTTATTTTTGTCAGAGTATATTTTGAAAAGTAGATGCTCTCTTACATTCTACCTTGTCTGTTATGTATTGATGGAGTTTAGTTTCATTAGTTGTGACCAAAGAACTGTGTCAGGCATGTATACAAGGATTCTTGTATCACTATTTATAAACTGAACATTTTCCTTAAACAAGCAAAGTAGATCCTTAATGCTACATGTTTTTATCTCAGGGAACTTCCAATCCTAATAAATGAGGTGAAATTTAAGTGTTTCCAGAATCCAAATCTTAGGTTTTGTGAATTCACCCATATATGGTCATGCAAAAGCTAAGTGAAATTTAATTATTTCCAAATCTTAAGTTCTGTGAATTCACTCATATTTGGTGCTGGAATCTTTTGAGAAAATAGGAATAATTTCTTTTAGTTGCATTCAAATTTTCCAAAAATAATACTAAATTTCTCCCTGAAATGGCTTTGGGATTGAAAATTTTGTAAATATTTTTAGGGAAACAACCAAAAATACTTTTTCCATATTAGAGTTTTATAACACTAGGTACTAAAACAATCTTCTATTTTTTGCTGCAAATGTCTGATAGAGTCTTCCCAGAAACTGATCAGAAAATTAGGTAGATGTGCTGGACGAACTAAATAATTTTTAATGAATAATCACTTAACATAAATGATATATTAGGTTGCATAAATATATAACTTAGAAGCATGAAATGAAGAAGAAATCTCAACGAGATTGAAATATTATTAATTGAGTTGAATGAGGCTAGGAATAACTTTGACTAGAGGGTGTTGAAAATGGCATAATTTTGTTCTGGTTGGATAGATTTAGAACTAAAAATCAGAAATTTTCTTGCTTGCATAACTTGGGAGATTTTTGTATCTCAAGTCTCAACCTTATTGAATAGTATGATTTATGCCTTGCAATGTTGAGATATGTTGTGATACCACTTGTTAGTAACCTAAACACTTCAGATGAAAATTTAGTTGTGAATTTTACTTGCAAAAGATATAAGTGAAAATATAGATTAATTGTCCCTTGTGTAGAATTTCCTTGAAATTCTGCTACTGGTTGAATGAATATATCTGAAACTAATTGTTGCATGAAGACAAAAAATATCTCTACCAATTTGTAGTGGAATAGAATAGAAATAAAACATAGGAACCCAACTGGGGAAACCCTCTGCTAGCTGTAGAAATTTACAATACTATTCATATTAGACTTTGAGACACCTACCTCAAGACCAGGTTCATCGATGCTTATTTCTTTCCATATTCATTTTCATGAGCATTAGGGTTGTTGTCCGTCAAATCAGAGTAGCTAGAAAGTGTCTCTTTGATTTCATAAAGCAGACCAGGATCAACTTCATCCAAGAATCCCCTAGAAGGCTCATCAGTAGCAAGAAGAAATGTATTTTTTAATTTTATTTCATCACACGCATCCATCATAATCACTGATTTGTCTTCATTTCTTTCACAATCATTTTCAATGTTAGATGCAAAAGGTAATTTAGTATGATATAATCCTTAGGTAACCAACCTTAGATATATTGGTGGTTAATTTATGTTGTTTGAAGTTTAATGAGTTTGAGTTTTATCATGAAACTACTAGAAGTGTACTAGAATGGGTGAGTTGATTATCTTGATAACACTGTTATGGTTTGATCTAGTCCTTGAAAGGAACTTATAGTTGATGACCAAAATTTCACATTCCTTTCATTTTTTTATCTTCACATATAACAAATATCTTTATGTTATAGCCTCTAGCTAGAAATATACAGTAACTTCCACTCAGAATTTATGCCATCATTTTGGAGCTTGATCTTACTGAACTTACCTTTGTTTGAGTTGAAAATGTCATTAGATCTCATTATATCGTCTATTTTAGAGCATGAATCCAATTTACCTTTGTTTCAGTTAAAAATGTAATTAGATCTTGCTATATCATCTTTTGTAGAGAATGAATCCAATTTTTCACAGTCCATTTGCTTGAGGTACAACAAAGCTACTTTAATTCATTAAACTTACTTTTCATATTCTATTTGCTGATTGTGATTCTGCAGGCCACATCTGCATTGGAAAAGGGGCATATTGATCCAGAAATTTTTTGCTTATAAATGTATTAAAGAATCACATGTAGAAATTGCAGCTACCATAGAAATCTAATGTGCACATGAGAGAAGAGGAAGACACACATAAAGCACGAGAATAAGAGAACAAGAATTGATAACGGAGTTCGTCCAACTTGGACTACGTCTCTGGGCCTTGCTCGATCAATGGGGAAGCCTTCATTCATTAAATGGCATGAAAAAAAGAAGAATACAATCATCAGTTACACAAAAGGAGTCTTATACCTCCATTCTGGAAAATGGCTACAAAATGCAGAACTCATATGGAGAAATGGATGGCACCATTACGTTTGTGGGGTCGAGTAGGGCTGAAACCATATAAAATTTGTCAAGTTTTGACAAAATGCACTTTCGCCCCTCCTGCAAGCTTTTGCCTCGAACTGCGTGCAAATTCCTCTCTCTCCTACACTTTTCTATGTGTATTGTGATTTATAACATTCTCTTGTGACAAGGCCGCTTAAATCGAGAGTTCAGTTGTTTAGAATAGAAGCCATTTGAACCGAAGATTCGACGGGCACAACCAAACCCTGAAAATAGCCTTTTTTCGCTTAAACAGATAATACACGGAAACATTGAAAATTCTGATTGAAAAGCTATAAAGCCAGACTTCATGTCAAATCTACCTTATTTTCTTGTTGGGTCCACGCTTATCGCAAATCACAATGTCCCTGGGGTCTTTCCTTTGACTATGCCGATCGCTGAACACCGATATCGCCGATATTATCTTGACCGTTGATCTGTTTTGCGATCCGATGGATGAGATTGCATGTCACTATCAGCATATTGCAATCGCTTTCAGCATATCACATCGGCATATCGCATATACAACGGCCCGGGGTTATTCCATATGGCATATGCCGACGCTGATCTCGCATGTCACCTGCCCCCGATTGCGATTAGTCGGAGATCGCTGATGGGGGGTTCCATTTGCCTACCTTAAGTCCGCCCTTTGAACCCCTCTGATTGTTATTTTCCTTTATAAGGCTTTTAAGCCCATTTTTAGAGGAAATGCCTCCTTTTTCAAAGGAATAAAGGCAAACTCTTTTCACGATAACTTCATCATCTGAAGTCCGTTTTAGCCCATTCAAGTTGTAGTAGATTCAGAATGAAAAGATCTATGCAATGGGACTATTTACAGGAGCATCCTTGGACTTTAATTTTCCTCTGTTTCATGCAAGTCAACCTAGAGCTTTAACTGCTTCTATCTCCTTCATTCGGGCTTGGTTTGGAGTGTTGTTCACACCGTTGGAATCAGGACGATGAGTACTTTGATCTGATGTCAAGATAATTTCCTTTCTGCCACTTTGAATTTTGAGCTTTTCCCATGCCACTGTGTCTGAAGATCCACTTGGATTAATCCTCCCCATTGAGGAGCTTTTGGACTGCCAAAAGTTTTATTAGTCAATTGGCAAGTGAGGGAATTGTTCCCTCACTCTTTCCTTCTCCAGCCATTTTGCCTTGCTAGGGTGCATCCCCTTGAAACCAACTCGAAGGTATTCCACATCTCCTCATCGTGAAGTCCTGGTTCTTCTGTCAAGGATGATGTCTTCAGGTAACTCATTGAGATACTCTGGTGCAAAATCATCAACTGTAGGAACTGTGCCCACCTCCTCGATGTCCATAATCAATGGTGGCTCATACAACTTTAAGTTCTCCACATTCACTACGGAGTACATCTGCATATATATCAGCAAATCGAGATGAAAGGCATTGTTTCCAATCTTCTCCAAAATGGTGAATGGACCATACCGGATTGGTCGCAACTTCTTCCCTTCTCCCTTCATCCTATCCTTGCTGATATGGAACCACACTTTGTCACCCACTTGAAATTGATGGTCGACTCGGTGTTTGTCATGTCGAGCCTTGTAACGGGCTTGACTTTTCTCCAACTGCTCCTGTACTACTTGGTGAATCAACTAGATCTACTGAATGAATTGTTGCGCTTTGTCCCTGTCATTACGTCCACTGGAGTCATCTTCCCTTCCAAATACCATATCAAAAGGGTCCTTTGGTAGGTAACCAAAACATCTCTCAAATGGTGAACACTGTGTAGATGAGTGCACTGCTCGGTTGTAGGAATGCTACACATATAGGAGATGCTCATCCCACAATTTAGTATGTTTCTCACAATAGCCTTGTAACAAGTGTACCATGATGCGGTTAACAACCTCTGTCTGTCTGTCAGTCTATGGATGAAATGCCGTGCTTCTTTTCAACTTGGTGTCCATCATCTTCCACAAGCTAGTCCAAAACTCTCCAAGAAAGCAAGAGTCCCGATCTGACACAATCGATGTGGGAAGCCCAAAATGGACCCAAACATGCTGAAAGAAAAGATAAGCAGTCTACTCTGCAGTGATCTGCTTTTTACAAGGCATTAAAATACACATCTTACTAAAACGGTCAATGACAACATACAAATAGTCGTGACTTTTTCTAGACAAAGGCAAACCTCCTACAAAGTCCATCAACACACTTTCCCATGGACGACTCAAAAAAGGGAGTGGTGTGTAGAGCCTGAGTTTTCTATTAGAGGGCTTTGAAACAGAACACATCACACAACCCTTTACATAGCGAGTCACAATGTTCTTCATATGAGGCCAAAAAAAAAATCTTTGTACATGACATAAAGTCTTTTCGACACCAAAGAGACCAGACACAAGAGAGGTGTGGGCTTCTCGAATTAAATGTACTCATTCCCCTGTGGGAACGAATAATTTGCCAAGGTGATACAACAGTTTCCCCTGCAAATGATAGTTGTCCACCTGTGAACCATGGGTTAGTTTTGCATAAATCTCCTTAACATCATCATCGTTAGCATATTGTTCAGCATAACTCTCAAAAGACAACGAAGCATTATGTAAAATAATAGAAGTAGAAATAGGAGGACAAGATAGCATATCGGCTACTTTGTTGCTAGTTCCCTTCTTATACTTTATTACCAGATGAAACTGTTGAAGAAAACCCATCCACTTGAAATGACGAGATTGTTGCAACTTGGTTTGTGATTGAAGATACTGCAAGGGCTGATGATCTGTATGGATGATGGTCTCCTTGTCGATCGGGTAGTGTTTCCACTTTTTCACACTCTACACCAAGGCATAAAGCTCCTTGTCATAAGTGGGATAGTTTATCACAGCCTAAGAGAACTTCTCAGAATGGTAACATATCGGCTTCTTTTGCTGCATCAGTACAGCTCCCATGGCATATCCACTGGCATCTGTTTCGATCTCGAATGGCTGTTGGAGATCTGGTAAGGCTAAGATTGGTGCGGTGCTGATCTTTTCCTTCAATGTTTCGAAGGACTTCTACTGTTTTCCTCCCCATTGAAAGACCTGTTTCGCACTTGTCAATGTGTGCAAAGGTGCTGCAATAACAGAGAAATGGGCAATAAATCTCCTCCAATATTGGACTGCACCTAAAAAGCTGCGGACCTCGGTTACACTAGTAGGCTTAGGCCAATTTACAATTGCTTCAACTTTAGAAGGATCAATTTTTAACTGACCATGACCAACAATATGACCTAGGTAAACCAAAGAGGTTTTCCCGAACTCACACTTTGACAATTTTACATAGAGTTTTTCTTTTTTCAATACATCAAGCACTTTCTTCACATGACACACATGTTCATTCCAACTTTTACTAAAGACAAGGATATCATCTAGATATACAAGAACAAATTCATCAATGAAAGTTCTAAAGAGATCATTCATGACCCGCATCAAAGTAGCTGGAGCGTTGCAAAGTCTGAATGGCATCACCATCCATTCGAACAACCCCTGTTTGGTCTTGAAGATAGTTTTCGACACATCCTGCTCTACAATTCGGACTTGGTGATAACCACTACGCAAATCCAATTTGGTGAAATAGATAGCATTCTTTAACTGATATAATAACTCATCAATGCGTGGAAGAGGGTAATGATTTTTTCAGCGTGATTTTGTTTAGTGCTCGGTAATCCACGCACATCCTCCATGTGTCATCTTTCTTTGGCACTAAGAAAATCGGCCTGATGACCCCTTGGTCCAACAATTCCTACACTTGCTTTTTGATTTCCTCCATCTCAATGGTCGACATCCTGTACATGCCAATATTTGGTAAAGGAGCATCATGCTGCAAATGGATCTCGTGTTAGATTTCCCTCTTCGGAGGTAATCCCTTCAGTTATTGAAACATCTCATCATAGTTAGAAATTAATTCACATAATTCCTTTTTATGTTCCTGATCACAACCCTGGAAAGCATCGACTAATTCTTCCTCTTTTCCCCTTACAACCATAAGCATGCAACCCTTATTGGAATTTACCAACCTCTTCATTTGTCCTACACTTACAAGGCTGGCATTGATTTTAGTTTGATGAGCCGTTACAATATATTCTTTCCCATCTTTTGTGATTTGGTATTTGTTTTCATGACGGAAGAAGATTGTCTTTCTATCATATAGATATGGACTCCCTAACACCAAGCCATAGATATCCAATGGTATCACATCAAGTTTTACCTCATCCACTAACTTAAAAGCAATTACAAATTTAACCTTACACTGCTTAGTTACATTCAGTTTTTCTTTATCATGTATCCATCTAAGTGGGTAAGGTTTTGGATGTGGTTTTGTTTCTAAGCCAAGTTTCTTTACCAATGATTCTACAATTAAGTTTGCTTGGGATCCAGTATCAAATAGAGTTTCCACTTTAGTATGATTTACAACAACTCTAATATGAAATAACTCAATTCTCTTTCGTTCATTAGGAAGGTACTCATCTTCTAAAATAGTGCCTTCATGCGATTCAGAATTAACATGAGGTGTAAGAGTACCTTTTGCTGTTGCTGTGATTAATGCTTCATCTCCCGAATCAGATCCAAGGTCTTGTTGCGCAGTTGCCACTATCTTCTACTTTCCTTTTCCTCCATACTTCTTTGGTCTCTTTTTCGGGTACTGTTTCCAATAGCGATCGTCGTCATGACATTCCTTTTTGTAGTGATTGCAATAAGGTCTTTCTCCTTCTTCTTTCTTGGTTGCTGCCGTCTTTTTCTCCTTTCCTTTCCATTTTGCTTTAGTTTTTCCATTGGGAGGTTTGAAAGGTGGTTTCTTGGAATGATCATCTCTTTCATTTTTGCCCCTATTCTCAATATGAATTGCCTTCATACTTGCGGATTCAATAGTAGTTGGTTCAAACAACAATAATGAATGCCTAATGTAACTATGTAATGACCCAATATACTTAGTTAATACTTTAGGTGAATCAAGTGCAATACCCAAATTAAGTGCTTGCTTTCTAAATTCGTCTGTAAAACTTTGAACATCCTGACCTTTGCCTTGCCTTAAATACTGCCAATTCATTAATGCTCTATGCTTGTAACCCAAGGGATAAAATTGTTCCTTTAATGTAGAAATGGAATTAGGACATGAGGAAAAAAGGTTAACCACATTCTTACTGCTTTTCAATTTTCTCTCCCACCAGACGAGAGCAGTGTTGCTCAGTCGCAGAGAGGCTAGCTAAATCTTTGCCTCATCCTCCACGATCTGCTGAATCCTGCAGTAGATCTCAATCTGCCTAATCCAATTATTAAGATTTTTTGCATTACTTTCACCATTAAACATGGGAAGATCAAATTTGACATCTAATTTAAATAAAGGTTTCTTAGATGCATCCCTGGAATTTCTATGATTATGGTGGTGAGAGGAAGAAGAAATTTCACTCGTGGAAGGAGAAGGAGGGGGTTCTTCTCCATCATTTCCATGCACTGAACCTTGTTCTTCTGGTTTTCTCTCTTCTACATTCTCCAACCTTGAAAGCAACTAACTGAAATTCTCTACCATTGAATAGAAGGTTCTGTGGAAATTGTGCTCCTCTTCAATACGAGCCTGATCATCTGCCATGTTTCTCCTTCGATGTGCACGCCCCACTTTGAGATCGAAAGGCTCTAGTTTTTCTTCGCCTCTTCGGAGCCTATTTCTTGTTAGCATACAAACATGCAATTCACATCTAAAAATACCTTCTCTGATACCACTTGATCCAGGAATCTTTTGCTTATAGCTGTATTAAAGAATCACATGTAGAAATTGCAGCTACCATAGAAATCTAATTTGCACATTGTTGGTCACTTTAATTGCATATTAATTTAAACAACCAAGTGCTACATGAATTGTCAACCCAGGGAATTCTGTTTATTTCAAAGGCAATCACACACTATATATGCTCAATCCCAAAAGCAATGAAAAGTTGTAGTATCAATTACTCTAATCACACCTTGCTTTAAACAAACTAAAGTTCTACTTTGAGTTACATCAGGAACAATCTCTCTATTACACACAATGATCAAAAGAATCCTGGATTACATTAAAAAGAACAATCTAGGAAAGGAAATCAATCTGCAAAGAAAAAGACTAGTTGTGCTCTAATAGAGAACATGACCCTATTCCTCAAGCAGGAATATTCAGCACCTGTTTTTGATTACCATGCGTCACAAACTCACTATAGAAAACCAATTCAAATAATCACTGATCACCTATGAATGAATTTATGGAAATAATGCTATAACCAAGTAGAAACAGAGTTTTAGCAATAAATACAGAGTTTCAGTAACGCTTAAGTAAATTCAGCAAACAGAGTTTAACAAGGTATGAATGCAAAATAATACTTAACACACTACAAGAATTAATGGGTGAATATTGTGATGAAGGTGGGCCCCTTCCTTCTCACAAGATTCCCCAGAAAACGGAACTAAGAAGGAATACTCAGAATAATATTTTATTCATCTGTCAAAGTATCATATTATAAAAAGATCCAAGTCCAACTTTGGAATATAGTCGTTATGGCCAGTGTAATAGCTCCTTCGATGATCTCTTCCTGTTGCTGATGGATCTAAAATGAAAATCACAGGCTGTTTCAGCAATAGGATTTGCGCACTGTTCTAACTGTTTCAACAACGTAGACCGCAATGATAAATCTGCAGTCTTCAAACTATTTTAGCAACTATCCGATCAACGATTAATTATGAAGGTAATGTAAAATTATATATAAAACAAATCAAACATATAGTAATGAGAAGAAATGTTATATACCTTTGGAAAATGGATTAAAGTAATAACATGGGCTTTAATTATGGATTGAAAAAGGATGGAATGATAGCAAAATATATGAGCAAAAAGGGACAATGTAGGGTCCTAACATCCCCCCCAACTGAAAGGGTTGCATGTCCTCATGCAACTTTACTCCGAATCTGAGTCGGGGTACTGGGCCTTGGAGTGAAAATTACTTAAGCAGTAGCTATAGAAGGGATTCTCAGCTAGGTCTCTGAAACCATGCACATTTTTTAGCCTTTGCCATGCTACTGCTTCTTCCTTTTTAGTCAACCTGTAATGAGCCTTATATTCCTGTGCTGGCATCCATAGAACAAGAAAATAAAAATGATATCCTATCCATTTTTCAGCACACTATTGAACACATCTGATATAGTAAGGTACCCTTGAGATTGCTGCTTCAAGATTAGGGGGACTAGAGGGGTTATACTCCTACCTTTCCTTAGAATACTGTTGCCAGAATAAGTTGTTTGCTTTTAAGGCAAAAACTTCCATAGTATTTACAAAATGTTGGCAGTCCTGTAGCACTGTTGCATGTAGTTTCCTGATGTGTTCAAGCATCCCTGGTTCTTTCAAAAATTGGTGATATTCCCAAATGAAAATGGCAAGATTTTGTGGCTTTGATCAAATCCACAGGAGGTGGTTGTCCTTATTATGCTTTGGTACAAGAAAGGTAGTCTGCCATGCGATCTGATTGGCCAGGAAGGAGGCAAATGCCCTGATCTGAACATCACCAACCAAAGGGTTAAGATTGATCTTCCTATTTTCAGGGATAGCCTCATTATGGAGATACAACTCACAGAGAAAATGCTGATCAGTGGTGGATGCTTCTATTAAAGTTTCCACAAACTGCTCGGGTGTAGATACTTCATGAGGTTTCCAATTTTTAATTGCCTTTATCTGAAAGAACGCTAAGCGTTTTGCAAGAAAAAGAGAATAATTGGAAGATGGTTTCCTGGAAGCTAATAATTTGTGAACAAGATCAAACATAAGGAACAGTTTACTCTTTAGCTCTTTATTCTCTTTCTTTATTCTCTTTCTTCTGTGCGCGAGACTGCTAGAGTACTTGCTCTAAGGCTTCCCAATTTGAATATATATGATTTTTCAAGAGTGATTTATGCTCCTGCAAGATCTTATCTTGCGACATAACATATGCTTTCTTCCATTTATCAATTTGTTCTTCAATACTGCAAGTTTGAGTAAAAAACGTTTTTGTAGGCAGAGGTTTAGTCTGAGTAAAAGCAGTTTTTGTAGGCCGAGGTACCTGATCTTCATCTTTAATAGGAATAGTAGGCCGAGGTATTTTTGGTTTAGCTTCTTTTTCAAAAATTTTTGAAGGCCCTACTGGTTCTTGTGTAACAGTAGGGCGTTCCTCTTTGATTGTAGGAGACATGGATGTAGAAATTTTTGAGGGCCCTACTGGTTCTTGTGTAATAGTAGGGCGTTCTTCCTTGATTGCAGAAGACGTGGATGCAGGGGAGGTTCCAGGTAGTGGAATTTCAACTATTTTATACCTTGCTTGATGATAAATATTACCACATTGGCTACACATATATTCCTTGTACTGGTCTTTCTCTGTACTTTCTCAGTTGTGGATGCTGCATGAGTATAGTTAAGCTCTCTGTATAGCTTCCTGCCGTACTAATTCCTGCTTATAATCCTGTTCTGAAAGAAACTCATTTTCCTATAAAAGGGAAGCCAGGGTGACTAGGCTTTGTGTATCAGTCATGGTCTTAGTAGCTGGTTCTTGTGTGGCAGTTGCTGAATGAGTAGCTAGTTCTTGTGTAGCAACTACGTAATGTGCAGCATCCTGAGCATCCAGGTTTTGTATATCAGTAGTTGGTTCTTGTGGGGTAGCTACTGAATGGGTAGCTGGTTCTTGTGTAGTAACTACATCATGTGCAGCATCCTGACCATCCAGGTTTTGTATATCAGCAACTGGTTCTTGTGTGGCAGCTATGTGTTGTGCAACATCCTGGATGTCTGGATTTTATGGATCAGCAGCTGGTTCTTGTATGACAACTGCATGTTGTGCAATATCCTGGGCATTTGGGTTTTGTGGATCAATAGTTGGTTCTTGTGTGACAACTGCTGAATGAGTATCTGGTTCTTGTGTGACAACTACTTGCTCTGAAAGAAATGATGTCGTAAAATCCTCGGCATCTGGTTCTTGTGTTTTAGTGCTCGAGGGGAAGACAGGTAAATATTCGGGGACTTGGGACTGTGGTGGGGTATGGGGTTTTAGACGAATAGGTGGGGAATTTAGGATGGTGGAAACAGTTGCCGCTTCATTTGATGCCCTCATTTGTCTTCGGGGTAAAAAGGCAGGGAGAGCAGTAATTTTCCTTTTACGAGTGGATTTCTTCTGAGGGGAAGGTCTATCAGAAATGGAAGCTTCTTCGGTTAAGGCCCTCGTTTGTCTTTGTGGTAGGAAAACAGTCTTAATTTTCCTTTTTATTTTTAGCATATCGATGGGAAGGTTATTTTCAGAATCATCACTAGGAATATGAACGGTAGGACTAGATGATTCTGCTAAATTGTGGGATGGAGTTGATGTGGTGGGAGGGTCAATTGGATTGACTAATTTTGTTGGTGGGACATCTGGGGGATCAGGAACATTCTCTGGTTGCTGCTCATGGGGATTTTCAAGAATTTCTTGAGGATTTTAGCTTGCTTAGGGATTCCAACAGCTTGCTCAGGGTCTAGGGGTGGATTATTGAGAGTGGGAAATTGTTGAGCAAAACCTCTTTGAATTAGTAGCTGGACAAGACGATGATGGGTGAGGGAAAGGAGTGGGAACTTTACCTGTCTACAGTAATGTGACATATTCTTTAGACACCCAAGTAAATAATACAGAATATTCAACAGTCGACCATGTCTCAAATGATTTAACAAGACAAAATCATGCTGATAGACTACCTGGTAGTGACCTTCACAAGTGAGATAATGCTTGACGAATTCAGCAACCATCGGCCACGGAGGTGGTAATGAGTGAAGTCGGACACCCCAACCTTTGGGCTCGACCTGTTCTCCTAGCAGGAGAAAATCCATTTGTGCATTCAGAATGATATGCTTGCGACTAAACCATCGAATGCCAGTGACTGGAAGGCCTGAAACCTGTGCTATGTCATGCTCTGAGACCGAAATTCGAACTCCCTGAACAGTAGAATGGCCCTCCTGTAGATTACGTGCAAATTCAAGGACCTATTGTGGATTGAATCCCTGTAGCCTCTGAAAATAATCTACCCAACCTGCCTGCTGAAAAATCTGATATACCTCTGGATGTAATTAAAGAAGAGCTATCAAACCAGGCTCATATCGAATAGCAAGTCCTCTCATGGTTAACTAGCTTCGGTAAAATGCACAGTCAAAAACCGAGTTACTACACTTTGGACAGAGTAAATTTGGCAAATGAGAACATGGAGTAACAGCGCAGAGGCGAGGTGATAAGACGTGATAGTGGGTAAGAAAAATGACGGTAATTGGCTTGCTGTGAAATGATGGCGTATAATCTTGGTATTCCCCCCAAACTACGGCTGAAATAATAGCTTTAAATGTACGGGGATCGTGGTAATAATGACATAATATTCTCATTTAACTATAGTTTAATAGTATTTACACATAATATTTACATACCTCATGTTTACCTTTAATCCATATTTTGAAAAATATAGTGCTTGTTGCTAATAGATCATCAATAGTCATGGAAGAAGCTTTTGAAACATGAGGGTGATTATATTAAAGGTCTGTATAGTCATAGGAGAAGGCAGTGAAAGGACAGAATTAGCATAGAAATGGAAGAAGTGATTTCCATGAGGGAAAGTGCTGTGTGGTGATGTCTTTTGAAAAGAAATGGTGTTTTAGCAACGGGGAAGATAGGGAAAATGTTGCTGAAGAATACTATTCCAGGAATGGGAAAAATAGGGAAGATGTTGCTGAAGAGTACTATTTCATTGATGAGAAAAATAGGAAAAATGTTGCTGAAAAATGATGGGAAAGATGGGGGAAAGAAAGGAGAGGAAATGATGGGAATGTTTCTTGAAGATGGATAAATGAACTATGGATGGATTGAAATGATATGGCAGTGCTTCACAAGATGAAGCTTGGATCTACTTGTAGTAGGATTGTCCTTTTCAATCAGCCTTTCCTACATCTGGAATCTGCAAAATAATCAATTGTAACATGCCAGCCCTTGATAGGGATTATTAGTTAAGAAATCTAATCTAATACTACAAATACAATGCAGAAATTAATGGGTGAGGGGCAGCAGGCTCCCCCAAAAAGAGATAACGTGAGTCTGCCATGCAAGTGGCCTTAAAATCCTCTTTGGAAATGGGTCACTAGTACAGACAGAGTCGATGACCATTTACTAATAATGGTGTTCTAGAATCATCAATTGTTAGGAGCCTTACTGTTCCATTGGGAAAAACAGTATCTATTTCGTAAGGTCCCAGCCATCTTGTACATAGTTTCCCTTGAAAATTTTCAAACCAAGAGTCATACAATAAAGCCTAATTACCTTTTTGGAACTACTTATGCTTGATGATTTTATCATGACACCTTGTCCTTTGTTGTTGGATCATAGTTGTTTGATGAATGGCATCTAACCTCTTTTCATCCAATTCCTGAAGCTGCTGCAACCTAGCTGTCTGTGCATCAGTCAAATCAAGGTTAACAGCTAAAGCAGTTCTTAAGGTTTTAATTTCAAATTCCACAGGAAAAACAACACTTTTACCATAAACCAATTCATAGGGAGAAAATCCTGTAGTATTCTTCCAGGTAGTTCTGTAAGCCCATAGTGCTTCAGGGAGCCTTTGAGACCAATCCTTCCTATTTTCCTTCACTGTTTTTTTTGGAATGGTTTCTATGACTTTGTTTGTACTCTCCACCTATCCATTGGCTTAGGGGTGGTATGGTATAGTCATTCTATGATGAATATGATATTTTTGAAGGGTGGTTTTAAAACCATGAGAATTGAAAGGAGGTCCTCCATCTATAACTAGCTCTCTAGGTACTCCAAATCTAACAAATATTTCTTCAAATAGAAAAGCTAAAATAGATTCTTCATTAGCTCTAATGAGTGCTTGAGCCTCCACCCATTTATTCATATAATCTGTACAAACCAATATGTAAACTATTTGATTGGATGGAGGATTAATGGGCCCTACAAAGTCTAGAGCCCATCTTTCAAAGGGTTCAAGTATTACTTGGGGATTCAATGGCATTTCATCTCTATGATTGGGTTGACCCATTCTCTAACAGCTGTCACAGGCCTGAACATATTTCTTTGCATCCTTGAAGAGTGAGGGCCAATAATAACCCATCCTGAGAATTTTATGTGCCGTTCTCTTATCAGCAAAATGCCCTCCACAAGGGCCATCATGACAAGTTTTCAGTATATCATAAACCTCATCTTCTCTAATGCATCTTCGAATTTCATGATCAAGTCCTGTGTAGAAAAGACACCCACTTATCTAGCTATACCGAGCACTTTGTTGAATGATCTTTCTTTTCTCTCGATGTGATAGGTGTGATGGTAACTTCCCTGCAACCAGATAATTGGCAATGTCTGCATACCAAGGTGAGTGAGCAGATACTGAAAATAAATATTCATCAGGAAAGGAATCATCTACTGGAGTATTATCATCAGCTTTTAACTGAGAAAGGAAATCAACAACTACATTTTCTTTACCTGGTCGATCTACAATTGTAATATCAAACTCTTGTAATAACAATAACCACCTGGTAACTCGGGCATTTGTGACAGATTTGTTCATTAAATACTTAATAGTCGAGTGGTCAGTATGGACAAAATTAGAGTAACCAGTAATGTAATGTCAAAACTTATTAATGGCATAAAGGACTGCTAAAAATTCCTTTTCAGTAACTGTGTAATTAAGCTCAGTAGGAGTCATATTCTTACTAATGAAGTAGATAACATAAGGAAAATGGTTTTCCTCTTGTCCCAAGATAGCTCCAATTGTAGTATCCGAAGCATCAACGGATATATGGAAGGGAAGTGCTGTTTGGTCAATTTAGTGTTGTCTAAATTGCTATCATTAATTGTCAACCCGGGGCTCGTACGCTGATGAAGTGAGATGTACAGTATGTACTTAAGTAACCTTTCCTAGTTCTTTTTGTCGTTTTTGGATGATGTTTGTGGTTGATTTAACTTCTTAAGATGGAGTGATGGATTTATAAACAAATGAGTGCGTGTGTGTGCATATGGTGGTTTCTAAATGCTTCTAGAACTTTTTAAAGAGAAAGCTTGAAAAGTGACTTGCAATGGAATTGAAACTTCAAATGAAAGCAAAGCATTAAACAAAGTGACTAATGGCACTAGTCCACTATCTATGCTGCTGATAAGAACAAAAATAGCATCTATGTTAACTCAATGGAAAGTGAAAAACACTACTTTAACTGCAAAACTTAAATGACAAATCATAACACTTCATTCTTTCTTAACACTCTGCCTCTAGCTGCAATTGTTCATGTGAAAAATAGTTAAGAAGGAATCAGTAATATGAGTCAAAAAGCTAATCAAACCAAGCTGCCACTCAATGATATTTTGATCCAATAAAGGTTAGTCAATTATGATGAGAAGACCATCAAAAGGTTAGTAAGCAACTTGTCAAAAACTTGATAAAGTAAACTAGCAATGAAACTAAGTAAGTAAGGTAAAAATTAGTAGCTAAGACAAGACAACTTCAAATACCATCAGTGATAAAAAGAAATAAAAACACACTATCCCGGGCTCCTAACACACCTGCATAAACAAACTGATCAGTTCTGAAAAGTGCTGGAAATGTAAAGGCATGAAATCAAACTATACATTATTATACATGTTCAAAGAAATGAAAAACTGCAGAAATCAAACTATACATTATTGTACATGTGAAAATGAAAAAAAAGAAAGGCAGGAAAATAAAGTTAAATGCTACTGTACATAGGTTGTGGTAGATGGGGGCCCTCCATCCACTCAACCAGCTAAAGATCAGCGACGCAGAGATGAGCAGAAACAGTCTTCTTATATTAAATCAGCATGTCAAAATACAGTCAAAAAGTGCTGTAGAAACAGTCTTTAAAACAGAGTTTGATAACCAAAACAATTATAGAAATTACAATATCAAAAAGCTAATCTCTAAGCGTTGGCAAACGCTTTATTTATAGGCACAGAGACAAACTTTCCTTTGTGTAAACTAAGCAGCTACAGTCTTAACTAATTAACTACGCAGCAACATGCAGGCAACTCCGTGCACGTTTGGAGGAAACGATCATCATGGGGAGTAAATCTATGGTTAGATCCCGTCCCTTGCTGTCTTCGTGGCGTGGAGAAAGTGCCAGCTGTGGGCTGTGGTTCCATGTCTCAGTTGCTCACGCAGAGTCGTGCCACCGTCTGGAACTTAACTGTTTGACCGTGGGTACTCCTGCGTTGACCGGGGGCATACGTGACTGATTTGGCCCAACCAATAGCATACGAACCATGTATACATCCATACCAATGTGCCCATGTGGCCTGTTCCTGGAGAAGACACGTGGAGTATAGCAAACAACAAAAAGGCTGCGGAATCTCTGAACAGCTGCGGAATTGCTGAGTAGCTGCGGAATTGCAGAACAGCTGCGGAATTGCTGAACATGTACCAAAATTCTAAACAAACAGTCAATCATTAGCACAGTCAACAAATCATGTTAAAAAGACATATAATGCAATGAATTGAACAAGTTGATGGAGGAAATGATGTCAGAAGAGAGAAGTGAATAGGGAAAAGTTGTTGGGAGGACAGGTAAATGAGTGCAAGATTGAGGCTCAACATACCCCCACTGCGAGGGTGTTGCATGTCCTCATGCAACCAAAACTTTGTCATAACATTTCAGTTCACATGTTCATATGCCTCTGCCAAGACATCCAACCTTCTCCTTTTCCTCCTTGTTACCAAACTTGCTCTCGGTTTCCTAACCAAGCACCTGAATTTCAAGTTAACCAAGGCTCTGCTCAATTTGCTGCATTTCCTCTTCAATTTCCTGTTCTTTCTCTGCCAAAGACCCAAATGAAGCATTGTGTTGTCGTGGACCATTTTGTCCACTTTGCTCTGTTGTCTTAATGCTTCGTTTTCCTGTTTGATATGGCGATTGAGGACTTCTAGCTCAAATATTTCTTGCTTCAAAGATTGAACCTGCTGTTCAAAGGGCAAAACAGTGCTAGGACCAGCAACAGATTTCTCTAATGTTTCCAAATAATCATATGCCTCCTGCTGGATAGGGTCAATGTCAGGTATTTGTCTTGGCCTAAATTCAAATCCTTGAAAACTGCTTTCTCTCTCTTGTTGGAAAGGACTTTCCTCTCTTGGAGGACTTAGCTCAATATCTAGCCGAATTGGAGTCTTCTTAGGTGTGCCCAAATCAATGAAATGGGACTGTTTCTTTTTAGTCACACTCTTCTTCTCTATAAGTCTACTGCTTCTTCTCACTTGTAGGCTAGTACTTTTTGGTTCTTGCTGTTTTTGCTTTTGTTTCTTTTTGAAGATGGCAGTTTCATGAAGCTGAGCAAGCCTATGAGCTAATGTTTGGGTATCTTCTTCACTTGAGGGTTCAGGTGAAGGGTATGACTCTTGCAAAATGGCTTTCCCTTTATCCCCCTTTTGTATTTTTGTTCTGCTTCCCTTTTTCTTTTCCTTTTGAATAGTTTCTTGAACAGTTTCTTGGGCAATTTCTTGAAGAGTTTTTGTAACAATTTCTTGGGCAGTTTCTTCAACTTCTACAGCAGTGTCTTGGGCAGTAGTCTCTTCTTGGGTAACCATTTCTTTCCCTTTTCTTCTACTTCTTTTTGGCACCCTAGGAGAGCTACTAGAGGCTTCTGCTGCCTCTTGAAAATGGTTTCTAACAAGGAATTTCTCCCATGTATCCTTTCTAATTTTTAACTGCTCCTCAATCAAGATTTTAATGAGTCCATGGTGATATAGGTGGGGCTCAATGTTTCCCACGTGTTTCTGAACAGTGGCACTCATTTTTCTTAGACTAGCTAGCAAGAAATAAGGAAGATTGATGGTATGTTCACCCATAAAATGCATCATTATCTTTGTATGATAAACATACATTTTACCAAATCTGCCTTCACATGTTAAAAATTTCTGAACTAGAAAAAGTAAGGCAGTCCATTCCTTTTTAATGAAACTTACAGGTATTCCTTTGGTGAAGATAGTGGTATCCATACCTGGATTTTTCAACATGTTCTTCCACTCTTGGCCTTCAACAGTTCGATTTTTGAACCAACGTTCCCCAGTACGAGGCAAAGCAGTTGCTTGAGCCAAGCTGCTCTCTGTGACAGTGAATTGTAGGTCTCCAATCTCCACAGTATTTGTTTTTCCATCAAACGACCGAGCAAAGGCCTTGGTAACTTCCTTGTGATATCCTTTGAACTTCTGAATAAATTTTAACCACTTGGCCTTCTGCAGGGCATTCTTCGTTTGTGGGTAACCGTCTAGAAACTTAGAACCTTCCGGCTCTGCTCTTAATAACTTGCCCATTTCGGTTACCAGCTCTCTTGCTGCTCTGACAGCGTTGTTTGAATACTGGAGAGAGAGCTATACGGGAAAAACAGTGCTCAGCAGTGGGTATTACGGCTACAACAGAACGCTCAGCAGTGGGTATTACGGCTACAACAGAATGGCCGTGATGCAATTACGAGACTGGTGGTCAGGGTTTTGAGCGGAGAGGTGAGGAAAATAGAACAGAGTATGTTCACGGTGAAACAGAGTAGTGAATGAAACCGAGAGTGAAAAACGATGAAATCGAGGGAGTGAACGGCAATAGAAATGGGGTTATGCATGCGTAGAAGGGTGTTAAAGGATGAAACGGCCGAATCCCTGAACATCGGGTGGCTGCGTACACTTGGCTGCGGAATGATCAATTGGAGAGCCGTGGTACAACAGTACACGTCACTCTGGTACGAATAATTAATGAGAGAGAGCAGGCCGTATTACGTTCGAATCAACAACAATTAGGGAACCGTTAGGAAGGTAGTGAGGTGGATTACGCAGAATAATGGATGAGGAGTGGACGGGGATCTTGTCAATCATTACATTAAGTGCCTCCTACCATAATCCGAAAACCATACATAAATGATATAACTGTTAGTTAGAAATTTAGAACATACCTTCGTGTATTTGCATTTTGATCCCTAACCTTTGATTGATTGCTGCCTTTGTATATGCCATGTGTCCTTGCTCTTTAATGATGCTGGTGCTTTTGACTGCAGATTTTTTTCTTTTTGAAACCAGAGTTGTTTTATTTGCAGGAACAGAGTGTATTGGCTGCGGAATCTTGATATCAGCTGCGGAATTGGCTCCTAGCTGTGGAAATTGCAGCAACACTTTTCTGCCTGCACAAAGAGGATTAAAACAATTTGACTGAATGGAATAGTCCTGAGAGGGACTTTATTTGGTGAAAATGAGATGGAATGAATGGACTGGAAGAAAATGAAGTGGAATGAAAATGATGAGATGGATGAGATGGATGAAATGGAAAGAGAAAGAGAGATTTTTTTTTTGGAAAATATAAAGTGTCAGGTGACCCTGATTTTCACTTCATATTTTCTGCATAAGACCGCCAATCCAAGATTGGTTTTCAGGCTTATACAAGAGATTTTTTTTTTTTTTTTTTTCAACTGAAAGAAACAAAGATCAGGCTGATGGAGGAGAAGAATTCTTCTCCACTAGCCTCATTGCAGAATCTTCTTGGAACAACTTAACAAATTCCTTCCTTGAGAGTGGCTTGTGGTAGACTTTCAATCGGTGGCCATTCACAATGAGAGGAGTCTGAAGCTCATCAATGGTCTTCACTTGAACTGCTCCATTGTTAAAGACTTCATCAATCTCATATGGCCCAAGCCAATGAGTTTGAAATTTTCCTTTGAAGTCCTTAAACTTGGAATCAAATAATAGTGCCCAATCTCCCTTCTGAAACTTTCTTTCTTTGATGTGTCGATCATGCCATTTAGTTCTTTGGTGCTGAACTAGATCGGTCCTTAGAATTGCATCTTGTCTTATTTCATCTAGCTCATTTAGCTGGTCCATTCTGTGCTTTTGGGTTTCTGATAGGCTCATCCCCAATTGAACTGCCATCTTGAAGGTCTTAATTTGGAACTCAATGGGTAGCAGGACTTCTTTCCCATAAACAAGTTCATAGGGAGAATGTCCTGTTGTGTTCCTCCATGTAGTTCTATAGGCCCATAAGGCTTCAGGAAGCCTTTCCGCCCAATCTCTTCTATGAAGATGAACAGTCTTGGTGATAATGCCTTCAAGGACTTTATTTGTAGATTGCACTTGACCATTTGATTGCGGATGGTATGGAGTAGATGTTCTGTGCTTGATTTTGTATTCCTCCATCAGCTTCTCCATCAATTTATATGTAAATTGGCTTCCCTGATCTGTCACAATTTCTCTTGGGACACCAAAACGAGTAAAAATATCCTCAAAAAGAAATTGAACAACTGAATTTTCAGTGGCAGAAGGCAATGCCTTGGCTTCTACCCACTTAGTAACATAATCAGTGCAAACCAATATATACTTCTTTTGCTTAGATGGCGGATTAATAGGTCCAACGAAATCTAGAGCCCATTTCTCAAAGGGTTCGATGCATACCTGTGGCTGTAGTGGCATTTCAATTAAAGGAGTTGGTCTCCCAACTCTTTGGCAGCTGTCACACCTTCTAACATATTGCTTTGCATCTTTAAAGAGAGAAGGCCAATAATATCCTAAAGAAAGGATTTTATAGGCTGTCCTCTTGTCAGCAAAGTGTCCGCCACACGGTTCATCATGACATGCCTTAAGGATTTCAGGCATTTCATCTTCCCGAACACATCTTCTGATCATACAATCTGGCCCTGTTTTGAACAATTCATTAGAAATCCAAGAATAATGTGAACTCTCCTGAATGATTTTCCTTTTCTCATTAGGAAATAAGTGTAGAGGTAGCTTCCCTGTAACTAGATAATTAGCAATATCTGCATACCAAGGAGTCTTGGTAGTTACTGCAAACAAGTATTCATCTGGAAACTTATCCTCTACAGGAGAATCTTCGTTAGTGTTTTGGATTCTAGACAAGAAATCAGCTACTGTGTTTTGTTTTCCTGGTCTATCTAACACAGTAATGTTGAATTCTTGTAAAAGTAAAAGCCATCTTGTAACTCTGTCATTAGTAATAGGTTTGTTCATGAGATATCTAATTGCAGAGTGATCAGTATGGACAAAAGTTTCATAGCCGGTTATGTAGTGTCTAAACTTGTTGATTGCATGAACAACGGCTAAAAATTCTTTTTCAGTCACAGTGTAATTTAACTCAGTGGGAGTCAAATTTTTACTGGTGTAATAAATGGCATAAGGGACCAAATCCTTTTGTCCCAAGACAGCTCCTAGAGCTGTATCTGAAGCATCAGTAGAAATGTGGAAAGGGAGTTTCCAATTTGGCCCTCTCAAAATGGGTGCTTCAGATATTCTAGTCTTTAAAGTTTCAAATGCAGACTGACATTCAGGATCCCATTTGAATTCACAATCTTTGGTAAGTAATTTGAAGAGAGGAGATGCTATCTTGGTGAAGTTTTCAATAAATCTTCTATAATATCCAGTAAACCCAAGAAAACTTCTAACATCTTTCTGGCAATTTGGAACAGGTAACTTGGAGATGACTTCCACTTTGGATCTATCAACTTTAATTCCATCTCCTGAAATATGATGTCCTAAAACAATTCCTTCAGTAAACATCATAAAACACTTTTCATGACTTAATGAAATATTTGTTTCTTTACATCTAATTAGGACTTTTTCCAAATTTTCTAATGCTTCTTCAAATGTGTTACCATAAACTATGAAATCATCCATGTAGACCTCTACACAATCATGAATTAGATCTGAAAAGATTCCTAGTACAGCCCTTTGAAATGTAGCGGGTGCATTGCATAATCCAAAAGGAAGTACTCGGTAAGCAAAAGTTCCCCAAGGACAAGTAAATATGGTTTTGTCTTGATCTTCAGGTGCTACCTGAATTTGATTGTAACCACTAAAACCATCCAAAAATGAGAAAAACTTTTTACCTGCTAAAGTATCTAATACTTGATCAATAAAGGGCAAAGGAAAGTGATCCTTCAAGGTTGCTTTGTTTAATTCTCTGTAATCAATGCAAACCCTCCATTTACCATTCTTTTTAGGTACTATAACCAAGGGAGAAACCCATTGGCTATCTAAAATAGGGTAAATGAAGTTTACATTGAGTAACTTCTGGAGCTCTTCTTTCACTATCTCCCTAAGATTTGGATTCATCCTTCTTTGAGGTTGTCTGATTGGTCTACTGTTTTCCTCAATGTAGATGTGATGAATGCAAGTCTTAGGGTCAATACCTTTCATGTCGGTATACTCCCATGCAAAAGCAGTAGAATGTCTTTGCAAGACTTTGGTTAGCTCTTCCTGTTGGGATTTTTCCAAGTTTTTGTTAATGTTTAATGTTTTTCCTGGAAAGATCTCAATGGCAGAACTACCAAATTCTTCCATAGAGAAAAGAGACATTTGTCTAGATGATAGACACTCTATGTCAGAATCCAACTGAAATTGTGTAGAGTCATATTCTGAAGATGGTTCAAAATTTTCTAATGTATTCAGAATTTGACTATCTTCACTAATCTCAGAAATGGTAAAGACAGGTTGTATAGTATCTTCATCATCAACCCACTCATTATCTCCTATTTCTGTAATTGCTTTCGCTGGAGGATACAGATTGAACTTGTTTGTTGAATTTCCATCAGAAATATACATATCCCCAGACCTACAACTTATGAAAGCATCAGCTGTGGCCAGCCAAGGTCTTCCTAAAATAAGAGGATGTCCTCCTAGATTGTTCTTGGGAGTTAAAATAATAAAATCAACTGGATATTCCCAAGAGTCTAGGGAGACTGGAATGTCTTCCAATACACCATTAGGTTTAATGCTTGATCTATCTGCAAGCTGCAGTAAAGTAGGTGTAAAGAGAAGGTTAGGAAGTTTTAACTGGTCCATGGTCTGTCTACTCATAATGTTGATAGCAGCCCCTAAATCAATCAAAGTATTTGGTATTTCTACCCCATTGATATGTGTTTTGACAATTGGACTACCGGGATCTACATATTTCTGCATGGTAATCTTTCCCATCATAATGTCTGCAATTTTTCCTACCAGGTGGATCCTTCTGGTATCTCTTGGTTTCCTTCCTGGTCTTTTAAGGCTCAACTCCTTTATTGTTTTTGCTAGAATGGGAATCTCTTTAATGGCTTGTAACAAGGGAATCTTGATACAGACATTCTTCAATTCATCTAGAAAATTATATTCAGGCAACCAAATTTGCTTTTCCACTCCTTTGTTGATTTGTAACCTTTCAGGAAAGGGAGGTGTGGATGAAGATGTAGGTTGCTCAACTATGGGAGTTGTGGGGGTTGATTCTTTTTCTTTTTCTTTTTGAGTGTTTGGGTTTTGAAGGGATGCTTCAGAACCCTTATTAGCTCTAAGAGATTCTTCCTCAGAAATGCTTGGTTGTTGAACATTTATAGAAGGTTGATCTAAGATTCTACCTGATCTGAGTTGTACTTCATTGAGAGGAACAATCATATAGGTAGGGAATGGTTGACCTTCCATCATGTAAGCATTTTGAGGGTTCCTATTATTGGGGTTTGGCAATGGCTGAGAAGGAAGTTGATTTGACTTTTGCTGGGATTGGAGCAAGAGTTGAGAATTTTGATTTTGTGGAGAAGGTTGTTGTTGTTGAGGGAATGGTAATGATAGTTGTTGACTTTGATTTGGAAGTTGTGGAGCTTGCTGATTCTGAAAAGATGGAGGATATTGATAGAATTGAGCAAATCTCCCATAAGGATTTTGCATGCTTTGCATCCATGATTGAAAAGGATTTTGAGGTTGAGGCCAAGGTTGTTGCCAAGGATTCCAATTTGGTTGGGGTTGAAAATTCATAGAGTTGTTAAACCCTTGATTTTGTTGCCCCTGCCAAGGTCTCCTTGCAACAAAACAGAGAGATTCAAGTGTATTTGGATCTTCTTGAAAGACTGCTTTGAGCCCAGGGATTGAAGGACAATCCTTGGTCTCATGGTTTTCTGAGCAAATTACACATGTTTCCACAACTTGTGCTTCCAAGGGACATTCCCTTAAAGCATGTTTCTTCCTACATTTCGGGCAAAAGATGGCCAAGGCCTCGACTTCTGCTTTCTGTTTATTGTGGATCTTAAGGGTGTCTAATTGTTTACTCAGACTCCCTAAGATGTCAGTTTTGAATTCATCAAGCATATTGCCGATCTCAGCCCTACTTACTGATCCAGTTGCAGATTTATTTGCTCTGAGGAGAGAAGGATCTCTAGGCCCTTTTTGAGTTTTTGATTTGCCCCTTGAGAGATGGACACATAATTCTGCTATATCAGAAAGTGGAAGCTGAGATATATCTCCCTTCCCCATCATATTCAAAAGATCTATCCATTCATCTCTAATGGCTTTTAGTAATAGGGCTTTCAAGGTCTCTTCATCCAAGTTACTCATTTTTGCTCTTTTCAAATTATACTGAAATCTTTCAATCAATTCCTCCAAATTCTCATCTTCTCTTTGTACCATTTTAAATACATCATCCTTGTGATTGGTGGGCATACAATAGTCCAGGTATCTATCCAAAAATGTCTGTTTCATATCATTCCAAGACCTAATGGATTGAGTGACTAACCCCATGAACCATTTCAAAGCTTGTCCTTTCAATGTGGAAGGGAACAATTTGAGTTTTTGAGTGTCATCCAAATAGTCATAAGTTCTACATACGACTTCAAACTCAAATAAGAATGTTTCAGGGTCCTCATTCGTTGATCCATGAAAGTTCGGGAGGACAGATGGTGAGATGTTCTTCATGGTGGCTCGGGAATCCTCATCAACTATAGGGAACCCGAATGAGTTATCCCCATCCCTATTTCCTCCAATATTACCTCTACCTCCTCCATTGTTTCCTCCTCCTCCTCTACCTCTACCTCTACCAAATCCAGGTGCTTCTTCCTCTGCCATGGTAGTTTCCCCAGAGACTTCAGAGTCTTCTGGTTCTTCTACTAAGGGTGTATGAGAAGGATTCCCTCCTTCTTCTTCAGGTATTTCTACTTCTTCAATTATAATTTGCCTCTCTGGAGAAAGAAGGAAAGGATCTCTTTCAGACTCGATGGAAGGTATGGGAGAGTTGACTCCTGCTTCTTGAATTCCGGGAACCCTAGGGCTAGGAGTGTCAGTTGGAGATAAGGGAGGTGTCTCTTGTCTATCCCTTGAAGTAGATGGACTTGTAAAAATCAAACTCTTGGCTCTAGCTAAAAACCTTCCCCTAGAATCTCTAGCTCTATGCATGTCATTTTTTTTATTTTTTCCTTCAAGTCAGGCTAATAATTCTTTTTCTGATCTTCCAGGTCACTCTAGGTGCAAGAAGAGAGCATACTTAAGAAACTATTAAACCAATAACTTTCTCTTTTCTGATCCTCCAGATCACTTTAGGTGCAAGAGGAGAGTATACTTTGAGAAGTTATCAATTTCCCTTTCTTGAAATTTTCTTAATTTTTTTTTTTAGAATTGGCTACCTAATTTTACTTCCCCGGCAACGGCGCCAAAATGTTTGGTCAATTTAGTGTTGTCTAAATTGCTATCATTAATTGTCAACCCGGGGCTCGTAAGCTGATGAAGTGAGATGTACAGTATGTACTTAAGTAACCTTTCCTAGTTCTTTTTGTCGTTTTTGGATGATGTTTGTGGTTGATTTAACTTCTTAAGATGGAGTGATGGATTTATAAACAAATGAGTGCGTGTGTGTGCATATGGTGGTTTCTAAATGCTTCTAGAACTTTTTAAAGAGAAAGCTTGAAAAGTGACTTGCAATGGAATTGAAACTTCAAATGAAAGCAAAGCATTAAACAAAGTGACTAATGGCACTAGTCCACTATCTATGCTGTTGATAAGAACAAAAATAGCATCTATGTTAACTCAATGGAAAGTGAAAAACACTACTTTAACTGCAAAACTTAAATGACAAATCATAACACTTCATTCTTTCTTAACACTCTGCCTCTAGCTGCAATTGTTCATGTGAAAAACAGTTAAGAAGGAATCAGTAATATGAGTCAAAAAGCTAATCAAACCAAGCTGCCACTCAATGATATTTTGGTCCAATAAAGGTTAGTCAATTATGATGAGAAGACCATCAAAAGGTTAGTAAGCAACTTGTCAAAAACTTGATAAATTAAACTAGCAATGAAACTAAGTAAGTAAGGTAAAATTCAGCAGCTAAGACAAGACAACTTCAAATACCATCAGTGATAAAAAGAAATAAAAACACACTATCCCGGGCTCCTAACACACCTGCATAAACAAACTGATCAATTCTGAAAAGTGCTGGAAATGTAAAGGCATGAAATCAAACTGTAAATTATTATACATGTTCAAAGAAATGAAAAACTGCAGAAATCAAACTATACATTATTGTACATGTGAAAATGAAAACAAAGAAAGGCAGGAAAATAAAGTTAAATGCTACTGTACATAGGTTATGGTAGATGGGGGCCCTCCATCCACTCATCCAGCTAAAGATCAGCTACGCAGAGATGAGCAGAAACAGTCTTCTTATATTAAATCAGCATGTCAAAATACAGTCAAAAAGTGCTGTAGAAACAGTCTTTAAAACAGAGTTTGATAACCAAAACAATTACAGCAATTACAATATCAAAAAGCTAATCTCTAAGCGTTGGCAAATGCTTTATTTATAGGCACAGAGACAAACTGTCCTCTGCGTAAACTAAGCAACTACAGTCTTAACTAATTAACTACGCAGCAACACGCAGGCAACTCCGTGCACGTTTGGAGGAAACAGTCATCATGGGGAGTAAATCTATGGTTAGATCCTGTCCCTTGCTGTCTTCGTGGCGTGGAGAAAGTGCCAGCTGTGGGCTGTGGTTCCGTGTCTCAGTTGCTCACGCAGAGTCGTGCCACCGTCTGGAACTTAACTGTTTGACCGTGGGTACTCCTGCGTTGACCGAGGGCATACGTGACTGATTTGGCCCAACCAATAGCATACGAACCATGTATACATCCATACCAACGTGCCCATGTGGCCCGTTCCTAGAGAAGACACGTGGAGTATAACAAACAACAAAAAGGCTGCGGAATCTCTGAACAGCTGCAGAATTGTTGAGTAGCTGCGGAATTGCAGAACAGCTGCGGAATTGCTGAACATGTACCAAAATTCTAAACAAACAGTCAATCATTAGCACAGTCAACAAATCATGTTAAAAAGACATATAATGCAATGAATTGAACAAGTTGATGGAGGAAATGATGTCAGAAGAGAGAAGTGAATAGGGAAAAGCTGTTGGGAGGACAGGTAAATGAGTGCAAGGTTGAGGCTCAACAAGTGCCCAATCAAGTCCCCTTAAAATAGGGGTTGTAGATAGTTGATGCTTGAGTTCATCAAATGCTTTCTGGCAAAGATCAGTCCACTTGAATTCAGCTTTTTTCATAAGTAACACAAACAAAGGAGAAGCTATTTTGGAAATTTTTTTGATAAATCTTCTGTAGTATCCTGCATGTCCTAAAAAACTTATCACATCAGTTTGTGTTCTAGGAATAGGAAGATTCTGAATTACCTGCATTTTGGATGGATCAACCTGAATTCCTTGAAATGAAATAAAGTGTCCAAGTACAATTCCTTCATTCATCATCATGTGACATTTTTCAGTACTTAAGGAAAGGTGAGCTTGTACACAGTGTTTAAGTACTTTTTCAAGGTTTTGTAATGCATCCTCAAAAGGCACACCATAAGGGGTAAAATCATCCATAAATATCTCCATAGAGTCATTAAGCATATAAGAAACGATTCCTATCACTACTCTTTGAAAGGTTTCTAGTGCATTACATAGTCTAAATGGGAGAACTCTATAGGCAAAAGTTCCCCAGGGACTAGAAAAAGTGGTCTTATATTGGTCTTGGGGTGCAATTTTTATTTGATTGTACCCACTAAAACCATCTAAAAAGGAGAAGAATTTCTTCCCTGACAAACTATCTAACACCTGATCAATGAATGGCAAGGGAAAGTGATCCTTTTGAGTGGCTTTGTTTAAGGCTCTATAATCTACACACACCCTCCATTTCCCGTTTTTCTTAGGTACTATTACCAATGGAGAAACCCATTCACTGTCAGATATGGGATATATAAACCCTGCATTAAGTAATTTTTGAAGTTCTTCTTTGACAATTTCCCTCAAATTGGGATTCATTCGTCGCTGGGGTTGACAAATTGGTCAGCAACCCTCCTTGATATAGATGCGATGAGTACATAATTCAGGAGAGATTCCCTTCATATCTGTATAATCCCATGCGAATGCTTCCTTATTTTCACAAAGTAACTTCATTAGTTGTTGTGTTTCAGCATCTTTCAAGTTGGGATTTATGTTCAATTCATTGCCAGGTTCAATTTCTACTATTATGCTATTAGAGGAGATGGTAGTTAATGTTTGAGGTAGATCTTCAAATTTAAGCTTTTCCTGGGTATCAGATTTCAAAATTGCAATTAACTAATTATGTGTTTCAGAAGTGACCGAGGAGGGTTCACAAATAAAATTATTAATTACTTCATCCTTAGTGGTATCTTTAAGGCTTAAAGATTGTCCGATAGTCAAAATAGGTTGAGTAGCATCATCATCATAGTCCAACCATACAGAATTATCATTATTAATCATGGGAGTGGCATGAGGGTAGAGAGTAAGATGCTTGGTTTCACATCCATTAGAAATTGTCATTGATCTAGATCTACAGCTGATAAAGGCATCGACGGTGGCCAACCAGGGCCATAATTAGAGGATGTCCCCCCAACTTTGTTTTAGTCTATAATACCACAAAGTCAGCTGGGTAATTCCAGGATTCAACTGAGATGATTAGGTCTTCAATGACTCCTTCCAGTTTGATTGTAGAACAGTTAGCTAACTCTAGAATGGTTGGTGTCTCTCTGATCACATTCTTTAGCTATAACAGTTGTGAAGTTTCAAGAGTCATAATATTTATAGCAGCACCTAAATCTACCAGAACTCGTGAAATGATAGTTTTTCCAATTTGTACTGTAACAGTAGGATGGCTGGGATCACCATATTTAACAGGAGGAGCTTTACCGGACATTAAGGCTGATAGATCACCCATAACATGAACTGTAAGGGGATCTTTAGCTTTCCTACTGGGTTTCTTAATACAAATATCTCTCATAGTTCTGGCATAAATTGGTACATCTCTTAGTGCTTGTAAAAGTGGAATTTTAACATAAAGATTCTGTAATTCCCCCAAAAGATTGAAAGTAGGTGGCTCAGGCATTTTAGTCAAAGCTAAGCCCTCGGGGAATGGTGGCTCTACTGTTTCAGCACCCTTATTAGAGGGTGGCTATACTTCCTAACGTGAATTATTTTTCTCTGTCTCTTCTTTATCAGAATCAGAAGACGTAGTATCATCAATAATGGGTTCGGATATTTTCCCATATCGTAAATGAATATCATTACACTGTGCAGGGAAAAAAAAAACTATAGGCTAGTTCTGAATATCAATAACTTGCACAACTTTATTATTGGGGTTAGGGTTTGGTTGTATAGGTAGCTGGGGTCTCATCGTTTGACTATTTGGTGAAGCGCCTGATTGTAGAGGGAGTGGTGTTGAAACTGAGGAAATTGATTTGGAAATGGGAGTTGTTGACCCCTCCAGTTTGGATTCCATTGATTAAAGTAAGATTGTTGTTGTGGAGGCCAAGGAGTCCACATTGCTGGGTCTACAAAGGGAGGGTTAGTTTGTTGCATGGGTGGGTATTCATTTGATTCAAGGGCGGGTATTGCATCTGGTTAAAGGGAGGGTAATTTGCTTGATTAAAAGAAGGATAATTGTTCCAATGATTAGAAAATGGCATATTAGAGTTCATACCTTGTCCTCGTGATTGCCATTGCCTTCTCTGTGTCAGCAGATAGACTGATTCAACTTCTTCTTCAGTTGGTTGCAATGCTGCTTTTCTTCCTGGTAAAGAAGGGCATTGTTGTGTTTCATGATCCCTCTCACAAAGGGTGCAAATTGGCACTTTTTCCAATGGGCATTCCCTTAGTGGGTGTTTATCGCTGCATTTGGAACAAAAGATAGCCAAAGTAGCTTCTGCTTCTACTTGTTTCTTCTTAACCTGCAAGGTGTCAATCTGTGAAGCAAAAGAACTTAACATTTCAGTTTTAAATTCCTCAAGTAAATTACCTATTTCAGCTCTTGTTGCTCCTCCACTAGCTGATTTTTGAACTCTTGAATATGTATTATCCTTGCTATTTGATGTATTCCTTGCAGCTCCTCTTGAACATCTTTTGCAGAGGTTAACAATTTCATCATATGTTCTTTAGATATGTCCCCTTTACCAATTATATTTAACATGTCTAGACAATCATCCCTCACCCCTTTCAATAATATTGTTTTAAGAATATCTTTACTTACATCGGGATGATTGGATCTCTGCAGATTATATTGTAGCCTTTCCACAAAGTCCTCCAGATTTTCGTCCTCCTTTTGTACCATCTTAAATAGTTCCTCCCTTTTTTCTCTCATTTGGCAGTAGTCCTGATATTTGAGCGGAAACTTTTGTTTCATCTGTTCCCATGTTGTGATTACATGGCCTCCCAAACTCATGAACCACCTTAGTGCATTTCCTTTTAGTGTTGCTGGAAACAGCTTCAGTTTTTGAGCATTAGTAACATAATCATAGCTTCTGCATAATATATCAAACTCGAAAAGAAACTCATCAGGGTCTTCAGAAGATAAACCATGGAAGTTAGGTAAGGATGAAAGTGGGATATTCTTCATGGGAGTTGCTTCTCTGGGAATATCACCAATAAGAAATCCCAAGGTAGAGAGAGAATTCTCATCTCTTCCTTCAGGTTCTACCTGTCCTCCACCAAAGAATCCTTCATTGTTCTCTTCCATTGGTTATTCTCCTACTACACTCGCTCTATCTTCAATGTTTTCTGTTGTCTCCTCAACATCTTCGATTGGTCCCTCAATGTCCTCGACTGGTTCCTCAATGTCTTCGACTGGTTCCTCAACCTTTTCAGGGCCCACAACTTCCTTTGTTGCATAGTTTGTTTGAAGGGAGAGCTGAGGCTTTGGCTTTCGAGAGCTTAGCCTCTAAGAAGTTTGAGCCTTTGATATGATATCATCAATAAAGGTCTTTCTTCCTCCTCCTTTTCCCTTGCCACCTGTATGGTTAGTTTTCTTGCGTGCTCTCATGCATTCTGCATATCTAAAAGAAAAACATTAATGCTTTTGAAATCTATAATTGCCTTCCCTGGCAACGGCGCAAAAATGTTGGTCACTTTAATTGCTTAGTAATTTAAACAACCAAGTGCTACATGAATTGTCAACCCAAGGAAGTCTGTTTAGTTCAAAGGCAATCACACACTATATATGCTCAATCCCAAAAGCAATGAAAAGTTGTAGTATCAATTACTCTAATCACACCTTGCTTTAAACAAACTAAATTTCTACTTTGAGTTACAACAGGAACAATCTCTCTATTGCAAACAATGATCAAAAGAATCCTGGATTACATTAAAAAGAACAATCGAGGAAAGGAAATCAATCTGCAAAGGAAAAGACTAGTTGTGCTCTAACAGAGAATAGGACCCTATTCCTCAAGCAGGAATCTTCAGCATCTATTTCTGATTACCATGCCTCACAAACTCACTCTGGAAAACCAATTAAAATAATCAGTGATCACCTATGAATGAATTTATGGAAATAATGCAATAACCAAGTAGAAACAGAGTTTCAGCAATAAATACAGAGTTTCAGTAATGCATAAGTAAATTCAGCAAATAGAGTTTAACAAGGTATGAATGCAAAATAATACTTAACACACTATAGGAATTAATGGGTGAATATTGTGATGGAGGTGGGCCCTTTCCTTCTCACAAGATTCCCCAGAAAATGGAACTAAGAAGAACTACTTAGAATAATATTTTATTCATCTGTCAAAGTATCATATTAAAAAAATATCCAAGTCCCTTTACTCCCAGCTAGACCTTCCCGTAGTCTGTCTATCCCTCTAATGTTGACGTCTCCTCTTTTTAAAGAGGAGACATCTATTACAATTGATTACATTATAAATCCTATCTTTGACCTGATATGCTAAAATAGGATAACCGATTCTTCCATTAACAAAATGCTGTTACAATGGTTGTGACAATGCCGACTTTGGAATATAGTTGTTATGGCCAGTGTAATAGTTCCTTCGATGATCTCTTCCTGTTTCTGTAGAATCTAAAATGAAAATCACGGGCTATTTCAGCAACGGTATTTGCGCACTGTTCTAATTGTTTCAGTAATGTAGACCACAATGATAAATCTGCAGTCTTCAAACTGTTTTAGCAACTATCCGATCAACGATTAATTATGAAGGTAATGTAAAATTATATGTAAAACAAATCAAACATATAGTAATGAGAAGAAATGTTATATACCTTTGGAAAATGGATTAAAGTAATAACATGGGCTTTAATTATGGATTGAAAAAGGATGGAATGATAGAAAAATATATGAGCAAAAAGGGGCAATGTAGGGTCATAACACACATGAGAGAAGAAGAAGAAACACATAAAGCATGAGAAGAAGACAACAAGACTTGATAACAGAGTTCATCCAACTTGGACTATGTCTCCGGGCCTTGCTCGATCAATGGGGAGGCCTTCATTCATTAAATGGCATGTAAAAAGAAGAATACAATCATCAGTTACACAAAAGGAGTCTTATATCTCCATTCTGGAAAATGGCTGCAAAATGCAGAAGTCAGATGGAGAAATGGATGGCACCATTGTGTTCGTGGTGTCGAGAAGGGATGAAACCATATAAAATTTGTCAATTTTTGACAAAATGCACTTTCGCCCCTCCTGCAAGCTTCTGCCTCGAAACTGTGTGCAAATTCCTCTCTATCCTGCACTTTTCTACGTGCATTGTGATTTATAACATTCTCTTATGACAAGGATGCTTAAATTAAGAGTCTGGTTGTTTAGAATAGAAGCCATTTGAACGAAAGGTTTGGCGGGCACAACCAAACCCTGAAAATAGCCTTTTTTCGCTTAAACAGACAATACACGAAAACATTGAAAATTCTGACTGAAAGCTATAAAGGCAGACTTCAAATTTTATCAAATCTACCTTATTTTCTTGTCGGGTTCATGCTTATCACAAATCGCAATGGACCTGGGGTCTTTCCTTTGACTGTGCCGATCGCCGATATGCCGATTCACCAATCTCACCGATCGCCGATATCGCTGATCGCCGATCGCGAATATCACCGATATGATCATGACCATTGATCTGTTTTCCAATCCGACGGCTGAGATTGCACGTCGCTATCGGCATATCGCATCGACATATTGTTGGGCAGCGGAGCACCCATAGTGAGTTTTTTGTGGTTTAAAGCCCGAGTTTTGGTCCATGTAATATAAAGACCCCGCGAAATGCAGGCGTAGAGTAGAGGAGTCTAGGGTAGTCCACCCTAAAATATTGTAAATTTGATATAGAGTGTGTCAGCCTACCCATGGTTTGTGGACCATGGGATTTTATATATAGAGTGAGGCCCTAAGGGTAGAGGGAGGAAGAAATTCTTATGAAATTCTTAGGCAATGAAATAGCTCTGGTATGTAAGTCCGAGTCTTGGGATATAGTAGAGGGTAGATGCTCTGCAACTGAGTGCACAGAGGCTTAGTAGAGTCTGCAGTTGAGTGCGAGGACCCCTGTAGCTGTGTGCACAGGAAGGAGTCGAGTCTGTATTGGGTCAAGCTTTGAAGATATTAATAATAAAGATTAGTTGATTGTTATATCGTGCCTCTGATTTATAGATCTGCACTTGAATGATATATGTTGATGATATTTTATTCTTTATCTGCGCGCAATTATATGTATGTCTATAATTAAGGATTGTCTTAGTAATTAACGAACAAACCTTAACTGAGGAGGAACAGGGTAATAAACCTAGATTGTACTGTGGTTAAGGCTGCGCGGTTCCACAGAACACCAAAACCTGTTGAGTATGCGTAATCCAGTAAGTGCGAAGGCTAGATCGAGCACCGATCTTCCACATCAAGATATCCCTAGGGTGCAGAAACCTGGTTCCAACACCCTCCCATACTACCTTCGGTGAGACTTCAATCTGCACTTTACGGACCGTTTCCGAAAGGGCCAATAGTGTCGGGATTTGCTTGGCTAAACTCACTGCTAAACCTGGTTCAAGCCCCAAGTAGCCAACAAATGGTTCCGTTGCTGGGACCGAGATCTGCCTAAGGGATGTCTGATGTCAGATCACTGGAATCCCATGAAGAAGGAAATTGAAGAGTGGTTGGATCAGAAGATTCACGAGTTCACGACACAAGAAAACACAACTCTGCAACTATCAGAGAATAGGTGGTTGGATCGCTACGTATATATGGAAATCCATGAGATTTTCTTTGCATCCTTTCTGACAGAACTGTATGATTGGATCGCGAGATTAGCTGATAGTCAAGGAAGGTACAAGATCAACCAACCAATAGTGTGGACTCCAGAGTTGGTGTGTAGATTAGAATCACCATAGGACAAGATCGCGAGGGCTATGGATGACTGGCTCGACCAAATAGTAGGAGGATTCATCACTGACTTCGTGATTGACACAACTGTGAGTTACAATGAGGTAGAGCGAAAATTTCTCAAGGCACCACGAGGTAAGTACATTAAATCATTGAATACCTAGATTAAGATGTTGTTATGTGAAAAGAGGGTTATGTGAATACATTGATGTTTGGGACAACGCAGAGTGGAAAGATCTACAAAAGCAGCGAGGAATTAGAAAACAATCTTCTGATTTCATCGTTGCGAGAAAGCGAGGAAGAGCTCACTTGGTTCTCTCCGAGAAGTGTGGTCTGGTTCATAAAGTAGCATATTTCATAGTTACGACCCCCATCCACGCCACCCCCCGTTTCACCTCCCTCACCTCCATCTACACCCACTCCACTTCCACGAACCTCGTAGTTCACCATGGCGGACGCGGTCAAGTTACCTGTATTCAGAGGAGTAGGAAATGAGGACCCAGATCAGTTCTGGTTCATGGTAAGAGTAGTGTGGGAAGCACAAGGGGTCACTGATGATAACATTAAGAAGGCTACATTGGTGAGCACGCTGCAGGATTGTGCCTTGACATGGTATATCAAGCACTTTGGTAATCACCCAAACGTAGGGATAGCAGAGGTCCAGAATGCGTTGAACAGAGAATTTAGCCAGCCGAAATCTGAGACGTAGTGGATCATTGGGTTCAAAGAGATCGCGATGCTCCTGGGTGAGACCCCCTGGGATATATATTAGCGACTGAAGAGTACGATCTGCGAGGCTCATATGACGCTCATAGATGCACATTAGCATGCATGGTTTAAGGCATCCCTGACATCGCACCTGAGGATGGCGCTGTCACAACAGAAGCTTTCAACCCAGGCAGAAGCATTATAAATGGAAATGAGGTTACATGAAACTCCAATACAAGTTCTTGGGTTGGGAGTTCAACAAATCCATGCGTAACTCTTGGAGATGCAGAGTTTGAAGCAGGATAGGGCACCATGGACATAAGTGCGCGAAGAGGTATGGTGCATAAAATGTAAAGGCTAGGGCCATGACAAGGATCATTGTCCCATATTTGCGAACTATTTGGCAGGATGCGGGCCAATGCCATTAAGACCTGAAGCCCAGGTAGGACCAAGTGCGACCCTCGTGTTATGGTGCGCGACTTGCGGGGTGGGAGGAAAACACACAAAAGACAATTGTCACTTGCTGCAGAAGTATACCCAGACCCCACAACAACTATTTTGTAAGTTCTGTAGTTTGGTAGGACATGGCGAGCACACTTGTCGTAGCTACGAGCTAATGATGGATTAGACTCAGGCCTATGGAATGCAAAAAGAAACGAGAGGCCTCGACCCAGCTGTAGGGATGGCTCATGTAGGATTTCAGGGCCGAGGTCGAGGATGAGGAGGAATGGGACCCGAAAGGGGATGCAGATAGTTGATTTGTTACAATTGCGGAGGACCAAGGCACTACGTCTATGATTGCACCAATCCAATGAGGATATCTTGTTCATATTGCGAGAAGTTTGATCATGAAATGATAGATTTTCCTACATTGATCACACAAATGCATGAGAAAGGGGTCTTCCAATCTCCTCCGGCTCAGAATATCTAGATGATGAAATCTAAACCCCGTGATGAAGATCCCAACCTCAACATGATGCTCAGAAGTGGCGTGACCACAGGGGAAGATAAGGGGAAGCAGCCTGAGGAAGATTCATGGGCTCGTAAGGCTCCTGCAAATGAGCCAAAGTTTCATTTGGAACGCGCAAAGGAGACATTTATGGAAGCCAAGAAGAGCTTCATGGAAGTCTCCACCTCAGGTAGTAAGAACCGCCCAGAACCGGGGCCAAATCCCTCCATGCTTACTGCCTTTCTGGAGACTTGCATGAAGCTATTACGTGAGAATAAGGCAATTAAAGGACTACAAGAGTTAATCACTCGGTGCACGGGGTTAGGAGAGCCGCGCGTAGTGCGGAAACTAGGGAAGCATGCATTGTGCACGGGGAGGTAGATGAGACTGACGACGCAGATTGGTGAATACGAAATGGATCAGGTTATCCTGGATCTGGGATCGGACATGAATGTGTTACCTAAGCAGACCTGGGAACGCATGGGCAGGCCCGCACTATAGTGGTCCCCTATTCAATTGCGAATGGCGAACCAACCAAAGATCGTGCCCATGGGAAGGTTGCAAGGAGTAACAGTTGATATCGAAGGCGTGAGCACACAGATGGACTTTGAAGTAATAGAAATTTTTGATGATAGAAATCCTTATCCCGCGTTGTTAGGAATCGAATGGGTGACGGATATGAAAGGAGTCATCAATCTGAAAAAGAGGAAAATGATATTCGAGAAAAGTCACTACGCATGGTAGTCCTATTAGACCCATCCAAAGGGGCGTGCTACACTAAACTAGTGTGTGGCAATGAAAGCAACGATGAGTTGGATTGTATTTACCAGATAACTGTGCAAGATCAGGATTGGGTGAATCTGACCACGGATGGCAAAATCTCGTGGGAGCGAGACAACTCCTGCACTTCGGATTCAGACAAGGAAGTAGAACACTGGCAGAACCAGTTACACAAGGTGACAATGATAAATTGCAATCTGATGATTAGATCACTTCGTCGCATGACAATAGAAGCAAGTGGATGACCAACATAGGAGGACGTGACAGTGGCAGAGGAACTCCTAGACAAAGTTAAAAAGCGTAGTACCAAAATAGCAGCAGTACATGTGCTAAAAGAAATACTATGCGTGACACCTATACACAGATGGATTACACGTCTAAAGACCATGATAAGTTGGCACGGGGGTAAAAGGCATATGCAAGAATGGGTGGGAAGCTCCTAGTGTCAAACAAAAATCAGGCGGCTAAAACAGAGAAGGTTGCGCGTTCCCCTGTATCAGCGAATGTGGAATGTGCCATCTACAGCCAGACTAAGGATCAACACTAGGATCTAGATGCAGCAGTAGAAACAATGACGCATACCACAAAAATGTCGCGTAGAAGCATTCTGAAGGGTATGCGTGATCCCGAATAAGGTTCACCAGGCCAGCTGGACTGCTTGGGACTGGTGCATATGAGCGCGGAGACGATCCTAAAGACGATGGGCAGAGTCGAGGCCATAGGGTTGCAAGGATGGAATCCTCACATAATGGGAATGATTCGTAGGAACCAGGGCAAAGGAATTATGCAGCCACACCAGAGCAACCTTATGCAGATTCGGAAATCCATTCGGCAAGGGTACTTGAAAATCCGCGAACTCGAAGAAGATCGAGTGCAACTGAGGATGAAAAGCATAATCCTCGACGAAGAAATCACCAAACTAGAAACTGAAATCACACAGACAGTCTGCGCAGAGAAACTAAGCTTGACTGAATAATAGGTAGGCAGCCATGCTACTACACTGGTGGCTCCACTACTAGGGCTGTGGCCGCACCTCACTAGACAAAGGAACCAAGGGAGTGCACCGTATAAAGATGAACGCGAAGCACTGATGGACATGAGGTTCGATGCGAGGTACCTAGGGATTAGACTGGAAGGTGCAGGGAAGTCGTGCGCGGGTGGGGTAACCACCTGACTATTTGTAGAAAGCATAGTCTCAATGCTCCAAGCAGTTGAAAGAGAGCACGAGACTATAAAAGAGTCTATATGGAAGCAGTGCGATAGGAGGACTGCGTGTGGGGTCGTTGGTCCCAAGGGTCGCACCTGCGTATGAGAGGCCACACTGTCATGCGGGTAGACTGGGAAGTGACCGTTGGGGTCACTATTCATGATAAGACATCCCATTTAAGGCAACAAGGAGTGGGAAATGGGCAATTAAGCTACGGGGTCAGAACTAGATTTCAAACAATCTACCGCCTAGATTGCATTAATGAGCCAAGGGAGGAGGGAAAAGTCGAATTTGAATTCTGGCAGGCCTATAAATCACCAAGTATCATCCACTACACAACCCTTGGCATCTTGAGAATTCAGTTATTGCGCTACCCACTGTGTATGGATTTCACGGCTTTAAAGGCCCTACAAGAAAGTTTAGTGTTTGAAGCCTTGCCGATAGAAATGCAGGACCTTCTGAAAAGAGCGATGTCAACAACTGAGGAAGCTGCACCAAGCCTGATGTCACTAGTGGGAGATGAACCGGAAATTCCAAAATCACCTCGAACACCGAGGCCTAAAAAGGATCCATAGGGAGCAGGACCGTTCTGCATGTCTCCGCGGAACCCGCAATTTGGTAAGTTGTCTTTGGAGGAAAAGGGAAAAACAGTTAATATTGAGAGTGATGACGAGAAAGAGGATCTCCATGCATTCATAGAGGAGATGGAACCAGAGGTCGAAATGGAGCTAGTACGTGCTGCAGCCAAGATGCCCAAGTATGTCCCTTCGCGTAAGGGGAGGGTAAAGGTACCTAAGGATTTGGATACTGTTAAAAGCTCAATCTAGACCCCATTCCTCCTAGAGGGAATTCTATTTGAAGGATTGAACTTTGGCCACATACCCTCGATGAAGTTTGAAGACTGGGACCTCGCAGATAGCGAAAAGTTCCCTCATTTGGAAACTAGCCAGATAATGAAACAAAGCAAGGAGGGGGCCATTATAGCATTGTAGCCACGAAAATGGTTGTGCGGGGTGGAGGAGGCTGGGCTACTCCACCTCCTATGGATTCCAAAATTTCATCGTGCCCCAATCACCATATTTGTCATCAGGCAGCTACTCTGCCTGGTGCACGATGGGTACTTGTGGTTAGAAGATCCCATTCCCATAACGATGAAACTTATTCATAGGATCTCTCGGCTTCCTTGTACAGGAAGGGACCCCGCGGAAATCACTAGTACAAGTCGAGACTTGGTGCTTGCAGAGGCCATGAAAAGAAAATATAAGTTGGAGAAAAAGTAGAGGGGTTACGTGATCACTAGCATTCCAGACAAAGTGGTCCGGGTCGCTACCTAGTTGCTGGCAGGAAGAGTGATGCGGAAATGTCATGGCAACGAGGTACCAACAAGGGTCATCGCGCTGGCCGAAAAATGCGCATAAGGAGTACAATTCAATTGGGAATAGTTCCTCTGTGAGGAGTTCCTAACGAACTGCAGGGAGGCCCAGGAGTAGGGTAAGACATTCCACTACACGTGGCTACTCTTATCCATCCTTTTGGTTGCAGGGGAAATGTCGGAGGATAGTTAGTTTCCTCCCCTTGACTAGGATTTGCCGGAGGTAGCCAAATATGCGTCACTATGGGCGACAAAGGACATGATGTGAATCCGTGAAACCAATATTTTCTGGATACTGATGGACGCAAGCATATGAATGTGGATCAACAAATGGTCATGCATCTCCTCTACAGTATACGACAGTTTGCGGAGCTTTGTAGATTTCAAAGTAGATATGCATAATGTGTACATCAGGGCGCGAAAGGATCGCAGCAGAAATGGATCACCCTCCCCTTCATCGCAATTGATGACACTGTGTTCATGGTGCTCGACTCCTGGCCACCTGAATGGCGTGCACCGTCTCTGACAGAACGCGATGAGATAGTGGTCTAGAGACAGAAGGATGCTGCTCAACTACTGGCACAACAGAGGCGGGACGAACAGCCCGCCGAGGAGGTGAGGGTCTCCTGCGAGGCAGAAACGGTCACCATGGAGCAGACCAAGGTCACAGAAAAAACTGGAGCAGCACCAGTGACTAGGGCCACCACAGTGCAAGAGGGAACAGGTCCATACTAGCCCGCGGGATAGGGGACAAGTGACACAACAGCAGGCACCTCATCAGCACAACTAATTTGGATGCACGGTACAGAACGGGCAGGGCCCCAATAAAGACCAAGGCTTCTAAGCTAGATGGGGAACCCATTACATTGATCGAGGGTGATTGTTGAAAATGCAACAAGATGATGGAGCTTATTGAAAAGAAGTCGCCTTCACTAAGTGGGCCCGCAGGCTATTTTTGGCGCAAAGTCTATTTTTAGACATATGGATCATGGTCTATGAGTTGCAGGATGCTATTTATGGATAATTGGTCATGTTGGTAAAAATAGATGGACCTCTATTTTTAGACATATGGGCTGAGTCTATTTTTAGACTGCCAGTCAAAAAATAGAACAGTCGAATATTATTAGCTCTTAATAATATTTGGACTATAAACATTATCTTATCCTCTTGTAGCACTTTAGTTCAAGCTACGGATGTGGCACATGCAACTTCCAGAGGGAAATACGCTTTTCCTATGGCTTAGTTGAGCTATTGCATGATGGACTTTAGTTAGAACTCAAGTGATTGAGTTTGGTGGAGTTGATTGAGGAGTTGATGGAGTTGTGTTCAGTTTGACTTAGTTGAACTAGTTGTATTTAGTCTAACTGCCAAATACACTAGTGATGAGTGATGTGAATTAATTATTAACTAATTCACTAATTATTAACTCATAAATCAACTAAAGAATACAACAGTTAACTCAGTGCATGGACAGTTCAATGGAGACAAGTGTTAGAGGTGGGTAAAAGGGTGAGACTACTATCAGTTGTGACTATAGCTGTGCATGAGATTTGAACAATCATTGATTGAGATTGCCAATGAGGATTGCGCAGTACAAGCAAAAGGGAATTCAAACTTGGATCTAATATTCTCAACTTGGATTGCGCAGTAGAGGCAGGCAAAACAGTGGAGGAGATTTGAACCCGTGACTTGTTCAGATCTGAGCTAGTTTGTGTGTAGCATGTGGAGATAGTACTGAGTACTTGTGAGAAGTATTGTACTATGTATTGTTACATGTTATCTATCATTATAATATACAGATAGTTTGGGGTTTTCAGCTGTATGCTTTCCCCATTACATACTGTGTTGATATGTGTGATTGATGTTTCAATGTGCGCATGCGATTGTTTTTTTTAATTCCGCAAATTGATGATCAATGGTAGAGGAGGTTATGTATTATGCATGCATTCCACAAATAGTGTATAATCAGGATAATATCTGTGAATAAGTTTTATATTATTCAAATTTCTACGCGGTATCAGAGCGAGGTTGATCATCAAATCTATTATTCAGAAAGTGATTACATTTTATTTCTTCAGGCAGAGTCTATAATCGGGCCAGGTAGCCTCTGGATTCATCCTTCTTTTGGAAGGTGAGATATATGGTAAATGCCCATATAGTAAATCTCTGTACGAGAAATACTTTGTTCTCACGAATTTTAGATCAGAAGCGGTTGAGTTTTGATTTGGTGCTATTCGAATTTGCAGCAGTGTTTTCTTGGTGTCGAAGTTGAAATGTTTTTCAATGGATTGCGATTGGAGTATGCCCTTGAAGGCAACTCGAATTATATTGCATGGAAAGACAGGATGGAGGTGGTGTTAGATGACAATGGGTTGAAGGAGTTCATAGATGCTGAGGTCCCAAAGCCTACTGATGCTACTCAAGTTGAGGCTTGGCAAAAGAAGACAGCGAAGTGTCGAAGGATTCTGTTGGAGGGCGTGAAGGATCACATTGTATCCAGCCTACATGGAAAGGCTTCTCCATACTTGATGTGGAAAGTGTTGATAGATTTATTCCAAAGCAAGAGCGGCCAGAGGAAGTTGGCGCTCAAGGATAAACTCAGAAACATTAAGTGTGAGAAAGGAGACAATATGCCCAAGTATCTCACGAAGTTCACCCGATGCTGGGATGAGCTAGGAAGTTTGGGGGTGACTTTCGATGATGAGGACTTGGTGAGCTTGGTTCTCCTTGGTCTTCCGAAGAGTTTGCATTCCTATAAGGACTCTGTCAATGGTCGGGAAAAAATGCCAGGATGGGAGAGACTTTGGTCTGATCTTGTGCAAGAGGAGATCAGGTGAAATACCAGGGACGGATCTTCATCAAAGGCATCTGATGAAGAAAATTGTGCTTTGGCTACCAAAGAAAAGAAGGGGAAGAACAAGAAAGCTTCTCATTCTAGTGCGAAAGGCAAGAAGCAGGACATGTCCAAGGTGAAGTGCTTTCACTATCACTATCATAGACATTATGCCACAAATTGTCCGCAGAAGAAGAAAAATAAGCAAGCTGCTGGATCTGCAGTGGGAGAGGCCTTAGCCTCGCAGTTTGAGCTGGATTTTTCGCTGATCACATGCTTGGTATCAAGTGTGATGGGATCGGTATGGTTCTTGGACAGTGGTGCGTCTTTTCACATGACATGGGATCAAGATTTGTTTTCTGATTTGGATGAGAAAGATCTTGGAGTGCACATCGAGATGGGCGATGATGGTAGATATAGTGCGACCGATATCAATACTATTTCCTTTGAGAGGGAGTCTGGTAAACCCTTCGTATTGAAGGAAGTGATGCATGTTCCAGGATTGAAGAAGAATCTTATCTCTGTGGAGATGTTAGAAGACAAGGGATATGATGTTGTCTTCAGCGAGGGAAAGGCTTTCCTGCGCAGTAAGACAACTGGAGAAACCTAGAAGATAAGGGTTCAAGTCAAGAACCTTTATCAATTGCATGTAGATGGTTACGCAGCAATGGCATGCAAGGTAAAATTATTGGTGAGCCGGGATGATGGCGAGCTGTGGCACTGGAGATTGGGCCACCTTCACCATGGAGCCTTGATGATATTGCAGCAGATTTCTACTGGGCTTCCTAAAGGCACTCTTGTGTAGTCAGATCAGTGCAAGGGGTGTACTTTGGGAAAATTTGTGAAAGCCACCTTTCACGAGAAGGATAGTCGCACCACAATGATCCTTGAGAGGATTCACACAGACGTGTGTGGACCTTTCTCAGTAGCTTCGACAATAAAGCACAAATACTATGTGATCTTTGTTGATGATTTCTCTCGAAAGTGCTGGATCTTCTTCATGCAGAAGAAGAGCGAGACATACTCAAAGTTCCGTGAGTTCAAAGCACTGGTAGAGAAGGAATCGGGGAAGAAGGTGAAGGCTATTAGGAGCGATAATGGTGGTAAATTCATCTCTGGTGAGTTCAAGGACTTCTGCAGCGCAGAAGGGATTCGAAGAGAGCTCATAGCTCCCCATAACCCACAGCAGAACGGGGTTTCTGAGCGGAAGAACAGAACGATCGTGGGTGCTGCACGGGCAATGTTGCATGATCAGGGCCTACCCCTTCACTTGTGGGCAGAGGCATGCAATAGTGAAGTATATGTGCAGAACCATTGTCCTCACAAGATACTTGGCATGAGTACACCCGAGGAGGCTTATTCTGGTAAGAGGCTTGATATTTCCCATTTGAGGATTTTTGGTTCTCCTGTTTACATGCATGTGACGAAGGATGCCAAGAAGAGGTTGGAGCTAACCACAGAGGTTGGGATATTTTTGGGGTACACTGATATGCCCAACAACTATCGTGTGTATTTGCCAGATAGTCGCAAGACTGTTGTGCGACGGGATATCAAATTTTAGGAGGAGAAAGCCATGAAGTGTTCGCTTGAGAGGGAGCCATACTTGCATGCAGATGAGGAGCTATTAGTTCCTAAGGATGAGCTTTAGGATGTGGATCAGCCACAAGATGATGTTCATGGAGTGGAAGAGGCCACTCATGTAGCGCCAACCATCAGAGGGAAAAAGCGCACTACAGAAGCTGAGCGATTGGCTCAAGATGCAGAGAAGGTTGTAGGACCACCTATAGCACAACACAGATAGAGGAAGTCACCTGATCAGTACACTGGATACATGGCTCTTGTGAGAAAATGTGTCATGACTGAGCCATCCTCTTTCGAGGAAGTTGTGGAGGATCCCGCATGGGTAGATGCCATGGTGGAAGAGTATGATTCGATTGTCAGAAACAGTGCATGGGAGATTGTCCCAAGACCGGAGGGGAAATCAGTGGTGGGTTTGAGATGGATCTACAAAGTGAAGTAGGTAGCTGATGGGAGTGTGGAGAAGTACAAGGCAAGATTTTTTGCCTGAGGCTTCTCATAGATAGAGGGGATCGATTATGAGAAGACCTTTGCACCTGTCACAAGGTATTCTTCCATAAGGACGATTCTTGCTCTCTCAGCGCAGATGGGGTGGCACATCCATCAGATGGATGTGAAGACTGTGTTCCTCAATGGAGTCTTGAGGAGGAGGTGTACATAGAGCAGCCCGAAGGTTTCAAGATCTTCAGCAGCGAGTTGTATGTGTGCAGGCTCAAGAGAGCACTGTATGGGTTGAAACAAGCACCTCGTGCTTGGTACACATGGGTAGACAGTTATTTCACCGGACTTGGATTCTCCAAGAGTGAGGCAGATCCTAACCTATACCAGATTGTGGTGGAGGGTAAGTTGCTGATCATTGTACTTTATGTAGGCGATTTGATTTTGACGGGAGATGAGCTGTTAATACTTTCATGCAAGGAGGATCTTTCTAGAGAGTTTGAGATGAAGGGCTTGGGCCTCCTTCATTATTTCCTGGGATTGGAAATTTGGAAGTGCAGTGATGGACTATTTGTTTCTCACGGTAAGTATGCTCGGGAGATACCGGAGAAGTTCAACATGCATGGTTGCAAGCCTGTTGATACTCCTCTTCCTGGAGGTTGGAGGAAGGAGGATGCTACTTCAACGGAGGTAGTGGATGCCACTGTTTATCAACAGTTGGTGGGGTCGCTTATGTATCTGGTCAATAGATGACCCGATATATTCTATGCTATTAACCAGCTTTCACAAGCTATGGTTAAGCCAACCAAGCTCTTCTGGAAGGCAGGCAAGCATGTATTGCATTATCTCAGAGGCACATCGGAATATGGATTGTGGTACAGACAGGAGGATGAGGTGAAGCTATGTGGCTTCACGGATGCAGATTGGGCAGGGAGCCCAATAGATAGAAAGATAACATCTGGAGGGATCTTCGGTATCGGTTCGACAACAGTTTCTTGGTACAGCAGGAAGCAGAGATTCGTGGCACTCAGTTCAACAGAGGCCGAGTATATGGCAACAAGTTTGGCTGTATGCAAGGCTATATGGATGAGGAAGATCCTGGTCGGGTTGTTCGGGTCACACTTGGAGCCTACTGTGATTTATTGTGATAACCAGAGTTGCATTAAACTCTCGGATAATCCAGTATTTCATGATAGATCCAAGCAAATCGACATCAGGTACCATCATATCAGAGATTGTGTGCAGCGAAGAATCATGTTACTTTCATGTATTCCCACGGAGGATCAGGATGTTGATATCTTGACGAAGGCACTCACCAGGAGAAAATTCAAATACCACAGAGGCAGGATAGGGGTTGCAGATAATCCATATATTGTTTAGAGGGAGTGTTGAAAATGCAACAAGATGATGGAGCTTAGTGAAAATAAGTCGCCTTCACTAAGTGGGCCCGCAGGCTATTTTTGGCGCAAAATCTATTTTTAGACTATGTCTATTTTTAGACATATGGATCATGGTCTATGAGTTGCAGGATGTTATTTATGGATGATTGGTCATGTTGGTAAAAATAGATGGACCTCTATTTTTAGACATATGGGTGGAGTCTATTTTTAGACTGCCAGTGAAAAAATAGAACAGTCGAATATTATTAGCTCTTAATAATATTTGGACTATAAACATTATCTTATCCTCTTGCAACACTTCAGTTCAAGCTACGGATGTGGCACATGCAACTGTCAGAAGGAAATATGCTTTTCCTATGGGTTAGTTGAGCTATTGCATGATGGACTTCAGTTAGAACTCAAGTGATTGAGTTTGGTGGAGTTGATTGAGGAGTTGATGGAGTTGTGTTCAGTTTGACTTAGTTGAACTAGTTGTATTTAGTCTAACTGCCAAATACACTAGTGATGAGTGATGTGAATTAATTATTAATTAATTCACTAATTACTAACTCATAAATCAACTAAAGAATACATCAGTTAACTCAGTGCATGGACAGTTTAGTGGAGACAAGTGTTAGAGGTGGGTGAAAGGGTGAGACTACTATCAGTTGTGACTATAGCTGTGCATGATATTTTCACAATCATTGATTGAGATTACCAATGAGCATTGCGCAGTACAAGAAAAAGGGAATTCGAACTTGGATCTGATATTCTCAACTTGGATTGCGCAGTAGAGGCAGGCAAAATAGTGGAGGAGATTTGAACCCGTGACTTGTTCAGATCCGAGCTAGTTTGTGTGTAGCATGTGGAGATAGTACTGAGTACTTGTGAGGAGTATTGTACTATGTATTGTTACATGTTCTCTATCATTATAATATACATATAGTTGGGGGTTTTCAGCTGTATGCTTTCCCCATTAATTACTGTGTTGATATGTGTGATTGATGTTTCAATGTGCGCATTCGATTGTTTTTTTTAATTCTGCAAATTGATGATCAATGGTAGAGGAGGTTATGTATTATGCATGCATTCCACAAATAGTGTATAATAAGGATAATATCTGTGAATAAGTGTTATATTATTCAAATTTCTACAGTGACCTATATGACGTCAGTGACACAGTTCGCGAGGTCACCCGGGAGGTGCTCTAGGAAGCAATGATGGGGCAGCAGACTGCGTTGGGGGTGCTCCGGGCGCAACTCCAGGACCTTCAGGTGCATGCCCCTCCATAGGGAATGGTAGCCATCTATGGGGCCACGGGTACAGTAGCAATCGAGCAGTTGTTGCGGGCCAAGTTGGCTAATACTGTTGCGCTGCCGCAGGGAGCACTAACAGCGGACAATATAGAGGACAGAGCCATGGTAGGCCGGATTCAGGGACTTGGCCTTAACTTGGCTGCCCTACCGCGGGACATATTATATCAGCTACAAGACAAAGTGATGATAGAGCTCTGTGCTAGAGAAGGACGTGCAGTCCAAATGCCCAGGGAATAAAGGATAAATATCAAACAACTGAGCCTCCAACGTGATGAAGCCCTAGCACAAACTCAGTAGTTGGAGCAGATTGTGGACGAAGCCTGTCGCCATGTCCCCGAGTTGGAGATTACGACAGACTTACCAGTAGGAGTGCAGATCCACAAACTGGGTAGTGGATTCCACGAGGCAAAAGAGGAAGCAACAAGGATCCATCTGGACCTCAACCTGCAGATTGCAGAACTGCGGCTGAAGGTGCAACCCTCTACACCCCCAGAAGTCAGAGAGCAATGCCACAGTGCCATTCAAGCAGGGTTGGAAGAAATAAAACACGCGATACAGGATTGCACGGGTCTGCTAGACTAGTTGCTCTTAACACTCACTTCACTGCAGGAAGATCCAATGTTACAACGATTAGAAACGGAAGCACGGGAGTTGCAGTAGGCCTATGACAATGTCCAGAGGACTGTGCAAACGGTTGCCCTTACTCACCGACTGGCCAAGATGAGAGAGGCCCAAGCGCTCAAGGAACAGGTGGACGCTGTGTGAAAAAAGGAAGCAGTGATTAAAGCACACATCCAACCTTGGCTCGAAGAAGCATTCACAGTAACTGCCAAGATCGAGGGCAAGCTGGCGCACGTGTAGGGTATATATACACTAAGGCAGAAAAGTACCCCTGAAGATGCCGCATTGGGAAATCACATAAAACTGGTACAACGAACAGTGGAATAATGTGCTGTGGACTTACGGGAAGTGCAGAAGCTACTAGATGACCTCTACGCGAAGATCAACGCACTAGCCGGGTGACTCGGGACGAGTCATGTTGATTGTGTTGGGGGCCTATTGGGCAGCAGAGGCCCCATAGTGAGTTTTTTGGGGCTTAAAGCCTGAGTTTTGGTCCATGTAATATAAAGACCCTGAAAAATGCAGGCTCAGAGTGGAGGAGTCTAGGGTAGTCCACCCTAAAATATTGTAAATTTGATATAGAGTGTGTCGACCTACCCATGGTTTGCAGACCATGGGATTGTATAAATAGAGCAAGGCTCTAAGGGTAGAGGGAAGAAGAAAGTCTTATGAAGTTCTTAGGCAATGAAATAGCTCTGAGTCTGTAAGTCCAAGTCATGGGATATAGTAGCATGGGAAAAGCTCAAAATTCAAAGTGTCAGAAAGGCAATTATCTTGACATCAGATCGAAGTGCTCATCACCTTGATTCCAATGGTGTGAATGATGCTCCAAACTGAGTTCGAATGAAGGAGATAGAAGAAGTTATCTACCCGTGAATAGGGTGTTCCCATTCATAAACCTGGCGACTCACTCTACTTCTTTCTAGTGAACAACTTTGGGACTTGCCATGAATCGTGAGACAATTCCAACCCCATAACTATAAATTTCTTATTTAAATCTATGCCTAATAGATTAGAATCTGCACAAGGAGAACTCCATTCTTGTTTCGAAAGAACCTCCAATTGACTTGTACCATGCTATTTAATCTTTTTTGTATTTATTCACATCCTTGGTCTGTGACATAATGATGAAACATGCTACCTTGCATTTTCTATACTAACACTCCTAAAAAATAATAAAGTATGCCCAAATATATCATTTCAAATGATCTATGTAGCTCACCTTTTGGTTTTTCAATTATCAAAGTTGTTACCTATATTGATGAGAACTACTACAACCGATACCATAGTGACAATATATGTTATAGTTTTATCCCTGTTTCTCTGAATGTGTTTCTCCTTCAGTAGAGAAACAATACACTATAGTTTCCATTTAGGGGAGAAGTGTACCCAATAGCAACCTTGGCCTGTGTGGAGATGGGTTGAATGCACATTAGACTCTATCTGTTTTTTTGAAGGTGTTTCTCCTTCAACAATACTTCATCTTAGTAGATACTTTTGATCTGCACCTTTAGTAGATAACATGCAGGCTTGGGATACATGTTGTAGATTATAGTTTTCCTATGAGGTTGTAGCAGCGATGAAATAAGTGCATCGATTTTAGGCATATTTAGTATGCTTTTATAGTTTGACTTAGATGCTCACTTTTCTTAATTTAGGTGTTTTTCTTAGTTCTATTTTATGCACAGATTTATCTTTAAGAAAAGTGCACAGTAGAGAAGGGTTCTATATTTTGAGCAGGGGACACACTTCTAGGTAGGAGGTACTCTATTCTAGGAAGATTTTGCCATGCAGGTTAGGTGCTTTATCTGAGAATCCCAAGAGGTGCTATTGTAGCAATAAGAAATTCGTTTATTTTGAGTTCTTCATTAGTGCATTGATAGTATATTGTTTATTCCATGCAATACCTCAATATTGTATACGACCATATTTAATATGCTTTTATAGTTGTACTTAGATGCTCAGTTTTCTTAATTTAGGTGTTTTTATTAGTTCTGTTTTATGCACATATTTATCTTTAAGAAAATTGCACAATAGAGGAGGGTTCTATATTTTGAGTAGGGGACACATTTCTAGGTAGAAGGTAGTCTATTCTAGGAAGCTTTTGCCATGCAGGTTAGGTGCTTTATTCGAGAATCCCAAGAGGTGCTATTGTAGCAATAAGAAATTCATTTATTTTGAGTTCTTCATTAGTGCATTGATAGTATATTGTTTATTCCATGCAATACCTCAATATTGTATGATCAAATTACAGTTAAGATTGTCATAATATTTTGACTTAACCTCTTTTATAGAGAAACTAGAGTGTGTGTCAAGTTTGCACGTCACAATTGTATCATGCAGAGTTTACCTGGCATGAGTTTTTTGGATCTACGTAGCCAGATAGCTATTGGAATTCAAGAGGGAACACTACTACAAAGTGGGAAAGAGGTTTCGCAGTTAACCAACCTTTCACATTATGGTTGGAGTCGGTTTGTTGGAAAGATCTTGGATACCCAAACTTCCTTTTTATGACTGAGTGCAAGATTGAATCCTTCAACATATTCCTCACTTAATTGTCATTAAGCGATGGGTTTTCTCAAAAGTGCTTCACATCTGTAAACTTTACCAGAGTTGTTATTGAGTCTTTGGATGTGGTTATATTTTCAAAGCACACACATACAAGAAGATGAGAAATAATATGCCCAACTAATTTCAAGTTATCTTCCTAGGAATAGGGTGTTCCCTTCCATAAACCTAACGACTCGCTCTACTTATTTCTAGTGAACAAATTTGGGACTTTTCATGAATTGTGAGACAATTTCAACCCCATAACTATTAGGTTCTTATTTAAAGCTATACCCACTAGATTAGAACCCGTACAAGGAGAATTCCATTCTTGTTTCAAAATAACCTACAATCAACTTATACCATGCTATTTAATATTTTATGTATTTCTTCGCATCCTTGGCCTATGAAATAAAGACGCAACAAGTTACCTTGCATTTTCTGTACTAACACTCCTAAACAATAATAAAGTATGCCCAAATCTATCATTTCAAATGATCGATGCATCTGACCTTTTGGTTTTTCAATTATCGAAGTTGTTACCTATATTGATGAGATCATTGACAACCAAGGCCACAATGACAATATCTGTTCGAGTTTTATCTGTGTTGCACTAAAGGTTTTTTTCCTTTAGCAGCACTACAATACATTGTAGTTTCCATTCAGCGGAGAAGTATACCTAGTAGAAGCCTTGGTCTGTGTGCAAATGGGTTGAATTCACAATAGACTTTATCTATTGTTTTGAAGGTGTTTCTCCTTCAATAGTACTTCATCTTAGCAGATCCTTTCAATCTACACCTTCAACAAATGCATACAGCCTTGGCGTACATGCTATAGATTCCAATTTTGCTGTGAGGGTATAGCAATGATGAAAGAATCACATCGATTTTAGGCATCTTATTGTTGTTGTATGAAAGAGTGCTTGTCTAGTGTTTCCCAAACTTATATAGAGCCATATCTATTATACTTTTATAGTTTGATTTAGATGCTCACTTTTCTTAATATGTGTTTTTCTTAATATATTTTTATGCACATATTTATCTTTAAGAAAAGTGCACAGTAGAGAAGGGTTCTATATTTTGAGCAGGGGACACTCTTCTAGGTAGGAGGTACTCTATTCTAGGGAGCTTCTGTCATGCATGTTAGGTGATTTATCCTAGACATAGTTCTAAGTCCTTGCTTCCTTGAGAAACTCCATACCAGACAAGACAACAATGGATAGAGTTCCAAGTCCCTAAATTTTCCAAAAACCCACCTGACCCTAGCTATCTAGCCTAAAATCCTTTACATTCCAGTCATCTCTTGGCTATGATTTCATAGAGAGAGCCCTCTCTAGTTTGGTAGGGCTAGCTACCAATCTGAAAGCTTGGTCAGTGGTTACCTCTGTCAATCTCTTCATCAGCCTAGGACATTATGGAGGATAACAGAGGGCATGACAACTAGGGAGTGCCAAGGTGTTCCAGTGAATGTAAGGTTCCCAAGTCATGGAAAAATTCAATGCTAGTTGTGAGGTCATGACTGCCAAGGTGTGTTAGGGATGCTAGGGGATGCTAAGATGTGCCAAATAGTACAAAGGCATGTCAAACAAGCTAAGATGTGGCAAGTGCTAAGGCATGCCAAGATGTACAAGGGTTCCAAGTCCCTGCCTCCTCTTCTTCCATCTTGTTATCACTCAGAAGTCTTCCCTAGAAGTTTTCAAAAGAAGGAATAATCCGAGGTAACCACAAACATAATATTTTAGACTCAGGTTCTAGCCAACCTAAGTCCAGATAGGGCTCTCTCTTTATAATTTAACTTTGTTTTGGGTCGGATTTTAGGCTAGTTATTAGTGCTCATAAGGTTTTGATTTTGGTTGGGTGGTGGAATTCTAGGAATAGATGGACAAAGCAAGGCCTTCAATCCATTGGGTTATGGAGTCAATCAAAGGATGGCATAACTGGACCAGATCACTAAAGGGAGTGTTCACAGGGCAGGCTAGCAAAGTAAAAAACAAATATCAGGTTCAATGGATGAGGTAGTCCTAACTAGGGTGAAAGGGCAATGAAGAATCCTTAAACCAAGATCAAGATGAAGAGCAGGAGGTGATCATGAGCAAAGGGTAACTAAGAATCCTTTACTATAGACCAAGGGGGGAAACTATGGAAGTAAGGGAACATTTAAGAATTCCCTAACTAAGATAGTTTAGCAGAAAACATTAAGAATGTAAACAGTCAAGACAGAGAGCATTAAAGCCAGTTCTGAAATATCATTCCTAGTTTACCATTCAAATTTCATAGAAACACATATGATTATTAATAAACATAAAGAAAAACAATAATACACATGAGAGAAAATACTTATTTGATTTTTGCTTTACACAAGAATCCTGTGAAATGTATTTACTTTATTCCTTGATCCAGCAAGCCAATCTAGTCTTGATATAATAGCACTTTAACTTGAGAGAAAAATGTCTATAGAAATGTCTTTGAATCCACACTAAATACTTTGAAATGTGAAGTATTTATACAAAAAATATTTACAAAATATCTTAAAACAATATGAGAATTAATCTAGGAAATCAAAATATCTTCAAGCATGAAGATAGAGACAGATGGAAAATTGCATCATGATGTCCCTTTTATTGTGATAGTGTTGGCTATTTGCAGTTCAAATTTGAGCTCTTTAAGCTGGCTGATATTTGTACGCTGGAATCACCTTTGTCTTTAATCTTTTACTAATACTCTTTAACCTGTTACTCTTTGACCCTGTTTATCTGTCCTTTCACCTACCTTTAGATTTACTGTGGTAACTTATAGTAAATCTGTCATTTTTTCCCACCATGCATCATTAGGTAATCTTGCTTTTAACATTCTTCTGTAAGTTTCATTAGCCTATGTATATTTGGAAAAATTAGGCTTGATGAAAAACAAATGTTTTACCTCATTTTGCAGAAAAAATAGATTCTCTAAAGTATCATACAATACTTTTCGAGTTGGCAAGGCTTTGATTCCTGAAGTGCTTGCTTACTCCTTGGCCAACTTCCTTAATCTGTCAGTGTAGTCCAATTGGGTCATAAGTTTATCATGGATGACCATAGGACTGGGAAGGCCTTTGTCCCTCAAAATTTGAAATTTGGCCATGAATCTGTCAATGCCCATCTGCATGTTATGGCACTTTTCCTCCAAGTTAACCATGAGGTTTCTTTTAGTAAGGACTTTTTTTATTTCTAGGATAGCTTCAGTCCTATCCTCTATACCAAGTTCGTTGAGCTCATGCCTGTTTTTGCTGTTCAGGAAAGGGATGAGTCGATTAGCATCCTGAGGCATGTCCCCCAATTCTTCTTTTACTTTCTGAATTGCTTTGGTGGCCACTTTCACCAATTCAGTTTGCTCAAATATAACTTGAATTGATGGCCAAATATCATTGACAGAGTCAATGATATTGGCCCAGAGCATTTCTTTGGTCTGTCCTAGTGGCTTTTGCAGAGTTAAATCGTTTTCTAGGACCTTTATCTTCTCACCCATCCTTAGGGCTTTCTATGCTTCTTCTCTCTGCTGTATTTGGGCAAGCTTATAGTCAGTTTCTAAGCTTTCTACTTTCTCCTTTAGCTTTTTGAGCTCTATTGCTTGGATTGACATATCCTCCATGGCTTTCACTAGCTCTGCTGTTTTCTCTGTTGAAGTACCTGTTGTTGTAAAATCTGTTGTGACTGGAAGTGTTGTAGCAAGTGGAGCTATCGGTGCAAAAGAGGCTGCCAATGTTGAAGGGAATGCAATTATTACTGTCGGAATGGTAGCTGTGGAGGTAGTGGCCAATTCACTCTGTTTCGAATGAATCAAGGTGTCCAATTCTTTCTCTGTTTCTTTCAATTGGTCGTTTAGCTTTAGGACCAAGTCCATAAGCTCTTCTTGTCCTTTTCGTGTTTCCAGGACTTTTGTTGTTTGTGGATGATGCAATGGTGGAATTTTGAGTTGCTTCTTTAAAGTAGCTATGCCATCATTCTTCTTCTTTATCAACTTTCAGTGGCCTTTACATCTTTGGGATCATGTCCCAACTCATTGATTAAGTCCTCTAAGGACTTGATTCTGGTGTCTTTTGCCTGTGAAGAGGCCTTCTCCAGTTGGAACTGAGTTGATATATTATTCAAGGAGTTCTGCAATTGGTGGGCTACAATGGCTTTCCCTGTCAAGGTGGAGTAAATCATCTCCCCTGTCTGTTTGTGCAACTCAATCTGGTCAATAGGATGTATGTCCTTTGCCAGTACTTCAAAGTCTATCTTTTTATAGTCAGCTACTGATCTTGGTTGCTGTGTAGTGGGCTTCATAAATGTCATCTGCATTTTTCCTTCTTTCACATCATAGGCTGACATCAGCCTTGTCTGGTTGGTAGGTGCCATATTTAAGTATTGTGAGTAAGTTTGGGCCTTTAGCCTCTCATTCAGGCTTTGATGTCCTTGTACCTTTCTCTGATATCTTGATCTTTATCTACTGGCATCCTAAATGAGGACACTTCAACACTCTATTGCCTTTCCAACATCTGAGTATGAGATGTGGAAGGTTCTAGTGTGCCCCCAGAAGGAGTAGCAGGCCTACTTCCTTCCCTTTCTATGTTGGTGGCCCCTAATGTCTCTTCTGTGAATTCCTACTCAGAGACAGGATTTAACCTTTGTCTTTTGACCAAGCTAGTTTCTAAATATGTTTGTATGGTTGCTTTTCCTGATGTAGTTGCCTCTTCCTTGTTTCTTTTGTGGTTCTTCTCCTCATTTAGAGGAGTTTTCAAGGTAGGGGGAGTACTCATTATGGGCTCTAGTAGTCTTGTTTGAGTTATTTCTTCTGATAAGTCTGGTTGTTCTGACTCTTCTTGTACCTGAGATTCTTCTTCTATATGTTGTTCACTGGGTGCCTGTGATTCTCCTTGTGCTTGAGATTCTCCTCGCACCTATTGAGCCTTAAAATTACTCTTTCCCTAGCAACTCTTCTCATTCCTTTTCTCTTTTTTCCATAAGAAATATGCATTCTTATCACTAATAGCTGGTATATACTGTCTTGAGGAGGACATTTTGTGATTTACATGTTATGCTTTTTATGTTTTGTTGTTTGAATAAATTTTTGTATATTAGCTATGGAACGTAGCCTATTCTACAGCTAATTGGCTATTCCATAGCTACCTTCATGCTCTAACAAGTTCCAGTTATCAGAATAAGAAACTAGCCACATGGGTAGCTTTGAAATCATGATGATATGGACCCTGTCCTATTCATTTAACCCAGGTCAACAAAGAAGATGGCATAAGACTATGGTCAATGGATAAGTCAAGCACAAAGAGACCGAGGTTAACAGGACTCTTTTTCGTGGTTAATTAATGCATTTCACAGTGATGGGAAATGTTATCCAGAGCAACTACCTGTACCTACGGACTCCAACAGCCACCTGTACAAACGAATCCAACAACCACCATGTCTTGGATTTATTTCTCCAGCGACGATGAAGAAATTCCGCATATCTGTCTTCTACATGTTTGGCTGTAGCATACTTTTCTCCACAAACAATTATATGATTTTTCTTACAAATACCTGTGTAAAGGACCAAAGAAGTTAGTAATAGTTTTAATGTGAAATCGAAGCTCTAGACTCTGTAATTTTTGGGCGTTTTGTGTCCCTGTTTTAATATGAGAAGACCACATGTTTTTATGAACATCTGAAGGAGTTTTCTTGGAGTTGATTGAGCAAGCATAGCCTAATCAGATGCAAAGGGCCCCTGCACTGAAGAAGGTTTCATTTTATTTATTTTTCTTCTTCTTGTTAACTGTAAATTCATCGTTTTCTTTCTAAAACAATGTTTATAATCATTTTCTTTTAACAGTGTTTATAATGCATTTTCTATCATTTTCTTACTAACAATGTTTATAATTTAGAGTAGTTTCCATTAGCATGATTTCTTTTTATTTCTTGTCAGTAGTTTAGAACATAGAACTCAATAGTGTAATCTTGTTTCTTCAATTAAAAACTAACCTTGTTTCAGGATGAGAGTAGGATTGAAGAATGATAAGGATACATTGTTGGATAGTTTACTTCATTCATTGTTTTTATAGTTTAAATTCTCAATTAAATTGATCAGTGTCATTTACTGTCTTTTCCATTTCATTTTTAGTTTAAAATACTAATTCATGGTGTTAATGAATGTTTATGAAAAACCCTTCAAGTTGATAATTCATCCTTAACTAAGTGATTGAACATTTCATCTATGCAATGAGTTATTTCTGCATCTTTGCATTTGCTTTCTCTTATATTAATGAAGTACATAATTACTTAAATGTCATCCCAAGGAGGTGCTCTCCCAAAATTGAGAGGCAGAGTAACCAAGCATTTCATTTAGTTTTATTTCTGTAATTAGTTAGACATCAATCGAAAATTTCACTTTCAATTTTAATTCATGATTTGGAAATAATGGTAAAATAGGAATAGAAACTTTGTTTTCATTTCTTTCTTAGCTTTGTTTCCATATCTTTCTTAGCTATGTTTTCATTTCTTTCTTAGCTCTGTTTTCATTTTTAGATTTTGAGTAGTCTTTAAGAAAGTTATATTTAGTTGTGATAATTTTCATTGTAAATCATTAGGAATTAAAAGACCAAAAACCCCCAAAACAACATAAAACATAAAAACTACGAAGTAAGAAGGGTTAGCTAGCACAAACAGTGCACTACACTTCATCAATCTACGATACGTGGATTGATAATTTATGTAGAGAAATTTAGGACACTAAATTGACCAAACATTTTGACGCCATTGCCAGGGAAGTGTAACTAGGTAACCTTATCTCTTACATTCAAAAAAAAAATGATCTGCATAGAGAAAGAGACTCTAGGGGTAGATTTATAGCTAGGGGCAGAAGTTCAACTCCTACAACACCACCCACTCCATTAGGAACTAGAAGAGATATACCTCCATCCCAAACTCATACTCACAGCCGTAGAACTCCTGAAATTCCAGGGGTAGAAATCCAATCAAAAGAATCTCCTACTTCATCTACCAAGTCAGTCCTAGGGGAGAAAAATCTTGAATCTCCAACAGCAGGAGTAGTTTTTTTCACCTCCACAGGGGAGCACATTTTAGTTGAAGAATTAGGAATACCTGGTGAGGAAGAAGAAGTAGAACCTCTCTCCCATATCCCATTAATAGAAGAACCAGAGGAGGAGAAAGTAACCTTGCAGGTTGAACCCTATACTGACCCTGAAGAAACTATAATGGCAGAAGAAGAACAGGATGGAGAATTCACATTGTTTGGAGGAGGGGGTAGAGGAAGAGGTAGAGGAAATAATGGAGGAGGCAGAGAAAATAGGGAAATAGATAATTCTTTTGGATTCCCTATAGTGGATGAGGAAATAAATTCCACAATGAAAAATATCTCACCTTCTTTCATCCCAAACATCCATGAGTTGAAGAGTGAGGATCCTAAAACATTCTTATTTGAGTTTGAAGTCTTGTGTAGAACCTATGACTATCTAGAAGACTCTCAAAAACTTAAATTGTTCCCTTCAACATTGAAAGGAGATGCTTTGAAGTGGTTCATGGGGTTAGTCACTCAGTCCATTAGAACATGGAATGACATGAAAAAAACGTTTTTGGATAGGTATTTGGATTATTGCATGCCTACCAATCACAAAGATGAAGTGTTCAAAATGATGCAAAGAGAGGATGAAAACTTAGAGGATTTGATTGAGAGATTTAACTATAATTTGAAAAGAGCAAAGATGGAAAATTTTGATGAAGATACCTTGAATTATTAAAATCCATTAGAGATGAGTGGATAGATATCCTTAACATGATGGGGAAGGGAGATATCTCTCAACTCCCATTAAATGATATAGGAGAATTATGTGTTCATCGCTCAAGAGGGAAATCCAAAACAGGGAAAGTTCCAAGAGATTCTTCTCTTGTTACAAGGAGTAAAAAAATCCTTATGGGAGATTTTCTCAATATTACCAATATCCTCCATCATATCAGAATTATCCTCCCCCACACATTCCACAACAAAATCAGCAGCCACAACTTCAAAATCAAAACCCTCAACTTTCATTACCATTTCCACAACAAAATCCACAACAAAGCCAAAATCCTCAACTCTTACTGCCATTTTAGTAGAAACCAAATTAGCTACCTGCCCAACCATTACCAAACCCCAACAATAAAAATCCTCAAAATTCTTACATTGTAGAAGGACAACAATTTCCAACTTATATGATCACTCCTCTAGATCTTAATGATGTTCAATTGAGATCTGGTAGGATATTAGAAAAGGAAAGACCTTCTGTAGTTATTCAGGAACAAGACAGTTCTAAGGAAGATTCTCTAAAGGTCAATAAAAGTTTTGAGGGAAAATCTCTCCAAAACCAAGACTTTGAAAAAGAAAAACATAAAGAATCAGTGAACACAACTCCTATCATTGAGCAACAAACATCTACTTCTACACCTCCTTTTCTTGAAAGATCACAAATTGATAGAGGAGTAGAAAAGCAGATTATGTTGCCCAATTATGATTTTCTAGATGAATAGAAGAATGTATGTATCAAAATCCCTTTGCTACAAGCCGTTAAATAAATTCCAATTACAGCTAAAACAATAAAGGAGTTGAGCATAAATAAACTAGGAAGAAAAACAAAGGAAACAAAAAGAATTCACTTGGTAGGAAAAATAGCAGACATAATGATGGGAAAAATTGCCATACAAAAATATGTGGATCCAGGAAGTCCAACTGTGAAAACACATATCAATGGAGTTGAAATTCCAAATACATTGATTGACTTAGGGGCAAAAATATACATCATGAGTAAACAAACTATGGAGCAGCTCAAGCTTCCTAATCTTCTTTACACACCTACCTTACTGCAACTAGTAGATAGATCAGTAATCAAACCAGATGGAGTGTTGGAAGATATTTCAGTATCCTTAGATTCTTGGGAATATCTTGTTGATTTCATGATCTTAACTCCCAAGAACAATCTAGGAGGACATCCACTCATATTAGGAAGACCTTGGTTGGCCATAGTTGATGCTTTTATTAGCTGTAGATCTGGTGACATGTATATTTCTGATGGTAATTCAACAAAAAAATTTACTCTATATCCTCCAGCAAAAGAAATCATAGAAATAGTTGACAAAGAATGGATTGATGATGAAGATGATATTCAACCCCTCTTTACTATTTCAGATATTAGTGAAGATAGTCAAATTTTAAATACATTGGAAAATTTTGAATCATTTTCAGAATATGACCGTGAGAAATTTCAAGAAAAGTCTAATGTTGAATATTTGTCATCTAGGCAGATGTCTCTCTATTATATGGAAGAGTTTGGTAGCTCTATAATTGAAAATTTTCCAGGTAGGACATTGAACATAAACAAAAACTTGGAGAAACTACAACAAGAAGAGCTCATCAAAACATTACAAAAACATTTTGCTGCATTTGCATGGGAATACACCAACATGAAATGCATTAATCCTAAGACTTGTATCTATCACATCTACATTGAGGATAATTGTAGACCCATCAGACAACCTCAGAGAAAGATGAATCCAAATCTTAGAGAGATTGTGAAAGAAGAGCTCCAAAATTACTGAATGTAAACTTCATTTACCCAATTTCAGATAGCCAATGGGTTTCTCCTTTGGTAATTGTGCCTAAAAATACTGGTAAATGGAGGGAGTTCATTGATTATTGGGAACTGAATAAAGCAACCCTTAAAGATCATTTTCCTTTGCCTTTTATAGATCAAGTGTTAGATACATTAGTAGGTAAGAAGTATTTCTCATTCTTGGATGGTTTTAGTGGTTATAATCAAATTCAGGTAGCACCTGAAGATCAGGATAAAACCATATTTACTTGTCCATGGGGAACTTATGCCTACCAAGTACTTCCTTTTGGGTTATGTAATGCACCTACAACATTCCAAAGAGCAGTATTAGGAATTTTTTCTGATCTAATACATGATTGTGTAGAGGTATATATGGATGACTTTACAGTCTATGGCAATACATTTGAAGAAGCTTTGGGGAATTTGGAAAAAGTTCTTAAAAGATGTAAAGAAGAAAACCTCTCACTAGGCCATGAAAAATGTTTTATGATATTTACAGTAGGTATTGTTTTAGGACATCACATTTCAGGAGATGGGATTAAAGTTGACAAATCTAAAGTTGAAGTCATCTCTAAATTATCAATTCCAAATTGCCAAAAGGATGTTAGAAGTTTTCTAGGATTTACAGGATACTATATAAGGTTTATAGAAAATTTCACTAAAATAGCATCCCCACTCTGCAAATTGCTTACTAAAGATTGTGAATTCAATTGGAATTCTGATTGCCAATTGGCATTTGAAACCTTAAAAACAAAAATTTCTGAAGCACTCATTTTAAGAGGTCCAAATTGGAAACTCTCTTTCCATATTTCAACAGATGCTTCAGATACAGCTCTGGGAGCTGTATTGGGACAAAAAGATTTGATTCCTTATGCCATTTACTATACAAGTAAGAATTTGACTCCCACTGAGTTAAATTATACTATGACTGAAAAGGAATTCTTAGCTGTTGTTCATGCAATTAACAAGTTCAGACACTATATAATAGGCTATTAAACCTTTGTTTATATATATCACTCTGCAATTAGATATTTAATGAATAAACCTATTACTAAATGGCGGAGTTACAAGATGGCTTTTACTTTTGCAAGAATTCAACATTATTGTGCTAGATAGACATGGAAAACAAAACACAGTTGTTGATTCCTTGTCCAAGATTCAGAATATCAAAGAAGATTCTCTGGTTGAAGATAAGTTTCCTGATGAATATCTTTTTGCAGTAACTACTCAAACTCCTTGGTTTGCAGATATTGCTAATTACTTAGTCAAAGGGAAATTTCCTTCACATTTGTTTCCTAGGGAGAAAAGAAAAATCATTCAGGTAAGTGCAAGATATTCATGGATCACTAATGAATTGTATAAAACAAGCCCAGATCTTATGGTCAGAAGGTGTGTCAGGGAAGATGAAATTCCCGAGATTCTTAAGGCATGTCATGATGAGCCATGTGGTGGACACTTTGATGAAAAGAGGACAACCTATAAAATCCTTTCTTTAGGATATTATTGACCATCCATATTCAAAGATGCCAAAGAATATGTCAGGAGGTGTGACAGCTGCCAAAGGGTAGGGAAACTTGCTCCCTCAAATGAAATGCCATTACAAATTCAGGTACTCATTGAAACTTTTGAAAAGTGGGCCTTAGATTTTGTTGGGCCAATTAATCCTCCATCTCAGAAAAATAAGTATATATTAGTATGCACTGATTATGTCACTAAATGGGTAGAGGGAAACATTACCTTTTCCTAATGAAAAATCTGTAGTGAATTTTCTTTTTGAGGACATCTTTACTCATTTTGGTGTTCCAAGAGAAACTGTGATAGATCAGGGATCTCAATTTACATCTAACATGGTGGAAGGGCTTGTGGAAGAATACAAGATCAAACATAGGAAATATACTCCTTATCATCCTCAAGCAAATGGTCAAGTGGAATCTACAAATAAAGTGATCGAAGGAATCATCACTAAGACTGTGCATCTACATAGAAGAGATTGGGCGAAAAGGCTTCCTGAAGCCTTATGGGCCTATAGAACTACATGGAGGAACACAACGAGACATACACCCTATGAACTTGTTTATGGGAAACATGTCCTGTTCCCTATAGAGTTCCAAATCAGAACTTTCAAGATGGCAGTCCAACTCGGACTAGATTTATTAGAGGCACAAAAGCATAGGTTGGAGCAATTAAATGAACTTGATGAAATCAGGGAAGAGGCAGTTCAAAGGACTAGTATAGTCCAACAACACAGGGCTAAATGGCATGACAAATATATAAAGGAAAAGAGGTTTCAAGTGGGAGATTTGGCGCTATTGTTTGATTCAAAGTTTAAAGATTTTCAAGAGAAGTTTCAAACTCATTGGCTTGGGCCATATGAGATTGAGAATGTCTTTAGTAATGGAGCAATGAGGATAAGAACAATAGATGAAAGTAAAACTCCTCTTCTTGTGAATGGTCATAGATTAAAGATATATCAGAAACCAATTTCAAAAGAGGAGTTCATTAAGATTTTCCAAGACAATTCTAAAATGAAGCTAGTGAAGAAGAATTCTTCTTCTCCACTAACTTAGTCTTTATTTTTCCTAAAAAATAAAATAAAAATTGTATAAGGTTGAAAACTAATCATTGATTGACATACTTATGCAAAAAATATAGGGTGAAAATGAAAGGTTTTTGACACCCTATATTTTCCATTTTATTTTTGTAATAAGTAGTGACAAAAAGCTACAGCCACTCTGTAGTTTAGCTTCTGCAAATTCATCATCCCATCTCACCTCACTCCGTTTTATTTTTTTGCAGTTTCACTTCATCTCATTGTCATATTTCATCAATAAATTTTCAAATTTTCCTTTTACAACTTTCATTCCATTTTCATTTCATTTATCATCTTATCTTACATCTCATTTCATTTCACTTACATAGCCACTTCCATTTCATTCATGATCCATAAGCCATATTTCACTTTCTTTTGCACGTTCTACAACTGATTCTGTTCTGTAGCTAATCTGATTCTGCAGCTACAATTTGTTTATCAGTTTAGGCACAAGTGTATAGCTCATAATAAAATCATGTATGTAGGGAATTTAAAGAAAAATCAATTTTTGAAGACCAACCATGCTCAAGGTACCTATGGATCAACATAAAAAAAAATAGCAAGCATAAGGTAAAGGTTCCAAAGGTAAATGCAAATATTTATTTAAAAAAGCAATTTAAAAACATAAGTTTGTATAGTATGTATAATCACATGTCTCCTTAATCGACCATCATTTGATTTGACTGCCACTATATCTCCACCATATCTTCCATCTTTAATGAAAAACAGTCTCAATGATTCTTTCATAACAAATCTCTGCTTCAAACTCCATAACCTGTACTCAAACGGTCCTCCACAACTCCACCTATTAACGGTTAAGATGATGATGTGACCTACCTATATACGACTCTCTAAACCCTTACTGTCTATTTATTACACGCAAACCCTTAAGTTTATCTCTCCTATAACACACAGTCATTTCATATACACAGTCATTCCATCTTTCATATACACACAGTCTTTCCATTTTCATATATACACAGTCTTTTCATTTTCTATATACACAGTCATTCCATTTTTTATATACAAACAATCTTTCCATTTTCATATATATGTAGTCATTCCATTTCCATACACACAGTCATTCCATTTCTTTAATAACACTCGTTTTATAGACAGTAAGAGTAATTTTGAAGGTTAACCGAAAACAAGGGATATGGGGCTTATTATCAGGACAGAGCCTATAGGGGTAAAATATATGGAGGGGTATCCAGAGCTTAAAGGGATGCTACAAAAGGCTAGATGGTTAAATTTTATTGAGAAATTTGACGGCTACCACAAGGAAATTACCAAGTCTTTTGCAAGGTCATTTGATGGCACAAAAGTGGAGATAGGAGATATTAAATTTGTAGTCACAGAATCCTTTATAGAAGAAGCAACAGAGCTGCCGAGACAAGGAGAAAGATGGTTTAAAAATAAGGAATTTCATGGTGAATCTTGGAAAGTGATCCTTAGAAACCTAGGTATGGATGTTACAATATTTAGGAAGGGAATTCCTATTTCAACACTCAAGAACAAATGGGGTAATATGTTGTTGATATTGCAAAAATTCATTACATGTGAAGGAGGATTTGGGTTTATGTATGTTTTCCATATATGCTTATTAATGAATTTCTTAGAAAATGGAATTATCAACCTTCCCTTATTCCTTCTAAACAGTCTAAGAAGGATGGCTACAAATGTCCAAAAGAAAATTGAATCCATAGAAACAACTATGTATCATCATGGATTAGTGAAAATACTAGTTGAATTCCATTTGAAAAGGATAGGGGATACCTGGGAAGATTTCTTGGTAAGAATATCATCATGGATTAGTGAAAATACTAGTTGAATTCCATTTGAAAAGTATAGGGGATACCTGGGAAGATTTCTTGGTAAGAATTTTTTTCCAGGATGCTCCAGAGTCACCTAAGGAGAATCATGTTAAGAAAAGTAGGAGGAGAAAGATCAATATTAACATTCAAAACAAATTTGGAACCTCCTCACAAAAGAATGATGTAGAGACATCTTCTAAACCAGAGGTTAGAAAACAGACTAAACAGAAAGGAAAAATGAAAGAGAGAGCTAAAGAAATCAATGAAGACATTCATGAACCTTCGTCACCACAAGAAGATGAACAGTTACTCTCCAAAAGACTGACCAAGATTAGGGAGCAAATCAAGAAAAAAAGGAGATAGGGAAGAGGAAGGAGGACACAAGAGAAGAAACCATAAGCTTCCAAAACCTGAGAAGGAGATCTAGACTCCAAGGTAAAGTGACGAAGGTAACATCAAAAGGAGACCCGTTCATAAACTTATAGGAAGAAACCCCAGTTCAATCTCTTGACAGTATTCCACCTAAACACAATCCACAAAACTCTCCTCCATAGAATTTTGAAGGCAACCCAAGTAGAGCTTCTCCTAGCATAGATCCAGTACAGCAGCAAGTCTATGACTACATAGAGTCATTAGAGAAGAAGGATACCTCAATGGATCCAGGATCCTCAACCAATCTAGAACAGCCTGACAATCCACAAGAACCTCTAACTAGCTCTCTCAAACAAGAAATCTTTGAGTTAGAGATTTTGAACAGGCATATTCAAAAAGAAAATGAAACATTGGGGGAACAGAACAAGCTGGATAATCCATTCATGACAACACAATGCTGCACCTAGGATTATGGTACAAGAAAAATAGGAAGCTGAAGAGGAAAAATAGGAATTTGAGCAGAACACTTATCAACCTCAAATACAAACTTCTTATGAAGAAGTCCAGGATGGCAGTTAGTGCAAGGAGAAGTAAAGGAAGTTGGACGTGCTGGCAGAAGTGTCAGAATAGATGCAATAGGAGAAGGAAGTTCACAATTTTGAAAATTGCATGGGGACATGCAATGATTTTGCAGTGGGGGTATGTTGAGCCTCAAAATTACTCTTTCCCTAGCAACTCTTCTCATTCCTTTGCTCTGTTTTTCCATAAGAAAGATGCATTCTAATCACTAATAGCTGGTATATACTGTATTGAGGAGGACATTTAGTGATTTACATGTTATGCCTTTTATGTTTTGTTGTTTGAATAAATTTTTGTATATTAGCTATGGAACGCAGCCTATTCTGCAGCTAACCAACTGTTCTGTAGCTACCTCCATGCTCTAACAGGTTCCAGGTGTCAGAAGGAGAAACTAGCCACATGGGCAGCTTTGAAATCATGATGACATGGACCCTGTCCTATTCATTCAACCCAAGTCGACAAAGAAGATGGAATAAGACTACGGTTAATGGATAAGTCAAGCAAAAAGAGACCGAGGATAATCTAAGTACATAATTACTTAAATGTCATCCCAAGGAGGCTTTCTCCCAAAATTGAGAGGCAGAGTAACCAAGTATTTCATTTAGTTTTATTTCTGTAGTTAGTTAGACATAAATTGAAAATCTCACTGTCAGTTTTAATTCATGATTTGGAAATAATGGTAAAATAAGAATAGAAACTTTGTTTTCATTTCTTTCTTAGCTTTGTTTCCATAGCTTTCTTAGCTCTATTTTCATTTCTTTCTTAGCTCTGTTTTCATTTTTAGATTTTGAGCAGTCTTTAAGAAAGTTAGATTTAGTTGTGATAATTTTCATTGTAAATCATTAGGAATTAAAAGACCAAAAACCCCCAAAACAACATAAAACATAAAAAAAAATGAAGTAAGAAGGGTTAGCTAGCACAAACAGTGCACTACACTTCATCAGTTTACGATACCCGGATTGATAATTTATGTAGAGCAATTTAGGACACTAAATTGACCAAACAGCACCTGTAAGAAAGAACCTTCATCAATCCTTTTGTCTAGATCAATTAGTGCATTCTCAATAGCAACTTTAGTGCTATCTCTATCCACTAGAGTATTCTCCACCCATTCCAATTGATTTGCATATTTCTCTATTTCAGGGATTTGGTGGTGAATTTAAGGAGCCATTTTGTTTTTCTGTCTTCTGTTGCAGATGAAGTCAAAAGGATCATATCTCCACATGAAAGCTTTGTTTTAGTTTAAGTCTTTGAAGGATTTCCTCTGCTTCTTTTCCAGCTTCTCGACTATTACACACAAAGGGGCCTAGTTGATCTTTGATTTTGAGCTGGGCCTTCTTTTTGGCCTTAACAATGTGTACCTCATCTGAATTGATTATCTGCCTGTAGTACTTCAGAGCAAATAACCTCATTGGGAGGTATCTGGGTAACTTATATGGGGCCAACTCACAGCCATAGATCCTAATTTCAGTGTGATTTTGGTACAAGTACCAATCTCCCACTTTGTGTTTTTTTAATAGCTGCAGGATCCTCCTGATATCTGAATTGATTCTTGGAGGAGGACTTCCTAGCAGCATGGTTACTATTGGATGTAAAAAAGATCTATGAAGTCTGTATATGGATATGGTGAATTATACTTATGGATCAAAGGAGTCCAAAAGATCACTGACCTAGGGTGACCTTTAGTATCAAGTCTTTGGATAGTAAAGGAGAACTTGTGAGCTTGGTAATACAGAAAAACATGGTACAAAACTGAGGAATACTTGAATACTCTTTCATTTTTCATTCTCAGGAATTGTTCATGCATCTTATCAGCTATGAAATTGGCATAGTCATACATTACAGCAGGAGGCTATACTGGAGTAAAGATGGACATGAAGGCTAAGATGATTTCATCTATGTATTCACTGGTAGTATAGCCTAAGACACTAGATATCATTGACACAATGTCCTGGCCAAGTTGAGAAAATATGGTCCACATATATGGGGGAGGATTGTTTGGAATATATTTCTTTTCCACAATAAAAGTCTAGAACATTTCAGCAAGTTTGGCAGTGGTAATCTTGGGGAATTTGTCCAGCAAGTCTCCAATGGAAATAGGGGTCAGATTTTGTCCTGGTTGTAGCTGCAGCATTTCATTGATTGATTCAGCAGTAATGGTGAAAAGTATGGTATGGTCAGGGGACATCACTGCTCTTTGGCTGGGAATGTAGTTTGCATGGCAATAATGGACAATTTCTAGAAAGATGTGTACCTGAGGAAATTGATACTTGGGCAAATTAGATTCCCAAAGACCTATTTTATCAGCATGGTTTAGGTATTGGTCTCTGTATCGATAGTATAATTTGAGTGGGGATTCATGGACAGAGGTGTCCTTGATTTGGAAGTCTTTATCAGCAAGGGGAAGGTGATCCAAGTCCAGGTGAGGAGTGGAAATTGGCTTGACATCCATAGCAATTGGGGCTGCCATTCTCAGTTCTTATGGATTTGAGAATGGGGGAAGTGAAATGTCAGTATTTAGGGGTACTGGTAGTTCAATTCCGAGTGGGTTTTAGGTTACTAAATTTCTCTTTAAATTTCAATTAAGAAAACTTAGTGACTGGCTCGAAAATTGACAGCGATTTCAATGGATTCTAGCTTAAATACCTGGAATTGACAAAAACTGGGTCTGAACTGGTTCACTGGCAATTTTGAATGGTTGCAAGGGCTTCAATTAGGCTGGAAGGCAATCTGGGAGCTTTTTAGTGTCTTTAGAGTGCAATTGTTCATGGGTTGATGGCTTTCAATGTTTAGAGGCACGTACATAGAAGTTTTGCAGTTAAAAATAACGATAAAACAATGATTTGGGGTTTTTTTGGATTTATGTGCAAAAGTCAATTTGGGGTACGGGTGAACAGTAGCGGTTTTTCGCGTAGTGGGGTGAATTGTGACAGTTTTGGTGGGTAGCGGGTTGGTGATAAGTGGTTTACTTCATACAACCTTTGGGCACCTGGTGGTATTGGTAGGAGGCCACTCGATTCCATTCATCGAGTGCCACATTTCTTCGGGGGCCCATCGGAAAGCAACCCATTTCGGGCAGGTAAAGTTTGGTTTTCGAGCCCTTCCGAAATTAATGTGAGCTGTCGGATGGAGAGGGGGGAGATCACACAGTGGTCGGGCGTGGGAGTTGCACGAACAATAATGGAGGGGCCCGACGGGCATTTAAACGTGGTGATTTGAGTTTAATGAGGGGTTAAGGTGGGGATTAACACATCAGGCGTGATTTGATTGGTTTGAATTTAATTAATCATGGATTGGTTAATTATGTCTTTTGTCGGGTTTGGGGTGATATATAAATTTTATATTTCAAATTTCGGGGTGGGGATATTAATATTAAAGGGGTTTAATAAAATATATATGGGAAATGGTTTATTTTCGGGAATTAATAAATATTAATAAAATTAGAAGTTAATATGAAAAAATGTGGAAAATGGGTTTGTGCTAAGTATAATGTGCTTTGAAATTTATTTACTTTTTACATGGAACATTATAACTCAAGCTAAGTGTTTTTGTGGGTTTTTATAAAAAAGTGTATTTATGGGGGTGATGGTTTTCCCTTATGAAAATGGTGTTTTCACCTTAGGAAAAGGAATTTATTAGGGAAAATGAATGAACTAAAGGTGGGTAAATGTTTATGAGGGGATTTTAGTACTTAAGATCTATAAGTCATTGGGCTGAGGGTCTGGTCCCTCCAGAAGTCAGAGAAATGCTCTGAGCCCCTTTGACCTTAAGATATTGGGTACTTGAAACTTATTTTGGGAAATTAGTTAAGTAAAAGGTGAAATGAGTAAAGGGAAATTAATAAATTTGATTTTGTGAACTTTATGCCAGTCCAATTTCTCATCCATACTTAGAACTTTCATAATGAGGGTAATAAATATGCTTTTTGTCTAACAATCATCACAATTCTGCAACCTTTCTTCTACTTACCCACCTACTCATCCTACCATTTTTACTTCTCTTTATTAGGGTGCATTTGAGCTAGTAGACCCTTATCAAACATTTTTCTTTTATTTACAATGGTAATCTAACTAAATCTAACCTTATTACATCCAAGGGCTCAGATTAAACAGTTGAGCTTCTTTTATTTACTCTACCTATCTACTTATCTGCCAAGTTTACACTGTTTGGTCAAATTTTATTCTCTATCTATAAACATTAAATTGAAAACATGAAATAGCCAAGTTTAAACATTTTGACTATCATGGATTGTGGAAAAAATTACAAGTTGTACACAATCATTTATTTTGCACAAAAAAGTAGATAGTAGTGGCATTTTGACTTGCACACTTTCATGGTCTTTTGTTTCATGGGGTTCATATTTTTCATCTTTTTTCACCTTTTTTATTCTTTTTGTCCTTTGATTTTTCTTTTAGGACATACCCTCTTTACATTTTTTTAATTTTTTGAATATGGAAAACATTTGCAGAAAGAAAAGGTATGTACATACTACAGGTTTAATCTCAGCCATTAAAAAATTATGACTCCTATTGGTATAGAACCTAACACATCTGATATCGACTTATGACATTTCCTTTGCAATATTTGGTGCATTTGATAGTTATAGGTAATTTATAGGTTATAAATGTCTTCAGAGTTTCACTTCTAATTGAGTATTCAATTGAACGTATTGATTCTCTTATACATAACTATTTTTCCCTCCACCCAATTTTCATAACTTCAATAACCATTAGGTAGGGACCTACATCTTCGATGTCGCTTTTCTTGTTTAGTAAAATATTGTTGAGACTTTAATTTATTGAAAGTTGTAGAATTTACAATTTATGAAGTTTCAAGGTCTAATTTTAAAAAATACAATTCTTTAAAGGGTGCTAGCTCAATGGAAGAGCACCTACTTTACAAGCAGAAGGTTGGTGGTTCGATTCCATCGTGCCCTGACATCCATATGGAATGGAAACGATCAATTTTTGGTGACGGAGGCTCTTTTGACCATCACCAATGAGATTTGGTGACATTTTTCGACCCTTACCAAAAATATGAAATGGTGATGGTCAACAAACGACACCATATATACGCATCAATAGTAACAACCCTCAAAGGTCCATAACCATAAATCGTTGTTGTTGATATGAAATGACGATAGTCATTGTCCGTCATTATAGTCATTATTCGTGATGGACATTGAATGTCACCACAACACCTATACTTCTAGCAATGTGGCTTTTGGTGATGGTCAATGAACGTCACCATATATATGCACCAATAGTGATAGCCATTAAAGATCCATCACAATAAATCATTATTGTTCATATGAAATGGTGACAGTCACTATTTGTCATTATAATCAATATTTGTGATGGACCTTGAATATCACCATAACACTTATACTTTTGGCAACACCACCTTTGGTGATGTTCAGTTTTTGGTGACCGAGGCTATGGTCCGTCACCATTGCTCATATGCAATGGTGATGGTCACTATCCGTCATTATAAATCATTATTGGTGACGAAATTTGAATGTCACTACAACACCTATACTTTTCGCGACGCCACCTTTGGTGATGTTCATTTTTTAGTCACAGAGGCTATGGTCCATCACAATTGCTCATATGAAATGGTGACAGTCGTTATCCATCATTATAAATCATTATTGGTGACAGAATTTATATGTCACTACAACACCTATACTTTTTGCGACGCCACCTTTGGTGACGTTCAGTTTTTGGTGACGCATGCTCTTTTGACCATCACTAATGAGCTTATGGTGACATTTTTCACCCCTCACTAATGTCCTTTTTTCTTGTAGTGAAGATGACTTTCGCCATTGAGTGGGGGTGCTTTCAGTATACCGTAATGCCTTTTGGACTGAAGAACGTGTTAACGATCTTTTCGCGTGTAGTCATCGTGGTGTTTAAGGACTTCATTCACAAGTTTCTGGAGGTATACTTTGACGATTGGATGGTGTTTGGGCTTCTGAAATGCCATGTAGCCAACCTGCAATTGATACTGGATACATGCTGAAGGTATCATATCGCGCTCAATTTAAGGAAATTTTTGTTATGTGTTCCTTTTGGAATGTCGTTGGGCCATGTGGTGTACAGACAAGGATTAATAGTTGACCCAACTAAGATAGCAGTTATAATTAATTCAGAGGCACCAAGAAGTGTGAAACAACCACGCGCAACATTGGGACATATGAGATACTGTAGAAAGTTTATTAAGAGATGCCCAGATTACTGCGCCGATGGAGAAGCTTCTAAAGAAGGATGCTACATTCTGCTAGAATGAAGAGTGTCAGGAAAGCTTATATGTGTTAAAGGAAAAGATGGTCACCGCGTTGATCCTAGTCTTCCCAAATTGGAAGAAGGAGTTTCATGTGCATGTGGAAACATCATGTATTGCGTTTGGGGAAATACTAACATAGGCCGGTGAGGGAGAGTTAGATCACCCTATAACATTTGTGAGTAGGAAGTTGTCTAAAGATGAGAAGAACTATTCAATGACAAAGTGCAAAGGTTTGGCTATGGTTTACGTGCTCCAGAAGTTTAGACACTACTTTCTAGGTAGACACTTTAAGATGTATACATACCATTCTGCATTGAAATAATTGTTAACAAGCCTATGTTGGGGGGGGGAAGATATGCAGATGGCTGCTGCTGTTTCAGGAATATGATTTCAAAGTTATTGTGAAGCTAGGATGATTGAATTCTGGACCAGATCACCTATCAAGCATTGAAATAGGATAGGAACCTACTAATTTGGAGGAAGGACTGCCTGATGCGTAGCATTTTTCAGTGCATGTCGTGGACAATCACTTTGCAAATATCATACACTTCCTAACCATAGGAATGGCTCCAAAGGGGTATACTAGTCAACAAAAGAAGGAATTGGTGGTGTGTGTGGAAAATTTTTCTGTCATTGCAGGGAACTTATATAAAATGGGCTCGAATGAAATACTATGACGTTATGTGCCTGAGGTTGAACAAAGTAGCATCCTCGCTAAAGCTCATGGAGGAGCTGCGGGAAGAAATTTTGCAGGAAAAGCAGTAGGGCAGAAGATTTTACGCGCTGGGCTATGGTGGCCAATGCTTCGTAAGGATTCCAAGGCTTATTGTAAGGCATGTGATGAATGTCAGAGGAGGGGCAGGCCATCATGGAGGGATGAGCTTCCTGTGAATCTGAAACTACCATTACAACCATTTAAGAAGTGGGAAATCGGTTTTGTAAGACCAATTCAGCCTCCAGGAAAGAAGACAGATGCACAGTGCATCATCACCACGGCTGAGTATTTGACCAGATGGGCGGAGATGCAGTCTATGAAGGACTATACAGGGGCAACATAGAAAAGTTCATATTTGAGGATGTACTGACTAGGTTTGGGTGCCTGAAGATTTTGATGAGCAATCATGGTACGCATTTCCTTAATGAGACAATTAACAAGTTGATGTAGGAATTCCAAGTTTATCACCAAAAGAGTACACCGTATCAACTGCAGGCTAATGGGACGGTTGAAGCATTTAATAAGATATTGGAGAACATGCTGATGAAGGTTTGCAATGCACAAAGAAATGACTGGGATGTGCGTGCACCTGTGGTGCTACGAGCTTACAAAATTACTTGCAAAACAATGACTAGAAAAATGCCTTTCAGGCTGGTTTATGGTGTATAAGTTGTGATGCTGATGGAGTACATTGTACCTAGTCTACGTATAATGGCATTTAAAGGAATGACGGATCACGAAGCCCTGGAAGAGAGGCTCACGTAGCTGACAGAGGATATATTTTTGGCTGGATTCCATTAACAAGTTCAAAAGGAGCGTTAAAAGGCATGGCACGATCGACAAATCAAACTGTGCACCTTCAAGGTAAATGATTTAGTGTTATTATATGACAGCAAGTTTGATAAATTTCTAGGAAAATTTTGGATGCATTGGATAGGGCCCTATGTCATCAAGGAGATTACCGATAGTGGAGCAGTTCATTTGGTGAAGTTGAATGGAGATCCATTTCCAAGGAAGGTAAATGGCAGCCGATTGAAGCCATACACCGGGGATCCGGCCAGATGACTATATGGTGAAAGCATAGTCTTAGCACTCCAGAGACCTGAAAGGAGGTGTGAGACTATAAACTACATTGCCCGGGCTATCGTACTACATGACTCGGGGACTGCACGAAAAGGAGGAACATCACAGTATCAACAGAAGCGCGAGGGGAGCTACTCTATAGGAGGAGAAAATGCACAGGGTAGTCAGAAAGTGACCGTTACGGTCACTGTTCATGGTTTGACCGTGTGAAAATGACTAAGAGGAGTGGGCAGGGGGAATTTAAGGTAGAATTTAAATGTGAGATCTTTGAAAATCTATCGCCAATCTATCATTTATGAATGGATTTTGGGGGGAATGGTTGGATTCGAATTCAAATTTGCTTATAAACTACAAATGGAAGCCCAACGAAAAACACTTTGGATGTTTAGAATTGAGGTGTTGAGCTATTAGTTGTGCATGAACCCTGAGAGTTTTGAGGCTTTGGTGGTTAGTTGAGTGTTTGATAGGTTGCCTAAGGAAACCTAGGAGCTCCTTACTAGCCTCATTTCGGCGCCCGTGGAAACCGCAAGTGCTGGAGGATTGATGGCCTTTGAGGGAGCTGCCCCTGAGGTCATAAGTGTAGAGGTGCCCGCAGAAGTACCAAAGTCACCGAGGTCACCCAGGCCGAGGGCTACAGCAACGAAAGAGGGGCCTAAGAAAACGAAAGATAAGCAGAAAGCAACACAGCCGATGCATGAGTCACTAAGAAAGCACCAGAAGAAAGAGAAGCCTACCACGCAGGAGAAAGGAAAGGTGGTAGACCTAGAATCTGATGAGGGTGTGGAAGACAATGGTATGGGCATAGAGGATATCGATATTGAGGGGGTAGACCCTATTTCCAAGTTACCAGAATACATCCCTCCACACCAAGGAAAGGTGAAGGTCCCAAAGGACCCAAATGTGGGAAAATTTTTACTTAACACACCATTACTGCCAGAACATATCACATTCAAAGGTCCGTGCTTGGTGCGCATGCCACATATGAAGTTAGAGGATTGGGACTTGGCGAATACTAAGTGGTTCCCCCACTTGGTGACTGATACATTTATGACCCATGTCTTCTATAAAGATTCTGGTGTGATCGTGCTAGAGCCGAGGAAGTGGATTAGAGGGGTGGACAAGGTAGGACTATTGAACCTGCTATGGGTGCTTCATTACTATCGCACACCCATAACTTTGATAGTGATCAAACAATTTTTATGATTGGTGCACAATGGGTGCTTGTGGTTAGGAGAACTGATACCAATCATCGATATGCTGATCCATAGGATCACATTGCTACCGCACTTAGGGATGAATCCAACCAAGGAATTTGGCGGAAAGGTGGGCAAATGTGACCTTGCCAAGGGAATGAAGGACAAGTTTAAGCTTGTCAAGAAACCGGTTACTCAATCTCCAACATAACTGACCCCGTGGTTAAGGTAGCCACCCAAATCTTGGTTGGAAAAATAATGAGGAAGTTTTGCACAGATAAAGTGTGGCACTAGTTGTGTCATTAGCAAACCAATGCGTGGAGGGTGTACAATTCAATTGGGTGCACTACCTCTATAGTTAGTTCCTCGCGAACTGTAGAGAAGCACAATACCAGAGTAAGAAATTCCATTATGCATGGCTTTTGCTATCAATCGTACTGGTCGCATGGGAATTACCTGAGGACAATCAGTTTCCTTTGATCGCATCAGATCTACTAGAAGTAATGAAGTTCACTTCGCTTTGGGCCAGAAAGGACCCTGAAAGGGTCAAGGACAATAAGATCTTTTGGGTGCTGATGGAGGCAAGCATCCGCGTCGTGATAAACTGCAAGCTGCAAAAATCATCAACTGTCTTTGAGCAGCTGTCGGGATATGTGGAGTTCAAAGCGGAATTCCACTGTATCTCCATCCAGGCACGGAAGGACCCTGAGCAGAAGTGGTATGATCTCCCATACCTTGCAATAGATGATGCAATTATAGCGGTCCTTGACGGTTGGACAACAGAATGGCGCACAATCTGAGATTTTTCAATTGGTGTTGGGAACGGGATCCCCCAAGGACAGCTTTGGGGCTAAAAGCCCAAGGTTTGGGTCAAATTTTGTAATAAAGTTGTAAAGTCTCCGCATTTTGTGGTTTTAGAGAGAGAAGGTGTCATAAGCCATAAAGGGTAGTCTTAACGAGTCATGAGTTGTATAAAAATAGCTAAGTAAGTAAGCTCTAAGTAGTCTTAACGAGTCATGAGTTGTAGATGAAGTCTTGAGTGATAAAGAGAGAAAACTAAGTTTCAGGTCTTAGTGTAGGTAGAGGATCTACAGCTGAGTGCACAGAGGCCTAGGGTAGAAGTCCGCAGTTGAGTGCGCAAACCCCTACAGGTGTGTGCACACGACGGATAGAGTCTGTAATCTTTCGAAGATATCAATAAAGAGAAGCATTCTACAAATTCTGTCTTATTTCCTATTCATGCATCTTTCCATATTGTGTATGAATTTCATTTATAATGTTTATGTGAGGCGTGAATGTATGTAATTACGTTGGATAATTGAACACAATTAAGGATATTTGTTTACGTGATGCTAACTGTGGTTGTTTAATAAGATAAGTAAGACACTTAAGGATAACTTGGAAACATGTTCTAGACACTGCTTTAGCAGCGCGAAAGTACCTAAACTGTAGGTTAGGGTTGCGTGAAGGCCAATCATACCCCTTCGCGGAGGTACTAAGGGGCGGAATAAAGGGCTAGGTAGATAGAGCCCTAGAACTCTATGACCTACACAAAGGCAGGAATAGAAGGAATAAACTGACATCACAACCATCTCAGGGTGCAGAAACTTGGTTCCAGCATCCCCCCATACTGCTTCGGGTAAGACTTTGGTCTGCGCTCCGCGTGCTGATGCCGAAAGGGCTAGTAGTGTAGGGATTTTTTTGGCTAACTAACGCTGAACTTGGGTCAGGCCCCACCAAGCCAACAAATGGTTCTGTTGTCGGGACCAAAATCTGCATAAGAGATGTGTGATGTCGTATCACTGGAATCCAACTAAGAAAGAGATCAGAGACTGGTTGGATAGGAAGATCCATGAATTCGCGGTGCAGGAGAATAGAAATCCATGATTGACAAAGGAATAGTGGTTGGAAAGTACCTATATACAGAAATACACGAGATATTTTTCTGTTCCTTTCCGGTTGAGCTATATGAGTGGATCTTGAAGCTAGAAAATAGCCAAGGAAGGTGGAAACTTGACGGTCCTATTGTATAGACCCCAGAGTTAGTACAAATATTGGAAGCCTTTGAGGATAATATAGCTTGTGCTATCGATCATTGGCTCAATCGCATCATAGGAGGATTTGTTACTGAATTCACAGTCGATACCTCAATCAGCTACATCGAGTCTGAGCAATGCTTTTTCAAGGGTCCGCGAAGTAAGTACTTGAAGTCTTTGAATACTTGGATTAAAATGTTATTGTCCAAAAAACGGGTTATGCAACTTCCTTGATGTTCGGAGCTACACGAAGTGGAAAGAATTATAGGAATGAAGGAAGAAAAGGTCCTAAATATAGCCCATTAGTTTCACCTCCATTGGGTAACGAAGAGGGAGTAGCACAAGCTTCTCTGTGAAGTGCTATTTAGTTAATAAGACAAGGATTCCCACAACTAAAACCTCCACCCACACCACCATCCCCTATGACTTCACCCATACCACCACTGCCTCCATCGCAGATCAGTATGACACATTCAGTGAAGTTGCCTTTGTTTAAAGGCTTGGGAAATGAGGACTCGGACTAGTTCTGGTTTGTGGTGAAATCTATATGGGAAGCTCAAGGTGTTGAGATGATTACATGAAGAAGGTGACATTGGTTAGTGCTCTGTAGGATCGTGCACTAACCTGGTACATTAAGTACTCTAATGATAACCCAAACCCTGGAGTGGCAGACATCTAGACTGCGCTGAACAAATAATTCAGTAGGCCTAAATTTAAGGTGCAGTTGATTGTGGGGTTCAAAGGAATCATGATGAAGCTAGGAGAGACACCTTAGGAATTAGATCAGAGGTTGAAGTGTCATATCTACGAAGCTAATATGAACTTGACAAATGGAAAGCATCACAAGTGGTTTGTAGCTTCGCTCCTGCCACACCTGAGGGTTGTGCTGTCACAACAAAAGATAACAAATCAGGTAGAGGCCTTGGAGATTTCAATGAGACTACATGAAGCACCGATGCAAGATCCAAATCTGGGGGTTCAGTAGATCCATGAGAAGTTGAAAAATCTGTGCCTTGAGATGCAAAGTTTGAAACAGGACAAAATAGTTCGACTAGAGGTGCGCGAAGAGGTATGGTGCCTAAAATGCAAGGGTCAGGGGTATGACAAATACCATTGCCTGGTATTTGCGAACTACATGGCAGGAGGAGGATCTATGCCTTTGAGGTTGTAAGCTCAAGCAGGACCAAGTGCAGGGCCTGGATTGTGGTGCGCTATATGTTAGGTAGAAGGAAAACATGTCATGGATAACTTTCATTTGCTATAGAAGTTTGTACAAACGCCACAACAAATGTTCTGCAACTTTTTTCGGTTGGTATGGCATGATGAGTGCAACTGTAGGAGCTATGAATTGATGATGGATAGAACACCCACCTATAAGGTTCAGGTAGAAATGTGATCCCCCTAACCAGAGCGTAGGGATGGTGCGAACAGGTTTTCAGGGGCACGTATGAGGTCGAGGTGGAGGAGGACATGACAGAGGTCGAGAAAAACTGATCTACTACAATTGTGGAGGACCAGGACACTATGTCATGATTGTACTAACCCAACATGTCTGTCGTGCAAATATTGCACTCTATTTGATCATGAAATGGAAGACTGTCCTATGCTGATAGCAAGGGTACATGACAAAGGGGTGCTACCACCTCAGCCGACTCAGAACCTGTAGATGATGAGGTTTGAGCCTTGCGAAGAGGATCTGAATGTGAATATAGTACTCCTAAGTGGAATTGCCACAAGGGATGATAAGGGGAAAAAACCTAAAGACAGCACATGTGTTCACAAAGCTTTGATGAAGGAGGCTAAATTTGATTTGGAGCGCACACGTGAAACTTTCATGGAAGGAAAGAAGAGCTTCACTGAGGCCTCCACCTCAGGGAGCAAGGATAAGCCTGATCAGGAGATGGACCCTTCTATGCTTACAACCTTCCTATAGACCTACATGAAGTTGTTTTGTGATAGAAAGGATGTGAAGGGATTACAAAAGCTTATAAATAGATGCACCAGAAACACTCCCGGTGAACCGCGCGTGGTACGAAATATTGGTAAGAATAAAACAAGAACAGGACAAGAGATGAGGCTGACGATGCAGATAAGAGCGCATGAAATGGATCAGGTTATTTTGGATCAGGGGTCAGACGTGAACGTCCTACCAAAGTAGACTTGGGAATGGATGGGGAGACTCACGCTGCAGTGGTCTCTAATTTAGCTAAGGATGGTGAATCAACATAAGATCATCCCTATGGGACAGCTGCAAGGGGTGACTGTAGATATTGAAGGTGTGAGCGGTCTGGCTAACTTTGAAGTAATAGAAATTGTGGGTGATAGAAACCCCTACCTTGCACTCCTTGGCATTGATTGGGCTACTGATATGAATGGTGTAATCAACCTAAAGAAGCGAAAGATGATATTTGAGAAGAAATCGCTCTGCGTAATAGTACCCCTAGATCTAGCTGAAGGATTGCACTATACTGAACCAGTCTGTGATTATAAGAGCGATGCCAATCTGGGCTGTATCTATAAGATAACAACACAAGACCAAGATTGGGTGAATCCAACAGTGGATGGATGAATTACATGGGATAGCGAGAGTTCCTGCACCTCGAACTCTGATGAAGAATTAGAGCACTAACAGAATCGTTTACATGAAGTAACCACATTGAGTTGTAACATGATGACCCGGTCGTTGCGCTGAGTGTCATCAGAGGTAAGAAATATACCCACTTATGATGGCTTGAATGATTTAGATATATTTTTGGATGCATTTGAGAGGGAGGTACCAAAGAAGCAGCGCTTCCAAGCTTTGGACAGGGCACTGCGCGTTACACCCGCAAGGTGGTGGGGTACGCACAAGGGTAGCATTGATGATTGGCATGAATGTAGGAGGATGATGAGAACACACATTGGGAAGTTGAAGGTACGATTGACAGATAAACATGATGGACAGGATGATCCGCATGCGCACTTGGCCAAATGGGCTCAAGCTTATGGAGAGAAGACCCAAACCTGAATGGTTGCACTTGTTTTGTCACACCCTGGATGTCATCCCGATGAACTGGTACTTAGAAATGGAGCTCCACCATGGTACAGGTGAGTGGGATATTCTACGTGAGGGATTCATAATGAAATTCATGTTTGAAGATGGGTTTGACTGTATCAACGAGGCGCTACAAGAAGTAAAAGCAACAATATTGAGGATACTGCAGGATCATTTGAACCTCATTCAACTTGATTAGGCTACTCAACTAAGTCACATGCTGGAATTTTATAACGTAACTACTGAAGAAGAAGATGAGGATCTATGAAAGGTTAACATTCCTGAAACAGAAGGTCACCGTGAGGTTGAAGGACCACAGATTGAGAATCCTGATATAACCATGCCACTGAAAACAAAACAAGTAAATATTGGTATGGAGGGAGAGCCCAAATTCACGAAGATTGGAGATTATTGGGATGACACGATGGTGGATAAAGTCGCTGAATTGCTCCACGAATACCACGATTTGTTCCCTACCAAGTTTATGGATTTAAAAGGGATAATTGGGGACCTGGGTGTTATGAAGATCACGTTGAAGCCAGAGGCAAATCCGGTTAAGCAAATACCTTACCGTCTCAACCTAAAGTATAAGGAGAAGGTCCACTTAGAGCTAGACAAGATGCTCACGGCAGATATCAATGAACCTGTGGAAGAATCTGTTTGGGTGAGCCCAATGGTGGTACAGGAGAAGAAGTAGAAGGATGAAATAAGGATATGCGTAGATCTTAGTAAGTTAAATGATGCTTGTGTACATGATCCCTTCTCGGATCCGTTCACTGATGAAGTGTTGGACAACATAGGTGGCCAGGAAGCATATTCCTTCACTGATGGGTTCTCTGGGTACCATCAGAACAAAATTGCGCCAGAGGATAGGAGAAAGACAACTTTCGCGACTAAGTGGGGGTGTTTTTAGTACTGTTGGCTTGTATGGGCCTGACCTAGGTTTAGAAGTGATTTAGCCAAGAAAATCCCGGTACTACTAGCCATTTCAGCAATAGTCCGTGGAGCACAGACTGAGGTCTCACTTGAAGTAGTATGGGAGGGTGCTAGAACTAGGTTTCTACACCCTCGGAATGTCTGATGAGATTTTGGAGATACGCGGTTTGACCCTGCATGCACGTCGCTCCGTGCACTTGTTATTCCTTCGCAACCTATGATGATGCTTCCACGTAGCCCTACTCAGGGCACAACCCGTATAATACCCAAGTTCCGTGTTATTTAATCTATTATTACGCGATTACTTAACTTGTGGATGTAAGAGTACTGATTGTTACAGCATATTCAGCAATCATAACAGTGTGCGCGATAAACAAACCAATATAAATGTAAAGAAGAAAATGCACCACAAATACATAGAAACAGGAATCAACTTCTCTTTATTAATCTTCGATCTAGATTACAGACTTAACATTTCCCTGCGCACTCAGCTGTAGGGGTCCACGTACTCAACTGCGGACTCTACTAGGCCTCTGCGCCCTCAGCTGCAGAGCCTCTTCCTACCACTACGACCCAATACACTTAGACTCTTCTTCTATGCTTGAGCCATTCCTATTCTTCTCTCTAATTCACTCTCTTTACACTTAGAGCCTTGCTCTATTTATACAATCCCATGGTTCGGACCATGGGTAAACCAACATGACTTTACATTACATTACAATACTTTAGGGCGGACATCCCTATGACTCATCCTATACTTTGCGCTCCGCGCCCACAATTCACGGAGTCTTACAAAACCTTTGACCAAAACATGGGCTTTGAGCCCCAAAACATGCTGTGGGGGGGTTCCATGCCCAACATGCCCCCAACACAATCATCGTAACTCATCTCGAGTCACTCTGCTGGTGCAGTGATCTTGGCACGGAGCCCCTCTAACTGGTATCGTATTGTTCGGAGGTCCACGACGCACTGTTCTGTGGTTTGCTGGACCTGCTACATGCACTCTTCTGATGCTTCTTTGTGAGGGTCATCTACCTACCTTAGCGCATAGAGTCCCTGCATCTGTGCGAGCTTGCCCTCAATATCTGCCGTAATGGTGAAGGCCTCATAAATCCATGGTTGGATGCGTGCTTTGAGGAGTGCCTCTTTCTGTCTACGGCATCCACCTACTCTTTCAGTGCCCTTGCTTGCTACATCTTTACCAATCATTGGGTGAGGATGATTGTCTGCGTAGTTTCCCTTACACTATCATACTGCTCCTGTAGTTCGCGCACCTTTTTTTCTCGGGCGCTGTATGTTAAGGTCCTCCTACAGGGATGTGAGGACATCAAAGGCTTGGCCCAACATACTGGTACAGTCCTACACTGTCCATCCAATTTCTTCCAGTCCTATTTGAATAGCACTCACGCGCTACTCTCTAACTTCGGGAGGAGTGGAAGGCTGCGCCTTTATCCGTAGCTCAACAATTTGGAGGTTTAGCTCCAGCTGCACTCGCATTGTTTCCTCGCATGTGCTTCGGACTCCATTTTCCAGACAGTGGATCCGCATCTCTGTTGGTAGGTCTATGGAAATGGACAACTCTAGGACTCACCGGCATGCTTCATCAACAGACTGTACGGTCTGCTGGTTCTATGACACCATTTCGTCCTGCTGTAGGTTGATTTGTTCAATGCTGATCTTCTGCTTGCTCATCACCTGAATCGTGTAGCCTTCCCTGGCACGGAGCTCTACTGTTATACCATCCTATAGCTGGTACAGTGTGTCTCATGGAAGGGCAGCCAAATTTAGGCCAAGTCCCTTGATATTGCCCACCATGGCTCTATCGTCCTCTTTCCCTGCTGTTAGCACTCCTTCCAGTAACACTACGGTATTGGCCATCTTTGTGCGTAGTAGCTGTTCTGCTGTTGATGTGCCTGTTGCGCCATAGGTGGCTACAGTTCCTTCCTGTGGGGTCCGCACCTCAAGTTCCTGTAGTTGCGCCCTTAAGGCCCCTAACACAATTTGCTGCTCTGACATGGCTTCTTGGAGCGCTTCCTTGGTGGCCTCGTGAACTGTGTCTCCGATGTCATAGAGGTCACCTTCTGTCAACGTGATCGGGTCGAAAGTCAATTTGGAGGCCTTGAACTTTTTTCGTGGACCCGATCTCTCTGTGATGCATAGCCTTTTCAGTTGGGTACACGCTGTACCAGCATCTGCGCCCTCTTCTGCAATGGTTGTGTCCTCGACCTCCTGTCCCGTAGACAAGTCCTGGCCTTCCTCTTGCTGCATTGTGGTGGCCCCTGTTGTCTGCACTGCTACTGCCACTTCGGCGGCCTTGGCCTGCTTTGCGGCTGCCTTTGCTGCCTCGCGGAAAACCCTTACCTCTGCGGCCATTTTTTCATTTCACCTTTTCTGAGCCAACTTCATGACACACAACTTGGCTTCATCTTTTTGTTTCTGTGCTGCTATCCTATCTAGCTTCACTAGATCTAAGGCACACCAGTCATGGGGCCATGATTCTAACATCGAAAAAATGGCATCATCAATAGTGATGAAGGGGATCTTGGTCCATTTCTGCGCCGGATCCTTACGCGCCTTGATGTAAACATTATGCATGTCTGCCTTAAAGTCTGCAAAGCTCCGTAGACTGTTGTAAACTATGGGGGACAGGCATGGCCTCCTATTGATCCGCATCCAGATGCTCACCTCCATGAGCACCCAAAAGATATTTGTCTCATGGATCCACGTGGCATCCTTAGTAGCCTAGAGTGATGCATACTTTGCGGCCTCTGGTAAGTCATGTTCAATGCTAGGGAACTGACTGTCCTCGGGCAGTTCCCTTGTTACCAGCAAAATGGACAAGAGCAACCATGCATAGTGAAAGGTCTTGCCCTGCTCCTAGGCTTCCTTGTAGTTGGTTAGGAATTCCTCACAAAGGAACTCAACCGAGTTGAATTGGACCCCCTCTATGCATTGTTCAGCCACGCAAATACCAGCGCTAGTAATTCATCACTGCGAAATTTCCTCATTACCTTGCCGGCCATGAGTTGGGTGGCTACGTGCACCCATTTATCCTTGATGCTATTGATTATGTAACCCCTCTTTTTCTTCTCAAGCTTGTATTTTTTCTTCATGGCCTCCGCGAGTGCCAAATCTCCACTTTTTTCGGCTATCTCAGCGGTGTCCTTTCCCTTATAGGGGAGCTAGGAAATTCTATGGATGAGATCCGCCGTGATGGGAATAGGCTCCTCCAGCCATAAGTACCTGTTGTGCACCAGGAAAAGTAGTTGCCTGATGATGAAAATAGTGATATGCGGTCGGTGAAAGTGTGGAATCCATAGCAGATGAAGTAATCTGGCCTTCTCCACACTGCGCAGCCATTTCCTCGGCTCTAGTGTTGTGACTGGCCCCTCCATGCTCTGCTTGATGAGGTCCTCTGTCTCTAAATGTAGGAACTTCTTGTTGTCTACGAGGTCCCAATCTTCAAACTTCATTGTTGGCACGTGGCCCAAGTGTGAGCCCTCAAACATAATTCCATCATGGAGGAGTGGGGTCTGGAGTGCGCTCTTAGTTGCATCCAGGTCCTTTGGTATCTTGGTTTTCCCTTCCATGGAGGGACGTACTCAGGCAATTTCGCTGTGGAGCACATCGGCTGGATGTCTTCTTCCATGTCTTCGACTGCCTCTATCTCATCAACAAGAACCTGTAGGTCCTCCTCCTCATCATCTGTCTCAATGGTGATAGCCTTGCCCTTTTCTTCCATTTAGAGTTTACTGAATCGCGGATTCCATGGGGACATGTGGACTGGTTTAGCTGCCTGCTTATATTTCTTAGGCCATGGCGTCTGAGACGATTTTGGGATTTCCAGCACATCCCTAGCATCTCTAGGAATGTCCTGCACCATGGGGTTTTGCGCGACTTCGTCGGTGGTACTTTCTACAAAACCCACACCTCTCCTGATAGCCATCATCCTGCCTGAATTGTCTATAGTTGTTCATGAACTTCAAGGCTCAAATATTGCTTGGTGCTCAACACTCTGTGTTCTATGTAACTGCTCAAATCTTAAATGAATAAGTGTTGTCTCGTGGCTAGCCCCTGGAGTTTTATAGCGCCTTTTGAATTCAAATTCGACCGTCCCCCCCAATTCTGAGCCATTAATTCTTTCTTGGTGGCAGATTGTCCCAAATATTGACCTTAATTCATGTCTTAAATGCCCAATGCCCACTCCCTTTTGCCTTAAATCGGACATCCCGTCATTAACAGTGACACCAACAGTCACTTCCCAGCCTACCCGCACGGTAGTGCAGCCCCCCATGCACAGGCACGAACCTCAGGACACGCTAATTCTGTGCGCACCTCCCTTATCGCGCAGTTACCAAACAGACTCTTTCAGAGTCCTACGCTCTCTTTCAACTGCCTGGAGCGTTGAGACTATGCCCCTTACAGCTAGTCAGGTGGTCATGCCACCTATGTGAGACTTCAACTCGCCTTTCAGTGTAGTCCGCGGAAACTCCTTAATTACCTTCGTGACAACCGATGCTGTGCGTTCTACTATATTTAGTGCGCTCCCCTGGTGACTGCATTTGGTGAGGTGGGATCGTAGCCGTGGCAGCAGAGTTATAAATTCTCAGTGACCCTCTTCTAATGCAATGGTGTGATCATCCATATCTGGCCTTGTCATCCTTGTTTTTTTGACGAGATATGCTTGCGTGATCTCATTTTCCAGCCTCGTGATCTCAACGTCCATCAAAATGATTTTCTTCCTCAATCGTACTCGGTATTTTTCGAGTTTGTGAAGTCTAAGGTTCCCTTGCCGAATGGCTTCCTGAATATTTATATATGCGACCTTGCATAACTGTGTGATTTCTTTGTCCTAGTTATTATGCACCATCACAACTACAAGAGCCATTACGTGTATATTCCTTTTTGTATTCTCTTCAGAAATTATGATTTTTGCTCTGTTCCGCTCCTTTGGAATCATTTCTATGCTCATGGTTTTGCACATGGTCCTATAGGCCCAACGAACAGCTAGCACGCGTAGGTCCTAATCAGTTCGTCTTGCCTGGTGAACCTTGTTCAGTATTCTACACACCCTATCGAATGCTTCGTCATGGATAATTGGTAGTGCACGTCACCTTTCCTGCTACTGCAGTTTGTTCTGATTCTCTATTTTGGGGCTGGTGTGCGCTTGTGCGGGCTATACAGCATATGTATGTACCCATCGAGATAGGTGGGCATGCAAGTTGTTTCGCCCCTACTGACTGGATTTCGCTCAATGCTGGGGTTTTCCAAAATGTAGGCACATCATCCTTTTGCATCCACATCAGTCCTCAAAATTTCCTTAATGCGTACCCCACCATCGTGCGGGTGTTGTGCGTAGTTCCCACTTCAGTGCATCAAACCACTGCTGTTCTGGTATTGCATTTTCAAATTTGTTCAAAAATTCATCCACCGCTGACAATCCATCATATGTCGGCAGTTCCCCGGCCTCTGTTTTCACGTAATGCAGTGATCTAACCATCATGTTCAAATTAAGCATTGTTACTTCGTGTATTCGATTTTGTCATTGCTCTACCTCTTCGTCTGAATCCGAAGTGCAGGAGCTTTTGCACTCTCACAAAATTCTTCCATCTGCAGTCGGATTCATCCAATCCTGTTCTCATGCAGTTATCTTGTAAATACAATTGAGATCATCATCACTGTCATCGTCGTGCATTGGTTCAGTGTATTGCACTCCTTCGGCTGGATCCAGCGGTACTACTACGCGTAGTGACTTTTTCTCAAAGATAATTTTGCGCTTCTTCTGATTTATGAATCTGTACATATTAGTGGCCCAGTCTATTCCTAGTAGTGTGGGATAGGGATTATTATCATCGACAATCTCTATCACTTGAAAATCTGCCTGCGCACTCGCACCTTCAATATCTATTGTTACCCCTTGCAATCTTCACATGGGAAAAACCTTCTATTGGTTCGCCATTCGTAACTGAATAGGGGACCATTTAACATGGGTCTGCCCATGCGTTCCCATGTTTGCTTTGGTAGTACATTCGCATCTGAACCCAGATCCAGGATTACCTGATCCATTTCATACTCACTGATTTGCGCAATCAACCTCATTTCCCTTCCGGTGCGTAATGCATGCTTCCCCAGTTTCTGGACCATGTGTGGTTCTCTTGACCCCGCGCATCTAGTGATAAGTTCTTGTAGTCCTTTGACTACCTTTCTATCACGCAATAGTTTCATGCATGTCTCCAGAAAGGTAGTGAGCATTGAAGGATCCATTCCTAGTTCTAGTTGATCCTTACTACCTGAAGTGGAGGCCTTCGTGAGGCTCTTCTTAGCTTCCATGAATGTCTCCTTCGCGCGTTCTAAATCAAACTCGGGTTCCTTTGTAGGGGCCTTGCAAACCCACACACTTTCTTCTGGCTACTTCCCTTTATCATCGCCCATGGACATATTGCTCTTGAGTATCATGTTTACATTTGAGTCTTCTTCGCGTGGCTCAGACCTCATCATTTGTAAATTTTGAGTCAGAGGGGGTTGGAATACCCCTTTTTCGCACATCCTTGCTATCAGTGAAGGGTAGTCTTCTACCTCATGATCAAACTGAGTACAATACAAACATGACATCCTTGTCGGGTTGGTACAATCGTGGGCATAGTGCCCTGGCCCTCCACAATTGTAACAAATTAGTTGTCCGCGACCCCTTCCTGGTCCCATTCCACCTCATCCTCAATCGCGCCCATAAAATACAGCATGCGCCATCCCTGCATTTGGGTCGAGGGCTTGTGTTTCGATCTACATCCTGTAGGCAGGAGTCCAATCCATCATTAGTTCATAGCTTCGGCAAGTGCATTCATCATGGCCTACCATCCTCCGAAACTTACAACACAATTGCTGGGACATCTTCATATACTTCTACAACAGATGACAATTATCCGTAGTGTGTTTCCCTCCTATCTAACAAATCGCCCACCATATTGTAGGCGCCATGATTGGCCCTGCCTGTGCCTCTGGTATCAACTGCATCGTTGCTCCTCCTGCCAAGTAGTTCATGAACACTAGATAGTGGTCCTTGTCATGCCCTTGACCTTTGCATTTTATGCACCATACTTCCTCGCGTGCCTCTGACCGAGGGGTCCTGTCCTATTTCAAACTTGGCATTTCCAGACATAGATTTTGTAGTTGCACATGGATTTGTTGGATTCCCAACCTAGGGTCTTGTATAGGGGTCTCATGTAATCTCATTGCCATCTCCAATGCTTTGGCCTGGGTGGAAAGTTTTTGCTGTGACAATGCCATCCTTAAGTGTGGTGTCAGAGATGTTACAAACCATGCGTGATGCTATCCATCTGTCAACGTCATATTGGATTCGTAAATCGTACTTTTCAGCATTTGGTCCAGATCCCAGGGGGTCTCGCCCAGGAGCATCGCGATCTCCTTAAACTCGATGATTTATTGTGTTTCTGACTTTGGCCTGCTAAATTCCCTGTTCAACGCGACCTGGATCTCTGCGTTTCCTGTGTTTGGGTGGTCATTAGAATGCTTGATATACTATGTTAATGCGTGATCCTACAGTGCGCTCACCAATGTAGCCTTCTTAATATTTTCATCCACGACGCCTTATGCTTCCCATACTGCTCTTACCATGAACTAGAATTGGTCTGGATCTTCATTCCCCACTCCTCTGAATACTTACTAGTAGTTTGATTGCACTTGCCATACTGAATTGTGGTGGTGGTCGAGATGGGGTGGGTGGAGATGGAGGTGAGGAGGGTGGAACAGGTGGTGGTGTGGGTGGAGGTGGTAACTGCAGAATTCGCTGCCTTATCAAACTAACCGCGCCTCTTGGAGAAACCTTCGCGAGCTCTTCCTCGCTCTCCCACTAGGGTGAAATTAAGGGACTGGTTTCTAATCCTTCACTACTTCCGCTTCTGTAGATCTTCCCACTCAGCATAGTCCCAAGCATTAATTTATTCGCATAACCTACTTTTCACACAATAGCATTTTAATACAAGTGTTCAAAGATTTAATATACTTACCTCGCAGTCCCTTGAGGAAACATTGCTCCACCTCACTGTAGCTAACGGTCGTGTCTACCGCAAACTCAGTGATAAATCCTCCTATTATCCGATCGAGCCAATGGTCCACAGCTCGCGTGATATTATATTATGACACTTCTAGTCTGTGCACTAATTCGGGAGTCCACGCTATTGGTTTGTCAAGCCTACACCTTCCATGGTTGTCTGCTAGCTTCACGATCTACTCATACAGCTCAGAAGCAAATGATGCAAAGAAAATCTTGTGGATTTCCGTATACAAGTAGCGCTCCAACCACTGTTCCTTAGATACTTGCGGAGTTCTGTTTTCCTGCTTTTCGAACTCATGAATCTTCTTGTCCAAACACTCTTCAATTTCTTTCTTTGTTGGATTCCAGTGGCACGACATTAGACATGCCTTACAGAGATCCCGATCTCGGCAATGGAACCATTTGTTGGCTTATATGGGCCTGACCCAGGTTCAGAAGTGATTTAGCCAAGCAAATCCCAGTACTACTAGCCCTTTCGGAAAAATATGCGGAGCGCGAACTGAGGTCTCACCTGAAGTAGTATGGGAGGTTACTAGAAGCAGGTTTCCACACCCTGGGAATGTCTAATGAGCTTTTGGAGATATGTCGTTTGACCCTGTGCACACGTCACTCCACACACTTGTTATTCCTTTGCAACTTGTGATGCTGATTCCGCGCAGCCCTACTTGGGGCGCAACCCGTATAATACCCAAGTTCTGTGTTATTTAATCTATTATTACCCGATTACTTAACTTGTGGATGTAAGAGTACTGATTGTTACAACATATTCAGCAATCATAATAGTGTGTATGATAAACAAACCAATATAAATGTAAAGAAGACAATGCATCACAAGTACACAGAAACAGGAATCAACTTCTCTTTATTAATCTTCGATCCAGATTACAGATTCGACACTGCCCTGCACACTCAGCTGCAGGGGTCCGCGCACTCAACTACAGGGGTCCATGCACTCAGCTGCGGACTCTACTAGGCCTCTGCACCCTCAGCTGCAGAGCCTCTTCCTACCACTATGACCCAATACACTTAGACTCTTCTTATATGCTTGAACCATTCCTATTCTTCTCTCTAATTTTCTCTCTTTATAGTTAGAGCCTCGCTCTATTTATATAATCCCATGGTCCGTGGACCATGGGTAAGCTGCCATGACTTTACATTACATTACAATACTTTAGGGCAGACAACCCTATGACTCATCCTATACTTCGTGCTCTGCACCCACAATTCATGGAGTCTTACAAAACCTTTGACCAAAACTTGGGCTTTAAGCCCCAAAACATGCTGTGGGGGGGTTCCATGCCCAACAAGTACACTGTAATGCCTTTCAGATTGAAGAATGCGCCTACTATTTTCTCACGCGTAGTCATTGCGACATTCAAGGAATTTATTCATAAGTTCCTGGAAGTGTACTTTGATGACTGGACTATGTGTGGGATGGTAAAACACCATGTTGCCAGTTTACGCCTGATGCTAGATACTTGTCGAAGATACTAGATTGTGCTCAATCTGAAGAAGTGCCTATTTTGTGTTCCTTTTGGGACCTTGCTGGGTCATGTGGTTTGTAGACAGGGATTGATGGTAGATTCCGCGAAGATCATGGTGACACTTAAATTAGAAGCACCAAGGATTGTGAAATAGTTGTGTGCTACCCTAGGGCATACTGGATATTATAGAAAGTTTATCAAGGGCTATGCCCAGATCACTGCACATATGGAGAAGTTGTTGAAAAATGATGTTACATTTTGCTGGAACGAGGATTGTAAGAAAATCTTGGATGTATTGAAGGAAAAGATGGTCATCGCACTGATTTTAGAATTCCCAGATTGGAAGAAGGAGTTTCATGTACATGTTGACGCGTCATGCATAGCACTGGGAGCAGTACTGACACAGGTTGGTGGACGAGACTTGGACCATCCTATAGCGTTCGCAAGCAGAATGTTATCTAAGGCGGAGAAGAACTATTCCACCACTGAGCATGAAGGGTTAGCCATGGTATACACGCTCCAGAAGTTTAGACACTACTAGCTGGGTGGCCATTTTAAGATGTATACAGATCATTCCGCGCTGAAATACCTGGTCAATAAGCCTGTTTTGGGGGGGAGAATATGTAGGTGGTTGTTATTGTTTTAGGAGTATGATTTTGAAGTTATTGTGAAGCCTGGATGATTGAACATGGGACTAGACCATCTGTCACGCATTGAAATAGGGGAAGAGCCCACTAATTTGGAGGAGGGATTGCCTGACACGAAACTATTTGCAGTGCGCATCACGGATGAGTATTTTGAAGATATCATACATTTCCTAATGACAGGAACTGCCCTGGAAGGATACACTGTCAAGCAAAAGAAGGAGTTAGTGGTGCATGCGACAGAATTTTCTGTCATTGCCGGGCATCTGTATAAAATGGGGTTCGATGAGATAGTGTGACGATGTGTACAAGAGTTTCAAAGGAGTAGTATCCTCGTGGACACTCATGTGGACACTGTGAGAGGACATTATGGAGGGAGAGTGACTGCGTAGAAGATTCTATGTGCAAGGTTGTGGTTGCCAACCCTCCATTAGGATCCAAAAGCATATTGTAAGGCATGTGATGTGTGTCAAAGGACTAGAAGGCCATCTCGAAGGGACAAGCTTCCTTTGAATCCATAGATGACATTACAACCCTTCAAGAAATAGGCAATAGATTTTGTGGGACCCATCCAGCCCCAAGGAAAGACAGGAGCAAGGTACATTATTACCGCGACGGAGTATCTGATTCGATGGGCAGAGGCATAGCCTATAAAGGATTGCATAGGCATGACTGCTCTGAAGTTCCTCTTTGAGTATGTATTGACGCGATTAAGGTGTCCAAAGATTTTGATGAGTGATCACAGTACACACTTTTTTAATGAAACGATCAGCACGCTGACGGAGGAATTTCAGGTATATCACTAGAAGAGCACACCTTATCACCCACAGGCCAATGGGATGGTGGAACATTCAATAAAGTACAGGAGAATGCACTGATCAATGTTTGCAACACTCAACAGAGTGATTGGGACCTATGCATACCCGTAGTTCTATGGGCCTATCAAATGACATGCAAGAAGTTAACAGGAAAAACACCCTTTAGGCTTGTCTATGGTGTTGAAGTGGTAATGCCCATGGAATACATTGTGCCTAGTCTCTACATAGTGACACTCATAGGTATGACAGATTGCAGAGCCTTGGAAGAGAGGCTCGCGCAGCTGGCTGAGCTTGAGGAAGAAATATTTCTAGCTGGATTTCACCAACAAGTCCAAAAGCAGTGTGAAAAATCATGGCATGATCGACACATTAAGATGTGCACCTTTAAGGTAAATGACCTGGTTTTGTTATATGATAGCAAGTTTGATAAATTTCCAGGGAAATTCAGAATACACTAGTTAGGGCCCTATGTCATTAAGGATATTACCGACGAAGGAGTAGTACAACTAGTTAAATTGAATGGAGATCCCTTTCCAGGAAAGGTGAATGGCAGTCGCTCGAAGCCATACACTGGTGGTCTGACCATGTGACTACATAAAGGTAGCATAGTCTTAGCACTCCAGGTAGATGAAAGGAGGTGCGGGACTATCAAATACACTGCCCGGGTTGGGGAGCTATGCGATTGGAGGATTGTGCAGAGCAAGGAAGTGTCACAAGGTTCGCGGCAGCGCGAAGGGAGTTGCGCTACCTAGGAAGAAATTGCACAGGTTGGCCAAAAAGTGACCGTTAAAGTCATTGTTCATGATTCGATGGTAGAGATGCAGCCAAATGGAGTGGGCGGCCGGCATTTAAGATGAAATTTATGGGGCAGATCCTTGAAAATTTGTTACCAATCTGGCATTAATGAACCGAATATGGGGGGAATAGTCGGATTTGAATTCAAAATTCCCTATAAATTAAAAGTGGTTGTCTAGCAAAAAACACTTGGCATTTTGAGAATTGAGTTGTTGAGCTCTCAGGTGCACATGAATTGAGAGCACTACGAACTTCTGATATATAGTTCAGTATTTGAGACATTGTCGAAGGAGACATAAGAGTTCTTGTAGAACATCATGTTGATGCCCACAGAAGCTATAGATACCGAAGCAGAGGAGTCGGTGTCATAAATTGAGATGGAGGCAGAAGTGTCTGCTCCCAAGGTTGTCGAAGTATTATATGAAGTCCCCAAATCCCCAAGGATGCCGAGACCAAAGTTGATCCCAACCAAGGAGAGCACAAAGGATAAAAAGGGTAAGGAGCCTACAATACCATTGTGTGCATCACCAAGAAGAAACCCACTGAAGCCTACTGCACAAGAGAAGGGCAAAGCCATCAATTTGGAGCTAGAGGAGGAAGAAATCGAAGACATCCCAATGGATGATGAGGATGTGGGAGTAGATGTGGAGGAAGTTGAAGCCCAGGGTGCTGACCCTATCACCCAGTTGCCTGAGTATGTCCCTCCTCGTAAGGGCAAGAACAAGGTGCTAAAAGACATTGATGAGAGAAAGGTCCCCTTGCAAACCCCTCTGCTGCCGGATGAGATTTTCTTCGAAGGACCGTGCTTGGGGCGGGTTCCTCTGCTAAAACTTGAAGACTCGGACTTGGCTGATCATGAGAAGTTCCCTCACCTGGTGACTGAGCAGCTCATGCATGCATTATCAACACAACCACCAGAATGACCGCATTAGAGTCGCAGAGGTGGCTTAGAGGAGTAGACAAGGTAGGGTTGCTCAACCTGCTTTGGGTACTGCACTACAATCGCATCCCAGTGACAGTATTAGTCATCAAGCAGCTGTTATTCTTGGTGCATGATGGGTGTCTATGGCTGGAGGAGCCAATCCCCATCACTGATAGATTGATCCATAGGATCACGCGGTTGCCTTACACTGGAGAAAATCCGGCCATGATATTTTGTGGAAAAGGTGGTGAGAAGGCCCTCACAAAGGCCATGAAAGAGAAGTTTAAGCTAGTAAAGAAGCCGCGTCGATATTCCATATCCAGTATCTATGACCTTGCTATAAAGGTGTCTACGTAGATTTTAGTAGGGAATGTGATGAGGAAGTGCCATGCCGACAAGGTGCTAGTGCCTGTCGTCGTGCTAGCAGCCCAATGTGCTGAAGGAGTCTATTTTAACTGGTCAGACTATCTTCATAGAGAGTTCCTAGCAAACTGTCGTAAAGCACAGGAGCTCCTCAAGACATTCAATTATGCATGGCTCTTACTGTCAATTGTGCTGGTAGCATGGGAGCTGCCAGAGGACAGCCAATTCCCTTCAGTCATGCTAGACCTACCAAAGGAAGTGAAGTATGCTTCACTTTGGGCGACCAAGGATGCACAGCGCATCAAGGATAGCAAGATATTCTAGATCTTGATGGAGATGAACATTTGCATGGCTATCAATCAAAAACCACGATTGTCGCCTATGGTGTATGCCAACTTGCAGGGCTACGCAGAGTTCAAAGCAGATTTTCACCATGTGGCCATCAGGGCACGGAAGGACCTTTCGCAGAAATGGTATGACTTTCCTTACCTGGCAACGGATGATGCCATTGATGCAGTACTTGACTGATGGCTGGTAGAGTGGTTCTCTACAACAGACTTGGTAGTGGGAGAGAGCAAGTTCGCTGTGTAGAGAAATAAGGAGGAGGCCAAGCTAAATATGACGTAGCTAGCCGAGAAAAGGAAGAAGGAGGCCACTAAAAAGGCCCAAGTGGAGCGTGATGCTGCTTAGCAGACAGAGAAGCAAACGGGTGGAACAGATTGAGTCTCTGACAAAGGCGTAAGGTCGCCTTCACCTGAGACAGAGGACGAGACAGATGAGCAGACAGAACAACACGGCGCAGACCCACATGCGATGTCCAACCACATCAAGTGTCCAAGGGAGTAGGAGAAAGGAGGGTCCAGGAAGAAATCTAAGGCTACTAAGACATCACGGGACCTAATCATGCTAATAGAGGGTGATTGGCATGACATTGGTGACACGGTGAGGGATGTTACCATGGAGGCCCTACAACAGTTTGAGCAACAACAAAAACTAGTCTTGGGGGCTATCTAGACATGTTTGCAGGACCTACAGAATAGGCTGGCACGATGTCTACCAGCCTTGCTATCGGCACTTCAAAAGCTACAAAGATTTTGCGCGTAAAGGCCTCTAGAGCAATAGTGCTACCTAATGGAGCATTGACCATGGAGAATGAAGCTAACAGGTCCACTGTCAGTGCCCTAAAGGGAGTAGGGTTGAATCTGGCAACGCTCCTTGGAGAAGCACTCCACCTCTTGTAGGATGGAGTGATTGTAGGGCTGAGGGCCCATGAGCATCATGCCCTCCAGGTGATTAGTGAGCAATGGATCAACAATGAATAGATGGCACTATAGCGAGATTCCACCGTCGACACTGTGACCAAGGTGACCAATGAGAACAAGCACATTATGCAGGTCATCGAGGAGCCATTCTGAATGGTCCTAGAGTTGGCCATTCCTAAGGAGGAACTAGTCGAGGCATGCATCCGCAAGCTGGATATGGGGGTGTGTGATGCTCGTACTGAGATGGAGAGGGTTCAATTGGAGTTGAACCTGCAAATCACATAGTTACAGTTGAAGGCCCAGCCTTGAACTTTGCCAGAAGTAAAGGTGCAGCGGGCGACCGCTGTGACAGAAGTAGTAGCGGTAGTTGAACATGTAGTAGCAAACTACACACAACTTTCTGAGTAGTCGTTCGAGGTCCTGACAAGCTTGCAGGAGGACCCCAATGTATAGTGACTAGAAACAGAAGCACATGAGCTACAACAATGCTATGATGAAGTCAAAGGCACAACACAAACTGTCATGCTCACACAGAGATTGGAGAAGCTTCAGGAGGCCAAGTAGCTGAAGGAACAGGTCGATGCAGCGCTGTACAAGGAAGCAGTGCTGAAGGCACGACTGAAGCCTTGGCTGGATGAGGCTTACATGGTGATAGCCTCTATCAAAGAAAAGCTTGCAAAGCTGTAAGAAACTCAGTAAAAGCTTCAGGCTGACAGTTCAAGAGCAGTGGCCAAGCAGATGGTTGAAGACGTGAAGCAGGCAGCTGCACAGTGCTCTGCTGAGGTTGCGGTCATACGAGTCGAGCTAGAAGGTCTTCGTGTTAAGATCTCTGTGCCTGCTGAGTGACTCGAGGGCGAGTCACGATGTTTGTGTTGGGGTCCTGTTGGGAACGAGATCCTGCAAGGATAGTTTTGGGGCTAAAAGCCCATGATTTAGGTTGAATTTTGTAATAAAGTTGTAAAGTCTCCGCATTTTGTGGTCTCGAAGTGCGAAGGTGTCATGAGTAATAAAGGTTTGTCCGCCCTTAATTTTGTAAAGTAAAGTTGGCTGTAAAGATCTAACCATGGTCCATGGGATTGTATAAAAGGAGCTAAGTAAGTAAGCTCTAAGTAGTCTTAATGAGTCAAGAGTTGTAAATGAAGTCTTGAGCGATAAAGAGAGAAGTCTAAGTTTCAGGTCTTAGTATAGGTAGAGGCTCTACAACTGAGTGCGCAGAGGCCTAGGGTAGAAGTCTGCAGCTGAGTGCACGGACCCCTGCAGCTGTGTGCGCAGGGTGGATAGAGTCTGTAATCCTTCGAAAATATCAATAAAGAGAAGCATTCTACAAATTCTATGTCTTATTTCTTGTTAATGCATCTTGCCATATTGTGTATGAATTTCATTTATAATATTTATGTGAGGCACGAATGTATGTAATTACATTGGATAATTGAACGCAATTAAGGATATTTGTTTACGCGACGCTAACTGTGGTTGTTTAATAAGATAAGTAAGAAACTTAAGGAGAACTTGGAAACCTATTCTATATGCTACTTTAGCAGCGTGAAAGTACCTGAATTGCAGGTTAGGGCTGCATGAAGGCCAATCATGCCCCTTCGCAGAGGTACTAAGGGGTGGAATAAAGGGCTAGGCAGACAGAGCTGTAGAACTCTATGACCTATGCGAAGGTAGGAATAGAAGGAATAAACCAACATCACAACCATCTTAGGGTGCGGAAACTTGGTTCCAGCATCCCCCCACACTGCTTCGGGTGAGACTTCAAGCCACGCTCCATGGGTTGATACCGAAAGGGCCAATAGTGTAGGGATTTGTCTAGCTAACTAACACTAAACCTGGGTTAGGCCCCACCAAACCAATAGTTGGGTCCAGCTAGTCCACAGGAAAGTAGAAGAAGGAAGAGGCTTGATTGAAGATGCAACAGTTGGCTGAAAGGTGGAAAAAGGAGGTTGAGGAAAACTCCAGAGCAGAGCGTGCTGCAAAGAAGCAGGATGAAGAGAAGGAAGGGGAGGAAGAGCGTGACTCTGACAAAATTCTGAGGTCTCCTTTGCCGCAGACAGAGGACGAAGAGCAGCAATCAGAACGAGGTGGTGGAGACCAGCAGAGTACTCCATTCTGGATAAAGCGCACTCATGAGCAGGAGAAAGAAGGGCTGCAGAAGAATTCCAAGGCCACTAAATCCTCGTTTGACCCGATCACCTTGACAAAAGGTGACTTGGAAGACATCGGAGATAAAGTAAGGGATGCGACCATGGAACTGCTACTGCAGTTTGAGTAGCAGAAGAATTAGGCCTTGGTTGCCATTTAGATGGGTCTGCGCGAGCTGTAGATCCAAACTACTCAACTGCGGACCGGTGCAGGGTAGGGAATCAGGGTGTCGACTAGTTTGGCGCCAGGAAATTCTGAAGCAGTGGAGATGGTTCACTCCTTGGATACCCAAGTCATTGCATTGCCGGATGGAGATTTTCCTGCAGAAGTGGAAGCTGACAGGGCTACTTTCAACGCTCTCAAGAAGGTTGGGTTGAACTTGGCCATGCTTCCAAGTGAAGCCCTTCATACCTTGCAAGCAGGTGTGATTGCATAACTTCAGGCTTAAGAACAACATGCACTGACTGTGATTAGTGAACAAAAGGTGAACAATGCGCAAATTTTCATCGAGAAGACTTCATAAATTGACACATGGAATAAGGTGCAACAAAAGAATGAGCACATTGTGGTAGTAGTCGCTAAAGCATGCAAAACTGTTCTGGAGCTGTATATCCCAGAAGAAGCGCCAGTGGAGGCCAAAATTCGGAAGCTCGTTGCAGGTATGTGCGATGCAAAGATAGATTTGGGAAAGGTTTAGTTTGAGTTGAACCTTAAGATCATAGAGCTTGAGTTGAAGGCCCATTCTTCAACTCCACTAGAGGTCAAAGAGCAGTGCGAGGTAGCTGTCATGGATGCAGTCGCTGTAGTAGATGTTAAGGTAACAGATTGCACCGTTCTCTTTGAGCAGTCACTAGAGGTACTTACCAGTGAAGGAAGATCCAAAATTGCAGAGGTTAGAAACAGAGGTGAGGGAATTACAACAACAATACGACGAGGTCAGAGTGATAGTGCACACCGTCGCCATCACACAGAGGTTGGCCAAGCTGCAAGAAGCAAAGGAACTGAAGGAACAGGTGGACGTAACACATCAAAAAGAGGTAGTACTGAAGGCGAGATTAGGGCCTTGGCTAGATGAGGCCTATGTGCTCACTACCACCATTGAGGGAAAGTTGGCTAGCCTACAGAAAACATAGTAGCAAATCAAGGCTAATAGCGTAGGACCAACAACGGAACAGCTGACGGAGCAGGTTAAGCAAGTGGCGATGCAGTGTGCCACCAAATTTGTAGTGGTAAAAGTGGAGCTGGGAGGTATTCGTGATAAGATATCCAAGCCAACAGAGTGACTCAGGGGTGAGCCTCAATATTTGTGTTGGGGGCTTGTTGGGAACAGGTCCCCTAGGGTCATTTTTGGGGTTAAAAGCCCAAGTTTTGGGGCCAAAAGCCCAAGTTTTTGTAAAAAAAAGTGTAAAGTCTCTGCATTTTGTGGTCGCGGAGCGTGATGATGTAAAGTGTCATAAAGGGTTTCCACCCTTCTCTTATGTAAGTCATTTCAGATTTAGGAGACCTACCCATGGTCCGCGAACCATGGGATTGTATAAAAAGGGAAGTCTTAGAAGAGTCTAATGCAGTTCAGTGTTGATATGATTTTGAGTCATTGATGAATGTAATGGGTCTGTGAGAGCTAAGAGCAAAGAGTCTTAGCATGGGAAAGAGGTTTTGCAGCTGTGCGCACAGAGGCCTAGGGTAGAAGTCCGCAACTGAGTGCGCGGACCCCTCTAGCTATGTGCGCAGGGCAGTTAGAATCTGAAAGAAGATTTGAAGCATCAATAAACAGAATTAGTTTGGAATTATCTGTGTATGATCTATTTTACTTCTATTATACATGCATACGATTATGTTATAATGAATACTGGGTTTATGTTTTAATGTTGTATTGATGCACAAATCCATATGTTTTTCTTTGTTATATGAACGCAAGTAAGAATATCACTTTACATGAATATCATCTTAATGCATGTTGAAGTTATTAGATACTTAAGCTAGTCTGGGTAAATATAGAAGTAAGAGTAATTATAGAGGCACGTAAGTGTCTAATCTGCCTATCTAGGGTATGTGAAGGATATTCGTGGCCCTTCGCGGAGGTTTAGAGGACGACTAAGAGGAGTATATCGATAAGCCCTAAAAGGCTTATCGACTTGCATGAAGGAAGGCTTAGGGTATAAAACGACATCACTACAATCTCTGGGTGTGGAAACTTGGTTCTTGCATCCCCCCATACTACTTCAGGTGAGACTTCAGCCCGCGCTCTGCGGATTGTTGCCGAAAGGGCCAGTAGTGTAGGGATTTTCTTGGCTAATTAACGTTGAACATGGGTCAAGGCCCATCAAGCCAACAATGACCTCTACCTAATTTTGACATCATCATGAGACATTCTTCTGTTCTCTTTCTTATTTTGGGTTCTCATAGGTACGAGGCAGATCGACAGAGGAATGGGTCCACTCTAAGGTAAAATTGCAGGGTCTGAAAGTTTGCATCTTTATTTTAGGGTTTTATGTCTCATTCACATTATATCATAGAGAAATATCAACTACAATCACTCGATGGCCGGCTCATGCATATGTCTGAAGCCTTTCAGTCACTCGCACATGTCCTCCATGCTACTGAAGCCTTTCAGTCGCTCACACAACATGTCCTCAATGCGACTGGAAACTAGGGTTTGGTTTTTCAATTATCTGAAGTTTTCACTCGTTGACTGCAGTGTTCAACAATTGACTGCAAATAGTGATAATTCATTACAGGCTTCCGAATCAGGGTTTTGAGTATGAGCATGGTTAGGTTCATCTCATGGATATTGTTTATTTGATTTTTGCCGGATAGTTGTATGGATGAAGATATGGATCATCGTACTCTATTTTACTGAATCATTCAATGACAATCTAATAAGAATAATAATTTGAAAGGGTTCCCCATAGTGGGTTTTTCCTCGGTCTTCGACCAATCCTAGTGTCTCTATGTGTGAATTCTTTTCTTCTATTGTTCCTTTATGTTTTGCAACATTGATGATGATATTTCTCTTTCTACATAGTTGTATATGTTGTCGAATAATGATGTAAATATGAATAATGTTATGACATTATGGGGTGAATTTAATGTGGAAATGAATAAATGCAATTATCAAAGAAAAGAACAATATATCCCTAAGAAAAATTAACATGGTATCAGACCTGGGCTAAAGAAAAGTCATGGAGATCACCCCTATGATGAAACCATTTATGGAAGCAAGAGAGGATGGAGGAGACCTAAAATAATTCTAGGGTTTAAAGGAAACCCAAGGAAATTTGTTTATTAGGGTTTGATGGATACTATGAGGTTAGGATTTGAAAGCAGTCCTGGTTTATGGCAAAAAATTGAGATATGAAATTTAGAAACCCTAGCATGACTAATGTGAAGATGTTCAAACACTTGTGTTAGATTTGATGAAGCCCTAGATGTGATAGTCTCTAATGGGTCTGGTTGCTGATAAGGTTGGTCAGAATATTGAAGGGAACATTGGCATAAGGACAATGGATTGATGGATCTTGAAGGTTGGTTCAAGAGGTAGATGATCACCTCTCATTGAAGATAAGTACTTTTTTATTTATGATGCTTCTTTATGTATTTAATTTTGTTTAGAATTATGGATTTGATTATTGTTTTGATACTTACTATAAGAATATTTAAGTATTTGGATTCTTCTAACCTCCTGATGAGTTGTGATAAGTGGATCCTTCTTGAGGATCATGGCTATTGTAGTTCTTTGAACTAGCATTGGAAAAGTTAAAGAGGCACCTGATTAAAAGGTGACAAAGAGATACAAGTTGCCTACATAAAATAAGAAGGTGCATAGGTATTTGAATACCACAAAGTGTGCATGGTATATTTTTTCAATGTTATGTTTCAACTGTAATATTGGATGGAAAAGTAAGCCCTAAGGTATGATGAGAATGTATCCTTCACAAATGGCTCATGTATGCATGATACCTATGATGAAATGATGCACTTGGTAGTAAACAAGTATCTTACCCTTTAGACATAATAAACTTCTTGATTCTATGAAGGTATTTAATATTGATCTTTGATATATTGATATAATTGATGTTTTCTATCATTTTGGATATCTTGATCCCATAAAGAAGGCTAGCTCCTTGATTCTAATAGATGGTAACTTAATTCTATCGATAATTTTTGTGATAAGCATGGGAACCATGATGATAGAAGTGTAATAATTAGATTCTTAATATTTCTTGTTGACAGTGGTTAGGCTTTGATGATATTAGTAATTATGACATATGGAAAAATTGGATGCCCTCACTTGCTAGATTGAGTTATGTGATAAAGAAGTGATGTTGTGTAACACACCTCCTCTCACATTTACCCAATTTCATTGGCTTACTTGGGGTAAACATGAGATGAGGGGCTAATATGATATGACTCAACCTCCTAGATGACCTTAAGGAAATGGAGTTGACACAAATAGACCTTACTGACTTCCCTTAGGTGCCATAGGAGCCCTAGGAGTAACCCAACCCCTCCAAGTGTCCAATCCCTAAGAAAATTCACCTTTTTCCTGACCTACAGCCCTATTAGCTCCCTTTCCAAGACCTCCATGTGACTATGGGTTCCTTGTCACTCCCATAGGCATGCATTCGTGTGACTGTGGCCTTTTTCTGGTAGTGTTGTGCCAACGACTTCGAGAACTAAGGATATTTTCTAGGGCTAGGGCTTAGCCTCTGTCCAAAAACCTATAAAACCTCTAGAACCCATAAAATACATGAAGACATTGCTTATACACCAAAAATAGGAACCTGGACTTGACCTGACCATCCCCAACCAAGAATGGTATTTTGTCAAATACTTGGTATATATGCAACATACATGTCATGAATGCAAGTATGAACATAAGGGACTGAAAAATTATTCTACGTTTAACAAGAAGGGTCACTACCTTCTCTCATTACTTGTCTTAACACCAATTAGGTCTTACATTCATTATTTATTTAGTTATGAGTGAAAACATGAAAATATCCATGACTAAGATATGCCATAAAACGATGCTTAAAACCATCACATAACTAGATAAATAACCATAAGAGAACAATCATTAAATCCACATAATAGCCAATATATTTCCTTAACAAAACAAAGAGAAACTTAACTTTTATTAACCATAGGAAAATACCAACTGGGTTCGGGACTTCCACGTTCCACCTGACCATAGATTGGCTGAGCCAAATCTCTCTTCGACCAATCACCCCTGTGTCATATTCTAAGCATAAATGTGTGATCTCATGGGATAAACCAATGCAAAGACAACCAAGGGAATCCATAGGTTAAACCACTTCCACCCTCTCCATACCATGATCGCACCTAAACTGGTGTCGAGATCACAAAACTGAACTGATCTTGGATGCCTAAAAATTTCTTCACCATCCTTGAGGAATTTTCCTGTCTTCACCCTCAAGATTTACCCTTCATCCCACCATTACCGGTAAAGGGATTCCTAGGTCTTTGGGACTTTTCCTGAGACCACCTCACCCCTAATTTCGAAACCATCCAACAACCCAAATCTCAGATCAAGAATAATCCCATCACACCATGGATATCCAGAAATGGAAAGGCTAGGCTAAAATCCACTATCGAATCTCGACAAAATCCATGCCAATGACAACAAAATAACCACATACCAACATGCACATACCATGCATGTCAAAACCAGTTAGGAAATCACACATTCAATGTGTTACATGCAAGTATTCCCACTGAAGCTGCTTGATCCTTTCCTTCCTTTACTTTCCTTGTCCTTCTTTGATTTTCCTTTCCTTTCCTTGCTTTTCCTTTCCTTTCCTTGTCCTTCCTTTTCTTCCTTTCTTTCCTTCTCCTCTTGGTGCTCTTCTTGTCTCTGAGAATAATTCCAAAATTGAACTAACAAAAGGCTACCAACTGATGCTATGAGGTATTTTTAATGATGAGGCCTCTAATTTCTTCAATTTTCCAATATTTTCCTCCATTTTCCTCCTCACATGAAACCTGTGACATTTCACCTTCCTTTTCTCCTAATCCCATTTATTTTCATAAATAATGTGCCAAAAATACCTTTTTGCGTTTCCAAAGCCTTAGCCTTAGCCTTTTCCAATTTACCCTTAGTCATAGAACACAATAAGTGATGCCCACTAGGATATTTTGACCAACATTCAAGTTGGAATAAGTGTCCCTTGTTCGTGGTCTTATTTTAACTTTATTAACTTTTATTACATAAACTTTTAACCTGAAGCTATTACATACCCCTCCCCTTTAGGGGAACACTGTCCTTAGTGTTAAATCACACCTAGACCCAACAAAATTGTTGAAGAGAAAAAGCATACTACTAATGGAGCTTTATAAGCCAACTCATTGTTGTATTTACAATAACATTCTAATCAAAAGCAAACCATCATGTAAACCATGAAAACATGACAACCATGCCACTTATTGGAGCTTTATAGCTTATCTCATTGTGGTATTTACAATAGAAACCATACATAAATATGTACAAATACCAAGGCTCATTTTCCTTCACTAAAAAATAATTAAGGATACATATCCCACATTTGAACAGCCATCTCCGATGTAGCTTCATCAGGCCCAAAGTACTTCTAGTACACTTTAACCTGCTCGAGTGCTTTGTTCTAGAGCATGAGATGTTTCTTCTACAATATGCATTGGGGTTCTGACTGGAATTCTCCTTCTTTCTACACCTGCAATACATACCAATAAAAAACATGATCAATATCCTTTACATATATTTTAAGCATTGAAACTTGAAAAACATCATGGACATTCACTGTCGGAGGTAATGCTAGTCTATAAGCCACTGGTATCAAGGATTTCAAAAGACCCGCAATACCGTGGTGCCAACTTGGCACGTGATCCAGTCCTTAAGGAGCTCTTCTTTGGCTTGATGTGAAAATACACATACTGCCCAACCTGAAACTCCTTAAATGCCCTGTTCTAGTTAGCATAAATTTTCTACTTGTCCTGTGCTACATTTAGATTCTTCTTTATAACTTGCATTTCCTGTTCCATGTTTGCCAACATGTCTGGTCCAATAAGTACCATGTTCACTAGATCACTCCAACAGATGGAGTGTTACAACTCTGTCCATACAGTGCCTCAAATGGACTCATCCTTAATGACTCCTAATAATCATTGTTGTATGCAAACTCAACCAATGGAAGGTACTCCTACCATCTCCTCTGTCGATGCAGGACATACATCCTCAACATATCCTCCAGTATCCTGTTAACCCTCTTTGTCTATCCATATATCTGTGGATGATAAGTTGTGCTAAAATCTGAATCTGTTCCCAATCCTACAAACAACTCCTTCCAAAACTTGGAAGTGAACTTGGCATCCCTATCTAACACAATCTTCTTTGGAACACCATGCAATCTCATGATCTCCCTGATCAAGACATGTGATAGATCACTAGCTTAATAAGTAGCCTTCACTGGAATGAATTGAGCTACCTTGCTCAACCTGTTGACCACAACCATGATAGAATCATGTTGCTTCAATGTCCTTGGAAGGCTTGTAAGGAAATCCATGGAAATGACCTCCCATTTCCATTCAAGAATTAGAATAGGCTTAAGCTACCCACCTAGATGCTGACACTGTTATTTGATCTGCTGATAGTCCAAACATCTCGCCACAAACTCTACCACTTCCTTCTTCAGATTCGGCTAGTAGCAACACTTCTTTACTGTTGTCAACATATTTTGATATCCTGGGTGACCTGAATATGGTTTTACATGAAGCGCCATCAAGATAAGCTTCTTGACTTCACTATCATCTGACACATAGATCCTATCCCTAAATCTCACCAGGCCATATGTTGTAAGATTAAAATCCACATCCAAACCACCTGTACCTTATTGTAACCTGAGCATAAGCTTCTTGTACCTGTCATCCTGATGTCCTACCTGTAAGATCCAATCTTCTAGATCTATCCCATATGAACTCACTACTGCAACATGGTTCAATTGTACCTTCCTACAAAGAGCATCTTCAACCATCTTCTCCTTTCCCTTAATGTACCTGATCTCAAAGTCAAACTCACTAAGGGTATCTAACCATCTAGTTTGCCCAACGTTTAAATTCGGTTGGTCAAACAGATATCTTAGTCCACTGTGGTTGCTCATCAACACAAACCTCCTGCCAAGAAGATAATGTCTCCACATATTCAAGGCATGAATAATAGCTTCCAACTCAAGATCATGAGTCACATAGTTCTACTCATGCTCATTCAATTTCCTAGACTCATAGCATATCACTTGTCCCTCCTGCATAAGGACTCCACCAATCCCTCTCTTGCAAGAATATGTACATACTACAAACTCTTTATCCAGATTTGCAATCTTTAACACTGGAGAATTTGTCAACAACTACTTCAACTACTCAAAACTGGTTGCACACTCCTCTTTCCATTCAAACTTCTTACCTTTCCTCTACAATGATGTAATAGGATATGAAATGCATGAGAATTTCCTGATGAACCTCCTGTAGTAACCTGCTAAGCCCATGAATGGTCTAACTTTCTTCACATTTCTAGCAGCTTTCCACTCCATGATATCCTTTATCTTCTCTGTATCCACTGCTATGCCATTCTTGGAAACAACATGTCCCAAGTAGTGTACTTATGTCTGAAATAAACTGCACTTGCTAAGCTTAGCATACAATTGATGCTCTCTTAGCAATCTCAACACTACTGCTAAATGCTCAACATGCTTTTTCTCATTCATAGAATATATCAAGATGTCATCAATGAATACAATAACAAACTTTGCCTAGATAAGGACACAACACTCTATTCATCAAAAACATAAAATTAGTTGGAGCATTAGTCAAACCAAATGGAACTACAACAAGCTCATAAAGACCATACCTGGTCCTGAAGGAAGGCTTGTAGATGTCCTCTTCTTTGATGTGTACTTGATGGTATCCTTATCACAGATCTATCTTTGAGAACATTGTTTCTCCCTTCAACTGATCCAACAAGTCGTTAATCCTCGACAATGGATACATGTTCTTGATCGTCACCTTGTTCAGTTTCCTATAATCAATGCACAATCTAAGAGTACCATCCTTCTTCTTCACATACAATAATGGTGCACCCTAAGGTGATAAACTTGGTCTAATGTATCCCTTATCAAGAATTTCCTTCAACTACAACTTTAAATCTACTAATTATGGAGTTCTCATCCTATAATATGCCTTTGATATTGGTGTTTCCATTAGTACCAACTCAATAGAAAATTCCACTTCCCTATGTGGAGGAAAATCTAGAATCTCTGCTTGAAACACATCTTGAAACTACTGTAATATAGGGTACCTCTTGAATATTTCTACATTCTCAACATCCTTACCCTTGTCACTAGAAATATGAATTGCAAAAATCACACACCCTTTTCTATAACTGTGCTTAGCCTGCATAGCTGTGACCGTCCTCATTGATGTAGGATTCTTCTTCCCCTACAAGATTCTCTTCTCTCCATTATTATCTAGGCACTCAATAGCCTTCTCATAGAAATCTACTTTGGTCTTGTGAAGATACAACCAATCCATACCCAAAATCATACTATACAATCCCAATGGCAGTACATTCAAATGTGTTGTTGTATTGTTATAGCTCCAAATCTCACACTTGGGGTTTGTGATGCTGCACTCATGGCCCAGGGAAACCCCTCCTTCCAGACCTGGTCCAAAATTTAAAAAATAGTGTTTTATTCCCTATACGTGACATTGCCCTGAGCTAAATGCATGTATACGCGGGTCTGTGTATACCCAACCCGTGTATATGTCTTAAAACACTTAAAAAAATTAAATCTCCTTAATTTGGAGCGGAAATCACGGGTTTTACCTGCTGATCACCTGTTAGTGCCTATGGCCCAACTGTTCCCAACGAATTCCCAACTAAAAAAACTACTTTGGGAGAAGTAAAAAAGGCTTCAATGGGAAGGCCTAAAGGAGGAGAGAGGAGAGAAGAGAGAGAAAGGTTATTATGCTGAGATTTCCCTGACCAGGTATGAAGATCCTAGTGCCTCCTGCACTTCCCCCATTTACAGGAAACCCTTGTTTCCTTGTGTGATGATGTCCATCTACTACTTGAGATATCATGGAGTAAGTCATGGAAGGAGTTTGTTAAAGGCTTGAGACTGGAAGAATCCGGAGGACAGGTCCGCTTGGAGCCTACAAAAGGATGAATCAGGTGAAATTATTCCTTTCTGTACTTTATTTGTCTATAATAAAAGAAACACTTGTCTTTGTTCCTGATATAAATCTTCTTCATGTTTATGATATCCATGTTATGATTCATATATGAAAGTTTGTTTAATTGTATAACTAACTAATTTTCAATATACTATGAAGATGATTTCTTGATAATGTTTAGTCCATATACTGTTGTACTTTCTGGAATTGATTGTTTTGTAGGTTGAAGGAGCAAAAGGAAATCCAAGAAGAGTTTGGACCCTGGAAGGCTCTTCCCAAACGTAGGACCCCCAGGTACGCCCCTTATCATCTAGTTTGCTTATATTAGCATTATGGTTGTATGGAATGTGTGTTTCTCTGTATAGACAACCTCTGATCTGCTAGGGTTTCAACCCAAAGACCCTAGGGGAATTTGTCCCTTAACAGAATTGGTGACTCCACTGGGGACAACAATATTGTTGTTCCTAGTTTTGGTTTAATCAAGCCAATCAGGGTTCATCTGTCTGTTTTCTTGCTGTTGCTGTGTAGTCTATTCCTTTAGGAACTTGAATTGTAAGTTTGGTCAGTTTCTTCAGACTGTTTTTTATTTTTTCTTGAAATCTTTTATATACGCTATTTTCTTATTTACAGAGGTTTATATACGCATGTTTCCTTAAGTAAACCCGCGTATATGCAGGTTTCCTTAGGCTCAGTCGTGTATACATGCAACTGTACATCAATACAGTCACGTATATCTTGCAATTTTCAAGACTTTTTAAATCTTTTGTTTCTAAAGGTCTGTCTGCTGGTTTGATTCAGTACTGAAGAGTGACTTTCCAGTGTCAGTTGTTAGTTTTATAGCAAGTATCTAATTTCAAATTCTCTCTGATTTTGGAAAGTGTTGGTCTTATTGGTTTTATTTGCAAGCGTCATCGTTTTGTAAAGCACAAAAGATTTCTTGTTAGGAGTCTTGGCTACTCTGTTTTGCCAGAGTAGAAAGGTTGATCTCAGTCTTTGTGTCAAATCTTGTTTTGGTGACCTTTTGTGTTTGCATGTCAAAACTACATTTTTGTGACCATCTACTTTTCTTGTTTTCGAAAGTTGTTGATTGACACTTTCTTGAAAATTGTCTTTTTGATCTTTTGGTCCTTGTTTCCAAACCTCTCATTGCTACGTTTGATTGTTAAAAGAATTTCGAAACACATCTTTGTTGTTGAGTTTTCATCCATTTTGTGTTGTCAGCTTGCAAAGTGTTTGGTGCCGATTTTTCAATCATAAAGTTTCAGTTTTGTTGAGAGCACTTTTGAAAAGACATTTTTGCTTTTGCTTTTGAAGAAAACTTTTTGAAAAACTTGGTTTTGCTTTCTTGAACTTTGTTTTGATTTAGTTTCCTTTTAGTGAATGAAAGTGCACTTTTGTTTGTCTTGAAGCTTGTTTTTAGTGTTTAGACGAAATGAATGATAGTAACTCATATTCTATCTAAACATTTTAAGTGACAAATTAGAAATTGATAAACAAGTAACTTTCATTTCTTGATTTAGAGTAGTCTTAAGTCTCACATCAGCATGTACTCATTGCATTAGGATAGATTTGCACATCTTTTTAGGCATCCATAGTTTTGTTAACTTTTTTGAGTGTGAAGCATGAGTTAAAGAAAAGAAAATAAAATTTGTTGTTTTTTTTGAAGTTCCTCTGAACCCTGTAGAAATTTCTTTTCATCGAAAAATGAAAACAAGTGCATTTGCATGTAGTTTGGTTTTTATTAATTTCTTTTGTGTCAAAACACCACTAGTTTCACTTCCGCTTATCCCTTGACTTAAAGAACAACCCATTTAAGAACAAGCACTAATTAAAATATACTATAACTTTTTATAATTGTCAAGTTAGACACACCAACAAGTTTTAGGATATTTTAGGGCCTTGGATTAAGTGAGTGGAGAGATAACTCTCCAAGGCCATTTAAACTGTCAAACATAGGAGTTTGAATAGTGAGTGAAAATCCAATAGCGTTAGGAAGACCAGGAAAGCTCCAGATCTGGGAGTTAAGCACGAGGGTTCTTGAAGACAGGGAAGAGAGATACCCCCTCTCCTACTTGTCGGATCTAACCTCAAGACTGTTCCACCTGGCTTCTGATACGAGTTGGTAACCTTAGTTGCTACTCTTAGGGATCTACACAGGTGGCTGCGGAGGGGAATCCCATGGCACCTAAGGTCGATGTTGTATCACTCTCAACGGTACTACAGAGGGCACCCTTGCGAAGCTTGGGGGCTTGCACTGGCGCAGGCTGTTGTTAGGAGGTCAGCGTAACTTCCTCTGTTACCTTCGCTGATAGGACTGGGCCATCATTATCCTAGACTATCTTCGGAAGGCCCCTTACTTCACTTTTTTGTATTTTGGTGTCTAGTCCTCATCACTCAGAGCAGAAATACTCGAAAGTTGTTTGACTGGATGATATCTTCTAGGTACTTTTCAGTGTGTGCTCTGTGCTCCTAGTTGGCCTAGCTTTAAATTTTTTGAGTCTTTAGCTAGATCTTAATAAAAAATTCAAAGTGGTTGACCGATCACCTAGACGGTCTCGAAGACTTCATGGTCTTTCACCACCAAGTTTAGAACCTTCTCCTAGAAGGCACAAAGGTAATACTGCCGGTGGGTTTCAACCCGTGGCAGTTGATGCATCGGGGATTGATCCTCCTCTCAGGGGCATTAGTGTTTGGAATAGGTGTCGTGCGGAATCTGTCAAGGGTGCGGACACGACTGACCTTCCTAGAAGTCTAAGACATTCTAATGACAAACAAGACAAAATGGAGTGATCTTTCTCTAAATACACCTTTTACAACATGAAAACTACAAGTGTTTAGGCTTACCTTATTCCAAAACGCTGTTGTTGAAGTCCGTTCTTGACGATCCGGATGAGCTCCTCCTTCAAGTCAATTCCTGCAACCACAAACAATCAAACAATTACCAAGCACTTGCATTTCATATAATAAAACATATATTCAACATGCAGACCAAGGAACACATGAAATAACTCATTAACACAAGCTATTGAGAAAAATAAACCAGTTTGTATTAATAACGAAACAAAGAAACTCTTACAACCTGGCCTTGGTGTTGTGCAAGTTCCTCCCAGGGTCCATCAAGGGTTTTCCTCTACTTTGACAAAGCTCACCCTCTCCCAAGTAGAATCAAGTGAAGACAATCTCTCCTCACAAAGGCTCTAATGGAAGACCTAAATCCTGCAGCATTTACCCAAAGAAAATGTATAGCTCCAACCTTCTCTCCTTCTGGCTCAATGCCTTTATTTATAGTGCTGTAAAGAGGTTATTCAGGTCCACTATCAATGGGATCATCCCCCTCTTTGGGTGGGATAGCTCCCTTATTGATGGGATAAGCTCCCTCTTAATAGAGATACATGAACCAACTGGAGGCACATCCATTTCATCAAACCGACCTCTAGAATGTTCTAGAAGTAACCACAAGTAACTTTTTCAAGATAAAACTTGCGCATTTTTCCTTTTACAGAAGGACGCACCTGTCCTTTAACATACAGAGCGTCCATGGACGCAGTTTTTGTGAACATGACCTGCGTCCCCGCAGGTAAGGCTAGAGAGAACCTGCGACCCCAGAGATAAACATAGTTTTTACAAGACTTTCTCTCTTCTTTGAGTTTGAGATGGATAACAGAGGCATAAAGACTTGCCTAAGAGGGTAGCATGACTGTTGATTTGAGCCATACTAACTGTAAGTAGTCAAGGTGACATTTTTTAGTGTAACAGATTGCCCCCTAAAGTGCAAAGCCTGGAATAGAATAGGGTTTTGTAATTCTAGGAAGGGTGAAGCGCTTTATCATTTCAAGGATTGCCTTGTGGATGGCCTGGTTGGAACCTGCAATTTTCAACACAAAATACATGGATAAGATTATATCATTACTGAGGTAGGCATTCCCATACTCAGATTCAAAACTTTAACTAATGGACTAACTATTCTGATACAGGAATGATCTTGCAGTACATCATTTTTATAGACTTTTGTAGACACAGTATGGACGCAGCCATCTGTTTATGATTAGTCTACATAGATAATGAATACAAAACTCCTCGCACCCTGGATGGTAGAAACTAGATCCAGGGTCTTCACTTCTACTTCCCGAATTGGTACGATTCTAGCCATGTGATTAAATGATTCGATGTCGAACATGGTAGAAACCACTTGATTACCAGTCAATGATGTAAACTGTTAACAAGCATGAGAGAAACCACCAGTAATGTCAATGGTTCTCAAAGTACCAAGCACAACCCGTGAAATGTGAATAGATGTTTTGATGTCGAACACTTCACGGAATCCTCTGATCGAAAGTCAATGATGTAAACTGACGTCAAAGGCGAGAAACCTGCCATTGATGCATGCAGACTTCAAGGTACTGTCGATTCCTAAGTCATCTTTCTAGATAATGTGTCGATGTCGATAGAAAGCGACCCGTTGCAGGCAAGCCCGCAACACGAAATCATTGTTCAAGTTGAAGAAATGTTGCTGTAAGGACTGACTCAGGGATGGTCAAATGGATGACAAGTATTTTGCAGATGAAAGTTTTGCTTGCAGACCTCTTGAACACATAACGACACGACAGATGGCTTGGTGACGAATAACTCAAAGTTAATCCCCGGAACCCGGTTAAAGACTTTCAAAGTGGTTTGATCAACTGTGAGGTAAAAGATTTCCCAACCCAGGTGAATGAAAAGTGTCGTGTTCAAGAGTGGTAATAAAGTTTCTTCTGAGACAAAGGATAACAAATAGGCTCATTCTTCTCTCTTTTCCCCCACCATTTCTGGCAAGTACCTCTTTATTTTTAACAAGCTTGAGGAGGATAACATATGCTTGATTATAAGCTCATCCTTCGGATGAGTCCAACTTAGTTTTGATTCGAACCCTAAGAAGGAGTGGTCCGTTCCTGTTTGTAATCGAACAGGTCCTTTACTGTGAAATTTTAACGAGTCCAGTATAGGAGAAACTCAGCGTTTTTCATTTTTAGAGAGTCTGAAAAAACTTAAGAAGACTCCAGGTTGAACTTTTTCATAAATTTGTGTCCCTCAAGCCCGAAAAAGTATAAAATAATACCTGGGGGAACCGCTTGATCTTGCGACCAAGGAGTACTTTCATAATTAGTGCCACTGACCTGAAAAGTAAAAAGCGATCAAGGACACGTCGTTTTATTTCCTTATCGAGTTTGAAACGACAAAAACCCGGCAATCTTTTCCTGATTTTACGGTCAGAAAAGAGCTATAAGGGGACCATCTTTTAATTCCGTTTTAACGAGTGTAAAAGAAACGCTCGGCAATCTTTTCATATTTTAGGAGTCAGAAAAGGGCTTAAAAGATGACTCTGAGGTTTCACTTTTTCGTAAGTTTTAACGAGTTCGAAAAAGGGATAAAAATGTACTCATGGTTTTCACTTTTTCGTAAGTTTTAATGAGTTCGAAAAAGGGATAAAAATGTACTCATATGGCCGACTTTCAATTTAATTTACGAGCAAGAAAAGACGGAAAGAACTCGGCATTTTCATTTGTTTTACGAGAATGAAAGATAGCAAAATAATCTCGGGATTTTCATGAGTTTAACGAGTCTTGAAAATAACTGAAATTGACTCGAGATAGGTTTCATTTTTACAAAAGCTTGAAACAAATAAAAACTATGCTTTCAAAGTAGTTTCATTTTTGCACAAGCTTGAAACAGAGAGAAAACTGTGCTTGATGCCCCCTAAGCATAACTGCTAGAGCGCATGCCCCTCCATCTTCATTTCATTCGACTACGGTGGATGAAAAGAAGGTTCAAGTACGAGATCATTTGAAAGACTCGACCTAAAACTGTGAAACTGAAATAACTAACCTAAATATACAACCTAACATCTATGAGGTCTAGACAATCTCTCGACTCAAGTAGAGGAGGATTTGTTTCATTTTTTAACGAGCTTGACACAGGAAAAGAACTATGCTCGGATTCGGTTTCATGTTTACGCAAGCTTGAAACGAAAAACTATGCTTGTTACAAGTTCACATGCCCCCAGCATAATGATGCAAAACGAGGTACATGCCCCCCAAGCTTCATTGCATTCAATGAGGTGGATGGAATGAAGCTTGACTTTCAAGATCTTGGAAAGACTTGTGGGAGTTGTTTCATTTTTTTAGTGAGGTTAACATAAGAAAAGAACTATCCTCAAAACCCTTGTTTCATTTTTTAACGAGCTTGACACAAGATAAGGAACTATGCTCATAACTACTCTCTACAATCTACCTAACAAAAACTCTACTCTAAAAACCTTGATTCATTTTTGAACGAGCTTGACACAAGACAAGGAACTATGCTCTTAAATCCTTGATTCATTTTTTAATGAGCTTGACACAAGACAAGGAACTATGCTCATGACTACTATCTACAATCAACCTACTTAACCTACCCTTGTTTCATTTTTTAACGAGCTTGACACAAGACAAGGAACTATGCTCAAAAAGTTCGCATGCCCCCCAGGCTTCATTGCATTCAACCGGCTGGATGAAATGAAGGTTTACTTTCAATATTTAACTTGAAAAGGGGGTTGTTTCATTTTTAAGGAGGTTGACACAAGAAAAGAACTATCCTCATACCTGATTCATTTGTTAACGAGGTTGACTCAGTAACAGGAACTATCCTCATACCTGATTCATTTTTTAACGAGGTTGACTCAGTAACAGGAACTGTCCTCAGTATCCTACTGTCTACAATCTATCTACATATCCTAAAATCTAGCTGATTCATTTTTTAATGAGGTTGACTCAGTAAAAGAACTGTCCTCATGCTAGCCTATTTCATTTTTTAACGAGGTTGATACAGGAAAAAACTATCCTCGTTACATCCAGTTTCATTTTTTAATGAGGTTGAGATGGGAACAAACTATCCTCATACTCACTGATTCATTTTTTAACGAGGTCGACACAGTAAAAGGAACTTTCCTCGTACTCACTGATTCATTTTTTAACGAGGTCGACACAGTAAAAGGAACTTTCCTCGTCCTCACTGATTCATTTTTTAACGAGGTTGACACAGTAAAAGGAACTTTCCTCGGACCATCCAATTTTATTTTTTAACGAGGTTGAAAAAGGAACAAACTATCCTCGTTCTCCTTGTTTCATTTTTTAACGAGGTTGATACAAGAAAAAACTATCCTCGCACACACTGATTCATTTTTTAACGAGGTTGACACAGTAAAAGGAACTTTCCTCACACTCACTGATTCATTTTTTAACGAGGTTGACACAGTAAAAGGAACTATCCTCACTACCGCCTATTTCATTTTTTAACGAGGTTGACTCAGTAACAGGAACTTTCCTCATAACATCCAACTTCATTTTTTAACGAGGTTGAGAGAGGAACAAACTATCCTCGTACACACTGATTCATTTTTTAACGAGGTTGACACAGTAAAAGGAACTTTCCTCATTACATCCTAATTTCTAACTATCTATATGACCTAAAAACTAGCTGATTCATTTTTTAATGAGGTTGACTTAGTAAAAGAACTGTCCTCATGACATCCAATTTCATTTTTTAACGAGGTTGAGAGAGGAACAAACTATCCTCGTAACATTGATCATGGCTTCCAACTGGAGGAAAGACATGTCAATGGACACACCTTGATCATGGCTTCCAAGAGGTCTTCATCCGAAGGAAGAATACTTCTTGGGAAGGAACACATGTCAAGGGACTCAAAAGGGATAAGAACATCGTGTTCAAGTAATCCCATAGAGTTTTCCATGTCAATTACCGGAGCTAAATCAAAGGAAGATGAGCAAACAGTGAGAGGCTCACTTACATCGGTAACTGAAATCATGGGACCGGTTGCCACATAATTAACCCGTGGCAGGGTAGATACCACTTTAGAATCAGGAACATTTAGGGGTGTTATATTATTGGTAGTTGAAAAAAGACTAGGGAACGAAAGCTGGTCTACAGTCACAATACTGCCATTGTGAGGGAAAGACATCACGCGAAAGAGTGTCGATACGACAGCTTTCATTGCATAAACATAGTCTCGCCCAAGGAGTAAATTGAAATCCAAGGGACCTCGAACTACCATAAGATCAACACAAACAGTTTTACCTTCCAAGGTAATAGAAAACTTAGGAAGGATCCCTAAAGGTTCACTAATTGTTCTGTTAAAAGCTTTTAGATTCTGCGTAATAGGCGCAAGCTGAGGGGAACCCAAAGCTTTCCAAACAGCTGAGGATAAAATACTAACAGAAGCACCTTCATCTACCTGAGTACGATGTATGTCCCTACCACTAGCCTTGACAATGATTTGGAAAGGGATGGAGGAAGGAAGACGAGGTTCTGTCAGTCTATTCCAGTCAAAGGAAAAGACCTCAGTACTTGGAGGGGGTTCTGTAGAAACAGGTGAAATGCCCCCTGGCATAGAAGAATCTGATGTAACAAGAAGAACCTGAGCGGTATGAAGTTCACTCTCCAAAGGGAAGGTGGGATCGACCGAATGTGAAATTGAATCGACCACTTGATCAACTAATGGATCATCAACCTGAGTGACATGAGTTTCACTCTCCAATGGGAGAGTGTGATCGACTGTACTTGAATATAGATCAATCACTCCGTCAGTTGACGGTAGGTTGGGAGAAAGTTTACGGTAACCAGTTGGAAATTCTTGCTGTGGAACAGTAAGTTTTTCCAACAATGTTGAGGCTTCATCCATGTGAGGGCAAATGTGAGTTTGATGACTCCCTTTGCATAACTTACAAGGAAACCTAACTTTACCCTTTTTCCCAGGAACCTGACTATCACTGGTTGATGGATCAACGGAAAATTGATGAGATTTTTCTAACCATACTTCCAAGACCTTTGGAATACCAGGACATTTGACAAGGAAGTGGTCACCCTTACAAAGCCTGCAAGGGTATTTGGGTTTACGGTGCATGTCGGAAGTTTCCTCAACACCACTAACATTTACAGCCATGGTTGGTTGGTTGACTTCTTTCTTAGCTTGCTTCTTCTTCTTCTTCTTCTTCTTACCTTTCTTCTTCTTCTTAGCCTCCTGGTTACTAGCATCAAGGCTTTTACCAGGCGAAGAGGAAGAAATGGAGGAAGAAAAATTAGGCGAAGAAGGTAAAGGGTCAACTGAAGGTTGGTGATGTTGAGATGGTGAACTCTGTTGAGGTGAAGCATCCGGTTGAGGTGGAACAATTGGAGTATTTTGGGCCAACGAAGTTGAAAATAACCATATCGGTAAACCTATTGTAAATCCAGGTAATGACAAAGTAGCCATATAAGGAGGACCAACATTTCCAAAGTAAGGAAAAGTACTAGGATTCTCATTAGGAGGGGTTCCTAGGTTGATAAATTCTGGAACATTTGCCATTATATTCAAATTCAGTGAATTTTATTAACAATTTAAAACTAAAATTAACAATTAACAATTCACACTTAACAACTAAAATTCACAATTCACACCTATGGTCTCTAAAAGTAAAAACAAACAAATTAACACGCGCTATCAAATCTAGGAGTCAAACCACACACAAACAGTAAGCTCTCCGGACCGAAAACACTAGTTGGTGATGAAGCCCAACCTCGCAGAATTCAGTACAGAAATGGCGGGTGGAACAGTTACCCCGGCAACCTGCTTAATGAATAGACCGGCACAAGTTCCTCCACTTTAACCGTCTCGAAGTGAAGTGAACCCCCCGGAAAATCCAAGTGAGTATAACCGACGTCTGCTCCAGGTACAATGGGACCTTCCCTCCACCGTCACCTCGGTAGAACCCTAAAGATTATGGTCACTAAGGTCACCAACAGTAACAAATACACCTGGGGGAACAGTCTAAACTCCGACAGCACGCAAGGGCAGAGTAGCAAGCTCAATCCCCTTACCGGCTCCTTGACAACAATCCAAGGTTTACCGATAGTGACCCCTGGCTCCTCGACAATGGTTAATCCGAGGTTTACCGTTTGTAATACGTACTGTCTGGCGTCGTTCCCAACGAGGGGGGAATGATCCCCTCACTGGTTCGGACACGAGCTCGTGCTTCTCCTTTAAGAGGAGCTTTCCCAGAGTGCAATTGAAACAATTGGATTTATTCTACTCAAGATAAACTATCTGTTTGGTTTTGTAGTCTTGGAGAGTTAAGTACTCACCTACTCCAAGACCCTAGCCTAAGCTATGTTGGTGTTTCAGAGCCCTAGAAATGTAAAAATTACTAGATGAATTTTAATTAAGCGCTATGTTATTAAGGCTGTTATTACTCAAATGGGTAAATGGATATGAAACCAATGGTGTTATGACCCGACTCAACTGAATGCAATCGAATATGATAATGTAATCTTTTCAATTCGATGAATCCTAACTAAAGTAAGGATAGAGTTTCCATTCACTTCCAACAATGCAAAAAATTGATCACTAAGAGAAAATATAACAAATTCTCTAATGCACTAATTTCATCAAGAAAAACTAATGCAAATCAATTCCAAACCATTTTTATTTTTATTTTTGTGTAAATTCAAATCAAAGAAAACTGATCTAAATCTACGATTAATTTTTCAGAATGTAAACTATGCAATTGTAATCTATGCACAATTCACTTGAAAAGTATGCAAATGTAATCTATGCACATTTTTCATTCATATTCCGAAACTGAGAACTCTAATTGTGCAAATGTGATCTATGCAAAAGAATTCTCAAACACAAGACGATTCTAATGTGATCTAAGAACCAATCAAGTGCAAATTGAGAAAATTGGGTGAGAGTTCCAAAGATCAAAACATAAAAACACTCAAAGGCGATTAACACTCATACACAATTTAGCCCCCCCCGGCGAATGAGGGGGAAATTTTTTTGCAAAAACAAAAGCAAAAAGATGCAAAATTGTGAAAAGACTGAGACAAACCTCCAAGTAATGATCAAAGGAAATCAAATCAAGAATTTCTCAAAAAAGAGACTCAAAACACCCAATTGATGAAAGCTAAAAGCAGGAATGCTAATGAAACAAGTTCAGGTGAAAATTTTTGACAGGGTACTAAAGGATCTGGGCAGAAAACACTAAGAAAAACCAAAATCTAAAAGCAATTAAAGCAAAAATGGAGTTTTCCTAAATTTTTACAGGAAGACGCAGGCAACCCGTTAGAACAGGCGCGGGCCCGCTCTGTGCAAACGGCAACAGCGCGTCCAAAGACGCACTGTGCAGTACTCAGAGGGTGCGTCCTTCTGGAAAAGTTAAGAAAAACCAAATCTAACCAAATCTAAAGCTAAGCCACCCAAATACTAATTCTCACAGTCAAAAACCAGAAAATAAAAATGATTTTCTCAGAGCAAAGTTCACACAAAGGAAAAGACTTTCACATTAATGGATTCCCCAGCGGAGTCGCCAATTTGTCGTGCGGAATCTGTCAAGGGTGCGGACACGACTGACCTTCCTAGAAGTCTAAGACATTCTAATGACAAACAAGACAAAATGGAGTGATCTTTCTCTAAATACACCTTTTACAACATGAAAACTACAAGTGTTTAGGCTTACCTTATTCCAAAACGCTGTTGTTGAAGTCCGTTCTTGACGATCCGGATGAGCTCCTCCTTCAAGTCAATTCCTGCAACCACAAACAATCAAACAATTACCAAGCACTTGCATTTCATATAATAAAACATATATTCAACATGCAGACCAAGGAACACATGAAATAACTCATTAACACAAGCTATTGAGAAAAATAAACCAGTTTGTATTAATAACGAAACAAAGAAACTCTTACAACCTGGCCTTGGTGTTGTGCAAGTTCCTCCCAGGGTCCATCAAGGGTTTTCCTCTACTTTGACAAAGCTCACCCTCTCCCAAGTAGAATCAAGTGAAGACAATCTCTCCTCACAAAGGCTCTAATGGAAGACCTAAATCCTGCAGCATTTACCCAAAGAAAATGTATAGCTCCAACCTTCTCTCCTTCTGGCTCAATGCCTTTATTTATAGTGCTGTAAAGAGGTTATTCAGGTCCACTATCAATGGGATCATCCCCCTCTTTGGGTGGGATAGCTCCCTTATTGATGGGATAAGCTCCCTCTTAATAGAGATACATGAACCAACTGGAGGCGCATCCATTTCATCAAACCGACCTCTAGAATGTTCTAGAAGTAACCAAAAGTAACTTTTTCAAGATAAAACTTGCGCATTTTGCCTTTTACAGAAGGACGCACCTGTCCTTTAACATACAGAGCGTCCATGGACGCAGTTTTTGTGAACATGACCTGCGTCCCCGCAGGTAAGGCTAGAGAGAACCTGCGACCCCAAAGATAAACATAGTTTTTACAATACTTTCTCTCTTCTTTGAGTTTGAGATGGATAACAGAGGCATAAAGACTTGCCTAAGAGGGTAGCATGACTGTTGATTTGAGCCATACTAACTGTAAGTAGTCAAGGTGACATTTTTTAGTGTAACAATAGGCCTGGTACTTCTATAGAACAAGAGAGGAACACTCCAGTTCTTTCTCGATTTCTCTTTCAGACGGAAGATAACATAGAAGTAGAAGAAGTTCAAGAGTCGTTAGCGGCTCCGAATTCTCCCTTACCTTCTAGTTATCCAGAAGTATTACGATACGTTGGGACTTTGATGCATAGACCGTCAAGTCCAGGTCACACTACGCGCTTACCATCGATGACCACTACTGGAAGCATGGCTTCTACTACAAGTGCTACAACTATGCAGACTCCAACATCAGTACAAGGGAGAGGAACCATTTCCATCCCCTCTGCATCTTTATTTGGGTCTTTTGCTAGCACTTCTTTTGTTGGGTCTACTTCCATTCCTTCTACGAGTGGAAATTCCCAAGCCAATGCTTTTAGTACTCGATTCTTCCCATTTGGCACCCATTCATAGGGTTTTCCATCAGTTCCGTTTAGTGCCTCCACATCCATGATGGGTGGATCAGCTTCATTCCAAGGTTTTCCTTTCGGAAGTGGTTATATACCACATTCCAACCCGATAGTAGTATCTATGCCTTTTTCTTCTACAGGACAAAGTAGCAATACTTTCCAAGGTTGGACTAACCCTATGGTTAGTGGCATAGGAACTGGGAATCCGTTTTTCGGCCAACAAGGGAATGGGCTGTACTCCACAGTTAGTTCATTTTGAAGTGTTCCTCCCTTAGCTATTGCTTGGAATCCTTATCAGGGGTTATCCACTCCTTATAATCCTTTAGGAGGAAGCTTCGCCAGTCATGGAGGTTTTGCGGCCGGAGTTGGTCAAACTCCAAGTTTTGTTGGATCACAAGGTCTGCCTTTTGGTTCAGCTAGTTCTGCGGGTTACTTCGGGCAGCCTGGTGCCTTCCAAAATCTAGGCCAATCTTTTCAGAACTTTGGGAGCTCTGCCCAGTCAGGGTGGAATCCCCAAGGTCCTCCTAGGCTTCCTTTTCTGGCAACTTTGAACTTGCCAGATCTCACGAAATTAACAAGTGATCCAATCAAGTACAATCCGGCTTGGCCCCTCGTCCCAACCAAACTCCCTTTGGACATTCCAAAATTCAAAGGGAAGGGCGGTGAAGATCCTGGCGACCATGTAACCACATTCCATTTGTGGTGCTCATCAAACTCCCTTATTGATGACTCGATTTTGTTGAAACCTTTTCAACACACCTTCACTGGTAATGTGGCCAAATTGTATATAGAGTTGCCAAGGGATAGCTTTACATCTTTCGCTGACTTAGCTAATACTTTCTTAAACCATTTCCAGTTGCCCGTCCGTTATGATGCCGGAACTGAACTTCTGGCCAATTTCCGTTAGGACACAGCAAATCACATTTTTGACCATATTCAGGAATGGAGATGGAGAAAGAGGCTCATTAAAGCTGAGATTCCTCCAGAATACCATCTCGAATGGTTTTTGAAATCTTTACAACCTGAAATCTCTAAGGATGTCTCCATGTCCGGAGTCTATTCTGAGGAGCAAGCTATTTTTAGGGCCCAGCAATTAGAATTGATTTACTCTCAGTCTCGGATCCTTCAAAAAATATTACTAGAGGATCCTGGGTCTAAGGTCGATATATCCAAGTCGAATCCAGGCCCCCATGCGGATGGTATCATTTGATCGGTAGACACAAATGCGATGAACTTGTTGAGTCAATTGCAGCAGTTGTATTTACAAACTGCTTCTGACAACTAAGTCACATCATTTAACCCTTCATCGTCCCAACCCTCTTGAGTCAATGCCGTCCAATCAACCAACCCCAAAGGAAATCAAAATTCCAATGGGAAGAAGAAGGGACAAGGTAAGAAAAAGAGTCAAGATGGGAAGACTGATGAAAATAATTCTGGCAATAATGCTGGTGGTGGTAGAAATGAGTCTAAAAAGAAAGTCAAGTTTCCATGCAAGTTATGCAGTGGAGACCATTTAACTCATCTCTGCCCCAAGATTCAAGATGCTCAGCACTTGTTAGGGCAGCAAGGGACTTCTAGTTCTCAAGCTGTGTTAACCAACCCTTTTCCCCAAGGGCAGCAACTTCTTGCTGGCGCGAGTTCAAACCCTGGTACCTCTGCAGGGGGCAACTAGGAAGGGGACGAATCATCAAATGTTTTCATGATGGGTTTTCACGCTAATGTGGCCACACGGTCACGCGATTATGGGGAAGGTGAAACTTCCAAAGGTAAATCAGTTCCCGAAACTAACAACCCACTTCATATTGAGCGACTCTCTGTCGAGACTATATCACGGGTACCGAAAGGTTCTGCTAAATGTGCGACTATCAACCCTAATATTAGGGCAGCCCAGAATTACTCCATTGTTGAGGATCTGGCACAGAGTCCATGTGCTATGTCTACTTTAGAGGTGCTCCAGTTGTGTCCCACTCAAAGAAGTGCCTTGCTGTCGGCAATGGGGGCAGTAGATCCAAATAATTCTTTAGCTCTCACTTTTGATATGCATAATGTCAAAAAGAGACTTCCTCATCATATGGATTTCCAAATAAAGTCTACCTACCAGAAAACTAATATTTTTCGGACGGTTATAGATGAGGGAGCTTCCACGTGTGTCATGTCTATGTCATGTTGGAAGGCCATTGGATCGCCTTCGGTTGTTCCTTCACCTACCCTCTTGACAACATTTGATGGTCATTCTCATAGGCCATACGGGATTATCCCGGCCTTTCCTATATGTGTTGGGGGGAAGGTCATTAATATTGAAGTAGAAGTCATCGATGCTAACCTAGAAAATGACACGAAACAGGGTCGAAACAACGGCCTCCATTTCGACCCTGTTTCGTGTCATTTTCTTTCCTCATGTGGGGAAAATTGTTAAGGTTGATCAATTGGACTATTCTCCAGTTGATCCTCAGGCAAATTTGGACTCTATTGTTCCCTTAGTGGATAACCCTCATCCGCCTACTGAGAATTTAGGAGTCAGGATGTACTCTTCATTGATGGGTACGTTTGATCTTCCCCCTCCTATGGCTAGAATAGATACAATTTCATCCTCCAAGGACCCCTTATGGAAAGAGTTTGTTCAAGCTCAGTATTTTTTGGATCCTAGAACCTTATCTTCATCTGTGACCACATCAGATGATGGCAAGGCGGGTGGAATAGAATCTCTTATGTCTGCAGTAGAGCCTAGATGTGAATCTATTGATAACTCTGTAGATAACCATTCTACTCCTTCCTCTAAGAAAGAGATAGATGGTGATGTGGCTCATTCTCAGACCCTTAATTCCCCTTTTGCGTTGGATTACTCGGATACTATTTTTCCATCTGACGAAGCGATATTCGAAGCAATGACGGCTGTAGATCAACCTTCGGAAGATTTACATCGTTGGTCATGTTTTCATTCCCCTTTGCATGAAGTCGAATCCAGGTCCCCCAGTCTGACTAGCGATGTTTGTATGGTTCCTTTGGCTCCAACACAGTTATTCGCCGAAGGAAGTATATTGATTGGTTTGATAATTGTACCTATAAACATCCCTAGGAGCAAGTGGGCGGAGCCCCCTGACGGACTCTACCTTAAGAAGTACTTTGATTAGTAACTAGGTAATGGATTCTTTGCACATTGTGTATATTTGTACATATCTCATCGAGAGTTTTTGATATCAACACTTTTTGGTCTGCTGTGGCAGGTGTTGATGGATGACTTGGTTTATTTTGGATTCGATGATGGTGCTATTCGGCACACTCAGAATCTCGCTTCTGTAGCTTAGGTACTCTACTATCCAACTGGTCAATTGATGGTATCAAGGGGCGTATGCATTGGTCCAACTTCAAATAATATGGCTGAGTATACTACCATTATTAATTTACTATCTGAGGCAATTTCTTATGGAATCGACTTGTTGGTAGTTTATCTTGATTCACAATTGATAGTGTCGCAATTGAATAACATTTATCGGGTAAGAGATCCATGTTTATATCGCCAATATTTACGGGTGAGGTTTTTGCAAAGATAATTTACTTATATTAATTATTTGCACATTCTAAGATCTCATAATTGGTTAGCTGATTCTATTGCTAATCAAGCATTAGACTGGCACATTAATCATTCATCACAATAAAATCAAGCATGAAAAAGTCGAACTGTATATATATATCTATATATATATATATATATATATAGATATATATATATATATATATATATAGATATATATATATATATATATCATAAAACATCTCGAGTGTGCATAAGTCTGTCCAAAAAGTATACAAAATTGGGACTCAAATGCCCATAATCATGTCTAGTACATCTAGTGCCCCAGCTCAGGATGAGCGGCTAAGTAGATAGCTATCGCATTGGCCACACATCGAAAAGTGCAAACCCAGTCATGTGGCATGCCAACCACATGACGCTACATATCCTCAGGAAGATCCTCTACCGCCGCCATCGGTACTCCATGAGTGAGTCTCACCAAGTGCTGCTGGACTGTGTGAAGTAGTCGCTCTGTGTTTGTAGCTGCCTCTTCGGCCCCTCGGCTGCGACATCTGTGCCGTGGGAAATCATCTGGTCATACCGGCCCAATATCTGGAACATGATCATCATATTAGTCATTTGAATCCTATCAAAAACATTTTTCAAAATTCATTATTATATTTGAAAAATCCAAAAAAAAATCGTAAAATCAAAAAATACTTACCAATGTTGCCCCATGCTACGGTCGGTGGTAATGCTAGATCGGGATCTCCTCAGAAATCCAACCCAGCATAAGGGTAGTCATCTATGGCATTGATCTGTTGATCCCACCAGGAAAAGAAATCATCGTCAAATGTAGTCCGTGGGACATTCCCACCCCCTTGACATTTCATCAGGTCAGCCCACCTGCCCATGTGTGGATCTCGTGGGGTGCTGATAGAAATTGCTACCCTAGGGCGAAGTGCAGGGACCCTCTCAAAAAAGAAAGAACACAAAATAGTCCCATATCTAAAGTTTTTGGTCTATCCTCTCTTGATGGAAGTAAGCTGGCTTTTCAAGCTGGCCAGAAGAGGAGTACACCAGTCAAACATGGTGGTGAGACAGTCCACTGCCAAGCTCATGGTTAGCCGTGATGCCTGGTGCAGAGAAGCTGATCCGTTCACTCTAGCTATGGTGAACAAGATTATCCTCAATGATAGGCTCTCCACATGTGTGATGGAAATTTGACTTCCAACCTTTTTTGGATGTCTCAGGCAATAGATATGTATGTAGTCCTCGATCGAGAGACTGCCTCGTGTCCTGCCCTTGGAATGTACTACCTCTCCCCTTTGGGAAAGGCCTGTGATGAATTAAATGTCATCCACTTCCATCCTGAGTGGCATCTGGTCAATCATGAATGCATCATCATCGATACTCCAGTAATCAATGAGCATCTCAAGTAGACGTGTGTTTGCTTTCATATTTGGCAATTTGAAGAATTTTAGCAAACCACATCCCCATAGGGCATCCAAAGCATCAGGATCATTCATGACCTCATCATCCACTGCGATATGCTCTCTTTCTCGCCAAGTGATTGGCATCCTGAAGAAAAAATGATTTTCAACCGTTAGTTTTTTTTGTTTAAAATGTTTGCGGTGTATACGCGGGTCCCTTTGCACACAGTCGTGTATATGGCCCGCGTGTACACGGGTTTCATATTTCTAACCCGCGTATACACTGTGGTGAAATATTTGACAAAGAATCCAACGGTAAAACATAAATTAAAAATTCTAAAACTAGTCACAATCGATTGCAAGTCAAGTATAAGAGTTACCTGGGGATTTTGGAAGAATCTGAATAGTTGAATTTGGCATATGGAAAAGTTGCTTCTTTTGCTCCACTTCTCTGCTTTCAAACTCAAATGGTGAAAATGGTGAATCCAAAAACTCTTTTATAGGTTTTGAAAATGCAAAATTTTTTCAAAATTTTATTTTGTTTGGCCTCATGTAACTTTTAACTTGGGAGCTTGGAATGTTGAGAATGGTTTGATTTCAGGACATTTTGGACGTTTTTCGATAGTTTCGAGACGGTTCCATGACTGCTGACCTGTCATGGCAAGTATCATTTTCTCACTGGCATATAGGTTAGGGAAGCCATTTTTTCCGTTGCATTATGCATACTAGCCTCCATCTGTCGATACATTTGCCATAGGGTCAATCCCATCGTGTTATGGTTCGTAAAGCATCTTCACTCGCCAATTCTTTAAATCATGACACGATGGTACAAACTATCCTTTACAATGGGCATCGTAGTTAGCACCTCACTGACATTTGTTGCCCATGCTGCTCCAATTTGAGTAGGTTCGGGAGTCCTCTGTAGTCCCGCCATGACTTATGCGATGAAGACTCATTCTTCTTTGCTTCTTCACTTTCGTTCTGGCCTTATACCCTAGAGGCTCCTTTGTGTTGAGTTGTACTACTGCATTGCAATTTGACCATTTGCACCTTTTGGCCTTTAGCCGGCTTCACTTGGACTCGTGTTTAAGCCAAATTTTGACCATGACGACTGCAAAATCAAACTTGCATACCTTTAACTTCTGCAACTTGACACACCTTGACCCGTGGAAGGAACACACCTTTGAGTGTCATGGACCAGTTTTCACCTCCCTGCATTTGAGCATAGGAATGTTCCAATCCCAGGAAATAGATCATCTGTTTCACCGACACTCGTTCCTTCCACTATACTATAGCATTCTTTTATTCTTTTTCCAGTTTAAAAGAAAAAGACAAAAAAATTATATATTCCAGAAAGAGCGGGAACAGGACAATATTTCCATTTATTATTGGCAGCTACAGTCAGTCGTGTTGCCCTTGAACAAAGCACTCAAAACCAAAGTCTCCTCCGTTTGGGCGGGATTTAGTTTGACTTAGGTATGCCTTAACCTTGTTATTGAGTCAGTTCTCCCTTGATTGGTCATCTCTTCCAATCATATGGAGGGTTTGTTTGTGCCTCCCGCATGACGAACTTATACAAAGTCATCATATGCTGCCACATAGTCACATTGAGTCGTGCTTTTGTCCAAGGGAAGTTAGCCTGAGTCGGCCTCTTTGCAGTGTCTCTTGACTCATTTTTTAGTCGGCCATCCCTGGTTGTCAGTATCATGTCTATTATCACATCAACTATATTGGTCCTTTACTCGTGCCGGTTTGAGAAGGTCCCCATTGACTTCTTGCTGGTGGGTCTTGTCCTTATCGACGACGACATCTTGCTCTGAGGACAGGCCTAGAGCTGCACCCTGGCCCTATTTTCATTATTGATAGGTCACCTTGTGCTTAACATCGATCAGTATCATGGGTCTTTGACTGAGTGGTTTCCCTTGTGTTCAATATCAACTTACATTATCACACATTAGGATTCGTGTAGTACCTTGGTTTCCATTTGATCCTATCGGTGGATACCTCGCCTCTATGTCAGCTTTCATTACTGGTTGGTTCAGAGGGTTTCTGTCGTGCGCTAGCCACATCTTGTGTATGCCGGAAACGTACTTCGGTCGGGTTACTACATCTCTTTCGTCTGATTCCTTCCACATTATTGGCCTACGGGTTACTCTCGCACTAGATTGATGAAGGATGCCTTAATGCCTTCCTTCTAGCGGATCTCTCCCTATCGACTTCGACTCATTGCTCTGGGGCAAAGATCTAGAGTCCATTTGGAAGTACCTTGGGGTTTGCAGTCATTAGTGGCAGATCCTTCGCTATCAACAGTGGAAAACCATCATTGTCTCCTGATCGATAGATTCTTACAGGTGTTCGACTCCAGCTCATCTATTCACACTTGTTAGATTGTACTAGGTACCTTGACGCTCATTTTCATTATCGATGAGTAGTCTTGCATTTGTTAATGGTATACATCAATGACCGGTAATCAAACAATTTCTCACATGGTCTACTTCAGATCATTTATTCCCATGGTGTAGAAATGTACCACGGTGGTCGGTGAAGACCTCAGGTTGCATCAGCATTCATTGGTTCACTTGACAGTTGCTCCTATTGCTGCTAGTTGATACCACCCCACGTTATACGTTGCAGTCATTCATGGCGACATTCTACATGCTAGCCCCTGAGTTTACAGTGTAGTACCATGCTATTCCATCATGTTCAGTTGGTACCTTTTGTGATCAGTCTTTGATATCAGTGATCCGGTTCATCCTTCAGCATCATTGACATTCTTATATGTGATATTCAGACATGTACTTGTTCGATCATGATCAAATGATCCATTATGTTTTTTCCAGTTCCTTATACTTGTATACTTAGTGGATCCGCTTGTACTTGATATGCTGACATGCTTTACTTTCTCTGAGCATGGGTATGCCTGCCTCAGACAGTGTTTCTTTCTAATCTCCTTTTGTGGCTTGGCAGGCTTAAATCTGGTGAAGTCCTTCTCAGTTTTTGGTAGATTTCCTTTCCATGTACTTGGTTAAGACATTTCGGCCATCATGTACCCCTTCTGACCTCATATACTAGGGGGCATCTGTTATAGCTCCAAATCTCACTCTTGGGGTTTGTGATGCTGCAATCATGGTCTAGGGCAACCCCTCCTTCCAGAACTAGTCCAAAATTTAAAAAAAAGTGTCTTATTCCTTATATGCGACATCGCCCTAAGCTAAACGTGTGTATACGTGGGTCTGTGTATACCCAACCCACGTATATGTCTTCAAACACTTAAAAAAATTAAATCTCCTTAATTTCGGGCGGAGATCATGGGTTTTACCTACTGATCACCTGTTAGTTCCCGTGGCCCAACTGTTCCCAACGAATTCCCAACTAAAAAAACTACTTTGGGAGAAGTATAAAAAGGCTTCAATGGGAAGGCCTAAAGGAGGAGAGAGGAGAGAAGAGAGAGAAAGGTTATTATGCTGAGATTTCCCTGACCAAGTCTGAAGATCCTAGTGCCTCCTGCACTTCCCCCATTTACAGGAAACCCTTGTTTCCTTGTGTGAGGATGTCCATCTACTACTTGAGATATCATGGAGTAAGTCATGGAAGGAGTTTGTTAAAGGCTTGAGACTAGACGAATCCGGAGGATGGTTCCACTTGGAGCCTGCGAAAGGACGAATCAGGTGAAATTATTCCTTTCTGTACTTTATTTGTCTATAATAAAAGAAACACTTGTCTTTGTTCCTGATATAAATCTTCTTCATGTTTGTGATATCCATGTTATGATTCATATATGAAAGGTTGTTTAATTGTATAACTAACTACTTTTCAATATACTATGAGGATGATTTCTTGATAATGTTTAGTCCATATATTGCTGTACTTTCTGGAATTGATCGTTTTGTAGGTTGAAGGAGAAAAAGGAACTCCAAGAAGGGTTTGGACCCTGGAAGGCTCTTCCCAAACATAGGACCCCCAGGTACGCCCCTTATCATCTAGTTTGCTTATATTAGCATTATGGCTGTATGGAATGTGTGTTTCTCTATATAGACAACCTCTGATCTGCTAGGGTTTCAACTCAAAAACCCTAGGGGAGTTTGTCCCTTAACATGTATGCATACCACTAAACTCAAATTCACGAGCTCTTACCCAGTGATGAACTCCCTTCTTCGTACATGTAGCCAACTGCACCAACCAAGGCTCTACATGCACTTCTTTTCTCAAGCCACACTTATCGACCAGGTCAGGATTAACATAACTATAATTAGATCCAGGATCAATCAAAATAGAAATAATTCAACCACAAAGCTTACCTTCCATCTCAATAATGGATTCCTGGTGATCTTCCTGCTCGTTTTCCACAACTACATAGATCCGAGGGATACTATGATCGACATCCCCAACTATCTGCACCTCCTGAGCACTATATATATGAGGCCTACCTCCTTGGTATAATGGAAAATCCTTCTTACGATGATCTTTGCCACATATCCAACACTGTAACGATACTCTACCATCACCTCTAGTCTGCTGCTCTCCAGGCTGCGACCCATGCCCCTTCTCAATTGTATTGAAATTTTTGTAAGGAACCACATTTTCTTTCTTGCCTACATCCTGAGGTCTTCCCTGGTTCAATGGTGATATTCCTTTTACTTTCTCATTTCCCTTCAAGTCACGTTTAGGCTCAAATTTTCCCTTTGACTGCTCATGACAATGCTTCAATTTACGGATGGATTCCTATAATGGTCCAAGCTCATAAAACTCAATCTGATATCTATATGTTGCTAGAAATCCACTGATGAATCTTTGAATCTTAGCCTTCTCCTCCTTGAGATATGGAACATACCTCAACAACTCCAAGAATCTACTAGTATACTCATCATATGTGATAGAACCCATCTATAGCTCATAAAAATCCTTAGCTTTATCATCATAGTACCTCTTTGATAGGTACTTCTTCTTGAAGATCCTCTCAAAGTCATCACAAATCAAGTATTCTTGCCAAATTCCCTTGAAATTATTCACATATTCCCACCAGATATCTTCCTTCCCTTTAAGACTGAAGGTGGCTATCTTGGCTTTCATGTTCTCGGAGTAGCTATGCAATTTGAAGAATTTCTTCATTCCAAATAACCATGCCTATATATCTTCTAACTTCATCATCTCTCCATCAAATTTAGGAGGCTTCACCTTCTTGAACTCTTCAAGTAAATACTCCCTCCTCCTATAACGATGATGATGGTGCTGAATGTAATTATGTCTCCTGGATGAGGAACTAGAATGATGCCCATACATACCAGTCCTCCCGTCAGGTGTATCTAGTGATCTTCCACCTATAACTATGTCCCCTCTATATAACCTGTATCCAGACCGAGATCTGCTACCATAGGCTCCATTAGTTTTCTCTTTCTGCTCTTCGCTGATTCTCATCTGTCCCTATTTCTGAAACTCTTAGAAACTTTGAAGGATTTCCGCATTAATATCTACCTACTTCTCCTGAGCCATTGCAAGTATTTCCTAAGCCTCAACCAACCTATCATTGTATGATTTTCAACTTCTAATATCGACCCTCAATCTCCTTAATGTATCTGCTATACTAGAGGAATACTCTTCTCCTTGTTGCCCAACTAATCTGTAGGAAGTGTCATGGGAAACGTAGTCTACCATTTTTCTTGTCATCTTGAATTCTCTTCTTCCTGAAAGTATACCATGTCAGATAAACCAAATAGATACCAAAATCAAATACACACCTTAGTGATGTTAGGGGAGGCTTATCTCATTTACAAGATTAGTCCACATTAGCATGTACATGTATAATCATAACCATATCCATGTAATAACATAATCACAACAACATCATGCATGATCATACCAGTTGTATACCCTAATCCCATGCATGACAACCATAACCTTGACAACAGCCGACTTACCTAGATAGAGCGAAAACATGCTCTGGTACCACCCTGTGGTGTCATATATAACCGAAGGAGAGTGCAACCCACTCAGATACCACCCTGTAACATGCCTCATCTCACATCTACCCACTTTCACCATATTACCCAGGGTAAACATGAGATGAGGGGCTACTATGATATGACTCAGCCTCCTAGATGGCCTTAAGGAAATGGAGTCAACACAACTAGGCATTACTGACTTCCCTTAGGTTCCACAGGACCCCTAGGAGTAACCCAACCCCTCCAAGTGTCTAATCCTTGAGACGGCTCATCTTCTCCCTAACTTAGAGCCAAGTTCGCTCCCTTTCCAAGACCTCCATGCAAATATGGGTTCCTAGTCACTCCCATAGGCCTGCATGAGTGCGACTGTGGCCTTTTTATACTAGTGATACGCTAGAGACTATAAGAAATAATCCTATTTTCCAGGGCTGGCGCTTAGCCTCTGCCTAGAAAGGTATGAAACCTATAGAACTCATAAAAGACATGAAAACAATGATCTTACACCAAAAAATGGAACTAGGACTTGACCTAACCATCCCCAACCGGGACTAAAATTCTGTCAAACAATTGGTAGATATGAAACCTACAAGTCATGAATGCAATTTGTCACATAAGGGAATGAAAAATTGTCTAAGGATTAACAAGAAGGGTCACTACCTTCTCTCATTAGCTATCTTAATGCCAATTAGGTCTTGCATTTATTATTTATTCAATTATGAGTGAAAACATGAAAAGAGCCATGACTAAGATCTGTCATAAAACCATACTTATAACCAACATATAACTAGATAAATAACCATAAGAGAACAACCATTAAAGACACATAATAACCAGTACATTTCCTTACCAAAAGAAAGAGAAACTTAGTTTTAATTAACCATACGCAAATACCAACCGGGTTTGGGACTTCCATCGTTCCACTTAACCATAGATTGGCTTAGCGAAATCTCTCTTCAGTCATTCATTCCTGTGCTATATTCCAAACATGAATGCGGGATCTCATGGGATAAACCAATCCAACGAAAACCAAGGGAATCCAAAGGTTAAACCACCTCCACCCTCTCCATACTATGATCACACCTAGACTGGTGTAGCGATCACAAAAATGAACTGATCTTCGATGCCTTAGAATTTCTTCACCATACTTGAAGAAATTTTCCTATCTCCACCCTTAGGATTTACAATGTATCCCTCCATTACCGGTCAAGGGATTCCTAGGCCTTTGGGAATTTTCCTGAGATTGCCTCACCCTAGATTCTAAAACCATCAGGAAATCCAAAGCTCAAACTAAGAACAATCCCATCACACCATGGCTATCCGAAAATGGAAAGGCTAGGTTAAAATCCACTATAGAATCCAAGAAAATGCATGCCAATGATAACAAAATAACCACATACTAACATGCACATACCAGGCATGTCAAAACCAACTAGGAAATTGCACATGCAATCTGTTACCTGCAAGTATTCCGGCTGAAGCTACTTGATCCTTGCCTTACTTTTCTTTCGTTGTCCTTATTTGCTTTTCCTTTCCTTTCCTTGTCCTTCCTTTGCTTTCTTGCTTTCCTTCTCCTTTTGGAGCTCTTCTCCTCTCTGAGACTAATTCCAAAAATGAACTGACAAAAGGATACCAACTGATGCTCTAAGGTCATTTTATTGATAAGGTCTCTAATTTCTTCAATTTTCCATTATTTTCCTCCTCACATGCAACCTGTGACCTTTAAACTTCCTTTTCTCCTAATATCCTTTATTTTCATAAATAATGTGCCAAAATAGCTTTTTTCCTTTCCAAAACCTTAGCCATTGCCTTTTCCAATTTCCCCTTAGCCATAAAACACAACAAGTGATGCCCACTAGGATATTTTGCCTAACATTCATCTTGGAATAAGTGTCCCTTTCTCGTGGTAATATTTTACCTTTATTAACTTTTATTACATGAAATTTTAACCCGAGGTTGTTACATGTTGTGATCATGATTATTGAAGTATACTCATATCAACTATTTGACACTAACCCTTGATGAAAGATTGATGTCATGATGTGATCATGAATCATATTATGACCATGATGGATATATGTTTTAGAACTTGATATAGTTCGATTTCATGATCTAACCATTCTATTGACGCATGATAGTATTATGATAGACATATTGATGACGTGAATAATAATGGCTGAAGGGGCTTCTCATTCAGAGGGGGAATATCTCCATAAGATTCATACATCTATTATCATTTGAATTATATGTATTTAATACTCTTTATTGTTGAAGTAATATTTATGGACGCGAATAGACAAATATCTGATATTGTTGGTCTCCAACCAATTTTTGGTCTAAGAAGAAAGAGGTTTATTTACTCTAAGCCTCGGGCGCATGGAAGAAAGCCTAAAGGTGTGATTGTAGCCTCTCAACCGCACAAAGGAAATCCTATGGGTGAATTTATGACTGTAGGACACAAAAGTGAAGCTTTGTGAAGTTCATCTGAAGGATGCCACTCCTACAGACATGAAGCAGATAATAGAAAGTTCTATGAGCAGGGAAGTTTGAATATTTGACTTCCTATAGAAAATTTGAATGTGCTGACTAAACTTGTGTTTGCAGGGGACCAAAATATGCATATAAATATGTCATTATGATTTAACCATTGACGCTAATATATGACAGTATTTGATAATAGTTGCAAGGGTTTGACAAGATTTGGCTTATTGGTATAGATGAACAATGCTTGGAGTTTTGACATAATGTTTGATAGTTCATAAATATGCGGCTTTAGAACTTTGACATGATGCTTGATGGTTCATAAATATGTTTTGGATTATGAATTATTTGATTTCATGGTGATGAAAAGTTAGAGTTTTAAACTAATTTGGTACTTGATGACTGGTGATTTTCCTTGATGACATTGCTATGTGGGCATAATAACTTTCAGTGACTAATATTAGTATTCGATAATGGTTTTGTATTTGCCTTATTGTACTTAGCACAATGGTTGAAGTATAAACAATTGTGATTGAGTATAAAGTAATCTCACAATAAATGAATGGAACCTGCATGACTTATCCTTGGTGTATGCATTTTCATCTAGTGAGAAAACTAATTTATATTATGATCATGAGGATGACTTGATGAAGTTTGGTTTGATATTTCTTGGTAAATAACAAATTGTTAGCATGATAATAGATAAAGTCATAACTTGATATTTGGATGAGAGCTCTACCTGTCACCTGGTCTAAATTATTTGTTACATTGATATTGATGATTTTAATATTAGTTCTGATTTGGCATCTAAGGCTTTGAGAAGCTGACTTAGTTGATTTGATTACACAATATTGATTTATGTAAGGCTAAGCATATTGGTTTGGTCAAGTGTTATGTTTGCATAAAGCATTGCATAGAACAAGCTCCTCGAGCCTAGTATGTCTTCATTCCCAGTTATCTGGTGAAGGTAGGAAGATGTGCCCATCCAAACATTTACTTTAAAAGCTATCCAAGGTATGATTTTTATTTTGGTTTTATATATTGATGGTCTATTATTGCTAGGTAATGAGCCATTGATGATCAAAGTAAGAGGGATTTTTCTTCTAAAGCTCAAAATAATAAATCACGGCATGATGAATCACTTTTTGAAGTTTGGAAAAGAAAATCTATATCACGAATCTATTGAAGAGATTTTTGGAAAGTGGAACTGGAAATCCCTGAACACTCCTATTGAATTTCTAAGTATGAAGAAATATTGTTGAACTTGACTTGACAGTTGATAGAAACATTGATGCTCCAACACTCATGAGATAAATCATGATTGAGATGCTTCATATACATTGAGTTTCTGCCAAGCACCCTTCACGATATTTGCATGGGATGATCTATTTTTTTATCTAAGATATTCATTATATGATATGTGATTGCATAGATATATTGATGATGTTTGGGATCATTATTAATGAGAACATTTGGGTTCTTCCTTAGTATGAGATTTTCTATGATATTTGGGATGAAATATCCATAGCTTTAAGCTCAACCAAGGTTGAGTACGATGTTGCTAGCATGGCTATCTATGAGGAAGGATGAAGAAGCTCTTTCAAGAGTTGTTTGAGTAGGTTTTGGATATGACAGGGATACATTGCAATAATAATGAGTGGAATTCGATTGGAAGAGCATCCCATATATAGCTGGGACTGGCATACCTTCATATATTGAGATGAATTTGTTGTACGAGAAAAGCTTATGCTTGTTGTTGCTACCTCTGTTAGAGGGAGGATGACTATGGTATCCATTTTATTATATGTATATTTTCGTTCTAATATAATATTTGATTCGATGTCCCATATGAACAAAATACTACCGCTATTGAGACATGATGATTACTAGATATGATCATGATGATATGTTTATGATCTACAATGATCATTGTTGATCGAGGACACTGAGACAACTCTTTCCTCCCGCTTTAGCTCCCAAGGTGCGGAATTGAGATGGAGGGCTCCTGGGGTTGAGGGATCTCTAGAAAATAGGGTATCACCCCTATATGTTACCCATAAGGTTGGAGATGTTTCTACCCTATCTTGGTATTTGTAGAGTATACCCTAGTTGGCATCATACCCACAAGTCAGGCTTGTTGGGATTGTCCCTCCCTGTTTGGGCAACGGACTGAGGAGGCTTGGGGCATGTGATCCTTAACTTTTGGTAAGTTAGGTATCTATCCCAAGCTCATATTATGATGTAGGTTTTCTACCACATGAATCTTGAGGGTCATTGTTGGGAATATCAATAGGAAATAGGATGGGTTGATATGTGCTCCCCTATATCACCTATTGCTCGATATGGGGTTGTATATTTTTAGCTCCCCCATGAGATTTCAGGTTGAGATGTGCTCCCTGATGTGATTTTGAGATGTGCTCTCCGATGTTGATGCGTGTCATAGATTTATGTCCCTGTTAATGTTTCCTAGGTGATAGCATTGGTCTACCCATTGGTAATATTTCCGGGTGGTAGTAGTGGCTCCCCGATGAATAAAGGGTGGTAGCTTAGGCTTCCCTCCAATGTCAATTTTTTCTTCTTTTAAATTCGAAAACATTCTACATATGAGAAGTGATAATCAAGAGATCTGAAGGAATAAGCAAGAGATGAATTGAGATGAACAGTGGCGATACAATATGATGAGATACTTGAGATTGGATATGACTTAATGACAGGATAGACATGACATGATGCAGGTGGAATTCTCCCTAGTTGGGAGGGAGTGTTAAAATTAGTAACTAGGGAAAAATTTCACTTTGGATAGATCATTCTATGGAGATAATGATTGTATTGAATTCCTCTTTTTGGGAGGACCAAAATCGACCTAAAGATCATCAACTTTGGACAAGGGAAAGTGTATTTTTGAATTATAAGGTCACATGTGCATATTTGATCAGGTCATCCCTAAAGAAAATTGGACACCCTTGGAAGGCTATAAATACAAGTGACCTATACCTAACATGAGACATTCTTCTATTCTCTTTCTTATTTTTGGCTCACAGAGGTGTAAGGCAGATTCGCGGAAGAATGGGTTTGCTCAAAGGTAAAATTGCAGGGTCCGAAGCTTACATGTTTGTTTTAGGGTTTTAGGTATCAGTCGTAGGCATAACACATAGAAATATCAGTTATAGTCACTCGTTGGCCGAATCATCCATGCGACTGAATCATTTCAGTAGCTCACACAACATGCCTCCATGTGAATGGAAACTAGGGTTTGGTTTTTCAGCTATCTGAAGTTTTTTCTCATTGACTGCAATGTTCGACAGTTGACCACTGACAGTGACCATTTATTACAAGATTTTGAATCAAGGTTTTCAGTATGAGCAACATTGGGTTCATCTCATGGATATTTTACTTGATTTTTTTGGAGAGTTGTATGGATGAAGATATGGATCATTGTACTCTCTTTTACTGAATCATTTAATGAAATCTAATAAGAAGAAGAATTTGAAATGGTTTCCCCATAGTGGGTTTTTCCCTAGTTTCCGACCAATCCTCATGTCTCTATGTGTGAATTATTTTCTTCTATTTTTCCTTTATGTTCCGCTGTGTTGATGATGATATTTATCTTTCTATATAGTTGCATATGTTGCTGAATAATGATGTAAATATAGATAATGTTATGATTTTATGGGGTGAATTTAATGTGGAAAAGAATAAGTGCAATTATCAAAGCAAAGAACAATATATCCCTAAGAAAAATCAACAGGGTTTCTAGCTATAAGGCAGAAGTTATGATAAGTTGAAATAGATGGGACGAAGACCAACTTTGAATATCATTTGTAGAAAATGAACCAAACACCAAAAACCAGGTTTATAGGGGCTGACCACTAGCGATTATTATTTTAGAGTGTACCTAAGATAAAGTTTCCCACTCGTGACTCTATTCTTTCTTGAATACGTACTAAATTTTGGAAACAACACTTGAAGTAAAAAATGGAATGGTATCTTGAGATTTTGCAACCAAATGTAAAACTTATCGACACTGACTTAGGTCTTGACTAAATGTAGCAACCTGAGTTGCTAAAAGAACTATAATAAGGTCCTATTGTAACTTGGATGAAGGCTGTACATGTGACATTGAGACTACATCTACATGTAAATCAAGTTTAATAGTGTTTTGTAGGATGGTATCTTTAAGGGATGACTCAATTTCCATTTCAACAGTATCTCCACCATTATTTCCAGTATCACTAATATTAGAAAGAGTATGGGATTGTGATGTAGTATGTGGAAATGAACTAGGGGAATGTGTGGAATGGATGGGTGAATAATTGTGATGTTCCTCCACTATTACAGTTCGATCACCAGGGTATTTACGCTCATCATCAGTGAGTTCAACAACATGATAATATTGGACATTAGTGTTGGCTTGGGGAAGAGTTTGAACAAAAGAAAAAACATTAGAGAGGGAAGGTGAAATAACAAAAACTGTAGGTGGAGAAATAGAAATGAGACTCATAGCAACAAAAGGCATTGTTGGTGGCTTAAAAGGATTTATAACTAGAGGAACAACACTAGGGACTTTGGAAATAGAACCAACAAATATTACTAAGGAACCAACCTCATAGATGGTATTGCAAGCAAAAATCAAGCATTCTTGCAATTTCTTTAGCACTAGTTGGAGTTATTGTTCAACATCAGTCATGCATTTCTTAGAAGATGAGGTGACATCTATAGAGGACCCACGAGATTTCATTTGATGCAGAGAATAAATAACTTCACCTTCCTTTTGTATGCATTGAACTTCAACCTAATATAACACCTCCTTGTGAAAATCTTCTTCAAAAATATAATAAGATAGCGACCTCATCTTGGATGTGTCAGGGCCAATAGTTCTAGGTTGAAGGTATGTGTAAAATTAACTTATCCCGAACCATATTTCATGTGCACACTTCTCCAAAATTAGCTTCAAAATGTGAGTTAATGATTGAGTAAGATTCAACATTTTGGTATGCACTTTCTCAAATGTCGTCTCATTGAATTCTTGGTTAGCAAGATCAGTCTATGCCCTCCATGGAGCATAGGTGAGAGTAATAGGTTCTTCATCAAAAATTTCAACCACATTTCTACCTTCAAGCATACACCACTTCATCATTGAAATGGAAATAACCAAGTACCCATAAATAAAGTATGTTTATCACTTATAGACATCATCACAATCTTCAAACAGTTGACACAATAAATAACTACACCATTTCAAGGGTTCTCCTCGAATACAAGATTTTGCAATAGACATGGTGTCCAAAGTGTATCCACCTTTTTTATAGTGCCACATAATCTTCCCACTGATGATGTAGTAGGAAAAATTGATTCTTTTATCATTAATTTTGTCAATGAATGCCCCACATCCCTTCTATTTGGTGCCATACTTATGGTACAAATTGTCATCCCCTTTCTTTTTACTGCGTTTTGAAATGCTCTGGAAGGCAGTTGAGACATTTGGGCCATGTTTGGATAACCTAGTGAGCTAGTGAATTCCTTCTACATGTAAAGGATACTCCTTTTCAAGCCACAATGAACCTCCATGAAAGTGACTGATAAGAAATTTTTTACACTGGATGACCTCACCTGTGGTGTCGAACATAGGAAAATCACATCATTTGAAAATTTTCGACCTCTGCAGGGGATAAAATTCAACCTTGACCCTTGTAATAACACCATAAGTTGGTGCATCACCACAATTCATATAAAATTCAGATTTTAAAGTTGGGAAAAGAGTAGAGTTTGACAAGTCATTGTCAACTAGTGTAACCTTTTCATATTTTCCCAAAGTGTCTTTTATAAGAACAATATGATGGTCGAAGTATCCAACAGGGACTACAATATTAGCACTGCAAGTCATGGTTGAGGACTGATGACTATAAAAAACTATACATATGGACGATAGGTGACTAGGGACACAAAAGAACTAGATGTGGGAGCCAAAGTGAAATATTTTAAGAAAGAGAATCACAGACACAATGACGAAATAAGGTGGAAACACTCGAAATATATAGAAAGGACTGAATAAGATACCGAGTGATTATACCATTAGGAAATAAATATGACAACTTGCCAAATCAAGTTAAATCTAGATAATAAATATGACTAGGACATAAATCCCGAGGACGTGACATAAAAGAATCGGAAAAGGAAATATCATTATTACGGGGTAATGAGAAATGATTTGAAAGTCGTAAAGTGAAAAATCAAATCAGAAAAAGTAATTATTATGAGAAAGATTAGCATAATTATTGAAAAGACCCTTATTAATGATTATAAAACTGACATAAATGAAACTTCTCCAGACAATAATGGGTTGCGGTGGGTTGAAACTACAACTTATCAATAGAATTGGCACAACTAGACTAATAAACTAATTGTCACAATAGATTGACTAACTGACTTACTAACACAATTGACTCAATTATAAAACTAACCAATGTCCCCTTTCGGAGAGCAAGAATTACCAAAAAACTTTATCAACCATAGCATGGATTTAGGTGTGTGCCATTCACCCAACTAGACACAAAGACTCCATCAAGCTGAGCAAGCTTTACAGCTCAAGAACCCCTTATATCCATAATAAAGAAAGTACCCAACTGATTCATTTGCAAATTATGAGGATGCTTCAAATATTTGATGTCATAAAGTTATTCTTGGTCTCCAACAAAAAATAAATTATTCTTTATGTATCTATCATGCCATGATTTTTGTTGTCCCTTCTCAATAGTTTGATGTAAATTTGCAAGGAACCAGTCCTCATCTAACTCTCAAAACTCCTATAACTATTCTCCAATAGAATCCTCATCTGACATTTTAGTAGTTTGAACAATAAAATGGTTTAGAAGAATAAACTTAGATGGTACCACAACTTCATGTCCAAAAAGAAGTTGAAACGGTGTATATTTATGCAACATTTTTATGGTTGTACGATAAGCCCATAAAGTTGTTGGAACTTATTCATCCCAATCATCCCTATTTTCAGAGAAAAACTTAGTAATTCCTTTTTCCATAATTTTATTAAAGGCTTGACATATCCCATTTTCTTGCGGATGACATGGAATGATTTTGTGGTGTTGGATCATAAGGTTTTGTAAAATTGTAGAAATTGTCTCACTAATTAAATGTGACCCTTGATCACTAGTAAATCTCCTTAGACAACCAAATCTAGTGATGATATTTTCAAATATAAACCTTGTAGTAGTATTGACAGTGTAATATTTGACAATAGCTTCTTTAGCCCAACATGTTGGATAGTCGGTTGTGGTAATAATGTATCGGGCATGAGTGTCGCGCAAGAGGGTTGATGGGCCCCACAAAGCCTCAAGAGATTGAACTGGATGTAGTGGAAGTTCATCTTGATGAGATGGTCGTCCAACTCATTGATAGACATCACACTTCCTAGCATATTCTTTGCATATTTAAACAAAGTAGGCCACCGGATTCCAACTTATAAAACCTTTCCTGCAGTTGATTTTCCTCCAACATGACATCATGCAATACCAAATGACATTCCCAAAATATATTTTCTTTTTCATCGTCCAAAAAACATCTACGCAAAATATGATCAAGCCCCATTTTATATAGTTGACATGCAATAAGTTGATGATCTACAAGTCAAACTACCATATGCCTCTTCTAAGTTAGTGTATATTCATTAGGGAATTTACTAGTTGCTAGAAATAATGCTACGTCCTCCAAGTAGTCTAGTACGGCTTCAATATGGAGAAAATATGCATCAGGCAATTGATCATTAATTGATCCTCTTGCTTCACTAGACTCCAGACAAGAAAGGTGATCTAAGCCCACATTACAGTGGCCTGGTTTGATGATAACATCAAATGAGAATTCTTGAAACAACAAAAGGAACCTATATATCCTTCCTTCTAAAATAGGTTTATTAACTAGGTACTTTATGTTGAAATGTGGCAACAAGAATATTCCAATTTTAGTTTGTCCTTGAATTAAAATTGAGAATTAAAATTAGAATTTAGTCTCACCAGATACTTGAAAAATAATTAATTAATTCACCTTGAGTTAATTAGTTGAAGAAATTCAAGTTAGAAGTCTTTGTGAAGTCATGCAACAGTTATCCATTAAATTAACGAGATTATCCCTTAATTAAGGAGATAAGATTGAGTTGTATTTGAGTTGTAATTAGTTAGCTCAATTAATTGAGTTAAGTCTAGTTAAATTAGTTCCAAATAGTTTGAGGAACTAATTGTGAGTTCAGTCAGTTAATGCATGCATGCATCAAACTAGTGTACTCCAGATAACTGAAGATTCTCCCATAAATAACTCATGCATGTCTATTATGAGAAATACCCAGTTGAGATTAAAGACAGGGACATTGTACTATCAGTTGCATAAATTTTCCTATAAGGAAAATTCATGCATGTAGAAGGAATTCATTCCTTGAGGATTGCGTAGTTTTACAAGGTGTAAGATCAATGTGAGTGATTAGTGTTACACATGGTAATAGTGGGATCACCCAGGAAAAACTGTGCTAGGAAATATGAGTTTGGAGAGCAGTGTGGAGGACTTATGATCAGTATATTTTTCCTGTGAGCATATGTGAGGATTGTACTGAGAGCTAGTTAGCTGTGAGAGCTAAAGCTTTGTGTAATTTTGAGATATTTCCAACTTGTATGATAATACAGATAGTGGGGTTTTTAGCTGAGGCTTTCCCTTGAGTATTCTTCTGTGTTTCATGTGCATTGATTCTTCTTCTGGTTATATGTGTTCCACTTGATCTTGCTCAAATCTATTAAGCTTCCACAAGTTTGATTATAGAAGTAGATTAAAGTATTTTTCTTTAGTATATTGCATTATCAGGCTAATCTACTATTAGAATTTCTACATGGTATCAAAGAAAAGGTTATCAGAGCTGTGAACATTATACTGAGAAGAGAATTTGAAGTTTGAAGTTCAGGGTTGCAGGTACAAATCGAATTCATCTCATACTTAGGTTGGCCAATGAAATTCTATGGCTTGAGACTTGAGTATGCCTTGGAAGGCAGCTCGAATTACATAGCATGGAAATATAGAATGGAAGCTGTATTAGAAGGCAATGGCTTGAAGGATTTCATTGATCAAGAAATTCCAAAGCCAGCTACAGCTAATGCATAAGGTTTGGCTAAGTGGAAGAAGTGTGTAGCGAAGGTGAGACGGATCATCCTGGAGGGAGTTCGAGATCATATTGTCTCGAGTCTCCAAGGGAAGGATAATTCGTTTTCAATGTGGAATACATTGAAGGACCTCTACCAGAATAGTAGTGACTAGAGGAAATTGGCACTTGTTGAGTTATGGAAAAGGTATGCATATCTTAATTATTTCATCATCCTTTTCTTTAGTTATATTCCCTTTATATCCTAAGATGATAATATATCAAAGGATTATAGTAAAAATGAGGAAATTATCTATGATCACAACTTAGCTAATTGTTGTCCTTCTTCATGCAGGAAAAAGACGAAATGGGACAACTGCCGTTCCCTAACGAAGAAAAGGAAAAAGACGAAATGGAACAACTGCTGTTCCCTAACTAGGAAACAGCATACAGGCAGCAAGCCAAGGATGGAGCACACTGTTATGAACAAAATCAACACGAATCACAGGACCATCGTAAAGGAGGAAATACGACTAAAGTTAAAATATTGCGCGAATCCCTCAGGATCTCTTGATCCTGAGGGATTTTTGTTACTATTTATCCTTCTTACGTCTTTGCCATTATAAAAGGCAGCAATTGTAAGCAGAGAGGGGATGAGATATTATTCAAAAATTACTATTGTATTTGTAACTTTTATCATCGACTCTCGTTGTTGAAACAGAGTACGAACTAGCTGTAACTATTTTGCAATGATTAATATATAAAGTAGTTGCTGTTCCTTCTCATATACTGAAGTAATCCGGCAGTGTTCATTGGTGGCTAAGCGCCCGGCCCTGGTGGATTCACTTGCTGTTCCTGTACCATTCTTTTATGATTTCTATTGTGTGATGGTTTGGTTTGATTTCCACTTATTATAATCGCATTGCTTAGCTATTTCATATTTCCAGACTTAACGAAATTACTCTGTTTTACATGCTACAGAAATATTGATTTACATTGTTATTATCTCTAATCTAAGTATCTGCTTCAGTATTCCATTATTGTTATTTTAGATTTAGTCATTTAGTCCAGTGTTCTATTATTATTATTTCCAATACAGTTATTTAGTTCAGCGTGCTATCTTGAGATTCTCTCCTGTAAAGAGTATTGACTACTGTTGTCTATGCTCTCAGACCGAGATCCCTTCTGTTCAAATTAGAAATTGCATTTGGAAAATCAATCAGTTCAAAGAGAAATGAGTTATTGTTACTGTATTCTTGACTGATACTTGAATGAATGCATGATTTGGTTTCATTAGTGAATTGAGCTTTCTTTTAATTGTAATTAGTGTCTTATAAGCTACATCCATTTACTCTTGTATTAGAAAGAACTGTACTGCAATTTAGATGCATTACTCTTGAGTAAACAACCGCCACAAACTGTGTACACTCTTGAAATAGAAAGTCTTACCTGGATTGATAACTAATGTGAAGATAATTAGGAGTTAAAAAGACACCTTTTATCACTCAACATTTTGGCGCCGTTGCCGGGGAGAGTGTAGCCATTTCTGAAGAGTAGTGTACATCTGATGCTTGTCTGTTAGGAGAGAATTGGGTATTAAAAACGGAAGGTAAGAACCTGCGTACGGAGCACGTAAAATGCCTGCTCCCCCGCCCGCTTTCTAGCAGAATTGTTAAGAATTTAGGGTAGAGGTAAATATTTGAATTGTGTGTATGACTAAGAAGAAAAAACCTGAAAATAATCCAATTTCCCTACCCAAACCCGACAGATCTAAGGGACCGGTGACCCTTGGACGATCAACTTTCATAGACGACATTATAAAGAAAGCCGAATCTCAGCCATCAGTAGGTCCTAGAAAAGTTGCTTCCAGACAACCTACTGACTCCCTTCAGGCCACAGGTTCACCATCTGTAGCCTTTGCTGAGGTACACAGCAAAACAGAAGAGACTGAGCAAAGTTTTCAAGAAATTGGAAATTCTCGCCCAATTTCTTTACAAGAAGGGAATTCTAGTAATCTTCGTGAAGGAGGAGGAGAAACCGGAGAGACAGAGAAGCCAAGGTCCCCTCAGGTAATAATTCAACTAGGAACACCTACTACCCTAGATAAAGGGAGTTCCATCAAGTTCCTCCAAGAAGAAGCAAGGGAAATAGAGGAGCTAATATCCCCTCAGGTGGTAGTTCATCAAGGAACGCTTATTATTCCTGATCAGGGAAGTGCTATTAAGCACGTTCCCATCCCTTCTAGTCATCCTAGGAATAATCCTCTAGAGATCCCAGAAGGGTATTGGAACATATTTGATCAAATGGCCCACAACCAACAAACACCTTAGACCTCCACATTGCAGTATCCCATCGTTGACACAGTAGTCAACGCACCTATGAAAGCAATTCCTCTCCAAAATATTCCTACCTTTCATTGACTGACATTAGAGGACCCATACGCATTCCTGTTTGAGTTTGATGTATTATGTCGGGGATATGATTATACCACTGATCCCCAAAAACTAAAGTTATTTCCATCCACATTGAAAGGAGCAACTTTACAATGGTTTATGGGATTAGGTGGAGGCACAATAAACGATTGGGATCAAATGAAAACCTCTTTCCTAAAAAAGCATCAGGATTATTGTAGATCTAGGGAATTGAAAGACGAAATATTTTAGATGGTAGCAAGACCATGTGAAACATTAGAAGAATATGTGGAACGATTTCAATATAACCTTCAACATCCTCCCTATGCAATTCTGCCTTTACCTGATAATGTGTTGAAAACTACACTAATTAAAGGGATGAAAGAACAATGGGTAGAAACATTGAATATTGTGGGTAAAGGGGATATATATCAGGAAAATTTTGCTGACATCATTAATTTGTGTATCAGGTGTTCAAGAGGTAGCACAATATTGAAGCCAGCAGAACGCGGCACGATCACAAGGGATAACAAAATCTCTGGTGGAGGTATAACTCGTGTAGAAATTGGCAATCTGCTAGAGGATTTCAAAACTGATATTCTAGGGACTCTAACAACACAATTGGACATTATGCAAGCCAAACAAAAGCAAGTAGAAGAAAAAAAACTTGGTGATATTCTGTCCTAGATGCAGAAAGAAGCATAGCCACAAAGAGTGCCCGCTGGATACGATCCAAATCTGTGCCATCTGTACAAAAGATCACACCATAGAAAACTGCCCATCACTCCCAAGATTGAAAGCAGTTTATAAAGAAGCAGAAGAAGAAACATAACCAATATACCTGATAAATCAGTGCTGCCAGTGGCAAGCATGACCAACAGGTATGCCCATTGACCCATCCTCTTCTTTTCAACCTCCTCAGTATGGTGCTCAACAATACCCGGGAACCATGTGGCAGAACCATCAATCTTTTTCAAGTTGGTCACAACAACCATTCCCTATGCCACCCTAGCCCAACCAACTGAATCAAAATAATAATTGGCCAAATTCATCTTACTTCCCACCGTTTTGGCAAAATAATGCTTATCAATCTCAATGGCCACCCTCAACTTCACAAAATCAGAATTGGCAGTCAAGCTGGCAGAGACCTACAAATCAGCCAGCAGGAACAATCCCCCTACCTCAACCCACACATTCAGCACCGTACACATTGCAACAGAACCCCCAGACCAACTTAAGACCACATCTCCCAGCCCAACCCAACCCGAACCCCAAAAACAACCTGATTCAATCCGTGCAAATTATTGAAGGTCCAGAACCAGAAACCAAGTTAAGGGAGTGTAATGACCTTCAATTCAGATCTGGGCATATAATAGAATCAGAGGGGGATAAAAATGTTCAAATTGAAAATCTGTTACCTGTAGAACAAGCACCACAAGAAGAGAACATGGTTAGACAGAAAACTCACCAACAAGCAACCACCTCTTCTCCACCATTCCCAGAATGACTAATCATACCTCGCCCAATTGAACACCTTGATTTTGATCTTCTGGGAGAATTGAAAAATTTGTGTATAAAAATACCACTCCTCCAGGCTATTCAAGACATCCCAATTTACGCAAAAGCCATCAAGGAATTATGTATGACAAAGCCAAAAAGGGGAATAACAACAAATCCAACTGTCCATGTAGTTGGTACCTTATCTGATTTACCATCAGGAAGAGGAAACCTGTAAAATATGAGGACCCAGGAAATCCTATAGTCACAGTGCAAATCAATGGATGCTCCTTCCCCAACACCTTAGTTGATTTAGGAGCAGCAATCAATATTCTTACAACCACAACTTGTCAAAAGCTTGGCATTACATCATTGGACCCAACCACAACCTTGTTGGAATTGGTTGACCGATCGGTAGTCAAACCAAAAGGCACATTACATGATGTAATGGTGTCTGTAGACTCCTGGGAGTACCTTGCAGACTTTCTGATCATCAATCCTAGAAACCGACTCGATGGACACCCCTTAATTCTAGGTAGACCTTGGCTAGCAGTTGCGGATGCTTACATTAGCTATCGAATAAGCAACATGACTATAGCAAGAGGAAGCAATGTAAAGAATTTAGCCTTATATCCTCTAGCTCATCCAAGTTTAATGATAATAAAAACCAAAAAACAACCTGTATCATACCTAACTGAAAACATTAGATCACCACTAACCATAGAAGATGCTCTCGAATTTAAAGATCAAACAGAAGATGACATCATTAACACCTACATTAACCAACCAGAAGCCAGATCCCATCTAAAATGTCACATGATCGAAGCAACATTCGATAGTGAAGTAGAAGAAGATCCCCTAAAAGATATTAACGATCAATCAATACCAACCACCTCTATTTATAACAACAAAACCATAGAAATTGAATCGGGAAAAAATTTGAATATTAACAAAAACTTGACTGCTGACCAAGAACAGAAACTTGTCCAACTCCTGAGAAAATATAAAGATGCCTTTGCATGGGATTACCTGGACATGAAAGGCATTGATCCCCAATTATGCACACACCACATTTATACAGAGAAGGATGCCAGGCCCATTCAACAACCTCAACGGAGGTTAAACCCTCATCTTAAAGATATTATTAAAACTGAACTACAAAAATTGCTAGATGTCAACTTTATCTACCCAATATCTGACAGCAAGTGGGTCTCTCCATTAGTAGTGGTGCCGAAAAAGAATGGAAAGTGGCGGATATGTGTTGATTATAGAGAACTCAATAAAGCAACCCAAAAAGACCATTTCCCCCTTCCATTCATTGACCAAGTCTTGGACACACTGGTAGGAAAGAAATTCTTTTCTTTCCTTGATGGCTTCAGCGGATACAATCAAATTCAGATTGCCCCTGAAGATCAGGATAAGACTACCTTTACCTGTGCTTGGAGAACATTTGCTTACAGGGTTTTACCCTTTGGGCTGTGCAATGCATTAGCCACATTTCAAAGGTTTGTACTCAGCATTTTTTCAGATTTAATAAATGAAGGGCTCGAAGTGTACATGGATATCTTCACACCTTATGGAGATGACTTCGAGCCAGCATTACAAACATTAGAAAAATTGTTGCAAAGATGCATTGCCACCAGGCTTTGTTTAAGCCATGAAAAATGTCATATGATGATGACTGAGGGACTCATCTTGGGACATTATATCTCAATAGCTAGAATACAGGTAGATCTAGCTAAAATTCAGATAATTCTTTTAATACCTACCCCTTCCACACGAACAAAGGTACGTAGTTTTTTGGGATTTTCTGGTTACTATAGAAGGTTTATAAGGATTTTTTCTCAGATTGTTGCACCATTATATGCACTAATAGGAAATATTGATTTCATTTGGACAGAAAAATTTGATAGCGCTTTTGAGGATTTAAAAAGGCTTGTATCAAAAACCCTAGTTCTAAGGGGCCCAAACTGGGATTTTCCATTCCAGATTTCATCTGATGCTTCAGACACAACAATCAGAGCAGTTCTCATCTAGGAAGAAGATAAAAAACCATATGCAATATATTATATTAGGAAAAAATCTATCTCTTGATGAATTAAATTATACTATGACTGAAAAAGAATTTTTAGCTGTAATATATGCTGTTAATAAATTCTGACATTATATAACTGGATATCTTGTAGTTTTATATACAGATCACTCTGCCATTAAATATCTAGTGAATAAAACTGTTACAAATGGAAGAGTGACAAGATGATTGATTCTTTTGTAGGAATTTGACATCACAATTAAGGATCGACTTGGAAAAGAAAACCCTGTAGATGATTTTCTCTCACGAATGCCAAAGCCAGCTGACGCAGCAGCAGTTGAGTATCAATTTCCTAATGAAAATTTATTTTTTGTTACTGTCAGAACACCATGGTGTGCAGACATTGCAAATTATTTGGCAGTAGGTAAACTACCCAAGCACCTGACGCCTAATGAAAGAAAACAAATAGTGCAGCACATTACCTGATTCTCTTGGATCGGGGGCTATTTATTCCATATAGGAGCAGATATGCACATTAGAAAATGCGTCTGGGAAGATGAAGTGTTTGAAATTCTAAAAGCATGCCACGATGGGTCGTGCGATGGACATTTTGCAGACCGCAGAACCGGTCACAAAGTCTTACAAATAGGTTATTACTGGCCCACTATCCTTAAAGATGCTAAAAAGTTTGTTTAAGCATGTGATAGCTGCCAAAGGGTGGGACGCCTTGGACAACTTTATGAGATGCCTCTGAACCTGCAATTAGTAATCGAGCCTTTTGAGAGGTGGGCACTAGACTTTATTGGTCCTATTAACCCATCATCTAATAAAAAACATACATACTGGTTGCAACAGAATATGTTACTAAATGGGTCGAGGTAGAGGCGTTACCAAGGGAAACTGAGGATTCAGTGATACATTTTCTTTTCCAAATATTTGTGTGATATGGCCTTCCGAGAGATATAATTACAGATGGAGGACCGCAATTCGTAGGCAACTAGATTGCTGCAACATTGAGAAATTATCATATCCTCCACAAAATTACAACTCCATACCACCCATAGGCAAATGGCCAAGTAGAAAGTACTAATAAGGTAATTGAGGCAATACTTACAAAGACAGTTGCATCACAGAGACGTGACTAGGCTTCCAGATTGCTAGAAGCCTTGTGGGCATACCACACAACATGGAGAAGTACCATGGAATATTCACCATATCAATTAGTATTTGGTAAAGAACCCATCTTCCCAATCGAATTCGAAATTCAAACATTAAGAACAACTCAGGAGGTGGGTTTGAATTTAAATGAAGCTCAGATCAATAGATTACAACAAATCAATGAGTTAGATGAAATCAGGTTATCAGCTCTTCAGCACACTACATTTATCCAACAATAAAGAGTGAAATGGCATGATGCCCTTATTAAGAAGAAATCTTCCACGAGGGAGATTAGGCACTCCTATATGATTCTAGGTTTCAAGATTTCCCCGAAAAACTCCAGACCAGATGGTTGGGACCTTATGAGATACAAAAGGTGCATGATAATGGCACCATTACATTAGCAACCATTGATGGATCTGGCTATACTTTTAAAGTGAATGGTCATCGAGTGTGACTTTATCGCAAACCGCTTACTAGGGAGTCCTTTTGCCAACAGTTACGGGAAGATTCCACCATGCAAATTCTCGCTAAGAATGGTAACCCATCCTCAGCATCAATCCAGTGAATAATTCATTTGTTTTTGAATTTTGTATATAAACTTTTCTTTCTATTTGAATTTTCTTCTATAAACTGTAAATAAACTCTTGTTTGATTTGGCTATTCCATTTAAAGAAAAGCTATTGTTCCCTCCTAAAGAATATTTGTCGTTCCTCTAAAGGAACACCAATTTTGTGTACATATTTTTGTGTTGTTCCATTTAAGGAACAATAGTTTTGCGTGTTTATCTTCTTTGTTGTTCCATTTAAGGAAAAATTGTTGTTCCTCTTAAGGAACAACATCCGTTCCATTTAAGGAACAATAGTTTCATGTGTTTTTGTTTTTGTTGTTCCATTTAAGGAATAGCTGCTATTCCTCTTAAGGAACAACAACCATTCCATTTAAGGAACAACAGTTTCGCGTGTTTGTCTTTTTGTTGTTCCATTTAAGGAACAACTGTTGTTCCTCCTAAGGAACAACAACCATTCCATTTAAGAAACAACAGTTTCACATGTTTCTTTGTGTTGTTCCATTTAAGGAACAACTACTGTTCCATCTAAGGAACAACAGCCGTTCCATTTAAGGAACAACAGTTTCATGCATTTGTTTTTGTTGTTCCGTATGAGGAATAGCAGTTCCATTTACATTTGTTTTCACTGTTCCATTTAAGGAACAATTGCTGTTCCCTTTAAAGGAACAACAACTGTTCCATCTAAGGAACAATAGTTTCATATGTGAGTGCTTTACATTGTTCCATTTAAGGAACAGTTGCGGTTCCTTCTAAGGAACAACAGTTTTGTCATTATTTGTTTTTTGCTATTCCTTCTAAGGAAAAACAGTTTCTCTTGGGTTTGTTTTCGTGCCGTCCCCCCTAAGGATCAACACTTTCGCTTGTTTCTGTTTTTCCGCTATTCGTCTTAAGGAACAACTGCTATTCCTCCTAAGGAACAACAGCTTCGTGTGATTTTTTTTTTTGTATTTTTGCTATTCCTCCTAAGGAACAACAGAGGTTCCTTTTAAGGAACAACACCTTTTTCTGTGTGTTTTTTTTTGCTGTTCCTCCTAAAGAACAACACTCTTTTTGAGAGGTTTTTCTTTAGAAAATAGGCACCTTGGAAAAATTATTTTATTCTCTATCATCCTCTATAGGGAAAGAATACAAACATATATGTAAAGATACAAAGATTAAAGGTTACTGGAACAAGCAAATCAAAGAAAACTTATCATCTTTAATGAGATGGCTTTGTATTGATTATAAAAGGGGAGGACACAACTATCTATATCACTTTGTTGTCCTTATCTCTTGTACCATGCTGGTTCTTCTCTAATCCTCGTAATTCTCTCTGTTTATTGTCATTGAATAAGAGTAAGGGTATATTTTCTTCTATTGATATGTTCAAACTTCTTCCACCATCCCTACTCTTAAGGAGTGTTGAGCTACCCTATATATATAAATAGGAAGTGCTATATAAAAGAAAAGAAAAAAAGAAGGAAAGAAAATATATATATAGATATATATATATATATATATATATATATATATATATATATATATATATATATATGTTTACTAACAATTCTATGATTTGTGAGATAGAGGATAGGGGGTCTCATCATGAGCTAGCCTACCATGATCATAAGGAAGCAGTGAAGTGGCATTCCCACTATGGCCATCACACAAGGGATATGATCCAATGGACACATCAGAAAAATAAAAGTCCTTGGAACAGGAGGTCTCATCACGAGTCGGCTTGCCCACCTTTCACTCCTTCCCAGTGAATGGCATTGTGATCCATCTGGTTACCAAGCCAGCACAATGGCCTCCATTTTGACATCACAAGGCACTTTCCTAATTATACATAAAGGATCATGGTTCCAAAGGGTGAAAAAAGCAACTCTGTCAAGGTTATAAACACCTGTGGGCAACAGAAGCTCTACTGATGGTATTAGAGTCATATTTTCAACATCAATAGTGATTATAACTCCCTTTTCTTATTTTTTTATCTTTATTACAGAAGAGATTATATCCCTAATTCCTTTTTTTTGAACCTTTATGCATGAGATATCATTTAAAAAATAAATCATAACAATTTAAGTGGAATAATGACCGCATAACATCTCACCTACGTCAGATGTCCTTTCTCCCTTTTTGAATCACTCCATGGCATGTTCACCTTTATTCATAATTTTCATTCTATGCATCGATTCCAGCAAACCAATATTTTTGTGATCTCATCATAAATATGTATACCTTGACATTTTTTTACTATTGTATGATTGCCGCCAATACGTCGTTCCTTCATTTAACTGGTCGAAGGTGACCTATCATTTTTCAGGGGGGCGTGGGTGACTTCCAAAGCACTTTTGCATGTGTGTTAGTCTTTTATTTGGTTGTATCAGGCTACATGATATCCCATAATAGCAAGTTTTTAACGGTATCTATGTTAAAAAAAGTATTATACGATATTAACAACTTGTTGTTTGATTGTTGGCTTTGTGTATTTGCTGTGTTACTTGTGTTAAGCTAACAGTGTGTAGAATTCAGACAAAATGGGAGGATTATTAGTGCGTAGGAAGCCACAGATACTAGCTGTTTCTGATGCCCCCTGAGAAATTCTAATATGGGCCGAATGGGTCACATATTTTACATGACTGCAGTAACCCAATGAAACAGTGGCTATCGAATTTTTATAGAATTTACAGGATGATCATTCTATAATAAGAGGAAGGCGAATGTCAGTAATGGATGCAGTAATAGCTGAGATGTTCAGATTACCAACAGTCAGACCCATATGGATGCATAAAAAATTGAGGCTACAAGATGCCATTGCCGCCTTTCGGGATGAAGGACAGAACCTGATTGTCAAAGGTAAAGGAGTTCAACCTTCATCTTTGGGAGAACCATGGACAAAGCTGGATAGAGTCATTCAGAGCTATATGACATGTGATGGAAGAAAATATGTGGTAAGGCCATGCCACCTTCAATTATAGAAGTTCTAAAATAGAAATGTTCTGTAAACTTGCCTGCATATTTGAATTTCTTGTTGCATGACGCTGCTCAAAGCATAAAGAAATCCCGACATATAGAGACTGTTGTAAGTCATCATTGTTTAATTAGGTTGATAGTAAGCTACAACCTTTCCTAGCAGCAAACTAGTTGGGAAGAATTAGTGTTTACTATGGGGGGGGGGGTTAGCCTTACCTACCCCAAAAAGGAAAAGGACTACCAGCACAGTAAACAGACCACAAAAGTGCAGATGATATGCTGAGACAAGCCTGGGAACAGCTGAAAACCTCCTGGGTAGTAGCATCCAACCCTTAGAATTATCTAGCCCTGAAAATGAGCAACCTTTACAGTTGGAAGGAAGAGATAACCAAGAGTCAGAACTTGAGGAGGAAATAGACCATACTAGTGAAGAGGAGAGGGATGAAGCAGAACTTCCCTTAACGCCCAGCACAAGTCCACCACAAGACTCATTACATGATGTTGAATTGGGCTAGAGTTTGGCCAATATGAGTGAATTCATACAACCCGAAAGCCCACTCAACCTTAATATTGAAGTAGAGCAATTGAAAGAAAACTATGCCCACAGTAGAAGCATGATGGAAAATGAAACTAGTGAGGAAGAAACAGGGGTAGAAGTTACTCGAGAAGAGGCAAACCAAACAAGGAGTACACATCCAGAAGAACCTAGTCAGGTCAATTTGAACATAGAAGATGTGGGCCAAATAGGAGAAACAGAAACTAGTTAGGGCAAAGACGCAACCCTTGGAGAGCAAAGCCTAGGTGAGCAATCGAGCTCGTTGAGAATGGAAAAGGTTAGCGAAATAGCTATTCCTTCAAAAAAGAAGAAAAAAAAATTGAAAGGTTTAGAAAGGAATAACAGAGGCTGCAAAAATTAATTAAAATACTTCGGAAAAAGATAAGGACATTAAAAATGGGAAAAATTTCAAGTAGAACCCCGGAAACGGTGAACGCAGCCATTCAAACCGAATTTCATGACATAAGGGTTACTGGGACTCAAACTAAACCCATATTCATTCAAATTGATAAGGAACACCATGCAACCGTTACAGAAGTGGCTGCCCAAACAGAGAATGTACATTTTTGTAATGTAGCTATTCAAATAGAGGAAATACCCTCCAACAGCATGGCCACCCAGACAGAAAGACCAACTATCAATAATAAAAGAACACAGACTTTAAGCATTTCGTCCCATAATAAGAGTATGCAGACTATAGGTACTCAGTCTCATAATAAAAACACCGAGACAGATATCTAAGCCAAAGATGTTTTGATGTGTAGCGATCCTTGTATAACAAATCTTCAATAAAATCTGGTACAAGCTCGACTGACCATAGAAAGGCTTGAAGAAGAAACTATTCCCCAATAGAAGTACTAGGAATTACAAAGGCACTTGCAGGATATCAATGCATCGAAAAGTGAGGCCTTCGATAAATATCGAAGGGCAGAAGAAAGAACTGAGAAAATAAAGATCAGACTAGAGACAATCATGCATCAAATGGATACTCTTTGTTCACTATACATGAATGTTTTGGCATGTAGGTCCCCTGCCAATAACTATGCTTTATTTTTTAGAAAGGTATTTACAGCTAAAAATCAAGGCTTTCAGGGTAGGGAAACTCATAGAATTGAAAACTGTTGAAGATTTCATAAACTGCTGTAAACACCATGGAGTGAAATTTCAACAATTACTCTATGAGTTTTACTTGCATAATTTTGTATTAGAAGAAGAATTGGAGAAGAATCCCAACCCTTTTGTGGGGGATATACAATTTCAAGCCTTCATTTATTTGCTGGTAACCAATTGAAATGGTTTAAAGCCCATAATACATTCCAGAGGTAGGAAAATGGATTGGACCTTTGGGTCAGAGGAGAATTGAAGAACCCACTACAAATGCTAGCCAAACATAAAAGTTTGATGAGAAAGGAAGGAGTAATCCAGATCTTGGGGCCCATTCACAAAGAAATTGTCGAACATGGGGTTGAATATTTTATCTCTATTAAAGACAACTCCTTGGCAGCAGCTAAATTCAGATGGATAGTTTCCAATCGTAATGTACAGGACAGAGAACCATTTAACTATGAAAAATTTAAATTGGCTGCAGATCGCTTTGTTACTTATAGCAACCTCATCTTGAGGGAAGGCCCATATTGGCTAGGCTATTGGTTCCAAGGCCCTATTGTCTGGTATCCTGCCAAAGGGTATAAAGCTATATATGAATTACCTGAAGGGCAAACATGGCACATCTTTGAAATTTTGGCTAAAAATCATGGTTTTAGACCACTTCATGACATTCATTCTCTAGCCTATTCCTTGACTACTTTGCACACAAACTACATGGTTTTCATGAGGACATGAAAAGGGTAAGCAGGGGAGTATGTTGAGTTATGGAAAAGGTATGCATATCTTACTTATTTCATCATCCTTTTCTTTAGTTATATTCCCTTTATATCCTAAGATGATAATATATCAAAGGATTATAGTAAAAACGAGGAAATTATCTATTATCACAATTTAGCTGATTGTTGTCCTTCTTCATGTAGGAAAAAGACGAAATGGGACAACTGCCATTCCCTAACCAAGAAAAGAAAAAGGACGAAATGGAACAACTATTGTTCCCTAACCAGGAAACAACATACAGGCAGCAAGCCAAGGATGGAGTGCGCAATTATGAAAAAAGGCAAGGCGAATCACAGGACCAACATAAAGGAGGAAATACGACTAAAGTTAAAAGATTGCGCGAATCCCTCAAGATCTCTTGATCCTGAGGGATCGCTGTTACTATTTATCCTTCTTACCTCTTTGCCATTATAAAAGGTAGTGATTGTAAGCAGAGGGGGGAGGAGAGATTATTCAAGAATTACTATTGTATTTGTAACTTTGATCATCGACTCTCGTTGTTGAAACATAGTACGAACTAGTTGTAACTATTTTGCAATTAATATATAAAGCAGTTGTTGTTCCTTCTCATATACTGAAGTAATCTGGTGGTGTTCACTGGTGGCTAAGGGCCTGGCCCTGGTGGATTCACTTGCTGTTCCTGTACCTTTCTTTTATGATTTCTGCCATGTGATGGTTTGGTTTGATTTCCACTTATTATAATCGCATTGCTTTGCTATTTCGTATTTCTAGACTTAATGAAATTACTCTGTTTTACATGCTGTAGAAATATTGATTTACGTTGTTATTATCTTTGATCTAATTATCTGCTTCAGTATTCCATTATTATTATTTTAGATTTAGTCGTTTAGTCCAACATTCTATTATTATTATTTCCAATACAATTATTTAGTTCAACATGTTATCTTGAGATTCTCTCCCATAAAGAGTATTGACTACTACTATCTACGCTCTCAGACCAAGATCCCTGCTATTCAGATTAGAAATTGCATTTGGAAAATCAATCAGTTCAAAGAGAAATGAGTTATTGTTACTGTATTCTTGACTGATACTTGAATGAATGCATGATTTGGTTTCATTATTGAATTGAGCTTTCTTTTAATTGTAATTAGAGTCCTATAAGCTGCATCCATTTACTCTTGTATTAGAAAGAACTGTACTGCAATTTAGATGCATTACTCTTGAGTAAACAGCCACCACAAACTGTGTATACTCTTGAAATAGAAAGTCTTACCTGGATTGATAACTAATGTGAAGATAATTAGGAGTTAAAAAGCCACCTTTTATCACTCAACATTGCTCAAGGACAAGCTTCAGAAAATCAAGATGGAGAAGGGCGATACTATTTCCACATATCTGAACAAGTTCACCACCTGTAGAGATGAGCTTGTAGTGTAGGAATAACTATTTCCGATGATGATATGGTGAGCCTCACTCTCCTCGGCTTTCCAAAGAGCTAGAATAGCTACCAGGACTCTGTGAATGCAAGGGAGAAACTGTCAGATTGGGAACAACTGTGGTCAGATCTGATGCAGGAGGAGATCAGGAGGAGCACACGAGATGGTTCTTCATCAAAGAATGATGATGAAGAAAATATAGCCTTAGCAAGTGAGGCAAGGAAAGGGAAGGGGAAGGCTTCCCATTCCAAATCGAATTCTTCTCATGGAGGAAAGAACGGTGACAAGTCTAAAGTGAGATGCTTTAATTGTCATGAGATGGGACATTATGCAACTAATTGCCCATCGAAGAAGTCCAATAAGGGATCCTCGAAAGGATTGGAAGGTGAGGCATTAGCCTCTCAGTTCGAAATGGACTTTACCCTCATCACATGCATGGTGTCATCGATGGCAGGTTGTGTTTGGTATCTTGACAATGGAGCCTCATTCCACGTGACTGGCGATAAAAGTTTATTCAGTACCATGGAGGAGAAAGACCTCAATATAAGCATAGATATGGTGATGACAGAAAGTACTGTGTTTCAAGAGAAGGCATGGTTACTTTTCAGAAGGAGCATGGAGCTCCTCTCACCTTGACTGATGTGAAGTATGTGCCTAGACTGAAGAAGAAATTGGTATCGGTCGGGATGTTGGAGGAAAAAGGCTACGATGTTGTCTTCAGTAAAGGAAAGACGTTCCTAAGACACATAAGCATAGGTTAGACCAAGAGGGTTGGGATCCGGGTGAAGAATCTCTATAAACTAGAGGTAGATGATTGTGTAGCATTGAGTTCGAAAGAAGAATTGGTGCAAAGCCAAGACATTGGAGAGTTATGGCACATGCAGTTTGGCCATTTGCATCATGGGGCCTTGAAGATAATGCAATAGATCTCTACTGGACTTCCCAAAGGTAAACTTGAGAAAGTTGACACATGCAAAGGTTGTACCTTGGGAAAGTATGCCAAGCCTTCCTTTCATGATTGAGACAGTCGAGCAGAAGCAATCTTAAAGCAAGTTCATATTGATTTGTGTGGACCATTCTTGACGGCATCCACAATGAAACAAAGGTATTATGTGATTTTCATTGATGATTTTTCTCGTAAATGATGGATTTATTTCATGCAGAAGAAGGACCAAACCTTCTCAAAGTTTTGTGAGTTCAAAGATTTGATTGAGAAAGAGTCAGGGAAGAAGATCAAGGCCTCGAGAAGTGACAAAAGTGGAGAGTATGTCTCTCAAGAGTTTAAGTACTTCTATGTAGCAAAAGGAATTAAATGAGAGCTGACGACACCTCATAACCCACAATAGAATGGGGTGGCTGAGAGGAAGAACAAAATGATTGTAGGGGCAGCACAAGCGATGCTGCATGACCAAGGCCTACCACTTCATTTGTGGGCTGAGGCATGCAACAAAACTGTCTATTTGTAGAATAGAAGCCCACATCACATACTTGGGATGAAGACACCAGAGGAAGCTTTCTCCAGTAAGAGACCAAATGTGGGTCACTTTGGGATCTTTGGCTCATTGGTATATTTCCATGTGACAAAGGATGCACGGAAGAAGCTTGAGCCAACAACAGATATGGGGATAATTGTGGGGTACACTGATACACCCCACAACTATCGGGTGTATTTTCCTACCAGTCAGAGGACAGTGGTTCACAAAGATCTCAAGTTTGATGAGTAGAAGGCCATGCAAGTTTCCCTTGAGAGGGAGCTCTAGCTACAGGCTATGGAGGAACTATTGGTTCCTAAGGAGGAGGAGACTCAGACTGATGTGGATAATGCACATGCAGAGGATCCAAGAGTGGATATATCCACTCAAGCAGAGTCTTCCAGAGATGGACGAAAGTGCACAAGAGAAGCTGACAGATTGTTATCAGATGTGAGAGAGAATGTGGGAGAACCATCTTCTTAGCACAGACAGAGGAGGTCACCTGAGAGGTACACTGGATAAATGGCCCTTATTGGGGAATGTGTTGAGACCGAGCCATTTTCCTTTGAGGAAGCAGTGAAACAGCTGATTTGGGTTGATGCTATGGTGGAGGAGTATGACTCCATAGTTCGTAACAATGTTTGGGACGTGGTTCCGAGACCAGAAAACAAGTTAGTTGTGAGTTCCCGTTGTCTTTACAAGGTAAAGAAAGCTGCTGATGGTAGTGTGGAGAAACATAAGGCAAGATTTGTTGCCCATGGTTTCTCACAGGTCGAGGGGATTGACTATGATGAGACTTTTTCTCCTGTCACAAGGTACTCATCTATCAAATCAATGTTGGCACTATCAGTACCGATGGGTTGGAAGATCCATCAGATGGATGTGAAGATTGCATTCCTCAATGGAATGATTGAGGAAGAGGTGTACATAGAGTAGCCGGAAGGTTTTGAGACCTTTGATCGTGAGTCGCATGTGTGCTGACTCAAGAGAGATTTGTATGGGCTGAAGCAAGCACCTCGCGCATGGTACACCAGGATTGACAACTACTTCACTGGGTTGGGCTTCACAAAGAGTGAAACGGATGTAAACCTATACCACATCATGGTGAAAGGTAAGCAATTGATCATTGTACTTTATGTTGATGATCTCATATTGACAGGTGATGATCAGTTGCTCATGTCTTGCAAGGAGGACTTTGCAAGAGAATTCGAGATGAAAGACATGCATTTCATGCATTAGTTCCTTGGCATGGAAGTATGGCAGAAGGATGGGGAGTTTTTTGTGTCTCAGGGTAAGTATGCCAATGAGATACTCAGGAGATTCCACATGGAGAAGTGCAAGCCCATGCAGACTCCTATAGCAGGTAACTAGAGGAAGGAGGATGCTACTTCAGGAGAAGTAGTAGAAGCTACTGTGTACAAGCAGCTTGTGGGTTAATTGATGTACTTAGTGAACACACGACCAGATTTGTGCTATGCGGTGAACCAGCTGAGTCAAGCTATGGTTCAACCTACCAAGATGTTTTGGAAGGTGGAAAAGAATGTAATGAGATACCTTAGAGGCACATCTCAGTATGGATTATGGCATAGAAAATTTTAGGGCCAAATGTTCGCCCTTTGGCGAAATTAAGGGGTTTTAAATTTTTAGTGGGCGAATATTTTGTATCATAGTACATTTTTACAAATCACCTCAAATAGCCCACCTTATTTTAAGGGAGAGGGTAAAAAAGGTAAATTTTGCCCTTGAAATTAGGAGTTACAACCTTCCATTCGCCCAATTTCAAGAATAGGTTTTATTTAAGTGAATCCTATGGGCCAAAGGCCCAAATACCATATTTATAAAAGAGGTATGGTAAATTAATAAAAATGTAAATAAATGAGAGGTATGGTAAATAAATAAAACATTTTTTATATTTACTCCATAAGTCACCTTATATACATGCAAGGGTGTAAACAAATAAAAATATAAGTAAAGTGGAGGTATGGTAAATAAATAAAACGTCTTTTTATACTTACTCAAAAGGCATGGTAAATAAATAAAAATATAAGTAAACTAGATGCATGGTAAATAAATAAAACCTCTTTTTATATTTAGTCCATAACCCTCGTTCTATTTATGAAGGCTCAAGAAAGAGGTTTTATTTAAGTGAATCCTATAGGCCAAATACCATATTTGTAAAAGAGGTATGGTAAATTAATAAAAACATAAATAAATGAGAGGTATGGTAAACAAATAAAACATTTTTTATATTTACTCCATAAGTCACCTTATATTTACGAACACTCAAAAAATGCATTATATTTAGGTGAAACTTATGAGAAAAATACTATGGTACAAATACCATGGACTAGATTGTTATTAATACCATGAAAAAAACATTATTAACCCTAATATTAGTATTAATAAAAATAAAAATGACACATGGTATTGAAACATGGTATTCACCAAAATGGCACATGGTATTGACCCATGGTATTCACCTGGAATGTAGCCTATTTAAATGGGGGAATTAAACCAGCATAGATCCATCTTTACTCTGGATCTACTAACCCCCGAGAGGTATCAAATATCATGATATGCAAACTAGCATAGAGTGAAAAAATATTTGATCTGATCAAGAGTAAAAATGGATGTTGTAATTTAATGTATGTTAAACATTTTAGCTTGGTTAAAATAAAAAATAAAATAAAAATCAACTATTAATTTTATTATTTTTTATAAATTACTAATAGTAATTTTTAAGCTCCAGGTTTATGATAACCCATGGTATTGACCCATGGTAATACCATGGTATTCGTGTGAGCATAGACTATTTAAAGGGGAAATTCTATCATCTTAGATCCATCTTAATTCTGGGTCTACCAAGTGCTCAGAGGGATAAATAGATTTCATCCCCCTAAGAGTGGTAGATGTGGAGTTAAGATGGATATAGGTTGGTTTTTATGATAATGAAGATATTAAATAGACTTAGGAAATTATATTGTAAAAACATCTTAAGGTGAATGGTTAAAGCATAGACATTGGACAAGTATATTTGTATACTTCTGTTTTAAACTGAAACAAATCCAGGGCTAAAAGGAATGGATTGATTGCACTAGTCATCCTTCTATAACTTTCCAACATATGCTGGAGTAAACAGATTGTAATTTGGGTAATTTTTCTAATTGCAAATAGGAACATACTTGTCTATTGGCAGGGTGGTTACGAGGTCCCTAGAAGTGATGAATTTCAATTTTTCTTGGTTTTATATATAGTATTAGGTTTTTTCTCATGCTTTCTGTGAATGGCACAGGTGAATTTTATCCCACACCCACTAGGTTATCGATATGTAATTTCGGTAATTTTGATTTCAAAAGATATTTTAAAGAAATGCAATGATTTCATTTGTGTATTCAATAAACACAAGATTTTATAATTGAGTAAAATATTCACCATGCCTGGTGAGAGATTGGCCAAAAAATTATATATACATATCATGTTATTCATAAAATCGCCTTCCATTTTTCTTATATACCATGGAGATTCGCCCATTTAATATACATGTAAATTTAGAGGGGGTTCTTAAAATTTTCCCTGGATTATGGTACAGATGGACAGAGGGAGTGAAGCTACAGGGCTTCACTGATGCAGATTGGGTAGGGAGTCCATCAGATCGGAAGAGCACATCATGAGGGATTTTCAACATGGGGTCAGCTGTAGTTTCTTGGTACAACAACAAACAGAGGTCGGTTGCACTCAGCTCAACATAGGCTGAATACATGGCTACAAGTCAGGTAGCATGTGAGGCCATCTGAATGTGGAAAATTCTAGTTGGCTTGTTTGATTAAAGGATGGATCCAACTGTGATCTATTGTGATAATCAGAGTTGTATCAAACTCTATGAGAATCCAGTATTTCATGATAGGTCCAAGCATATCGATATCTAATATCATCATCTCAGAGACTATGTAGCGAGGAGGATCATGTTGTTGCAACATATTTCAATAGAGGATCAAGATGCAAACATTTTGACAAAGGCATTGTCAAAGTGTAAATTCGAGTTCCATAGAGATAGGATCGCGGTGGTAGATAATCCCTTTCCTGTTGAGAGGGAGTGTTGAAATGTGGCAACAAGAATATTCGAATTTAATTTGTCCTTGAATTAAAATTCGAATTTAGTCTCACTAGCTACTTGAAAAATAATTAATTAATTAATATTGAGTTAATTAGTTGAAGAAATTCAAGTTAGAAGTATTTGTGAAGTCATGCAACAATTATACCTTAAATTAAGGAGATTATCCCTTAATTAAGGAGATAGGATTGAGTTGTATTTGAGTTGTAATTATTTAGCTCAGTTAACTGAGTTAAGTCTAGTTAAATTAGCTCCAAACAGTTTGAGGAACCAATTGTGAGTTCAGTTAGTTAATGCATGCATGCATCAAACTAGTGTACTCCAGATAACTAAATATTCTCTCATAAATATCTCATGCATGTCTATTCTGAGAAAGACCCAGTTAAGATTAAAGACATGGATATTGTACTATCAATTGCATAAATTTTCCTATAAGGAAAACTCATGCATGCAGAAGGAATTCATTCCTTGAGGATTGCATAGTTTTACAGGGTGTAAGATCAGTGTGAGTGATCAATGTTACACATGGTAACAACATGATCACCCAGGAAATCTACACTAGGAAATAGGAGCTTGGAGGGCAGCGTGGAGGACTTATGAGCGGTCTATTTTTCCTTTGAGCATCTGTGAGGATTGTACTGAGAGATGGTTAGCTGTGAGAGCTAAAGCTTTGCGTAATTATGAGATATTTCCAACTTGTATGATAATACATATAGTGGGATTTTTAGTTGAGGCTTTCCCCTGAGTATTCTTCTGTGTTTCATGTGCATTGATTCTTCTTCTGGTTATATGTGTTCCACTTGATCTTGCTCAAATCTATTAAGCTTCTGCAAGTTTGATTGTAGAAGTAGATTAAAGTATTTTGCTTTAGTTTATTGCATTATTAGGTTAATCTACAGTCAGAATTTCTACACTTTAGAGAAGAATGGGTAGTAAAGAACTTAAAAGGGCCTCCTAGAAGATAATGAATGAATTTATAAAGAGAATACACCATGGAAAGAGCCTCCCTTTTACTAGTTGTGTAATTATTCTCAGTAGTGAAGAGCTTCCTGCTAGAAAAAATAAATAGGATGATCCAAATTACCTTCTTCCAACTGTGCCAAAATAACACCCAAGGTGATACCAGATGCGTCTATATGGACATGAAATTCCTTGCTCCAATTGGGATAGACCAGAATTGGAGCGCTCATAAGATTTTCTTTTAATATTTCAAATTAAAAATCACATTTAGTAATCCATATGAAATGTTCAAATTTCTTCAAAAACTTTTCCAATGGCGTAGTGATCAGAGCATAGTTGCAGATGAACCTACGATAATATCTTGTATGCTCTAGAGTAGACCACAACTATTTAACACTGGTAGGTGGTGGCATATTCAAAATCACTGCAACCTGAGCAGGGTCCACACAAATTCCATATTTACAAACAATATTTCCAAGAAAAGTACCAAAGGGGAAAACAAAAATGCATTTCTTTAAGTTTAATGAAATCTGCAACTGTCGATAGTGATCAAACATCACCCTCAATAAGCTAGAATTATTCTTTAAGAGGTTGTACACTATCTAATCATCCAAATATAATTACAAGAATTTATGAATATAATCTCTAAAATGAGGAATGCCAATTATAGAAAATATAGCTGGAGCATTTTTGTGACCGAATGGCATAACATGATAAGAATAAGAACCCTATTTTGTTGTAAAAGTAGTATTCATTTTATCTTCTTCTACAATACGAAACTAATGGTATCTAGAAAATCCATAAGTAAAAGAATAAGATTCATTACCCACAACATCGTCCAATACTTCATCATTGAAGGGACATTAGAGAACTTTTGAGGTCCACAATGGGCCTCCTAAGAAAAATGTACAACCAAAATAAACTTTATAAGAACCAATAGGATTCAAGATGATGATGTCAACCATAGGATATAATTCACCATTTTTGGGATACTCCTTGGATGAGAAATCAAATTATGCATCCAACAAGTGTTACTGCTAAAAAATACGAGTTGAAAAAGTAGTTTTTTCTTTTTTCCTTCTAGAATTTGATGATGTAATGTAATCTTATTTTATTATTTCCACTATTATTTTATAATTTCCTTAGGAGGCCCATTTGAGACCTCAAAATTCCCCTAATGTTAGGAAACAAATCATGGAAATAAGCTTTATTAAGGGTTCTGTAATCCAAACAAACCCTGATGTCATTCTAATCGTTATTATATTGGATGACAATAAGATTGATCCATTATTATTCATTAATTGGGAATATGAGACCAGTAACCAACATCTTATCGATTTCCTTGTTTAATTTCCTTTAACCCATGTATTTAATCAAAATGGGTGATGTTTAACTGGTCTTGCATCAATCTTCAACACAATATTCATTTCTCCTAGGTCTCCTTTGATCTGTTTAAGTTCTGATATTGATGCTGCAAAAAAATAATCATATTCTTTTAACAAGTCAAAAATTTCTTTTGTAGTATACTCGTCCCAATAATCACCAATGTAAGCTAACTTAGCATTTTCTTCAGTTCCAATATTATGTTTTTGCAACTTTAGAGGCTTCAAATGTGGAGCATATTTTATAGGATCATCCTTTATATTTCGTTCTCCTTCAGATTTCTTAGGAGACAAATGCCTTAGTTCTTCTAAATCATCTTCATCTAGGTCTCGATTAAACTTACCATAAGAAATGAATTTTTGGAATACAAATTCATAAAGATATTCAAAATCTCCCTGACTATTGTATTCCTCAACAAGATTCCCTGTAGGAAATAGTACCCACTTTATTGATTTTAAAGCCTCAATTATTTTTGTGTCCTCATCTAAAAAGTAAAATTCACTACAAAACTGGACTGCCAATGCCTCCCAATTAGTTGTTTTCCTCTTCATCTCTTCCTTCAGATACCAAGTTTGTGGAAATGTCCTCAACGTGTGGATATACTAATGTACCCATATTTTTACAGGTAATCCAGTTTTTGTCCAAATAGTATTGCAAGTATGAATATGCTTCTGTGGACTAGTATAGCCTTCATATACAAGGATTTTAGTTGAATTTTTCTCTCAAATATAAAATTTACATATCATATTAGACTTGAATGAATCCTATTCTTGAAGATGGTTGTGATGAGATCCCCACCATATTGCATGTGTTGCTTGAATGGAAACATCCAACAAAGGAATCTTTTGCTTTTATTCAATCTTTAAATCAATTTATTTAGTAAAATTAATAACAAATCATATATCATTAAAAGTAGGGAAGTTTTGTACCTTAGTACCAATCTAGCGAGCACAATGAACAATTGCACAATGTACAGAATGCAACTCATGTTATCCTTGCTACCAATCGTTAAACACAACGTCTAAACTGAATTCTGTACTTTGAACACTTCTCCATAAAATAGAACCATATGTTGTAGGATTGATACAGTCCTCTTTTTTTCCCATAGTAAGCTGATATTATTGGTCCCAAATATTAGCCTCTTCTCTATCATTTACATGCTATATAAACTCCAGACCTTGATAAGGATCTAACAGTTTTATAACTCTAACTCCATCTACATCAAAGGTCATTGTCTCTCATTTGAGATCAATAACTGCATAGTTCTCAAATGCCCAATCTATCCCCAATAAATTTGGATATGGATCTTTATCACCCATGATATATATGACCTCAAAATCTGTGTATGTTTTGACTCCTGCAATATCAACTTCAACATTATTGAGATGTCCAATTGGAAGAATAGAGTATTGATTAGGAATATGTAATTAGATCAGAGAAAACACCAAATTGGGTTTTTGCAATGCCTCCCAAGTCTTTCTTCGTAAAATATTAATGTAAGATCCCAAATCCTACACAAAATATTTAAACTGAAATCTTGCAAATTGAGCATTAACACAAAATTCTCTTTTGGTTCTCCTCTTATTCCAGCAAACATTCCCGGAGTGTCATTCAAGAATATTAGTGGAAAGAGGTATGTCAAATAATTATTCATCCTTAATAATTTCCTTGAGATTCTTGCATAGTTGTCCAAAAAATTGCTCACCATTCATGATTTGCAAAAATAATTTAAACCATTCCATAATAGGCTAAGATGTTTCCTAAGAAAATATGGGGCTCTTCATTTGTATCCTCTCTTGTTTCCCTACACGAGGTCTATAGGAAGAAACCAACTGCTTAAAAATTTCAGCTGCATACCTGTATTATTCTTTCTGTTGATTAGGCTCATAGGACTTCTTTGGCGATGCATGCTTTATTATAACACGTTTCACAGAAGTTTCCTTATCTGCTTCAGACTTTTCCCCTCCTCTAGTAATGATATTAATATTAGGGATTGGAGTTGATTAAGGTACTCGAGGTTCTACATTGATCAAATTTTCTCCTCGTTGTCTATTGTGGTATTCCCAGTGAGCAATCAATTTAGGACAATCTTCATTCACATGCATATTTAATATTCAATGGGAGCACCAAGGCTGCCATTATAGTGGATAGTCACAGGTGATGTGACCCTCTTGAACACAATTATAGCAATGAAATGAGCCTCTAAATCCAGTTCTGGCCCCCCTTGAATTTCCTCCTCCTTTCCCTCGATGAACTTCATTAACTATAAATGCAATACGATCAAGAATACCAGCAAGAGAATCCAAAGCTCTACACTGATCTATATGGTGAGTCAGGGACCTATTTCCTTACAATCCAGCAGGGGTCCTAAGAGGGGTACCTAAGAGAAAACTACTAGACGAAATGACAATAATGGGACACAGAGCCATTGTCACCTCAGTCAGTGTCCCCTACTCTTTACGTAATTTCACCGATGAGAGGAGTCCCGTATGAAGGAAATCACTAAAATGATAGGGTCAATGGCTATGTATGGAGTGATTTCCAAATCCCATTCAAAGGAGAGGCTCAGATAATTGCTTAACTTCTTCAAAAGAAATATAACAACTCTCCAAGAAAGGCTTATGAGGAGGAGGCCTAGAGCTAGGGGGAACGTATACCAAAAGTAAGGGATATACAAAAATCAAGGATTCCTAAAGGGTGTAAAGGATCTCTCTTAAGGTTTTGTGAGATAATGATATTGTGAAGATTTGGGACCACAATTTAAACCTAGGGTCATCCAAACAAGACCTAGGGTTTGCAAAATCAAGGACAACAAGATACCTAGGTTAAGTAAGAATAATATAGGTCAAAGAATGATCAACTTCCAACAAGTTTTCAAGAGTGATTGAACTATGGAAAGCCACTAACCAAATAAGCCTAGGAGAAGAATTGAAGTTGGAGCTAGGGCTCAAGGTTTCTCCAAATCTAGCCACGGGATCTACTTCAAATTTTGAGGAGGCCTAGAGGAAATCCTAGTTCAGTAGTATGCCAAATTGCTCTTTAAGAAGACCACCCTAATGCATTTCATACTAGGCCATAGGAGACCCTATAGGGTTAGGGAAGAAATGGAAAAAGTGGAAGGAATAGGTTGAGGGTGATCAACTAGGATTAAGACCTAGTGCCTTGACAATTGGGAGAAATGTATTTGTGTTGGCTTCAAGGGCTTTGACCCAGATTTAGAGTTAGTTGCGCTAACCAATAAAACCCTATACTACTGGCCCTTTCGGGAACGATTTCCGTATCACAGACCATAGTCTCACCTGAGGCAATATTGGGGGATGCTAGAACTAGGTTTCTACATCCAAAGGGACTAGTCAGTGTGGCTGTAAGATTTCTTCCAGTTTAGGGCTTAATCCGACCCTCGTGAACCGTTAACCTTATTGTTACAGTTGTAGAGAATTTTCCTACTTAACAGTATTGCGAGCTACGCATAACTAGTCTAATAAGCATTTTTCATCATATAAAATAGTTGTTGAACTTTCGTGATGCAATTACAGAAGGAATATACAAAATTGAACCATAGTCAAGGAAAAACACAAAAACTACATGAACATAAGAAAATACATAGATTTGTCTAAAATTCTTCTTTATTAGCTCAATTGTTCATAGATACAAACTTTCTAACATTGTGCACATAGTTGCAGGAGCCTACACACACAACTGTAGACTTACCAAGGTCTCTGCCCAAACAGTTGCAAGAGCCTTCCCCTTTGCCCAAATACAGAAAGATATCAAAATAGATTACAACATTGTATTCATCACCACTACTTTAGACTTGCTAAGACATCCCTTTATATATCTTTTACCCTTACAATCCACAAACGATGGGAAGAGCCCAAAATATTCTAAATAAATCCATCCCTTTACAAAATAAGGGGCTTTGACCCACACTAAAGCCCCTTTGACTCTTAGAACTCTACACCAATCACACTCCTATCCTCAAAATGTAGATACTTTACATAACTTAGACAAAACTTGGACCTAGGGGACCCATAACCAATAAGCCCCCAACACAAATATGTGCCTCGTCCTCGAGTCACTTAGTTGGTACATCCTCGATATTTGCTTTAAGGCCACTTTATGCATACTTCAATTGACGAAGTGTCTCTGTGTATTGCGTTGTGGCCTAACGAACTTCTTCTACGAGCTTCTCTGTGGTCGACCCTTCTGTTGCTAGACCAATTGTTCGTTGTTTTTTCTACATGCTCTTCAATTTGCTCTTTACTTTCTGTGAGAGATGGTAAGCCTCATCTACCAAAGGTTGCATCTGCATGAATATTATATGTGCCTTCCACCACAACTCATCTATCTATCATTGCAAAAGCGTTCCTTCCTGAAGACGGGAAGATCGTTCATAGGTGATAAGGTTCGCACCATGGCTTTGAGCTCATCGAACTATAGTTTTTTATCTCTAATTTCTGCCTCAATCTTCTACACATGGGGGTCCTCCTGTAGCGAGGCCCATATCTCCATTGTATCCTTAAAAGAATTTACACAATCCTTGACCACAGTGGCTATCTTGTCCATATCAAATTTTATTGCAACTTCGCATTAATCTCAAGCTTCCGGTGGTGTTGTAGGTTGTAGCGTCATTTGGAGTTCTGTAATCTGCATCTACAACTCAAATATGAATTTTCCCACCTCTTCCTTTGACTCCTTGACCATTGCTGACAGCTTCTGAGGTTTTTCTATTGAGGCTTCCTCTGCTGGGATCTAGAGCTCTGGAATCTCATAACAAACTTTAGTTATATCCTCTTCTAGTTGCTCGCTGTGCGCAACTACCTTGTTGCGATCTTGCATCACTTTATTCTTTTCTTCAAACATCTATTGGTTTCCATTTTTCACTTCTTTTATGAACAACAAAGCTCGTTGCTCCCGTATCTTTAGTTCTTTAGAGACTCCTTGGTGTAAATTGTGCAATTCTTGAATGGGGAATTCCACAAGGTTGAGACTTAGGTTTTTCCAGTACTACGCGTGCTCCTATTCTTCAGTTGTCTCAAAATGGAGAGAGCCCCCTGGTAGTTGCATTTATCCGAGATCAGATGTGATTTTGGTAGTGGTACTAAACTTTTTCATGCTTTCTTGACCCACGCTCAACTGAGTCATGCTCGCTTGAATTGTGCTTGCCTAAACTTCCATCTTCTTGAGGCCCTATTAGACATTTATCAACATCACTTTGTACTGGTCCTCAATGTTTCCCAATAATTCCTCTGTCACAACCTAGAATATGTCTCCTATCTCATTGATGTACCCCTCATTGAGGACCATTAGCTCTGCGCTGGCGGATCTGTCAGACTTCTTCCTTCTCGAGACTCCAACACTTTTTTGCTTCCGTCTTTTCACTATAAACGGTGAATCAATGTCCTCCATGTCCACAAAATGGTCTTCACCACCCTGATCACCCTTGTCAGTCTCCTACTCAAATTTGCGCTCTGTTTCTTGTGTGGTGTTCTTCTCAAGGTCAATTGTGACCTTATGAGGCACCTTCTCCTTTTCCATTGTCTTTTTGGTCTACACACCTCCAGTGGCTTGCTGTGTCTTACTTGTGCCTACCTGCTTTGGATCCTCTACAATGGGAGTGAGCCAATTACTAGACCACTTGCTTATTATGAGCAGGATGTCCTCCTTAGTAACTAAGAATGGTAGCTCATACCATACCACCTCCAAATCTTTCTTCGCATGGATATACACATGGTGGAAATCTTCTTTAAAGTCGGAAATGCTACGATATTCTTGAAACAAACTTGGTGATAGCCATGACTTCTAGATGATCACCATGTGCAGATCAATCTCAAATAAGACCTATGTTGGAATAGGGTCCCCTGGGGTAAATTTTGTAATCAATTTTGTTAATTATGTAAAGTCTCCACAATTTGAGGAGTAGAACACGAAGGTCATAGGAGTCAAAAGGGACTTTAGTCCCTTAGTTTGTTAGAAGATAGGGTGTTTTGTGACTCGCCCATGGTTTGCGAACCATGGTATTGTAATATAAGAAACTATATAAATGAGTCATAATGAGTCATAGGAAGATAGTTAGTCATTCAAGATCATTGTATGGGCAAGTAGTCAGAGGTAGAAAAGTTTGTTTTCTATACTTAGGTGAAGGGGAAGGCTCCTGCTGCTGTGTGCACAAAGACCTTTGTAAGTCCAAAAGCTGAGTGTGTAGGCCCCTGTAGCTGTGTGCGAAGGGAAGAAGAGTCTGTAACAGAAGGACCATATCTAATAAATACTATTTTGGAGCAATAACTATGTATTTGTGCCTTTATATTTAATTATGCAATTTATGTGTATTCACTCTGTTTTCTACAATTATCTGAAGAAACATTTAATTGGTGTGTGGAAGTGGTAGATATATATGTTTACTTTAAGAATGTTTAAAGTGTTTCACGAAGGGTTAGCTTCTATTTTCTCTAAGTTACTGTGATTTCTAAATTTAAAGGGTTAGGGTTCATGAAAGTTGGGATAAATCCCTAGAAGCAACAGAAACCCATCACACATACCTCTAGATGCAGAAACCTGGTTCTGTCATCCCCCAATACTACCTCAGGTGACACTGCAACTTGTGCTACGCGATTTGTTGCCAAAAGGGCCAGCAGTTTAGGGTTTGTTGGTTGGCACAACTAACTTGGAACCTAGGTCAGGACCCCTAAAGCCAACAGATGGTTCCATTTCTAGGACCGGGATCTGTATGAGAAATGTGTGATGTCGAATAAATGGTTCCCAACTAAGAAAGACATTGAGAAGTGGATAGATAGGAAGCTGCACAAATTTACAGCTCAAGAAAACAAGAATCCATGTTTGTCGAAGGAAGAGGGCTGAATAAATATCTATATACAGACAAGCACGAAATTTTATTTTTCTTTTTTCTGTGTGAATTACACCAGTGGTTATCGAAATTGGAAGATAGCTAAGGCACATGGAATTTGGACAACCCTATTGTGTGGAATCCATAGTTGGTAAGGCATCTGGAAGTTTCAGAAAATAAGATTGCGAGGGCTGTCGACTATTGGATCGATAGAATTTTGGGTGAATTCATCACTGAATTTGTTACCGATACATTTAATAGCTATAACGAAGATGAACAATGATTCTTCAAAGGACCTAGAGGTAAGTATCTGAAATCTTTGAAGACCTGGATTAAAATTCTATTGTGCAAGAAAAGGTTTATGCCATTAAATTAATGTTTAGAAGATATCTAATGGGAGCTACGTGAAGTGGAAAAAAATTAAGAAGAGATCTAGAGTCAGGTGTTGAATATAGTTCTCTATTGGGAGAACCTGACAATGACAAAGAAAGTAGTGTTTTGAGGACACCTATAGGTGTCCTACAGACGGTAAAGAAGGGTATTGCGGGGATACCAAATCCATCTACTCCACCTCCACCATCACCTCCACCTCACACACCTACACCCACATCTCCACCTCCACCTTCACTCACAATATTCAATATGGCTAACACTATGAAGATGCCCATATTTAGAGGTCTGGAGACGAAAGACCCTAAACAATTTTGGTTTATAGCAGATGCTGTGTGGAAGTCATAGCAAGTTAAAGATGACGATTTGAAGAAAGTAGAGCTGGTTACAACACTGTAGGATAGAGCGCTACACTGGTATATTAAGTATTGTTAAGCTCATCCAAGTGTAACACTGGATGAAACGAAGCAAGCACTCAATAATGAATTCAAAAAGCCTAAGTCGCAAGCCCAGTCTATGACAAAGGTTAAAGAGATCCAGCAAAAGGTGAATGAGTCTACATGGGACTTTGATTAGAGGTTGAAATGTTTGCTAGAATAGGCTAATATGCAGATCACGGATGATTAACATAGGGATTGTTACATTGCATCATTGTTACCCCATCTGAGATTGCCACTATCAAAATAGAAAATTGGCATGTAGGCTGAAGCATTAGATATTTCTATGAGATTGTGTTGTAGGGAAAAGTATCCGACTCGGATGACCCTATCCCACTCTAAGGGTGACAGTTCCTTAGCAACAACTGTAAAACAAACTACTTAAGGTTTACTTCTTTATGAAAGCAAAAGAGAATGGAGAAAGCACTAACCGTTGCCTTGCGCTTAATGTCGAATCCAAACTCTTCTCTTTGACCGCTTGCTCCTAGCTCTTTGTCCTTCTGCTCGCCCAGCTACGATGAGATCCTGCAAAATAACAAAGAAGGAAACTACAAGAGGCATGCAATCATAACTGGTTCATGGATTAGTGTAAACCAAACATGCAATCATCACAATATATAATTGAAACAAGAGCACATAGAAGAACCTCAATAGCTTTTATTAATGAAGAAATAAAGGTTCTGAGAGTATTACAACCATTGAAGACTCCAACCTAGCAACACCTCCCAGCAGAAAGAATTTCTCTTCTTCACCTCTCTCAAACAATCACCCAATAACTCAATAGTGAAACCAACAGCATATCATTACTTTGCACAAAATTCCAGCCCCCTGAGCTCATAGGAGAGAGCTCAATATATAGATGAATTGAGAAAGGATGAGTCAGCTTGCAACTGATGTGTAGCTGCCTTGTGTCGTCTCTCTCTTCAGTTAATCTTTAGTTGATCTTCAGTTCTTGAGTCCACTTGGAGAACTTTGCTTCCACTTGGAGAAACAGAGCCTCTGACTCATCACAAGGTGAAATACCTGATCCAAGTGTCATTTTTGGAAGATTCCAAAGCAATGACTCACTGTGCCACTTGTCCCTTTTCGCTCAGCGCAGGTGGCCTTTGTCCCACTTGCTTTGCAACGCAGGTACACCATGGAGCAACTGAGTTTCAGCGCAGAAACCTAGTGGAGCACCTGCTTTGATTTCAGGATTGCTTGTTTTTGAGTGTTTTCAGGTGGAGAACTGATCTGAGAGCTGTTGGTTTGCTGACCTTGTTCCTCTAGGGGTAGGAACATCATGTTTAGGGAACTTTGGATCCCTTGGATTATTGACAATTCATGCTTGTTGTTGTAAGGCACAAAATTGTCTATAACAGATGCCCCCTAAAGTATGAGGTCGTTTATCGGGTGAAATGCTTTATTGAGAGGATCCGAAGTTCATTCAATCTGCTGAGAAGTGTCCTGTAATAAGATACAATACAATACATTATTTTTCATACATTTTTCATGATCTAGCTGAGGCGGGCATTCCCATGCTCAGCTTTATAAATACATTTTGGTACATAGAACAGACGATCGTCTGATTGTAGACTGATAATTCTCTGCTGAAATTATCATCCTTTGAGAAGGATGATCATCTGCTGTAATGGTGTACATATCAAATGTCTTTATGTCCTGAATATATATCGCAGCCCGGATGGATGAAACTAGATCCGGGGTCAATCTCTTCCGATCTTCACTCGATGTACAAGTCGATCCATGTGAGAATTTCTTGAAGTCGAACATGGAAAGACATCGCTTGATTACCGGTCAATGATGTAAACCGTTAACAAGCGCGAGAGGAGTCACCGATAAGGATGATGACCCTCAAGGTACGGCAGTACAATCCACATGGTGGGAATAAAAGACTTGGCGTCGACCACCATGCAAAATCTTCTGGTCGAAGGTCATTGATGTATACCTGTCGCCGGAAGTGAGAAACTTGCCATTGAGGCATGCAAGCTTCAAAGTACTGAGGGGGGTGTTCCTAGATCAACTCCTTGGATAATGAGCTGATGTCGACAAGGAGCGATCCGTCAAAGGAGGGCCTTAATGAATCCCACATCAGTGACACGGAACGGAGCTAGTGATTGTGATGAGGTGAAAACAAACTGTGATGTATGATTCAGGGTGGCGGTCATGAAGTGGATGACGGATAATGTATGGTAGTGGGTGGAACACGGTTGACTCTTTATAGAACCACATCTCTTGAACATATAACGACACTGATGTGATGGATTGGTAGCATTACCCCAATTGTGGATGGTGTGGCGAAGACCATGGTTATGAGACCGGTGAATGAAACAACCCAACCCGATGTGATACGGAGGACAAAGTGTCATGTTCAAGAGCGACTTGCTACCATTAATGCTGTGAGGTTCTCCCAATTTTTCCCCAGTCATTGCTGACCAGTACCTCTTTATTTTTGTCAAGCTTGAGGAGGATAACATATGCTTGTTCTATAACCTGCCCTTCGGGCAAGCCCATCGCTATGTTTTAACGAGCCTAGCGATAGGGAAACTCGTTCTCGTCTAAAGACAAGTTTGTCGCTATTTAATCATTTTAACGAGTCTAACGACAAAGAAAACTCGGTCCTTTTCATTTTTAGAGAGTCTGAAAAGGTACGAAAAGTTAACTCCAAAATTCCTTTTTCGTCTTCTAATCCCTTAAGTCCGAAAAAGTATAAAACAATACAGAAGGGATGAATTTTCGATTTCTTTAACGAGCCGAACAAAACAAGCGCTCGATCTTTTTGTGTAATAATCCCTCAGGTCCAAAAAGATTAAAATCTAGAGGAGGGATAGCTCTTCTTGTCCTTTAACGAGCTGGAAGGCCAAAACTCAGCAAACTTTTCATATTTTACGAGTCAGTGAAAAGAGCTCAAAGAAGACTCGTCTTTTGAGGAACGAGTGATGAACAGGGATAGCAGCAGATTCCAGGTACAGGTTGGAATTCTCCAATCACGGCAGTGTCACAAGGATGGCTAAGTGAAATCACTCTTCGCAGCTGTTCCTCAAAATGGGTAAACAAACATATGGAGGTGAACGATTGGCCAAATGAACGGATGGAGGTGATGGCCTATAAACACGACCAAGGGCTTTTAATATGGCTTTCAAAGGTTACATTTCTCGAGGTTGTTTACCGGTTTATTTTTTCTGGATGAGCTTGAACTGTAGGGAAAGATTGCTCACAACTTGTGTTTATTTTTTAACGAGCATGAACTCTGCTAAAACTGCTCGATTCTTGCGTTTATTTTTTAACGAGCATGAACTGTGTGCTAAAACTGCTCGATTTATACCAGTCTTAATACAAGGAACGCTTTAGGTGAGGTAATCTTATTTAAGGAGCGATACCTCACTAATTACTCCAATTTGGCAGGTTTTAACTTTTGCCCTTCATCCTTTCTTTATGCAAGCTGGAAACGGCTAATCCTACGAGTTTAACGGGTTAGACCTACAGGTTTAAAGGGAGGACCTAAAAATTTAAAAAAAATAAATAGTCGTCCCGTGCTTGCACTCCAAAAGGTTTGCATGCCCCCAGGTATAAAGTATAATTTCGAGATTCTGTCCTCTTACTTATTATCCGAAAAATGGTTTTGTTTGCTGCCGCAAACCAAACTCTCTTTTCGGCGATGTCTATCATTAGGTTGCTAAGGATGGTGACTACTTGTTGCAGCAATTTCCTCTCTTTCTTTGAAGACTGCCCCTACTTCTCTTTTAAAACATATTGTTTTAATGGGTGAGGCTTGACATTCAAAGATGGTGCCTTCTTGCTGCCACAAATAGATCCCCTCCTTAGGAGAGCCCACCTCTTTAGACAAAGGGAGCGATTCTTCCGCTTCAACATAACTTTGACAAAAGAATTTTATCCTAGAACAACCCTCTCTTCCTTTTTTGGACGGGGTACGGACTAGTCCATTCTTCTGCGGAAATTAACTTTATACCTAAGGTTTTCTCTGCCCGAAGCAGGCCAGGGTGCATGCCCCCTGGGTCCGAGTTCTTTTCTTTCTGAATTATTCGCATTCATCGGGAAGTAGAACCGGGGGCGGTGGCATTCCTTGAGTGGATAAACCGTTAAGGGATGGTATTTGACTATTTGCAATGCGTGATCCTGGAAATGAAAGTTGGTCTACGAGCTTGACCATTCTTCCTTCGTGCGGAAAACACATGACTCTAAAGAGCGAGGACACTATTGCCTCCATGCAATATATATAGTCTCGTCCAAGGAGTAAGTTATATGCCAAGGGTCCCTGGACGACCATGATGTTCATATGAACTGTCTTCCCTTTCAATGTAACTGGAACATTGGGGAGAATCCCTAACGGGTGACTGGTTCCTTTATCAAAACTTGATAGATTTCTCATCTCAGGTAAAAGCGCCTGGCAACCCAGTGCTTTCCAAGCAACAGAGGAAAGGATACTCACAGATGCCCCTTCATCAATGATAGTTCTAGCCATCACCATTCTGTAGATTTGGACTATGATTCTGAATGGGATACTGGCTGGTAACCGGGGTCTGCCTAGTTGATTCCAATCAAAGGATACAACTAGGTTGCTTGGTGGTGGGACCGAATATACGGCCGGATACGACCCTGACGATGTTCCTTCCTGCGATAAAGGAATGGGCGCATTGCCCTGATGCTCATCAGAGTCTGTGTTGATGAAAAGAATATGGACGGTGTCATCCTTATCCTCTTCAGTGAGGGTGTCATTTGAAGATGGGTCTTCAATGATGGGGTCATTGGAGGATGAAACCTCCGAAGGAAGAACGGGGTCAACTGCCGTTTCGACCTTTAGACTTTCGTCTGTTCTGGATTCAGTAGGTTCATTTTCAATGACCGACACTTCAGCTGACCACTTGAGCGGGTCAGCTGGATTTTCAACTACCGAGGGATTAGGCGCGAGTTTTTGGTATCCAGGAGGAAGTCGTAACGGTGAAACCGGACGATCTTCCAAAACTCTCTTTGCCTCATCTAAGAATGGACATTTGTGGATGGCGTGATCGCCTTCACACAATATACAGGGTGATCTTGGTCTCCCTCTTCGTCCTTCACTCCCGCTAGTTGACGGACTGCAATCAACATGACTACCAGAGGTTGATGCTACCGGATTGTGCAACCTTCGGGACCAGTCCCTTAGTATCCGGGGAATACAGGGACAATCACGATGGAAGTGGGCCCCTTTGCAAATGACACATGGCGATTTAGGCCCGGTTGGTGCAGTGTGTGGGTTTTTGTCAGCTGTCTTTTGCTTGCCCCCAGTCGCCTTCGCCATAGGCCCCTTCTGCTTCTTTTCTCTCTTCTTCTTTTCCTTCTTCTCCATGGGAGGCTGACTTTTGCCGGCTCTTCCTTGTGAAGATGAAGGATCAGAGGAAGAATTGTAAGAAGTGGAAGGCTGGTGGGTAGCTCTAGACTGTTCTGACTGTTGATTCGACTGCTCAGGATTAGTGGCGATCTGGACTACATTAGTTGAAAAGAGCCATACAGGTAGGCCAATTGTCAATCCTGGAAGTGACAATGTTGCCATATGAGGCGCACCAACATCTCCCCAAGAGGAGAAGGGATTTGGACTTCCACCAAGGTTGTTTCCTTGGTTGGTGGGCTCCATACTTTTCAACTGAAAGATCAACGTGGGAATAACAGGTGATTATGTTCCGCTTAAAATAAATTTTATTAACGACGCTTTTAGACACAAACTTGCTTTTTCATGTTTTAAGAGTCGAGAAAAAGCTAAAGATGACTCTAGTCGCCTTCGATGTTTTAACGAGCCCGAAGTGACAAATGCTCGGATGGATTTTTTCAGTTATAGAGTTTGAAAAAAACCAAAAGAAACTTCTCTGGAGATCTAGGCAGAGGGTGTGCCAAACTTTTCGCGAAACCACAGAATACGTTTTACGGTACGGGTGGTCGATCTTCGTGAATGCTGTGTTCACTGCATCGCAATCAGTAGGGCGGTCGGCACGGCTTCCTATGGATAAAGGATAATTGCCTATAGGGGTCTCCCAATATATACGCGACGGTACGTGGGAGCACAAGTCCGTATTAGTGCCACCGACTCTCAGGAGGAATCACCCACCTTCGTAGAGATCGATAGTCACTATGTTTAATGACGCCGGAACACGTCTCTACCTAGACCTCTATGTGTTTGCGTTATGTTACAAAGCGTTGTTATGTAAATTGGATTTATTTTAATGTTGATCTTGCTTAGCAGTTTGCCTTTAAGGATCACCATGAGATGTATGTAACAAATTCCTGAATGCAGTCTAAGATGAGAAGCAAACTTTTCAATCTTTCAACTTTGAAAACCTTAACTACTGAGAGAAAAGAAAGGCAAATCTTTTCACACAGATCATAGAGCACACACTAAATGCAAATATTTCCTAAATCGTCAAGCACACAGTCAAATGCAAAATGCACAATGCATGTATTTTCTTTTCCCTTTCTTAATGTGGATGGATTACAAAAAGAAAGTGGTTATATAACTTTGATTTCGATTTAAAGCGAAAGTAAACAAGTTTGTCCAAAATCAAAAGACACCTTAAGATTCACTTGCTTAATCACTGGAAATACATGAAATCAAACCATACCAACGAAAGTAAAATGACTAATCAGCTATGGACAGCAAACAAGCTAACTCTTTAGACCAGCAAAATGCCTAACACAGGTTTAGATCTAAGAGGCCAAAAGCAAGACTAGTTTACTCTTCGTTATGGGAAATTGTAAATGAGTAAGAAATACAAAGAACAAGTACAATTTTGTTATATAACAGAGGCAGAATGATGGCAAGTAATATTGGTTTCAAAACAGGCACAAGACTGACACCTAGCAGCAAAACTAAGTGAAAACAGGCAAGAGAAAGGAGGAAACCCCAAATGCACTAGGCAAATTTGGGCCAACGCAGGCTCTGCACAGCCAAACTGGCTCTCAGCGCAGGTAGCCCCTTCGGGACCTGCGTTGCAAAGCAGGTAGCCTGTGTACTACCTGCTTTGGAAAACGAGAATTGCGTTTTCACAGTTTCTGGGTCATAATTTTCTCAAAAATGCACGGTTTTTGCTCAAATTAGAAGCAATCAGTCAAGCACACTCAAAGGGATGATTAAGAAGGTGTAAAGCTATCACTAAGAGCTTACAAGGATCCTTGTAGATCAGCTATTCAAATCATGAATTTGCTCAGAAAATGAGCAAGAGTAGCTGCCCTCTACTTCGCTTTTGATATAGTCAAAAGCTTTTCGATTTGGTACTCTTTTGTTCAGGAAATGAATAGCAAAATACTACAAACACAATCAAACGGATACGATCCCCAGTGGAGTCGCCAGTTTGTTGTAGGGAAAAGTATCCGACTCGGATGACCCTATCCCACTCTAAGGGTGACAGTTCCTTAGCAACAACTGTAAAACAAACTACTTAAGGTTTACTTCTTTATGAAAGCAAAAGAGAATGGAGAAAGCACTAACCGTTGCCTTGCGCTTAATGTCGAATCCAAACTCTTCTCTTTGACCGCTTGCTCCTAGCTCTTTGTCCTTCTGCTCGCCCAGCTATGATGAGATCCTGCAAAATAACAAAGAAGGAAACTACAAGAGGCATGCAATCATAACTGGTTCATGGATTAGTGTAAACCAAACATGCAATCATCACAATATATAATTGAAACAAGAGCACATAGAAGAACCTCAATAGCTTTTATTAATGAAGAAATAAAGGTTCTGAGAGTATTACAACCATTGAAGGCTCCAACCCAGCAACACCTCCCAGCAGAAAGAATTGCTCTTCTTCACCTCTCTCAAACAATCACCCAATAACTCAATAGTGAAACCAACAGCATATCATTACTTTGCACAAAATTCCAGCCCCCTGAGCTCATAGGAGAGAGCTCAATATATAGATGAATTGAGAAAGGATGAGTCAGCTTGCAACTGATGTGTAGCTGCCTTGTGTCGTCTCTCTCTTCAGTTAATCTTTAGTTGATCTTCAGTTCTTGAGTCCACTTGGAGAACTTTGCTTCCACTTGGAGAAACAGAGCCTCTGACTCATCACAAGGCGAAATACCTGATCCAAGTGTCATTTTTGGAAGATTCCAAAGCAATGACTCACTATGCCACTTGTCCCTTTTCGCTCAGCGCAGGTGGCCTTTGTCCCACTTGCTTTGCAACGCAGCTACACCATGGAGCAACTGAGTTTCAGCGCAGAAACCTAGTGGAGCACCTGCTTTGATTTCAGGATTGCTTGTTTTTGAGTGTTTTCAGGTGGAGAACTGATCTGAGAGCTGTTGGTTTGCTGACCTTGTTCCTCTAGGGGTAGGAACATCATGTTTAGGGAACTTTGGATCCCTTGGATTATTGACAATTCATGCTTGTTGCTGTAAGGCACAAAATTTTCTATAACAGATTGGAAGCTTCACCCATTCAGGATACGAATCTAGGGGTGCAACAGATTCAGTCATAGTTGGATAGCTTGTATATGGAGTTGCAAAGCTTGAAGAAGTGAAAGGAAGTCCAAACTGAGGTTCGCACAATATTTTGGTGCTTCAAATGCAAAGGCCATGGCCACAATAAGGGCCATTTCCTGGTTTCTCAAAATTATTTTAGGACAACATGTGACATAAAATTGTCATATACTATAGATTTTTTATAGACCCCCCCGCAATTATTTTGTAATTTCTACAAATTTGTAGGTCATGATGAGCGCCATTGTCGAAGTTATGAATTGATGATGGATAGAACCCCTACATATAGAATGCAGGCATAAACTTGTCTTCAAGATCATGGCGCAACTACGATGTGGGGAGGATTCCAAGGTTGAGGAAGAGGGTGAGGAGGAGGAGTTGGAAGGGGTCGTGGTCAGATCATCTGTTACAATTGTGGAGAAGTAGGTCATTTTGCACGGGATTGTCAGAATCTAACACGCCCTTCCTGTCAATATTGTCAACAGTTTGACCATGTTATAGATGCTTGTTAAGTGCTTATTGCCAAGATGAAAGAAAATAAGACTCGGATCCAAAAACCTACGTAGAACATCTAAATGATGAGTTTGAAGCCTCGCAAATATGGGCCTAGTGTCAATATTGTTACGTGAAGTGGTATAACTATTGGAGAAGATATGGGGAAACAACTAGAAGCCAATGTATGGGTTCGCAAGGTTGTTGATAAGGAGAAAGGATTCAATGTACATAAGGTGAAGGAAACGTTTATGGAATAAAATAGGAGCTTCATGGATGAAAGAGATTCTACATCAAGGACTCAAAATATGGGAAAATACGAAGAGACCAGTACTGTGCAGGAGAAAGACCTGTCATTATTAACATCATTTTTAAAAAATTGTATGAAACTCCTAAGGGATAATAAGGTTGTAGAAGGACTGCAAGAATTAATAGATAATTGCACTGGTAAGAAAAATACTATACCAGAACAATGCACAGTACATAAGGTGAGAAAAAGTAAGAATAGAATTGGTCGCGAAATGAGATTAACTGTCCAAATTGGAGAATATGAAATGGACTAGGTGATTCTTGATTTGGGGTCTGATGAAAATGGTTTGCCAAAGAAAACTAGGGAGAGAATGGGAAGACCAGTGCCACAGTGGTCCTCGATCCAGCTGAGAATGACCAATCAACGGAAGATTATTCCTATGGGGCCCCTACAAGGAGTGACTATGGAAACTGAAGGGGCACACACCACAACCGACTTTTAAGTTATCGAAATTGTGGATGATAGTAACCCATATCTGGTACTGCTTGGAATTGATTTGGAATTTGATATGGACGTGGTCATCAAGTTGAAGAACCTCACATTACATTTGAAAAGAAAGAACTGATGGTGATTGTGCCATTGGACCTAGCTGAAGGTGCATGGTATAATGAACCAGTCCGCGATTATGAGGAAAACGCTGACATTGAGTAGATCTATAAGATTATTGCACAGGATGAATATTGGATCAACCCTATGGTGGATGGATGAATCATGTGGGAAAAGGATAGCTCTTGTAATTCAGATTTAGATGAGGAGCTCGAGTATTGGAAGGACCGTTTGCATGAAGTATCATCGTTGCATTGAAACAGGCTTACCGAATCGTTACGATGTATATCTATCGGGGTATGCAATTTACTGTATTATGATGGTTTAAAGGATGTCGATTTATTTCTAGATAAATTTTAAAGGGATGTACCAGAGGATCATCGGTTCCAAGTGCTAGACATTGCGCTGCGAGCTACGCTTGACTGTTGGTGGGGCACGCATAAGAACAATTTTGCAGATTGGAAGGAGTATCAAAGAATGATGAAGTTGAGGTTTGGGTACACTAATACACACATTGTGGAGAAATACACAGGGAAGGACGATCTGCGTGAGCACTTAGCTCGTTGGACAAAGGAATGGGGATAAAAACTACAGCCAGAGTGGGTTCATATCTTTTGCCACACTTTGGATACAATCTCGATGAACTTGTATTTGGAAACAGAGTTGCGACATGGGATTACCGAATGGGATGTTTTGAAAGAAAGTTTTCTGCTAACTTTTATCTTTGAAGATAGATTTGAATGCATTGATGAGAAGTTACAAGAGATTAAAGCTGCAATATTCCGAATTCCTGAAGAACCGGTTGAATGGGTATAACCAGATTGGCGTACGTAGCTATTCCATGCGCTCAAATGCTACAATGTGACCACGGAGGATGGTGAGGAAGATCCTAGGAACATCCACATTCCTGAGTTTGAAGGACATTGCGAAGTCGAGGGACCTAAGGTATAAATTGTTGATATATCAGAGCCCTTAAAGACCATGCAAGTGAATATTGGATCGGAAGTGCAACCAAAGTTTGCAAACATAAGAGACTATTGGGACGACGATATAGTAGATAAGGTCGCGAAGCTATTGCGAGAGTATCAGGACTTGTTTGCCACCAAGTTATCTGATCTAAAAGGGATAGTGGGAGATCTGGTGGTCATGAAGATCACTTTGAAGCCAGATGCAAAGCTAGTGAAACAACACCCCTATCGATTAAATCCCAAGAATAAAGAAAAAGTTCACGAGGAATTGGATAACATTCTTGAAGCCGGGATCATTGAACCTATCGAGGAATCAGACTGGGTTAGTCCCATGGTGGTTCAAGAAAAGAAAACACAGGGTGAAATTTAGATACCCGTAGACTTGGGAAATTTGAATGAAGTGTGTGTCCACAATCCATTCCCCATGCCATTCATGGATGAGGTACTGGAAAATGTTGGAGGACAGGAAGCCTATTCATTCACAAATGGATTCTCAGTGTACCATTAGATCAAGCTCACGCTGGAGGACCAGAGTAAGACCACCTTCATGATTGAATGCGGTTGTTTTCAGTATATAGTGATGGATTTCGAGCTTAATAATGGCCCTGCAATTTTCTCTAGGGTGGTAATTGCAGCCTTCAAGGAATTTATCCATAGATTTTTGGAGGTCTACTTCTATGATTGGACAATGTTCGGGTTAGTAAAGCAACATGTTGCTAGTTTGCGCCTCATGCTAGGTACTTGTTGAAAGCATCTGATAGCCCTTAATTTGAAGAAATGCATATTCTGCGTACCCTATGGGATACTCTTGGACCATGTTGTTTGCAAGCACGGATTGATGGTAGATCCTGGAAAAATTGCAGTAATCATCAATTTGGAAGCCTCGAAGAATGTTAAACAATTGCATGCAATGTTGGGACATATAGGATATTATAGGAAATTCATTAAAGAGTATGCGCAAATCACTGTGCCCAAGGAGAAATTACTGAAAAAGGATGCGACATTTTGCTGGGACGAGGACTACCAGAAGAGTTCAGATATTTTGAAGGAGAAAATGGTCACCACCCCCATTTTAGTGTTCCCTAATTATAAGAAGGAGTTCCATGTTCAGGTAGATGCCTCCTTCATCACGCTAGGAGCTATGCTCACCCAACTAGGCGAAGGAGATATTGACCATCTAATAGCATTTTCTAGTAGAAAGTTGTCTAAGGCAGAAAATAACTATTCAACCACAGAGAACGAAGGTTTAGCAATGGTGTATGCACTGCAGAAATTCCTGCACAATCTGTTGGGTGTGCACTTCAAGATGTATACAGCTCATTCTTCTCTGAAATACTTGGTCAACAAGCCTGTATTGGGAGGAAATATTTGCATATGGTTGCTAATTTTTCGGGAATATGATTTCAAAGTGATTATGAAGCCAGTGTGCTTGAGTGTTGGGCTAGATCACCTATCACAAATTGAGGATGGGAATGAGCTTACAAGTTTGGAGGAAGGGTTGCTTGATGCACAACTCTTCATTGTTCGCATCGCAGATGACCATTTCGTGGATATAATTCAATTCTTGTCTATAGGTAAAACTCTTGAAGGGTATTCAACACAACAAAAGAGAGAACTGGTGGTCTGAGCTACTAATTTCTCTGTTATCACTGGACATCTATATAAAATGGACTTTGATGAAATATTGCATAGGTATTTTCTGGAGTATGAGCGACAAAGTATCCTTGAAGAAGCGCATGGAGGAGTAGCAAGAGGACATTATGCATGAAGAGAAATCATGTGGAAGACTCCAAAATATATTGCAGGGCATGCGATGTCCGCAAAAGGACAAGGAGATTATCGCGAAGAGATGAATTGTCATTGAATCTACAAGTGATGTTGTAAGCATTTGATAAGTGGGCAATAGACTTTGTGGGACCAATACAACCACTAGGGAAGAAGACAGGGGCCAAATATATCATTACCATGACTGAATACTTAACCAGGTGGGCGAAGGCACAACTTGTAAAATATTGTAGCACTGCTACTACCACGAAGTTTATTTTTGAGTATATCTTGTCTCGGTTTGGCTACCTTAAGATTTTGATGAGTGATAGGGGCACACACTTTTTGAATGAAATAATTGCTACATTGCTCAAGGAATTCCAGATATATCATCAGAAAACTATGCCTTATCACCCTCAAGCAAATGGCACAGTAGAAGTTTTCAACAAAATTCTGGAAAACGATTTGATGAAGATTTACAACACGAAGTGAAATGACTGGGATTCGAGCATACCAACGGTCCTCTGGGCCTACAGGACTACCTGGAAAAAGTTGATAGGAAAAACATCGTTCAGATTGGTATATGGGAAAGAGGTTGTAATGCCCATGGAGTACATAGTGGCAAGTTTACGGATTGCAATAGTTACGGACATGGCTAATCGTGATACCATGGAAGAATGGCTCGCACAACTTGTTGAATTGGAGGAGGATCACTTCTTGGCTGCATTTCATCAGTAGGTGTAGAAGGACCATGAAAAGGCATGGCATGATCACCATATCAAACACTGCACCATTAAGATTGAATATTTATTGTTGCTATATGACAACAAGTTCACAAAATTCCCAGGAAAATTTTAGATGCATTGGCTAGGGCCACATGTTGTGAAGGAAATTACAGATGGAGGCGCAGTTTCAGCTCGCGAAGCTGAATGGGTAATTATTTCTAGGAAAAGTCAATGCGAGTTGATTGAAGCTGTACAAGGGTGATCCCAGCCCTGCGCAATGACTATATGATTGCAAGGTAGTCTTAGTACTCTAGGAAGCTGGAAGGAAGTATAGAACTATAAACTACACTACCCGAAAGTTAAAAATGCAAAGTGAAGGGACTGTGTGACAAGTCGAAGGATGGTGCTGAGGGGAGATTTGCTAGGTGGGTGGGCCTCACGTACCCTGGCCAAAAAGTGACCGTTGGAAGAACTCTAGCTAATTAGATGGAAGAACTGTAGCTGATTATTGGGTGGAAGCATTTATGGAGTATGTCTTTGGAAATATTCCGCTAAATGTGCATTAATGACTAGGAATTGGAGGGAATGGTTGGATTTGAATTAAAATTGGTCTATAAATATGGCATACCACTCTACATTCAAACAATTTGCTTCCTGAGAGTTGGCCTTAAGATTTTTCACCTTGCTTTGTGCCAAGTAATGGGCTATATGTCTGTGCCAGATTGGGAGGAACTTCTTTCATGACCAACACTGGCAAACCTACCTGATTACTGCGGTACGAACTTCCTTGAGAGAATGAATGCAACTTGCCCTGAGACAGAGCTAGCCCCACTTGAGACAGTAGTGGCCCAACCTATACCTACAGGGTTGCCTAATATCACGCCTAGGTCACCAAGGCCTAAGCCATCTACTTCTATGAAGTAGAAGAAGCCTCAGCAAGTGCCAGTGTGGCAATCATCGTGGAAAAACCCAACATAAATATGCTAGAAGGGAAAAATGGATAAGTCCAAACAGCCAATGGAGCCACTAGATCTGGAGGAGGAAGAACTACGTGAAGGAATAAAGGAGGTTGATGTAGAAGAGTTTGAATAGATAACATGGCTGCCGAAGTATATCCCAGCCCGAGAAGCCACCGCTAAAGTGTCAGAAGATCAGAACAATGTAAAGTTTATGGTTTCTGTCGTGCCGAACCTACCTGAGGCCATGAAGTATGCTTCACTGTGGGCGACTAAGGATCCTTAGAGTATTAAGGAAAATAAGATCTTTTGGATCTTGAGGGAGATGAACGTGCACATGGCCATCAACCGCAAACCGCGGTTGTCACCTACTGTCTTTGATAAACTGCACGAGTACGTAGAATTCAAGGCTAACTTCCACCGTGTATCAATCAGGGTGTGAAAGGACCCTAAGTAGAAGTGGTATGACTTGCCCTACTTGGTGATAGATGACACGATTCAAGTGGTCATTGACAGCTGGCCGGAAGAATGGTACACTGCCTCAGACTTGACTATGGGATCTAGCTAGACAATCGCGCAACGCAAAAAGGAGGAGGCCAAGCTCAATATGGAGCAGCTGGCTGAGAAAAGGAGAAAGGAGGTTGAAGACAAGGCTAAGGCAGACCGCGCTGCCATGTAGGAGACAGAAAGACAAACATGAGGAGAGAAGCGTGACTTTGACAAAGAAAATTCGCCCTCGCCAGAGGTAGAGGAAGAATAGGACGATCAAATAGAGTAGGGAGGAGTGAACCCGTAGACGCCTCCATTCCATATGAAGTGTCAAAGGGGACAAGAAACAATAGGGCCGCGAAAGAAGTCCAAGGCTCGCAAGACGTTTGTGGATCCGATCACCCTAACAGAGGGGGATCTGAATGACATTAGAGATACAATGCGGGATGCCACCGCGAAACTCCTACATTAGTTTGAGTAGCAGTAGTAGCAGGTGTTGGGGGCCATTTAAGAGGATCTGCGAGAGCTGTAGATCCGGGCATCACAGACCGATGCGGCATCCACCAATTTTTCCGTTGGTACTTCAAAAGCCACCAGGATGCTTTGCACGAGGGACTCTCGAGACATAGTGCTGCAAGATGGAGCACTGACGACAAAGACCGAAGCTGACAGGCCCACTGTCAGTGCCATGAAGGGAGTAGGGCTGAAATTGGTAGTGCTTCCTAGCAAGGCACTCCACCTGCTACAGGATTGGGTGATTGCGGAACTGAGGGTTTGCGAACAGTGCGCTTTGTAAGTGATCAACGAGAAAAAGATCTGTTAGGTTCCTATACCAATAGGAGTCATAATTTTGAATTACTGAGATTAAGCCTTGTAATGTTGTACATACCTTTGCTTTCTGCAAATGTTTCCATATAAATAAAAAAATATAACGAGGGTATGTCCTAAAAGAATAATCAAAGGACAAAAAGAATGAAAAGGTAAAAAAATATGAAAATATATGAACCCCAAAAGACAAAAAGAGACCATGAAAGTGTGCAAGTCAAAATGCCACTACTAATTAACTTTATGTATAATAAATGATTGTGTGCAGCTTGTAACTCGTGCCACAGTCAATGATAGTAAAAATATTAAAACTTGGTATTTCATGCTTTGAATTTTATTGTTTATAGATAGAGAATAAAATCTAACCAAATAGTGTAATCTTGGCAGATATTTACATAGGTGGAGTAAATAAAAGGAGCTCATCAGTTTAATCTAAGCCCTTGGATGTGATAAGGTTAGAATTGGATAGTTTATTTTGTAAAGAAAAGAAAAATATTGATAAGGGTTTGCTAGCTTAAATGCACCCCAATAAAGTGAAGAAAAAATGGTAGGATAAGTAGATGGGTAAGTAAAAGAAAGGTTGCAGAAGTATGATGATTGATTAGACAAAAAACATATTTATCATTTTTCATCATATGCTCCAAATATGAATGGACAATCAAGCATGTAAATGGATTTCAAAGTCAATTAATTAACTTCCCCCATTCATTTCACCCCTACACTTAACTAATTTCCCAAAATAAAGTTCAAAGTATTTAATACGTGTAAGTCAAAGAGGCTCAGAGCATTTCTCTCACTTTTGGAGGGACCAGACCCTCGACTCAATACTTATGGATATCAGATACTAGATTTCCCTCATAAAAGTTCATCCCCCTTCAGTTCATTCATTCTCCTAATAAAACTCCTTTTCCAAGGTTAAAACACTTTTTCCTATGAAAAGCACTTTTCATATCATAAACCCACAAAAATTCTTTACCCTAAGTATTAATGTAAATATGTGAAAAACATGTAAATCACAAAAAAGAATTATACTTAGTGTTTTTCCCTTTTTTGCCCATTTTTCATATTAATTACTAACTTTATTATATTAAATCCCGGTAAAACCCAATTTCCCGTATATATTTAGCTCATATGTATAAATTAACCCTACACCCCAGTTTAATTATAAACTAAGTTTTTCACCTAAAATCCAACCAAAACCTTTAACTGGTTGATCTGTGATCAAGTTAATTAAGCCATTTTAATCCTCTGTTAATTACCTCGATGGCTTAATCTCACTTCAAGCCATCATTAACCCCTGAAATTGCCGAAATTAATTGCCCGCTAGGTCCCCCACTAGCCTCCCTGCAGTTTCCCCGCCCGATCACTGTACGATTGTCCCCCTCTTCATCCGATGATCCTCATCCATATCAGGCCAACCTGACATCCGTCTTTTACCCACCTGATAAAGTGGTTTCTCCCCCAGCCCCCGATGTTACGTGTCATCCGATGAATGGAATCAGGTGGACCCGCCCGAATACCACCAAGCGCCCAAAAGCGGTGCGATATAAATTGTTTACCACCCTCCTGCTACGCGACAAATTAACCACTATTCACCCTATACCCACTAAAAAATAATTGTTTGCGCATAACAGACAAAAGCCCCAAAATTGCTTGTTTTTGCTAAAATTTCATCTCCAAGCCTCTGAACGCATGCACGACACCTGCAAACATCGAAGTCGTCAACCCATGTACAATTCCACTCGAAAGACACCGCAGACAACCCAGTCAGCCTGGCAACCTATACGAAGCCCATTTGACCACTTGTAGTTGCCATCCATATTGCTCATAGCCAATTCACCCCAGTTCTAGGTATTTAAACCAGAATTCACCAAATACCCTGTCAATTTTGAAAGTAACCAGTTGCTAAGTGTTTTAGTTAAGTTAAAAATTAATTAAACACTGCACTCCTTGTTAAACACCATTGCCCTAAATATTGCAAATTACGCCCCCCCCCCCATACTCAAATCCACAAGAATTGAGAATGGCTACCCTGATTGCTATGGATGTGAGACCCATCACCATGCCCCATTTGGACCTGGACCACCTTCCCCTGGTTGATAGAGATTTCCAGATAAAATATACCACTGTCATAGAACTCCTGCTCAAAGTGCATTGCCAAAGTAGGGACAAGTTCCTGAACCATGCTGATGAAATTGGTCTTTGGGTGTCAAATTTTCCCAAGTACCAATTCCCCCAAGTCCACATTTTTCCTAAAATTGTACATATGTGCCATGCTTGCTACGTTCCCAGACATAGAGCCATCATGTCTCATGACCAGAAAGTCCTTTTCACCATCACTCCTGAGTCCATCAATGAGATGTTGTAGCTCCAACCAGGGCCAAACCTAACTCCCCTCTCAATTGGAGACCTATTAGACTTATATCCCAAACTCAACTCTGTAAGATTGGACCAATTGATCCAAACCTTCATCATAGAAAAGAAGTACACCCCAAAACACCCTCCTCCATATGTAGCAACTATATTTTCCCCTTGGGGCTGAAATATTGTATCCATGATATCTTGTGTTTTGGGTTACTCCACAAGTGAACACATTGATGAAATTATCCTGGCTTTCATGTCCATCTATACCCCAGGATAGCCTCCTGCAACTATTTATGACATTGCCACATTCATAGCTGACAAAATGCATGAGAAATTCACAAGAATGGGAAATGAAAGGTTTTTCAAGTACTTCTTAGTTCTGTACCATATGTTTTTATATTATCAATCAAAGAAATTCCCATTCACCCTTCAAAAGTTGGACACCAAGGGTCAGCCCAGGTCAGTCATTTTTTGGACCCCATTGATCCACCAGTACCAGTCTCCATACTCTTACTCTGATTGTATTGATTTATTTTTACACCCAGTCATGACAATGTTGACTGGAAGCCCTCCTTCAAGAATCAATCCAAAAATAAAGACAGTACTCCAATTATCTAAATAGACCAAAGTTGGTGACTGGTACCTTTACCAGAACCATACAGAAATCAAGATTTATGGTTGCATGTTGGCACCATGCAGCTACCATGGTACCTCCCAAAGAGGTTGTTTGCATTAGAATACTATAGGCAAATTATAAATGTAGATGAAATAAACTTTGTCAATGCAAAGAAGAAGGCCAATTTCAAAATAAAAGACCAACTAGGCCCCTTCATATGCAAATCTAGAGAGGTTGGCCAAGAGGCAGACTTAATACTACAAAAGATGAAGTTCCAAAGAAGTTTTGTTTGGAGATATGATCCTTTGGAATTCATCATAAAGAAGAGACAAAAGGTCAATCTAGGACCTTTCATTCACCATCCCATACCTGAGATAGAAGCTTATGTAAATCAAATAGAATGGGTGGAAGGTACCCTAGTAGACCAGGACAACACTAGAGTAGATATTGAGAATGCTCTTATTGATTTAGAAAAGTAGCTTGATGACAGCTCTTTTCTACAGGTACTAGAAAAACCAGAGACTACCATGAGCACTCCTCCAGTCATGTAGACTCCTCAGAATGAGGAGAAGGCCCCAAAAAGAAATAAAGAAGGGGCTTCCACTTCAGGGATGGCCACCTCTGATTTACAGCAGGAATCAAACAAGAGGCAAAGGCTAAATCTAGCCTCTGAGCAGGAATACATGGAAGGCTCAGCTGAGGTCACCAATATAGAAGCAGAAAGAATTAGGCCTACCACTCCATCTGGAGGCATACAAGAGCCTTCCACTTCACAAACATAGATGTTGGAAAGGCAACATAGTGTGGAAGTATCTTCCTTTAGAATGCCTATAGACAAATACCAAGATATCAAGGAAAGATATAAAGAAATCAAGGCTAGAAATGAGAAGCTCAAAGCCCAAGTTTATGCTCAGTACCTGACTCACCCCTACCAATCAAACAAGGCTAATGTCAGCCTTTGAAATTAAGGAGGGGAAGCTACAGATGACCTTTGTGAATCCTATAGCCCAGCAGCCAAAGACAACATCAGATTTCAAAAGGGTAGATTTTGAAGTGATGGTAAGGGATATTCGTCCCACAGACCAGATTGAATTGCATAAATAGGCTTGAGAGATGATATACTCCACCCTGATAGGTAAAGCCATAGCTTCCCACCAGCTATAGAACTCTTTGAACAATATCTCCGCTCAATTCCAGTTAGAAAAGGCCTCCTCACAGGCCAAAGAAACTAGGATCAAGTCCTTAGAGGACTTAGTAAATTAATTGGGACACGATCCCAAGGATATAAAAGTTGCAGAAAAAAATATTAAAAAGAAGAATGATGACATAAATGCATTGAAAAAATAGCTAAAGATACCCCAGCTATATCATCCACAAATAGTAGAGGTTCTAGAAGCCCAAAAAGGACATGAGGAGCTCATGGACTTAGTCTTGAAGCTGAATGATCAACTCAAGGAGATAGAGAAGGAGTTGGACACTTTAATTCAATCAAAGCAAAGTGACTTGGCCACAATAGTTCCTTCTACCCTGGCCGCATCATTGGCACCTACAATTCCACTTTCAATAACCTTGCCAGCAACAACAAAATCTACATTAGTAGCAAGTACATCAGGAGAGAAAGCAATAGAACTTGTCAAAGCCATGTAAGAGATGTCTATCCAGGCTACAGAGATGAAAAAGTTAAAGGAAAAGGTGGCAAGTTTGGAAACATACTGCAAACTTTCCCAACTAAAGTAGAAAGAAGAAACACAAAGGGCCCAAAGAATGTGTGAGAGGATCAAAACCCTAGAAAAGGATTTAACACTTAAGAAGCCACTTAGACAAACCAAATAAATGCTGTGGGCCAATATCATTGACTTTGTCAATGATATTTGGCCATCAATCCAAGTTATTTTTGAGCAAATAGAGCTAGTAAAGATAGCTATTGAAGCTATCCAGAAAGTGAAGGAGGAATTGGGAAATAAGCCTAAGGATGCAAATAGACTCATCCATTTCCTCAATAGCAAAAATAGATATGAGCTACAGGAGCTAAAAATTGAAGACATAACTACCTCCATTTTAGAAATAAGGAAGGTCCTTTCCAAAAGCAACCTTAAGCTTAACTTGGAAGAAAAGTGTCACAATATGCAGGTAGCCATTGACAGGTTCATGACTAAATTTCAGATTTTGAGGGAGAAAGGTCTGCCCAGTCCTATGGTCATTAATGAAAAAATCATGACACAGTCGGACTATGGCAATAAACTTAGAAAATTGGCTAAGGAACAAACAATTTCTTCATCCGTTAAAGCCCTTCCAATAGGCAAAGTATTATATGACACATTTGAGAACTTGTTCTTCCTTGAGCATGAGGTAAAACATTTGTTCCTCACCAAGCCCAATTTTGCGAAGTATACTGAGGCTGATGAGATTTACAGGAGGATGATAAATGTGAAATTACCAGATGGAGAATGGTGGGAAACTGTGACTGACTTACTGTGATGAATTAACAGCTAAAAGTTACCACACAATAAATATGAAGGCATGAGGATGAAACAGGTAAAAACAACACAACAGGGTCAAAGAGTATCAGATGAAAGATCAAAGTAAAGAAGACTCCAACGTGAAAATGCCACAACTATCAGCCAGCTTGAAAGGGTCTAATTCAACTATAAAATCCAGCACAACCACAATAAAGGGGACGTCAAGAAACAGTTCATTAGCTATCTCTATATTCTTGCCAGAAGATATTTTTATTTCCTAGAATAAATCTCAAGTTGTTTTCAGATATTTTTTAACAATTTTTTGTATATATACTTCATAATTTGAAGTATGTAGGGTGGATTCCAACCATTTATATAGAGTTATTATTCTTTAGTTTGAAATTCTATTGTGTCAATGTCTAGATCAGCTAGTTGGATCAAGGAATAAAGATAAGATATTTCACTGGATTCTTATGCAAAGCGAAGTTCAAATAAGTATTTTCTTAAGTTCAGTGTTATTTTCTTTAAGTTTTCCATAATCTTATTTGTATCTCTAAAAATCTGAATGCTATAACATGGAATGATATTTCAGAAATTGCTTAACTGCACTCTGTCTTGACTGTTATTCATATTAAATGTTTTCTTCACTAATCTAAGTTAAGGAATTCTTGATTGCTCCTTAGTCTAGGTTATCCCTTGTGATCTATAGCAAAGGATTCTTAATTGCCCTTTGTTCATGATTATCCCCTATTCTTCATTTTAGCCCTAGTCTGAGGATTCTTAAGTGCCCTCTCACCCTGGTTAGGACCATTCCACCCATTTGGCCTACATATTTGTTCTTTACTTTGCTAGCCTGCCCTGTGAACATTCCCTTTAATGAATTGATCCTGTTTTGCTATCCATTTGTTGACTCCATAGCCTAATGACTAAAGACCTTGGCTCTATCCATCTATTCCAATAATTTCACCACCAAACCTTAAAATCAAAATCAAAACCACATGAACACTAAGAACTAGCCTAAAATCCCAGTAAAACAAAGCTAAATTACATAGAGAGAACCCTCTCTAGACTTAGGTTGGCTAGAGCCTAAGCCTAAAAGATTGGTTTGTGGTTACCTCGGTTGCTTCCTTCTTCTGATAACTTCTAAGGAAAATTCTAAGTAATAACATAGTAGCGACTCCACTGGGGACTCAAATCCTCAGTCCTAATAAAAATCTTTAAGAAATTGTTAAAATTAAATTTTTAGCTCTTAAAGAAATTTATTAGAAGTTATTTGAAAAAAAACTCTCACACAACTAGAAAAGTTTTGAAATTATTTCTTCAAGGAGAACTCATTATATTAGGACTAACCCAGATCCAAACCCTGCCCTGGTATTTGATAATCCTAACCTGATTTCAAGGAAAACCAAAAAAGAAGAAAGTTTAGTTAGTTACATACCTTTGGTTAAAGCCAATTGATGTCCTGATGAATGGTTGTTTTTAGAAGATCTACCCTTTGATGTGCAATTTTATTTGTCATTATTTAAATCAAAGTCTGAAATTGAAATTTATGATACAGTCCTAGATCCTGATTTCATTGTAGACCTTGAAATCCAAAAAGCCAACAAATCCATTGATGAGTACATTTTGAATTCACCACAATCATCTCTTAGTACAACCAATATCCTTGAACTTTATGAACAATTACATACTACTCTTACTTCACCATTATTCACTTCACCATTATTCCCTTCAACTTCTGAAGTCCATTCCCCACCACCATTCATATCCTCACTCCCTTATCAACCTAGCACTACTCATCCGCCATTTACTAGTCCTCATTCATCCTCCACTACTATATAGTCTTCTAATACCTCAACTCCACATATCAACCCCTACCAGCTTATAGCCATGGAAAATAGGTATGCTCCTCTTGTTCTACCTGCCCCACTTGGTGCCATGCCAGCAGACTACCAAAGTAAAATCGTACAATTTGATGGCACAAGACACTACACTGCACAACGCCATGTCAATAAGATGACAGACTACTTCAAATTACATGAAATTGATATAGGTGATGTTCATATGAGACTATTTGCTCAGACTTTAGCTGGTGATGTTAGAAAATGGTTTAGAGGATATCTCCCTAATAGTATTGAGAGTCTAGAGGTGTTTTATCAAAAATTTCTAAATAGATGGGAGAAGAAAAAGAACCCCTTACAGGTCCTTTAATAGTATGAAAATATTAGAAGGTGGACCAATGAAACTGTACAGGATTATTGCACTGGATTTAACAATATATACAATGCAATTCCAGTTAACCTTAGACCCCCACCTGATCTAGCATTAATAAAGTTTCTTGATGGTTTTGACATGGACATGGCATACCAGCTCAGGGAACAAAACCCCCCAACCTTAGAGGAAATGCAGAGTGTAGCAGTTAGTGTAGAGGCTAATTTATTAGCTAAAAGAGCTAGAGTTAGGAATGAAAGAAGAGGAACAACAAAAGATGAACCTTCACCCTCTAATCTCAAAATAGATAGTTTAGCGAAAGGCATAGAAAAGTTAATTGATAGAATAGAGAATATGGTGAGGAAACCTCAGTGGGATAACCAACAAGCCCCTTTGGTTAGAAACCCAAACTTCAGAAAAAACCAAAACCAAAACACTGGTAAGAATGGACCTGATCAGAATATTAGGCCTCCTTTTCAAGAGAATTATGCAGAAACATCCCAGTCTGATGATCCAGAAGAAGATACCCAGATTAATCTGATGCGACTAGATGATGAGGATATTGTTTTCCTAACACAACATGAGCATGAACTGCATATGCTGTAGCAATTGCAAATCCAGTCTGGAGATTCATTTGATTATAAACAAGGATTTTGAAGTACATAAAAAGTATAACCTAAGGAGTAAAAAGAACATTAATACCCCTGATAAAACCAAGAAAACAATGCCAAATCAACCTAAGAAAATCAAAGAAGCCCATGTTTCTAAAATCCTCTAGATTCTCCCCAGACAAAACTAGAATCCTTCTGGCCCCACCATTGTTGATGTCACCCTTGACCAACCTTTTAATGATCAGCCCTCCACTTCAATTCCCCCTAAAAAACCAGTAGATACACCTCAAAACACCATATTTGAAAACCAACAAAAAGAGGTCCCCAATAAAGGAAAAGAAGATCATCCCACTCAAATTCCTGCTGTAAAAATTCCAAACCCTCAAATAGAGAAAGCCCCTTTTCCTTTTAATCTAGGAGCAGAGGTAGCCAAACTAAAAATTTTAGTTCCTTTGATAGAACTGATCAAGAATGAAATGTACAAAACACAGATAAACTAGACCCTAAACATCGCTGAGAATGAGGATTCAGTCAATTTGTTTGATGACCAACTAGAGCTTATATTTGGTCCTGATGTTAATGGAAAACCACTAGAAGGAGGAATACCACCTTTCTACATTAGCCTTGGCATCCATGAAAATATTCTTCACAATGCAATGCTAGATTCTGGGGCCTCCCACAATTTAATGCCCAAATCAGTAATGGAAAAATTGAACCTAGACATTACAAGACCCTACACGGACTTATTCTCATTTGACTCAAGTCAAGTTTCTAGGATTGATCAAAGACCCATGTGTTACCTTAGTTCAATATCCTACCAAGAGCATTTGGATGGATATTGTGGTTGCTGACATCCCACCGAAGTATGGCATGCTTTTATCCAGATCATGGGGAGCCAAACTTCAGGGATCTTTACAACTCGATATGTCATATGCGACAATCTCTATATTTGGACAACCCAAGAAGCTGTACCGAGAAACTTTAATGAAATATATGGTAAGTAGCTAGGATTGGCCTCAAAACTTTCCTATCTACTCTGTACATTCAGACATTGATTCCTTTATCCTGTATAATGCTGAAAAAACACAAGAAGTTCTTTTAGACAGTGTTGATATAGAACCAAAAGAAATTGCAGTTTCAAAACAAGAGGGAACTGTCCAAACTTTAGAACTTTCCACTAAACAAGGTAGTCAAAATAAGGAAAATTTTGTTTCACCACATCTTGAATTTGATGGATCAATAAATAAGTTTGGAGTAGGAGAAGGAGTTTGGATATACAATCTGGAGAATAATCATTTAGAAGGCCATGCATATGGACTGCATTTTAAATGCACTAACAATATGGCCGAGTACGAAGCACTAATTTTAGACCTTAAATTAGTTAGGAATTTAGGAGCCAAAAGAGTCTCTATCATGGGAGACTCTGAACTGGTTATAAAACAAATATATGTTGTATATATGACCAAAGACCCTAGATTAAGTATTATAGAGGAACCATTGTATAAATACGAAACACTTTTTTAGAAACCAAGATTGCTGTAATCCCTAGGAAACATAATATGCAGGCTCATAGTTTAGCAATGTTTGCCAGCACCTACAAGTTACCTTTTCAACCTAACCATCAGTATACAACTGAAGTTAGGCATACCTGATAATTTGAAGAAATGGAAATTTTTTGCTAAGGACAGACAAATAAACAATTTTTTAATCCTAGAAGAAGAGTTTGCAAATAGCAGTATAGATATTGACAAATCAATAGACCTTAACACTAAATATAAAATAGAAATAAAGAAGATAGAAGGTGAAGAAATAGATAGATTTCATCCCACTAAATTTGCAAAATAAGATGTAGAAAACCTAAAGCAATTTTAGATTGATGAAACAATTGATGAAGATACCAAAGTAATCAAACTCAAAGACAATTTCTTACCTAAGGGATTAATCCCTTTAGAAGATTTGTTTGATTCTAATGATGTACCTAGGAAGCCTAAAATGGAACCTTTGAAATTTGATATGGAGGAGTGTAATATACGCACTGATGAAAATCTGAAATTGATCAAACTTTCTAAATCATTACCTCCCATTGAAAGAGTAAAATACATTGAGTTATTAAAAGAATTCCAAGATGTTTTTGCTTAGATTTATGAGGACCTCAATTCCTATGACACCAACATCATACAACACACAATCCCTATAAAAGACAATCAAAAACCTTTTAGATTAAAACTTAGAAGGATAAATCCTATCCTTCTACCTTCAATTGAAAAGGAAATCCAGAGAATGTATGATGCTAAGATAATTGCACCCATCAAATTTTCTGATTTGGTTTCTAACTTGGTGCCAACCAGAAAGAAAACTAGCAAAATCAGACTCTGTGTGGACCTTAGGAACCTCAACAAAGTATCACTCAAAGACAATTACCCTCTCCCCAAAATGGATCATATTTTACAAAGGGTAGTTGGATCAACCAGGATCTCATTATTGGATGGGTTTTCTGGTTACAATCAGATCTTAGTTCATCCTGATGACCAAGCCAAGACTGCTTTCACTACTCCTTGGGGCACATTCATGTATGTGAAAATGCCTTTCGAACTAATGAATGTAGGAGCCACTTTCCAAAGGGCTATGGATATAGCCTTTGCTAAAGAAATCCATGATTTCCTAGTAATATACCTAGATTACATTACTGTATTTTCAAAATATAACAACCAGCGTTTGGATCATCTAAGGAAGGTTTTTATTAAATGCGGGAAATATGAAATTTCTTTAAACCCCAAGAAGTATTTGTTTGGGTTAGAAGAAGGAAAGTTATTAGGTCATATAATCTCAAAAAATGGTATCCGAATAGACCCTGCAAGAATAGAAGCCATCTTACAGATACAACATCTGAGGAACGTTAGAGAATTACAAGCTTTCTTAGGAAAAATCAACTTTCTTAGGAGATTTATTTCTAATCTAGCTGAATTAATTAGATCACTGAACAATATGTTGAAAAAAATTCAACCATGAAATGGAATGTTGAGGCTAAGAAATATTTTGAAGACATTAAATTAGCCTTAACTAAAACTCCAGTTTTGATCAACCCAAAATTTGACAGAGATTTCATCATATTTTCCTTTACTTCTAAACACACAATTGCTACAGTTTTACTACAGAAAAATGACCAGGGCTACGAATAACCTATTGCTTTCTTTAGAAAAGCCCTAAGATATGCCCCCTTAAAATATAACATAACGAAAAAGAAAGCCTTTTCTTTGGTCAAGGATATCAAGGATTTTAGGGTTTACATTTTGTATTCTCATATAGTAGCCTATGTTCCTAATTCAGTAGTTAAGGACATTCTAACTTAGGATGGTCTAGATGGAAAGAGGGTAAAATGGATTGCTACTATTCTAGAATATGATATAGAAATCAAGCCAACTAAGTTAATCAAGGGCCAAGGTTTAGCCAAACTCATCGCTGAATCAAACTGTCAGGCCCTGGATATAAACTTTATTGCACAAATAGATGATGAAGAGGAGATGGCGACTCCACCAATCAGCCAAGCCTTTATTGAATCACCATGGTATGCTGATATCATTTATGTTTTATTGAATTTACAAGCTCCTCCTGAACTATCTAAGACCAAAAGCAAATTTTTAAAGATCAAATCCTTAAAATTTGTATACTAGACAATGCTTTATTTTGGAGAAATCATGAAGGAATTCTTCTCAACTATTTATTAAAGGATGAATTTGACAAAGTATTACAAGAATTTCATGCAGGGGACTGTGGAGGACACATTTATTGGAAAACCACTGCTGATAAAATTTTCAGAGTTGGTTTTTACTGGCCTATGTTGTTTTCTGATGTAAATAAATTTGTGACCTCCTGTCACAAATGTCAAATTTTTTAGGGAAAGAAAAAGCTTTTATCCTTTCCTCTTAAGCCAATAACTGCTAAAACACCTTTCCAACAATGGTTCTTGGACTTCATTGGTGAAATCCACCCACCTTCCTCTGCCCAACACAAATGGATCCTCATTGCTACAGACTATTTCACAAAATGGATATAGGACATACCTTCAAGGCAAGCCACTGACACTATCATCATAACCTTCCATGAAAACAACATTCTATCAAGATTTGGATGTCCAACTAAGCTCATTACTGATAATGCAGCGGCCTTTAAATCCAAAAGGATGATATATTTTTGCAACAAGTATCTTATAACCCTGGGCCATTCCACAACCTATTATCCTGAAGGGAATGGACTGGCAGAATCCTCAAATAAAAGTCTGGCGAACATCATCAAAAAGTTGTTAGAGGATAATAAGAAAACATGGAATAAAAAGCTAGTCAATGCCTTATGGGCAGATATACTAACCACAAAGAAATCAATTAGTACTTCACCCTATCAACTGGTCTATGGAGTGGAAGTTGTTTTTCCATCGTCCTTGGAAACACTAGTGATGAAATTGCTTCAAGAATTGCAGGTTGAACCAACCAGCATCCAAAGAAGAATCAACCAAACAATTCATCTTCAACAAACTAGGGAGGAAATATACATCAGATCTCAGGTGGTGCAGGAAAGGATTAAAAATATTTTTGGCAAAAGAACCAAGGCTGAAGATTTCTACCTTGTGACAAGGTCCTAAAGTGGGATTCAAGGAGGGAAGATAGAGGTAAACATGGGGAGTTTGATTTCCTATGGAAAGGCCCATATATCATTTATGCTTTCGGAGGTAATAATGCTTTCTTCCTCAGAGAAATGGATGGTACAAAATCAAAAGGTCGGCCAGTGAATGGTTGAATGCTCAAACACTATTTTGAACCTAACCACTGATTTTTAGTTCCCATTGTACATATCTCATTTTCCTTCAAACAGTCTAGTGTGGTTTGGATAGTGATTTTTAAATTTGAAGCCCGAATATAAGGCCCTAAGCTTTAAGGATTGACTATCATAAATATCAATAATGTAGAGAAAAAGAGGAGAATAACTGCAAAGTAACATCAACAGCAATTCAAAGGCCACATATCTACAAAATTCTTGACATTTCACCAAGAAATACCATCCCCAAGTGGAACCATTGTTAGGTTCCTATACCAATAGGAGTCATAATTTTGAATTACTGAGATTAAGCCTTGTAATATTGTACATACCTTTGCTTTCTGCAAATGTTTTCCATATTATGAAAAAATAAAAAATATAAAGAGGGTATGTCCTAAAATAATAATCAAAGGACAAAAAAGAAATAAAAGGTCAAAAAAGATGAAAATATATGAACCCCATAAGACAAAAAGAGACCATGAAAGTGTGCAAGTCAAAATGCCACTGCTAATTAACTTTATGTATAATTAATGATTGTGTGCAGCTTGTAACTCATGCCACAGTCCATGATAGTCAAAATATTTAAACTTGGATATTTCATGCTTTGAATTTTGTTGTTTTAGATAGAGAATAAAATTTGACCAAATAGTGTAATCCTGGCAGATATTTAGATAGGTAGAGTAAATAAAAGGATCTCATCAGTTTAATCTCAGCCATTGGATGTGATAAGGTTAGAATTATATAGTTTATTTTGTAAAGAAAATAAAAGGATTGTTAAGGGTTTGCTAGCTTAAATGCACCCTAATAAAGTGAATAAAAAATGGTAGGATAAGTAGATGGGTAAGTAAAAGAAAGGTTGTAGAAGTATGATGATTGATTAGACAAAAAGCATATTTATCATTTTTCATCACATGCTCCAAATATGAATGGACAATCAAGCATGTAAATGGATTTCAAAGTCAATTAATTAACTTCCCCCATTCATTTCACCTCTACACTTAACTAATTTCCCATAATAAAGTTCAAAGTATTTAATACCTCTAAGTCAAAGAGGCTCAGAGCATTTCTCTCACTTTTTGAGGGACCAGACCCTCGGCTTAATGACTTATGGATATCAGATACTAGATTTCCCTCATAAATGTTCATCCCCCCTTTAGTTCATTCATTCTCCTAATAAAACTCCTTTTCCTAAGGTTAAAACACTTTTGCCTAGGAAAAGCACTTTCCCCCATGTAAAGCACTTTTCATATCATTAACCCACAAAAATGCTTTACCCTAAGTGTTCATGTAAATATGTGAAAAACATGAAATTCACAAAAAAGCATTATACTTAGTGTTTTTCCCTTTTCCGCCCATTTTCCATATTAATTACTAACTTTATTATATTAAATCCCAGTAAAAACCAATTTCCCATATATATTTAACTCCTATGTATAAATTAACCCTACACCCTAATTTAATTATAAACTAAGATTTTCGCCTAAAACCCGAGAAAAGCATTTAACTGGTCGATCTGTGATCAAGTTAATTAACCCATTTTAATCCTCTGTTAATTACCTCGATGGCTTAATATCACTTTAAGCCATCATTAACCCTTAAAACCGCTGAAATTAAGTGCCCGCCGGACCCTCCACTAGCCTCCATGCAATTTCCCCACTTGATCACCGTGCGATCATCCCCCTCTTCATCCGACGACCCTCATCCATATCGAGCCAACCCGACATCCATCTTTTACCCACCCGATAAAGTGGTTTCTACCCCAGCCCCCGATGCTATGTGTCATCTGATGAATGGAATCAAGCGGCCCCTCCCGAATACCACCAAGCGCCCAAAAGCGGTGTGATATAAACCGTTTGTTGCCCTCTCGCTATGCGACAAATTAACCACTATTCACCCCGTACCCGCCAAAAAATAACTGTGCGCATAAAATCCAAAAGCCCAAAAATTGCTTGTTTTTGCTAAAATTTCATTTGCAAGCCTCTGAACATATGCACGACACCTGTAAATGTCGAAGCCATCAACCCACGTACAATTCCACTCCAAATATTCCGCAGACAACCCAGTCAGCCTGGCAGCCTATACGACCACTTGCAGTCACCAGCCATCCTGCTCAGAGCCAATTCACCCTAGTTCCAAGTATTTAAACCAGAATTCACCAAATACCCTGTCAATTTCTAAAGTAACCAGTTTCTGAGTGTTTTATTTAAGTTAAAAATTAATTAAAAGCTGCACTCCTTGCTGAACACTGTCTTAGGTCAATCAGTCATTTTCATGAAGCAAGTTAGACTAGAATATTTCCAGATTGATGTTGTCTTGTCATGAGTGGATTCCACATGAAGGCACTACATCTTAACATGACAGGATGATTCTTGGATAGGAAGAGAAGAATATCATACGAGAAAACACTTCTGAAGTTGGAACCCTGAAGAAGTCATTGAGCAAGAATATGAAGGGATACTAGCTTACCACAGAAGATCAAAGATATAGGTCACATGAAGACTCCATATCAATCAACCCCTTCAAGGATGGATATGCAACACATTCAATATCCATCATGAAGATGCAAAGAAAGAAACAAAGTAGCAACTTGGCAATGCCACATCATCATGAAGTTCCATGTCATCATTTTCAAGAGTCATCTCAAGGGTCACATGTGTCATAGTATCTTTCCACATCATTTGTGGAATGTAATTGTGTAATTTCCCAAAATGAGAAAATGTAAATATGTGTGTTGTCAGTTTTAATGGAACCTGTAGCATGAGTGCTTTAGGAGACATAGAAAGTGTCCTAGAGACAATCTCTGGGTTGATTGTAAATCAACGCCCAGGACATCTTAAATATATGAGTGCATGAAAAATTATCAACGGGGGCTTTTGGTTGCACCCCAATTTTCACGTAGTTTGAAAAAGAGAATAAAGGGGGGCTTGGTTCAATAGTCTGTCATCCAGGTAAACTCAAGTCGATACATGCATCCAAATGCTCAGGGGGTAAATCAGGCCAACCTCAAAGAGGAATGTCTGGTTTTGGTGGCCAACACACAACAACAAGAAGATTTATATTGAATTTGTAGTAAAGTGAATAGGATGAAAGGAAGAAGGGAATTTGATGCATAGGGCTGTAAACATGACAAAACAATAAGAAGCAATGTTCCAACGGAAGGATGGAATTTGATGCATAGGGCTGTAAACAACACAATATCCTAAGCAATGATTTTCTGATAGCAATATGGAAGAGGGAGGAGATGAAAGAGTGGAAATAGTGGAGCACAAATTAAGGTTTTAGGCTATAATCCTCATGGGCACATTTCTCATCAAACAACGTAAGTAAATTTGTGCACATTACAGGTATGTAAGTAAATATGTAGTTAACACAGGTACTGCTACTACTTTGTAACAAATATATAATCATGAACAAGGGTGGAACCTACAACTTCATTTCAATATTTCAAAAGGATAAAAACATACAAGAAGTGATAAACAAAGCGGGGAACATACTAGGAATTACCATGATTGGAATCACCAAATAGTTCCATTAATATTCAAAATGGGTCCAATTACCAGTCCATTACATTCATCAGTATATCGCTCAAGTCCCTCATGAACAGGAAACTTAGAACCAAAAATGGAATCACAGAATTTGACCAATGCGGGTGCAGAATTCCAGAACCTTTCTTTAAGTGTTTCTCCCCCTTATTTATACAGAGAAGGGGGCTTTGAATCAATAGTTTACAAAAATATTTTCGCCTAAGCTCTGACTATCTCACAGACTAGCTGTCTCCGCATGCAAGGCTCTGCTACCCCAAAATGATTTCATCGAGATTTGATTCCCTTCTTTAAAATACACAGAAATTACAGGAATAAAAGAAAAGTAAAATGTAAAAGATGATGGAGGAAGTGTCCCTCTACTATTCTTGTGAAGGCCCTCGATTAGGCTGCATATCTACCATGATGTGCCTTTCCTTATATTTAGTCGGTTCTCGTCACTTTCATCTTAACTGCCCGACTTGACTACTCTCAGGAGTTGGGAGCGGTCGACTGTATTTACTTGTCACAGAGTAGAAGTGGAGATCGACATGAAAATCCTTCATTCTGCATCTGAGTGGAGCTCCATGCTAAGCCATTAAGTCTTCCTGAGCTCACATGACTTCATTTACTCCGTATTATGTTTGATGACTGTGCTGCTGGATATATACCAAAAAATACCCTCATCGTCCCACTAAATGGAAGCGAAATAGATGTTATAATGTTCATTGATATGCGTCATTGATTCGGGCGTGTTGGTATCGCGATCATGATACATGACAAGGCCTTTTTACCATATTCCATAATTTTTTGCTGATGGGCAGGACCCGAAACTCTAACAAGCTGAAATATATAAAATATCACGTCCATCGCAATCGCAATTCAGAAAGGAATTTGGTGGAGGAGGGACTCATGACTTGAGTGATCCCTCATTACGATATTGCATACGATGGGGGAGGACTTATTGCAATCGACGAGGGGAGATAAAACTTTTCGCTATGAGTGGAGGAGGGATTTATGATTTGTGTGATCCCCTATTGCAATATCACAATCGACCGGGGGAGGAATTATCACAATCAGTGAGAAGGAATGGTGACGGGAATTGGATGTGGCAATAGGCGGAGAACTTTTTCGATATTCGATATCGACGAAGGATTTGTGATATAGCAATCGGCGGGAGGAGAAGGGATTTATATTACAATCGATGGGGTATCTCTAATATGTGATATCGGTGGAGAATTTGCAATATCGCAATCAGCAGGGGAAGAACTTTATTGCGGTATGTGGGAAACTTTGCGAGACGTGATATCGTAATAGCAAAAGGAAAAGGGATATGAGTGGATACGTATTGCAAAGGGAGATGGGCTGATAGCGATAAATTTTTGAGGGTCCCAACCTTTTAAAAGGTCTTTGGTAATGTTTTATGAATGTTTTTAAAGATATTTTAAAGGGGAATGGTGAAACACCGCTAGAGTTTGAAATACGAAGGGACTTCAGCTAGATTTAAAAAATGGGTCACTGCGGCTAGAGTTTAAAAAACAAAGTTTGTACTACTGGAAATCTCTTTTTAGAGGGTGAAAACATTGGCTCCAACTGGGGATAGTGCCTTGCTAGCAAGGTGCTGAGAACCTGCAGACCCATTTCTTTCACCATTGGGCATGGAGTCAAAAATATAGTGAAGCTATATAACTAGAAAATCTCCATGGAACCTTGTTTGCAAGGAGTCCTTTCCTCATTAATCTGAAATGCGGAAAAATAAACTCTACCAACTGGAAAGTAAATGCTCAAATAGTGAGGTTATTTATGTACAACTCCTACTTATGTATAGGGCTCAAGTCACCTAAGTGTGTTCAACCCTCTAATGGAGCCAGGCCAATATTTGGGTGCTGGACCTAATGCCTCCATGTTGCTAAAATTTGAAATGAAAATAAGCATGCACCATGAAAAATCTTCAAACAAAGGACTTGATGCATTCTCCTAAAATAACCTATGATGCTAACCAAAGAATGTGCTCATGTAATCAGCTACAAGGTCATGGAACTGACAAGGAAATTTTGCAGCTGCCTTATTTTCATACATAGCCTGCTAATCAATATCTTCTTGGTCAGGGCAGTTGCAAATATTTGTCGGATCCTCAGCTTTATATTTTTCAAGAATAGTGTGTTGCTAGAAGCTTGCTCCCTAATTTCTAGTAAACCAATCCTTTTTGAACATCCGTGACCATCTCATCCTCCTCTGAATAATATGAATCATAAATCAGAGGAGTTTCTTTAACTTGTTCTCTAGGTGAAAAATGTGTATCATGGACTGGAGCCTCTTTGTTGACCTCTTGGTGGGCCTCCTCTTCTTGTGAAACTTCCCATGAATGGTCTGGTTTTGGCTCTACATCACTTGACTCTCCATGAGAGTCATATGCATCATAGGAAGGAGGAACATCGAATTCGGACGAACAAGACCTGTGAGAGTTTATTTGCAGCTTGATGATGTTTCTTTCTCTTTCTTACTCATTGGGTGATGCTTCTTAATGGGAGTAGATGTTTTCTTGGAGTGGAGCCCCACAAACACCTTCAGCAGGGTCATTACCCTCAAGGAAATTTTCAACATTAAAATGTGTGCAACAATATTCAAACAGAGCATTCAGAGGATATAATATTTTGCTATAATGATGAAATGCAATATGAAAACCTTTTAAGGAGGATATGCTACCACAAGGTATTTTTCTATACCAAACTCTAAAATATCCTTCTTAAGAGTACATGGACAATTTCATTTGTGCATCTTCAAAAATAATACCCTGTTTCTCCATGCATTCATGAAAGTCCTTGAGGTGCTGGTAAGGCATTCTATCTTTGTTGCCACTGAATCTAGGAAAATAGGTATTCCATTCATGAAATGATGGGACACGATTGGGATAACCAACAATAGAAGAAAAATTCAGTGGGGAAAATTGGTTGGCCACGAATGTAGGAATGGCCATTTTGAAAACCCCCTAGGTGAGTGATCTCAGTTTAAAAGGTAGGGAAAGTTTTTGACTACTTTAGCGTCAGAGTGATTATGAGGCTACTTGAAAGCCAAGATGATCAAATAGATATATAGATAGTGGATTCGCCATGATTTTTACCATATAATTGAAATAGTGAAGTGACTAAGGTGAGAGATCTTCAACCCACACTTCCCTTTCTCACCTGGCAGAGGGAATGTAAAAAATTTGTTGTACCTAGAGAAAATTATTCTAATTTGTTCCCTGGCAATGACTCTAGAAAGATGTTGTCGCTTTTAAATGGAACCGATAGCACAAGTGCTTCGGGAGACATAGAAATCTTCCTAGAGACAACCTCTAGGTTGATTGTAGACCAGTGGCTAAGACATCTTAAATAGAGGAGTGCATGGAAGATTATCATTGGGGGCTTTCGGTTGCACTCCAATTTTCACGTAGTTTGAAAAAGAGAAGAAAGGGGGGCTTAGTTCAATAGTTTGTCATCCAGGTAAACTCAAGCCGATACATGGATCCAAATGATCAAGGGGTAAATCGGGCCAACCTCAAAGAGAAACTTTTGGTTTTGGTGGCCGACACACAATAGCAGGAAGCTTTATATTGAAGTTGTATTAAAGTGAAGAGGAGGAAATGAAGGATGGAATTCGATGCATAGGGTTGTAAATAGGACAAAATCCTAAGAAAAAATGTTCCAGAAGAAGGATGGAATTTGATGCATAGAGATGTAAACAACACAATATCCTAAGAAACGATTTTTTGATAGAAATATGGAAGAGGGAAGAGAGGGAAGAGATGAATAGTGGAGCAAAAATTAATGTTTCATGTTGTAATCCTCATGGGCACATTTCTCTTCAAACAACATAAGTAAATCTATGCACATTACAGGTACGTAAGTAAATCTATAGATAACATAGTTACTGTTACTAATTTGTAACAAATATACAATTGTGAACAAGGGTGGAACCTGTAACTTCATTTCACTACTTCAAAAGGAGAAAAACATACATGAAGTGGTAAACAAAGAGGAGGAACATACTAGGAATTACCATGATTGGAATCAACAAATAGTTCCATTATCCTCAAAATGGGTCCAATTACCATTCCATTACATTCATCAATATATTGCTCAAGTCCCTCATGAACAAGAAACTTAGAACCAAAAATGGAATCACATAATTTGACTAATGCGGGTGTAGAATTCCAAAACCTTTCTTTAAGTGTTTGTCCCCCTTATTTATATAGAGAAGGGGGATTTGAATCAACAATTTACAAAAATATCTTCACCTGAGATCTGGCTATCTCACAGACTAGTTGTCTTGGTGTGCAAGGCTCTGCTTCCCCAAAATGATTTCATCAGGATTTCATTCCATTCTTTAAAATAAATAGAAATTACAGGAATAAAAGAAAAACTGAAAAAATAAAAGATGATGGAGGAAGTGTTCCTCTGTTGTTCTTGTGAAGGCCATCGACCAGGCCACGTCTCTATAATGATGTGCCTTTCCTGTTGTTCGGCTGGTTCCCGTTGCTTTCATCTTAACTGCCCGACTTGACCACTCTCAATAGTTGGGAGCGATTGACTGTGTTTACTTGCCACAGAGTAGAAGCAAAGATCGACCTCGTAGTCCTTCATTGTGCATCTGAGTGGAGCTCAATGTTGAACCATCAAGTATTCTTGAGATCCCATGCCTTCACTTACTCTGTATTACATTTATTGACTGTAATGTTAGATATAAATAAAAAAATACCTTCGTCGTCCCACTAATAAGAAGTGAAACAGACATATAAATGTTCGATGATCTGGGCCATTGATCTAGGCTGATTCAATTTGGGTTGTTGATCCAGGTTTACTGGTATCGCAATCGCAATACAGGAGAGGGCCTTTTTACCATATTTCATAATGTTTTTTTGATGGGATGAACTTGAAACTATAATAAACTGCAATATATAAAATATCATGTCCATCACATTTGCAAGTTGAAAAGGGCTTCGGTGGAGGAGGGAATTGTGACTTGAGCATTCCCCGATTATGATATTGTAATCGGCGGGGGAGGACTCATTGCAATTGGCAAGGGGAGATTGAACTTTTCTATATTAGCGGAGGAGGTATTTATGATTTGTGTGATCCCCGATTGCGATATCGCAATTAGCTAGGGGAAGAGTTATTGCAATCAGCAAGAAGGAGTCGTGATGGGACTTGGATGTGGCAATAAGTGGAGAACTTTTGTGATATGAGATATAGACAGAGAATTTGTGATATCGCAATCGGTTGGCGAATAAGGGATTTATATGACAATGGATAGGGAATCTTCAATATGCGATATCAACGAAGAATTTGCGATATCACAATCAGCAGGGGAAAAACTTTGTTGTGGTATGCGGGAAGCTTTGCGAGATGAGATATCGCAATCGAAAAAGGAAAAGGGTGATGAGCGGATATGTATTGCAAATGGAGATGGGCCAATAGAGATAATTTTTGGCGGGTCCCAATCTTTTAAACGGCCTTCGATAATGTTTTACGAATGCTTTTTAATATATTTCAAAGGGGAATGGGGAAACATGGCTAGAGTTGGAAATACAAGGGGACTTTGACTAGAGTTAAAAAATGGGTCACTGCAGCTAGAGTTTAAAAATAAAGTTCGCACGACTGGAACTCTCTTTTAAGAGGGTGACAAAAATGTGGAAGACCAAGGGTTCCACATGGAATACGAAGAGTCACTATTGAGTTCTAAAGTCATATAGAAGCGCAAAGGTCATGTAAGAATTCGAAAAGTCATTTTAGAAGTTCAAGACTCATGAGGGAAGTGAAGAGTCACCTTGGGTTCTATAACATTGGCATAGGAGAGAAGATCTTTCTTTGGAAGAGCAAGTGGTGACTTAATCTTCTTGTGACACTCTCCTCCCACATCTACCCAAGCAACGGACCAGCTGGGGTAAACATGTGATGAGAGGCCACTATGATATGATTCAAACTCCTAGGTATCCTTAAGGAAATGGAATCGACAGAATATCACACGCAGTCATCCAACATCATCAACAAAATCCTCAGGAGACAAGTCAACCATTGTGATATTCCTTCCCTCGGTCCCACTATTATTCTGGACCTCTTAGGCCATAGTCACTCTCATGCTATGAGCAAGCGAGTGACCAGAAACCCAAAGTTTCTCTCATAGGCCTGCATGCCAGTGGATGTGGACCAAACTTGCCAGTTTTGTGCTAGCGACCTTGGGATTTAAGCCAATTTTTCAGGCTCAAGCCACTGCCCAAAATGAAATGATAACTTAGAATCAAAAAAATTACAGGGAAAAATGATGCAAACGTAATGAGATGATCAAGGCCTTAACTAGACCCATACTAGCCATGACAAACATTTCATCAAACATATTGCAAATGTGTAATCTACTGGTGTAATTCACAGTTTTGAGCATAGGGGTCTCGTACTTATATGAGATTCGTTATGAAGCATTATATCCTTATCACATTAGCTACCATTTCATCCATTAGGTCATAAATACATTGATCATTCAATAACAAGTAATAACATGATGAGAGCCATACATAATTGTCATCAAAAAATACATACATAACCAGCATAATAGGGACAGAAATACAAATGAAATCAAAACCATATAAACCACATATAATCCATCATAATGCTCATATAGATACAAGGATAAATAACCTTTCATTACTAATGCAAAATGAAAACCCAAGATGGGACTTCCACATTCCACCTGACTGTAGAATGGTTGAGCCAAATATTTCTTCATTCATTCACCCCTATGCCATATTCCAAGCATGAATGTGGGATATCATAGAACACATCAATCAAAACTCATCCAGGGCTTCCAAAGGACATCCACTTCAACCCATAAAACGTTGATTTCACCTCATGGTTGGACATCACCAAAACCATCATCCGATCGGTCTCTATCCCAAGATTCTAGGGCTCTAGAGTGTTTGTTCCAACCCAGAACCCAGGACTAGTCACTCAACCCACAACTATCACTGGGCTTCAGAGATTTTATCCAACCAAGGCTTCTTGGACTAGTAAATCAATCCACCACTATTATTGGCCTTCCAGAGCATTCATCCAACCAAGGCTTCCTGGACTAGTAACTCAACCCACCAAGGGATTCCAGAGCATTTCTCCAACCAAGGCTTCCAAGACTAGTAACTCAACTCAAGTTGTTATAGGACTTCCAAAGCGTTTGTCCAACCAAGCCTTCCAGGACTAGTAACTCAACCCAAGTCGTTACAGGTCTTCCAAAGTGCTTGTCCAACCAAGGCTTCCAGGAACTAATAACTCAACCCAAACTAAGCAACATGAGAACCAACCAAGAACACACAATGAAAGTAAACCCACATTCAACATGACTATCTAGGAAATGGCAAGGTTAGGCAATCCACTATCAACCCAGGCAATCCTCCATGCCAGTGACAGATCACAACAAAGAAACCACATGCATGTGCCATGCATGTCAAAACTAGTGAAGAAATCATACATGCAAATTGGTACCTGCAAGAAAATATGACGTAGTTGTTGATCTTGATGCCCACTTGCACTTTACTTCTCTTCCTTTTCCTTCTTGATCTAAGAATCCAAGTCTGCCACATCTTCCAAGAGCGTTCCAAGAAAACTCTAAGTATCCAAGAGTACGAGAGAGAGAGAATAATGAGAGAGCTCCAAAACTGAATTGATCAATTATTTTCCACTGATCCTCAGAAGCCTTTTTATTAATGAGGCCTCTATTTTCTTCATTTTCCATTATTTTCTTTCATTTTCCTCCTCAAATGCAACCTCTGACCTTTCACCTTCCTTTTCTCCTAATTTCCATTATTTTCATAAATAAATACCAATTAATGCCTCCTTCCTTTTTAAAGCCTTAGCCATTGCCTTTGTCAATTTCCTTTAGCCATAATAGACAAAATCAACACCCATTAGGATGTTTCCCCCACCATTCAACTTGGAATACATGTCCCATCACCATAGCCTTATGTATTTTTACATGGAATTTTACCAAGGTTGTTTCAGAACCCTCCCCCTAGGGGAACACTATCCTCGGTGTTCAATGACACATATAACCAAAATACTACTGAAAATAAAACATACTACCCATCGAGCTTTATAACACAACTCGTTGCAGTATTTATAATGACCACTTCTTAAACATGACAAACATACCATTTACTAGAGCTTTATAACACAACTCATTACAATATTTACAATAACCACATACACAAATATACATTTTCTTCAACCAACAGATAACCATATTTTCTATGGAGATTTATAAATCAAACTTGATACAACATTTAAAATAATATACACATATACACATATGCACATTTTCTCAACCAACAATTAGAAGGATATGACGCATGCATCCGCAACAAGGGAATCTAAAAGCTCACACCTCCTACCTCAAAGTAATACCAGGTTTCACCTCCTTCTGAGGAAGTTTAGAATCCACTGCAAAGTCAAATCTACATCCAATGTCTAGCACTACAATCCTGCACCACTTGTCTTCTTAGTGAATAGTTACCGACTCATTGTTCTAGGTCGCACTCCCAATGTGCATCTGATTCCATCTGGCAATGCTAATGACCAAAACAAATACATCTGTGACCTTCCCTTCTCTACTACACATTCCCTTGGGAAATATTTTCACCCCTTCTGTGCAGTCACTCACCTTCCAAGTTCTGTTGGCACCTCCATCTCGAGCATTCCATCCCTTGGCAAGGCTTCCTCACATCGGAAGATACAAAAACCAAGGCATATACATGCCTCAACACATCATACTGGTCATAGCATGATAATGGAAATCAATGGACATAATTGTGTACCAGTGTCCTATAATGGACCTGCTCCTAAAGTTCTTAACCAACATACTGTTGCATGTTTCAATTCCTTTGTTGCTACTGCTAATACTTGCAGTTGATTTCAGCCACCCAATCGAGAATGTTCATGCATTCATGTACCAAGCACATAATTTCCATTAGATTCAACATAAACTGGAATAACTTCAAATCATACCTCATTGGTATCTCGTCAATAAGGTACATTTGCAATCATGTTCACCTCCTGTCACAACAATTCAAACTAGCTTCTTTGACCAAATCAACATGTATAAAAACATCACAACAAGTTAGCTCAAAACATAACCAATATAGATCAAAATCATAATCACATGTAACTGTCATAAACCAGAATCATAGATCACATGTAATCATCATATACCATAATCATAAATCACATGCATAATAAAACTGGAATACAATACCAATACTTATCCTTCATCGATCCCTACTTTTGTCTTTATTCTTTTGTACACAGAATGGACTAGTTGCCACACCTAGAAAACACCCAATGCCTTATCCTCCACCAGGTGCAAATACGCATAGTGTTCATCACACACATACAACCACACATGCCATACAGTACCATGCAACACATGCACCTATACTTGACATACAACACATACACCTACACCCAGTGTATGTACGTATACATGTACAATGTACATTAAAAGAAATTTATCCACACACAATGTGCGACACCCAAAAATGCATACACAGACACCCGGTATATAACAAAACTCATACACCTATACCCGATGTACAACATAACCCATAGACCTACACTTGGTGTACAACACAACACAAATACATATTTAGAGTGCAACACAATGAATGAAAATGTCAAGATACCATGACTACACAATGCACATACATAGTATCACATGCCCGCAACACAACATGTACGACACGCACTCAATCCCACATGTACACCAGTACCACATGTACCAAGCACCACCTACACAATGTGTGCACGACATAACATGTACATGGAACTACCTACACAATGCCATATGTACACTACACCACTGTACAATGTATACACAATACCACATGTACACAGTACCACACGCATGACATGTACGCAACACCACATGTACACAATGCCACATGCAAGACATATAAATAGCACCACCTACACATAGTGCCACTTGTACAACATGTACACAACACCACATGCACACAACACGAATTGTACAATCATGAACACCACACCATATGTACATAGCATGTACAATATGCATGCAACAACACTTGTACATAGCACTGTATTTCGAACATGTACATAGAATCATTTGTACACAACACTGCATATCCAACATGTGCATAGCACCATATGCACAGAACACCACATATCCATCATGCACACAGTACAATATGTACACAATACCACATATCCAACATGTACATAGCACCATCTACACCCAGCATTGAATATGCAACATTCATACAACACTATATGTACTACACCATGTACATAATATTACATAATCAACATGTACACACACCAAATATACACAACACTACATGCACACAACATCACAGGTGCAACAAGTACAACATATACGACATATGCACAACAGTCGTACCACACATCCAAAACCACAATGACTCTTTACCAAGCAACCTCGCTTCCAGTTTCTTATCCATGCTTATCCAAGCTTGCCGCAGATCACACTGCATTGATTTCGCTGATGGATCCCTTGGTATAATATGTCCATAACATAGATATAATATATTCACATAATATCAAATCATAACCACATGATACTGACCTCATATATTTGTCATGACAACTCTTCCCACTTGATTCCCATAAGACCAAGAGGCTGTTCATGCCATTCACCTATATAAGCAATCATTCCTCCACAAGGACGATGCCTGACAACCTCGCTAGATACTAACATAGATACATAAATACATACATATATAATTATTAACATAAAACAATCATCATCGTCCCAGACAATGACATATATACATATATAAATATCAACATAGTAATGATCAAAACATAATTTTCAATATCATAAGTTCTGGGTTAAGAGAACTTCCTTATTGATGCACAACATGCACAACATTGATAATAATCATTTCCAACATAGCCAAGGCATCCGACACCTCAGATCCATTTACTTTACCTTTTCTTGATTACCTTTCCCATGATTGTCCTATCATCATCCATTTACCACAATGGACCCAAACAGTGTAATCGACTATCATAGGTTTACCTTCCATTGCGCTTACTCATACACCAAGCTTCACCCATGTCTTACATTACCTGTTAGGTACCACACAGCTCTCCCTTAGCTCCATCAACTTTCCTCTTTCCCAACCAATTCCCAAGACTCAAAACATAAAAGGTAAGACAAGAAATAAACAAGAAGAAAACCATGAAAACCAATAACAACACATCTCCACAACAAACTAGCATGTTCATGCACTAGACATAACAAAATTTCAAATCAAGCGCAAGAAAATAAGAGAAGACCAAAATAAAAAGACTAACAACAATCACTATGACTCAATCCCCATGGTTTCCAAGGAAACTCAATGAGAGCCTTCTTCAAGATTTCGTGGCAACCTCTCTTTGCCATGCAGTCCTCTGAATCATATTGCAATAAATACATAACTTTTAGTGTATAAATAAACATAACAATACATCATTTACCTTATATTGTTGTGCCAAGCATGTTGCTTGCAACTGAACACATCCACGCCATCTTTCAAGGGACTCCAATCCTTTGAGAGATCCATTGTAAGCAAAGCACTCATTCATTTGGAATTAGGGTCTCCAAACATAGCGAAAGGAATTCTTATCCAAATCCTTCCTTTTACCTTTTTACTTCACTACAATTCAAGGCTTACTATGTGATGTCACGTCACCCAACTGTTAGTGATATAAACACATCAACTATTACCTTGTCAGGCTAATACCAACATGCTTCCTGCAACTTCTCACACATTTCAACCCCATGTTGTAAATTTCAAGACAATCATATCTATTAATTGAAATCAACCTTTACCAAGACTAAGAAACATGTCATAATACATAGTCAACTCATAGTCCTTAGACACAATGCTACAACGGCCACCTACTATACTCAAATACATATCAACTGTCTCAACACATATGTGTTAGTAAAACCATCTTAAAGCAAGATCATTGGAACACAAACTCATATTATGAAATTCATGAAACATTCAACCAACTTGTAAACATGCCATATTAAATGAATCAACCAGAAGACATAATAGACACCAAACACTCAACATCAAATAAATGACATAATAAAGAATGAAGCACCGATTATACTACATAAGCAAACTCATACCTTAGTGTACCTAAAGGGAGTCTTTCTTGTCTGCACTATCAATCTAGGTAGCAAGATATAAATTTACAACATGTCAACTCAAACATAAATAAGTTCATGATATCCATAACACTAACTAACTAACATGTTCACATCATAAACTCATAAGTATTTATCGTTCATGCATAACAACCATGTGTGCAAAGTCATCACAAATATATCGGCTCATACCTGAATATCATAACCATAACTATCTACATAGTCCAATCCAATTTAGCATGATACATATAACATCAAGATATTAATGTTATCTAATCGTCAAGCTAACTAACATATAACAATAATCAATTAACATATAACATGCTCATCAACAACATATGACCTAATCATCAAGCTAACTATCATATAGCAACAACAAGTTAACCTATAACATACTCATCAACAACATATAACATGATCATCAAGTTATCTAACATAAAACAAAAATAACAATCCATACAACCATAGGATACTCCCATTCTTGACTATCCGACAACTGTACATATAACTACTCTAATAAACTAACATCTATCATGAATGTAACCATAACATCAAAAGACATGTACATAAACCTAATGCATATGAAAATCCTTAACTTACATACATGCATGCCAAACATACAATACTTTTATGGTGGTGTTCTCTTACCCCAAAGTCTAATGCTGCAACCTCACTTTGATAGTCTACATCTCCTGCTTTATCTCAACCAACACATTAGCACCATAACAACCAATAACATCATGATGACCTAAATTTCATACAATGACTTCACAAGTCATATTTTACCTACTATTCATGCATAGCTATAACTAATACCATACATGCGTAACAACTGCATATATACATATTTCACCTGAGAACAAAACCATATGCACACCATTCTAGCTAGAGTGCAGTCATCAATGCATGACCATATCAACTACACAAACCATGACCTCATGCATGAAAAAAACAACCACCTCACGTGCACTTAATAAAATTTGAACACTGACGTGCATAAAAAATCATAATCACACATGAAGACATACTCCATGACAACAACTTCAATTTTCACATGGCGACATCACTACCACCAAGATCAACACCATGCAAATGCAACAAGAACACATAGGCAACCAACATGAAAGAATAACCAACACATAACCCAAGGAGAGCACAATCATGCTCTGATACCAATCTGTAACACTCTCCTCCCACATCTACCCAAGTAACCAGCTAGCTGGGGTAAACATGTAATGAGAGGCCACTATGATATGATTCGAAATCCTACGCAACCTTAAGGAAATGGAATCGACAAAACATCACACACAATCATCCAACATCATCAAAATAACCCTCAAGAGACAAGTTAGCCACTATGATAGCTTGCCCTTGGATCCCATTGCTATTATGGACCTCTTAGGCCATAGTCGCTCACATGCCATAGGCAAGGGAGCAACCAAAAACCCAAAGTCACTCACATAGGCCTGCATGCCAGCGACTGTGGACCAAAATTGCTAGTTATGTGCCAGTGACCTCGAGATTTAAGCCACTTTTTCAGGCCCAGAGCGCAGGCCACTGCCCAGAATGGAATGATAGCTTAGAATCATGAAAATTACAGGGAAACAATGATGCAAAATAAATGAGATGATAAAGACCTTAACCATACCCCTACTAGCCATGACAGACATTTCATCAAACATATTGCAAATGTGTAATCTACAGGTGTAATTCATAGTTATGAGCATAGGGGTCTCATACTTATCTCAGATTCTCTATGAAGCAATGTCTCTTTATCATATTAGCTTCCATTTCATCCATTAGTTCACAGATACACTAATCATTCAATAACAGGTAAGAACATGGTGAGAGCCATACATAACTATTGCCATAAAATACATACATAACCAACATAATAGGGACATAAATACCAATGAAATAACAACCATATAAACCACATATAATGCATCATAATTCTCATAGAGATACAAGGATAAATAAAATTTCATTACTGATGCAAAATACAAACCCGGGATGGGACTTCCATGTTCCACCAAATCATAGAATGGATGAGCCAAATCTTTCTTTAGCCATTCACCCCACTGCCATATTCCAAGCATGAATGTGGGATTTCATAGAACACATCAATAAAAACACATTCAAGGCTTCCAGAGGCCATCCTCCTTAACCCATCAAATAGCGATTCCACCTTAGGTTTGGACATCACCAAAACCATGATCTGATCGGTCTCTATCCCAACTTCCAGGGCTCTAGAGTGTTTTTTCCAACCTGGCTCCCAGGGCTCTAGAGTGTTTATTCCAACTCGGCTCCCAGGACTATTAACTCAACCCATGGATACCACCAGGTTCTAGAGAATTTTTCCAACGAAGGTATCTAGGACTAGTAACTCAACCCACAACTTTTTCCAAGCTTTCATAGCTTTTTTCCAACCAAGGCTTCCAGAACTAGTAACTCAACCCAAGCCTTTACAAGGCTTCCAGAGCGTTTCTCCAACCAAGGATTCCAGGAACTAATAACTCAACCCAAGCTAAGGAACATGAGAACCAACCAAGAACAAACAATGAAAGTAAAACCATAATCACCATGGATATCCAGGAAATGGCAAGGCTAGGCAATCTTTTGTCAACCCAGACAATGCTCCATGGCAGTGACAGATCACAACCAAGAAACCACATGCATGTGCCATGCATGCCAAAAATAGTGAAGAAATCATACATACAACTTGTTACCTGCAAGAAAATATGATTAGTTTTTGATCCCAATGCCCTCTTGTGCTTTCTTTCTCTTCCTTTTCCTTCTTGCTCCAACAATACAAATATGCCACGCCCTCCAAGAGTGCTCCAAGAAAACTCTAAGTATCCAAGAGTATGAGAGAGAGAGAATAATGAAAGAGCTCCAAAACTAAACTGATCAAGTCTTTTCTACTGATCCTTAGAAGCCTTTTTATTAATGAGGCCTCTATTTTATTCATTTTCCATTATTTTCCTTCAATTTTCTCCTCACATGCAACCTTTGACTTTTCACCTTCCTTTTCTCCTAATTTCCATTATTTTCATAAATAAATGCCAATTAATGCCTCTTTCCTTTCTAAAGTCTTAGCCATTGCCTTTTCCAATTTCCTTTAGCCATAATAAATCAAATCAACACCCATTACAATGTTCCCCCACCATTCAGCTTGGAATAAGTGTCCCATCACCATCACCTTATATATTTTTACATGGAATTTTACCAAGACTGGTACAGTTCCACTATGGGGCCTAGTGTGGGAGCATTGTCCTTGTATATCTTAGCACTTCCAGTTAATATATGAAGCTCAATGAGCCAACACATTTTCATGCAAGTATTGTGAATATAGTAAGACCATCCTTTATATGTTTGCGGTATATGTTTTGTTCACATTTACTAAGGAAACTTAACTATTTTGGTGGGATTTTTTTACTTATCTTGTTGAAGGTGTGTTTTATTTCATTTTTTGATCATGGTTTTATTGTGAACTACTTTGCAGGATAACTAACAATCCTTTTTTTCTTTTTTATGTCTCTTTTAGAATAGTAGTATTACTTTTCTTCTAGAGGCTCACTTTCTTTCTCCTTTCTGTAAAAGTACCTTATATACATCACAACTGTATGCTTCATAGTGTCAGCTTACTTGCTTGTTTACAAGAATGTTGTATAACCTATTTTGTTAATAACGACAGCCAAGGAAAATCTCTAAGGACAATGGAAACCGACCGTATTTCCTATTGGGGCTCCTAATCCAAATTGTGTGAAATCTAATTGGGAGTTAACATTGGGGAGACCCCCTTATTTAATGGATTTCCAGCACCTTCAACACTTCCTCAATCATGTTAGGGACGATTTTGGCTCAGCTAGGTGAGGGAGAGGTTGAATATCCAATTTATTTGCTAGTCACAAGATGTCATGGACTAAACAAAATTACACATTAACTGAAAGGGAATGTCTGAAAATGGTACATGTCCTCGAAAAGTTTTGGTATTATCTTTTGGGTAGTAAATTCAGGTTATACATTGATCATTTGACCTTAAAATACCTCGCAAAAAAACATTTGTTGGGGGATAATTTTCCGATGGTTACTATACTTTCAAGAGTA